>JANFCV010000231.1:0-645967 GCA_024500475.1 Phthorimaea operculella | reverse complement strand
TAGAGTTGGCTTTAGACGCATACACGTCACTACTTTTTACTTGCAGGGTAGACAAGTCCCAATTGACAGTCAATTATAATGTAGCTCAAGCTGGCTATACACGCAAGGACCGCCAAGCTACGTCCGAGCTACCGTTTTGTTTCTCTCCAGAGCGTAGAGACCATCACATCTTTACGAGTTGGCTTTAGATGCATATACACGTCACGACTTTATTCCTTGCCAGGGTAGACAGAGTCCTAATTAAAATGTAACACAAGCCGGACGCGTCATCGCCATCACGTTTGCTGTTTCTTAGAGACTGGAGTATGAAAACCCAATATCTTTACTAAGCTAGACTAGGCTCATGCAAGTAATTCAGGTGGCCTCTGCAATCGTCACAGGAACATGTTTGTGCTATTGTTTACTTTGTAAAGAACAGTAGGTAAACATACTATTTGTTCAGTCCCGTTTAAAATGTAACACAACAACACAAACTGGCTGTACTTGTTTCGAGCTACGTTTGCTGTTTCTAGAGCGTAGAGACCCTACATCTTTACTAGAGTTGGCTTTAGATGCATATACATGTCACAACTCTATTCTTTGCAGGGTAGACAGAGTCCCAATTAAAATGTAACTCAAGCTGGCCGGACGCGCGGGACCGCAAGCCTCGTTCGAGCTACGTTTGCTGTTTCTTAGAGCGTAGAGACCCTACATCTTTACTAGAGTTGGCTTTAGATGCATATACACGAACACGACTATATACGTATTCTTTTGCGGATAGACAGAGTCCTAAACAAAATGTAACACAAGCTGGCCGGACTTGCGTCACCGCCAAGCTACGTTGCTGTTTCTTAGAGACTGGAGTAAGACCCATTATCTGTACTAGACTAGGCTTCAGATGCAGATGAGGCCTTTACAGCTCTTAAGACATACGCTAGTACTATTATACTTTGTAAAGAACAGTAAACATACAATATTGTTTCAGTCCTTCAAAATGTAACACAACAACTCAAGCTGGCTGTACACCGGGACCGCCAAGCCTCGTTCGAGCTACGTTTGCTGTTTCTTAGAGCGTAGAGGCCCTACATCTTTACTAGAGTCGGATTTAGATGCATATACACGTTACGACTTTTTTCGCTTGATAGACAAGAGTCCTAATTAAAATGTAACACAAGCTGCAAGCCAAGCTACGTTTGCTTTTTCTTGGAGAATGGAGTAAGACCTAATATCTTTACTAGACTAGGCTTCAGATGCAGGTAAAGCTTCTGCAGGTAGTCCTAAGAAAAATGTGCTGGTTCTATTGGCAAGCCAATGTTGAATTTTAACTTCGTGAAGAACAGTAATCACAATTTTCCGACCTACCTATTAAAATGTAACGAATGCTGACTGAATATACGGGACCACAAACTTTGAGCTACGTTTGCTGTAGCTATTTATTTATTTATATATTACCTAATATAAAGACAAACACTTTATATAAAATATCTTCACACCATTAAACCTAAATGGTTTGTGTTGGTGCTGCACAATCCTCATATAAACTATGTACTTAAATAAACTAATAGCTTAAAAACTAAACTAAACTAAGTTAGTTACTACTAATCTAATCTCGGGTGTCATACCATAACAGCCACAACAATCCACTGCAGGACATGGGCCCTCACCTATCGGGGGGTATTGCCATACTCACCACGCTTGGCCGGCGGATTGGCGAGCGCAGTGCCAAGATGGTACATTTACAGGGAACGCTGCTGCCCATTCCCTGGATCAATATCCCTTAGTCGCTTTTTACGACACCCACGGGTAGAATTGAGGTGATGCTATTCTAAGCCGGCAACATTTTACTAGACTACGCTTGAGATGCAGGTATTGTCAATGCCTTGAAATGAGCGTGCTTTATTAACGACTCGGCGAGAACACACGCAACGTCGGTTTGTGCGTCGTTCATTCAATTCTCCACTACGCATAGAATACGGTTTGTGTCAAACGGCATCGCACAACGCTGCGTTGTCTGTCAAATCGTTTGACATAAACCGTATTCGTATTAAAATAAGGGAAAATCGACAAACGACGCACAAACCGACGTTGCTTGTGTTGCTCATAAATTCTCCCAATACATATATCATTAGCTTAGCAAAATATCACAATCTTTCTTTTTGGGAGTATAAACCACTCCACACTTAGGTAAAATTCACGCAATCCACATCAAATCTGTGGTCTTGCAGATAATCTGATATACCTAGGTCAGTTAAGTAGTTAATTGGCATAACACGGCCACATGAATTAGGCTAACAGGCACACAAACTAGACTCAAATGATGTTTAAAACTGAATTGATGTGGAATTCACTAACTCCTCCTAAACCGTGCAACGGTTGTTGTAATAGATAGGGTGAAAGATGCAAGAGGAAGGTTTGTATGTACAAAATAACGCATGCCCCCCGCGGGAAAATGAGTTGCAGCGGATAAAACCGCTAACGGGTCGCTAGTATTGAACTGGAGAAATAATGGCGCCACTCTCGACTTCCGACTGTGCCTCTCTTTTGTGATTGGTCGAAAATGTGTCAATGTCAAAGCTTAATTACTTCTTATTGGTTGTTATTAAGTCATTTATGCAAAATTGCGCCTGCCTCCATCTGCATAAGCTTTTACTGTTCCTCCCCATAGTTTTTTCTTAGTAGTAGTGGTCAAGAATTGGTGTGATTTTGCATTTTTGCGATGTATTTCGCTTTACGGATATAATACGCTACAAAATGCCAAAACAATAACGTAGCAAGAGACAAAAATAAATGACATAACGGGTTTCCTATCAAAATTTTGGGTAATATGTACAAAGTTATATTGATTGATTGATCGGTATTACAAGTGATTTCGAGATTTAACATTTCAGTTTAAAAGACTATCGCACAAAAAGCGCTATAGACATCCGTAGTCCAATAGATGTTAGGTCTGTTGTTAAGATTGTATCACGCGATACAGCTTAGGTACTTTGAAAATCTTGTTACTCGTTGCAAAGTTCGCTAAAAGGTCAATATAATTGAAAACAAGTCAGACGTAATAGGTATTGAAGTTGCACGCTATTTTCTAGTTCAATACTGTGAAGAAATTTTGTTCAAACTTAGTAAATACAAGATGTACAAAATTTACTGCAAATATTTTAAATTCTTTTCTCGTATTTCGACATGTTTCTAGTGGAAATTTGATCAGTCCCGAAGACTAGTTCACCCCTTAAAATATTTGAGGTTGATATTTCTCCACCTTATACTAGGTATATACCTTACATATTTTACGGAATCTAAGTATAGAAAGGGAGCGCCATACGGCGACTGCAACGAGTGGTCTTCTCGATAGTGCCTATTTCAAGTTAATTATAGCAGAAGTTCAAATCGTTTGACATCAAAATCACATATCAGTTATTAGTTGCCATATTTCGAACAAGTAGCAGAACTTTAAGCATGTGGGTTTCAATTTCAACAACAAGTTTCTCAATTTGTAGACTTTGAATGGTGAAATCGTAACTTCCGTGCCATTTCGCTTTTCCTCGAAACAACCGTACGAAGATCAAAACTAATTTATAATTTAAAATTTGCAGCCATAGCAATTATTGCGCGTAACTTTTCTGAAGTTGGGTAAAACCAATGAACATCGAATTAAACGACAATCGTCGGGCTTTGGCAAGTTATAACTCTTTAGAATTTAAATTTGGATTACAGTTTTAAAAACATTTCTTTTTTCCAAGAAGAGTTACTTTTTTTTCTCATGCACTGCGACTTAAATTTTCTCTATACCTTTGTGCCATTTCATTTGTTTTGATGATATCGATACAATTGATTTGACACGTAGGTATTGTATGTTACATCCAACTTTTCATAATAATAATCCAATTGCATTCAACCTATACGCATAAAATTTTCGGTTTTATAGTTAGGTACCGGTTTTATGTCTTGAAATATTATATAAATCACAATTTTGTAGGGTACCTATTATATTTCGAGTAAGCCAAACATTAGAACCTCAAGAAAAATAAAAGAAAATCTCGGAGAGTCAAGCTAGCATTTTCCGCAGTTATGGCTCGTATATCCTTCGCTCCATGATGGAGGGGGCCCCAAACCTTAAGCCGGAGGGGTCCAACACGCTACTAAAGGGACTTGCTAAGCGTCTCGCCGCGATAACATGACGATTAGCATACTCCAGGGACTTGCTGTTTAACCCAGGGTCGGATTAGGGATGGCTACGGCAACTACTCTGCTTTTTGAGAATGTGACAAAAGTGAATAGTTTTCTGTGTTCTGTCCCTATATTGATAACTCAGCAAACATGAAATGCGGTCGTTAGATATCAGAAATCGAATAATAGAGTCTGCAGTACTTCGGTTAACCGATTTGGTTGCTAGTGTAGCGTAGCTTGTTGCTACAGCGCAGCGTAGCGTTCGTAGCAGATTTGTAATCACACAATATGCTCCTTACTAGATTTATATTACCAAATAGTATCACCCCAATTTTACACTACAGCTGAAACAACCGCCTGTGAAGCGCGCCTTGAGTTGCTCTGGAAAATACCCCTCTATCTGCAGAAGCCCATGTCCAGCAGTGGGTATTTGCTGGAAATCAAATTGTGGTGCTGAGTGATATTATTGTGCCCATCGTCATTGGGACCAATAACATCAAAGCAGATTGATGCTTAAAACTTGTCATGCTCCATACATTTGGTTTGAATTTGTGTTTCCCATTAAAAGTCTAGACGCTATCTAGCTTCCTGGAGCTAAAAAATATCGCAACTGCATGTTAACACGCCATTTAAGTGCAATTTAAAAGCGAACGATGCACAATAAGGCGGGGATCACACTCAACGACCGTTATTGCGCTATTTCCTAACGCATGCGTCTGTCAGATGCAAACAATTTAGAATTCCCTATATTAAAACCGACGTTCAACAAGTAGATGTGTTAAAAAACAAAATCCGACTGCGGTAATTTTAAAGTAGTATTTTTCTGTAATAATCCGCCATCTTCAATCAATTTTTTTTTAATATAACCAGTGTCACTCGCGCTGCTGAGACAAATCTAACGACACCTCATAATATGTCAAAATCCAAATATCCGTTTGGGCTTTGTGGAATACAGCCCGTGAAAAAGTCCACATACATATAATATATTATACGGTTACATTTAATTAAGTACAAATCTCGTGAGGGTGTGATTTACGCACAAAACTGAACAACTTTTGTGAGAAACTTTTCTTCGAAACATGAAAAAAATATTTGGACCTCCCATAATAAGTGGCTTACTTTTCCAACTTTTTGTATTTTTCATATTTCGAAGAAAAGTTTCTAAAGAAAGTTCTTCAGTTTTGGGAGTAGACCACACCCTCAAGAGATTTGTACTTAATGAAATGTAACCGTATATACCATACAAACAAACCTACTGCATGTAGGTATTGTACATACAAACATACCTACATACATACTCGAAAAACATAACCTCCTGAGGCAGTCGGGTAAATAGTGCAACGCAGAAACGCGTCGAAACTCGCAGTGCAGAAACTAGAGTCTATGCAACTGACAGGCGCATGCGTTAGCGTTGCGCAATAATAACGCAGCAACAGACTTTACGTGTGGGCCTCGTCTAAGTGTAATTTAAAAGCGAACGATGCACAATAAGTGTAAAATAACGTGACAAATCTTGATAAAGCCTTTTAAAATAGGTATCAAATTATAATAACTACGGCGTAGATTAAGCCCAAGGCTTGCGCTTTACGAGTAAATAGCTAGGTTTGTAATATTTTAAACCTATACTTAAACAAAATGTATAACATTTATTTCTTATAGCAAGAAAAAAATGTCCCATAAGTACAGTACTAATTTTATAACTAGCCGATTCAGTGCTATGTAGGTACATTCTCTCACTCTAACTCATGAAAAATTCTATTTTAAGATTTCGATATGCTTGTGATTGATACTGACTATGTTGTACGATTCAATAAATGTTGCTGCATTTAGAAAAGTAACAATAATTGTTGCTTTAAATGTTACAATCTGAAAAAACGCTACCTTAATTATTGAATTGTTTATGTTTAGTTTATTTATTTATCACACAGTGGAAAGAAGATTACAAAATTACATTTTCAGATAAATCAGCCAGATCGTAAGATTTCATAATGTGTTCGTCAAAGAATCAATAATAAACAATTTATATAAATGAGTGGGAGAGATTTTACATGATTATTGTGGCAAAACAAAACACTATTTCTCATTCCCTGAATTTAATTATGATGTCTATGCCACTATTAATACAATAATAGATTGATACTAGATATTCTCATTATAATACCACAAAGTTAGTAATTATCGATATGAGTATTTTACTAATAATATGCCTTTTGTTCGTTTGTTGCAGGTAAGCAAAACCATACCGCTACTGGTGAAATTAATTACGAGAATATTCCACACCAAAACCAGGTACCTATTACGAATTATATCCCACAATATTGTACCTGCCTGCCTGGCTGCGAATGCAGACCAAAGCCACAAACTGAAAACCAAGGTAGAGACTTTGCCACTGCCACGTAATTTATACCGATGTTTATGCCTACCTACCTGCAGGGTATACAGAAAAACTGGATTTCTGGGCGTGCCGATGTGACGCAGAGATAGTGTGACTGCCTGCGACGCTGAAGGTTCCAGGTTCAATTCTGTAGGTCGCTCACAAAGTTGATATTTCTTGCTTTGTGAATTTGTTCCCAGCCTGGACATTGCAGGCGTCCGGTAAGCAAGATGGTTCCCTGCTTCGGATGGGCACGTTAAACCGTCGGTCCCAGTTGCTGTCTATGATGGCGGTCGTTACACAACCATGTCAGAGGCCTGCTACCTGCAGCAAGCGGTTGAAAAACTCTGACACCAGGTTTCATCGGGTCGGTCGGTGAACGACTCGGTGTCCCACACGAAGATAGAGAGAGAGAGAGAGAAGGGGAGATGGTTCCGTGATAAACCTGCATGTGGGATAGACCCTGCTTAAATGAATTTATGCATAGAATTAGTCAAGATCGGCACCTGACGTTAGAATATAGAGCAGCTTAATTAGACAGCAACACAAAGACGTGTTAGAAAATCAGGTGAATACTAAATGCATCAAGAAACGAATTACCGGTTTAGAAGAATTTATCATCACCACATCAGTCTAAAGCAGGCTACCTAAGCCTCTCCCAGACGCCATGAGGATAGAGTCTGAAGGTGTTTACAATAAAAAAAGTGCAGTTCATTTTCTTCAATGACTTGTTTTCAGACGTTAGATTTAGTACTGCGGGTTTAGGATTTTTCTATTCCAGCCCGGTATGTGTAAATGGATTCGTTTCGATAGGACAAGGGTAATCAAATCTACTGATTCAAAAATTTGTCCCCGCGGCTCGAACCCTTGCCACTCGAGAACTTTCCGCCAATTGTGCGTGTCGGCTCGTTAGCCTGTGTTTGGCTACCGATTTACACATTTTTAGCTGACTTCAAAAAAGGAAGTTATTTGCATAATCCACACTCAACCCACATCTGAGTGGGTCGTACGGGTTGAGAAAATATTGGACAAAATTGTCTTGTTTTTGTTCTCAATTTAGAGTATCAAACGTGGTACAGTACAACGCTACATTTTCAGATTTTACACCAATAATTATGTTTGATATGGAAAGCTTTCGGTACCTATCTAAACCTAAAAGAGGATTTGTTATTATGACGATAAAGTAATTACATCATGGTATTTTACAACTCAATTAAATACCTAATCAAATACTGACAGTACTGTTTTAGTTACAGTTTTTGTTAAACAAAATTTTCCTATTTTCCAAAAGTTTGAAATATCGCGAGCGCTCGAAAGTTATAATTTGAAGCTTATTTGTAGGCTGATGTATATCAATCTGAAAATTATAAAGTTCATGATTTATACTATGTTAAAAATACTCATTGCAACCAATATTGCAACGAAGAAAATCACTGGAATAACTACTGTAACAGTTTTGTAGCTGCTCCATCGACATAATAGGTTAAGTACTAACTTAATAACGTTTCCAGTGGTGCTCAACTTTTTACTCAAAGAACGGAAAAGAACAAAGACCTACTTAATTACTTGAGTACACTTCATTTTTCAATATTTTCTTTCATGATTGGAACGAGATTTTCAAAGAAATTCTGGCTATAAATACCGGGCGATGAGACTGTTCATCACTTGTTTCAGTAGTCTTCAAAAGCTACTCTACGTAAAGCATTTTCGGATTAAGGTGTATCACCACAAAATAGAGAGTTTACCGAAGGTTCACTCGGCCCTATTTTGGATTATTGCGATTGGCATTTGTTACATAGCCAGGGTTGCTACTGTCAAAAATCTCTTAAGTATAAAAACGTCAAAACAGCAAAATCTGACAAAGAACGTCGTATGATTTTGAGCCAATATTTAATCCAATCAATATGACATTCGCGTCAACCACCTTCTTATATACCTTGACTTCCCCTGAGATCCCGGTTTTTTCCAGTTTTCATCAGTAAGCGTCAAAATCGTCGCTGGTACTGAGTGAGCCAGGTAAAGGCACCCGCGCGCCGTTTTCCTAATTTGTGGTATCACTTCCTTTGGGCAGAGTTTAACCCGCCGGCAATAAAATGCAATCGGCTTTTGCTGGCATGGGGTTCATAAATGCATCAATTTAAATATACAAGTTCTAAATCCCTATTGATAAAATAAAGAATGTAAATTTTCTGCCTCTCTTTCCTTCTCTCTCTTTGTCTCTCTTATATGGTACAGGCAGGACAAAGCGATTCAACGAACGATGTGTGTGTCGTTGGCATGTTAGTTTGATGGTTAGGTACTTTCGTAATCTAATAACAGTTATTAGTATGATAAATCACAGTGGCAATAGAATGACAGTTCTGTTGAGTGTCACTGAGGGGTTGTATCTGAATTCCTACCACCTTCCACTAGCATAGCAATAGTTAATGCATCTGTCGTAGTGAATTTGAGTAAAATATGTTAAAAGCGGGTGCCAGCTTAGAATAGCATTACCCCAATTCTACCCGTGGGTGTGGTTAAAACCAACTAAGGGATAGTAATCCAGGGACTGGGCAGCAGCGTCCCCTGTGAATGAAATATATTGCTCTGCGCTCGCCAATCCGCCTGCCAAGCGTGGTGAGTATGGCAATACCCCCCGAAAGGGAGAGGCCCATGTCCAGCAGTGGACTGTTGTGGCTGTAGTAGTAGTAGTAGTATGTTGAGAGCCACAGAATGATCCATGCATATTGTTGAATGACCGATTTTATCGGGTAATAGAGAGAATTAACGGCATTACGGTAATCGCCCTTCCAGGAACACAACGCAACCAGAAAATCGCCTTGAAACGGATAAAAATATTCGCTTTTATAACTTTGCCGTGCACTTAAGTAGCCTTTTTTACGTTTTTCTGCGAGATGCATGCTATCTTGTTAATTAGTTTTTTATTTTTTAAAAAGCCGGTAATCTTCTGGCGACTTATAAGGGTGTGACGGTACGTAACGAAAACTTTGCAAGCGTGCTCAGACCATGAAACTTGAAACAACTTTCCCCATGGAACGCATGGCGGTAAACGAAAATTTTTTTTGTTATCTCGTACAAAATCAGTCAGCTGATCATGAATTTTGTATGGAAAGTTGATTTTTTTTCTCTTTTCCCTAGAAAAAGTTGTTTCAGTTTCTCTCTAGAGGTAGTTAAGGTCTAATGCCTGCAAAGGTTTCGGTACACCGTCCCTTACACCCTGTATGTTATCAAACAAGTTTTGAATATATTGACCACTTAGGGAATATTTCTGTGTAACAAAATAAAAGATACAATAAAAAGTATAAAAACCACAAATGCTTAGCTATGTCACAGAAGGGTGTCGACCTTTTATAAACTAAAACGTTATAAAACACCAACTAAAGCTTAGAAGTTATATCTCATTTTCAAAGTCAAACTATTTATTTAAAATTGTCGTTGTTGCTGAATAAAAATTGTTAACATTTACGACAAACAAGCGTAAAATATTTTTGATGGGACTTGGTACGTGATGTGATAATATTATTCAGTAGACGTGTGTCTGAGGCGAAGAACACACGCAACGTCCGTTCCAGCGCATTTTTAGCGCAGCGTCAAAATAGCGCACAACGCTGCGTTGGAAAACAAATGAGGAACGATTTTTGTGCGTTGCGGTGCAACAAAGATAGGTATAGGCATTTAACACAATGAGTGTAACAAAGACAGAAAAAAATGTGCAAAGATTAAAATTGTAGATGAGACATTATGTATTTGTATCTTGTGCGTAGATGTAGGTACTTGCGAATTTCAATCAAATAAAAAAACTTATTTATTTTATTACCTATGCACAAAAAAAACTAGAAACCGACCAAAAGCGTGTCAGACTTATCCACAAATAGAGTTTCCTAGTCATCATTTAAATATCAGATTTTTCAGCGTTACAAAGCTAATTTTGTTGCTGGTTTGTTTGCAGCTGTATGGTTACGAACTCTTTATATTATTTATATGAAATCTTTCGTAGTGCAGTATTTGTGATAGCTTTCAATGGTAATTTCAGATTTAAAACTTTATTCCATTTTATTTTTGCATTTACAGTTTTAGGAGGCTCGAATAAATTATGGCTAACTAGCTGCCCGTCAGCGGTTTCACCCGCTGCAACCTATTAATGCGCGGGAAAAAAGCATTACTCGCCAAGAGATGTTGCTGTTAGTTTTCGGCGAAAACATTTAAAACGCGAATCGGCTCAGTCACGCCACCTTTGCAAAAATATTGGAATATGCGTGATCCCATAGGAATAAGACATTTTCCCGTGGTAAAAAGTAGCCTATGTGTTATTCTAGATACCCTTCTATATTTGGGCAAAATTTCATGTCGATCTAATCAGCTGTTTTAGCGTGATGTCGTAACAAACACACACACAAACATCCGCCTTTATAATATTAGTAGGAAGTAGGATAATCATAAACGCCCCTTTTAGAAACGAAACATCTCAAGACAGAAACATTTTTGAGACTTTGTTTTAAAGACACCCTACTTAGTTTTAAGACCTATTCAACGATACCCTACTCAATATTACAGGAGAATTTTTATTTTATTCTCATTTCACTTGAATGTATGGGAGGGTCCAAAATCATTTAATGTATTTTTTTTTCGACATTTCTATATTTATCTTCTCACCAATTTTTTAGTTGATGACTTGACGAAATGATAAGGGTTTCTAGTAGACTATGAAACCCTAAAAACTTACCATACACTTAGCGGGATGTTTGTTTGGCTAGATTAGACGCTGCCCTATTGTTATCGGGTATAAATTTGAACAATCAAACAAAAGAACCGAGCTCCCTATACATGAAGGTATAATAATGCCGACCAGACCTAGACCAACCTATCTAGACTAATATATAAAAGAAGCAGTGTCCTCCAAATTGGTAAAAAATACCGCAGTAACCGGCCTCAATTAGCTAGACTGATTGTCATGCAGGCAACCTCAAACCAGAAACTCTGTACAGAAATAAGTGCGCCGTTATCCTTAAAACAATATCATCCGTTTATTTGAACTTTGTAAACCTCGATTATGTTATGATATGATACGTTATTTATGAGGTAGTAGATACTATAGATATTCAATATCCATGTGGCAGCAGAAGTAGCCCATAATGCTGAACAAAATTTCGCTTTTTTGTTGAACCTTTTCAGAAACTAATGTAATATACCTACCTAGTTTAAACTTCTATATAATATTAAACCATTTTCGCTTCATTCATCATCACAATCATTGGAAGAGCTGATTCTGTTTTTATCTCTAGGTACATGTGGGACACCAAGTAGTGCAACGACCTGATGAACTCTTGGTGTCAGAGTTTTTCAACCGCCTAATACTACTACTACTACAATTAGCAGGCATCTGACATGTCTTTGTAACCATAGAAGGAAGCGGGACCGACGGCTTTACGTGCTCTTCAAAGCACGGAACCATTTTGTTTTTCGGTTTATCAGTCAGCGGTGGGTCAGCCTAAAATGCCCTAACCAAATAAAAACAAACTTACAAAGCTATTATTATCAACCTTGTGATTGACCTCACCGAAAATCAAACCCGGAATCATCTGTGTCGCAGGTAGTCTTCGCACTACCACTGAGAACGCCACTTTTGCTGTCATGGTCACGGACGCAGAGTGACGGCACAGCTGGTTTCTAATCTTGTCGGTATAATTAGTGTCATGTAAGAAGAACGCTGAGCAATCAATTATCGAAGTGATGTAGTCAATTTCGTTCTACATTACTACCAATATACGAAACGATAGAGATGACAAATCAGACGGCAGTTGTTCTCAGCGTTCTTTGCATCACACATGGTACCATACCACTGATCTATGACACTGATTATACCTACAAGATTAGAAACCATCTGTACAATCGTATTGTTTGATAATTGATGAATAAAAAGATGTGGCGATTGCATGTGAAAGAACGAGATAAACCATTTCAAAAGTTTGACACCACTCTTGCTAACTTTTTCTTACATAGGTTTGTCTCGTTTGCGCACGTCTGGCAAGCAACCTTGTCAAAACAACACTTGTTGATAGGTGTTGCCACGTACATACTATTACCTAGAAATTAGTTTAATTATTTTAGCCAACTGCCACAGAACGAGGGTTATGTTTTCAAGACTATACAGTATGTGTAATAACTGCAATATTTTAAGGGTGAACCAGTCCATGAAACTGAACAACCCCAAGGAACATAGGTCGAAATATAGAAAATATTTTGGACCTCCCATACAAAGTGACTCGGCCGGCTGGTACATTTTGTATGGGAGGTCCAAATTTTCTTTTCATTTTTCGACCTATGTTCCTCGGGGAAAGTTGTTCAGTTTCATGGGCTGGTTCACCCCTTAAAATATTTGCAGTTGATTTTTTTACATCCTGTATACAAGGTGTTCCAATGTAAATACATTAAATTGGAGACGTTGTGTAGGCCATCGTACTGAATAATTTTCATTATGGGGCCAAGTTATGAAAACCCCTCGTTTAGAAGTAATTAGCAACTTAAGTTTGTTAAATTTAATTGAGTCCCACATTATGAAAGGAGCTTTATTGATTATGAGCTTTATTTATGTCATGTTGCCGTCTTGGAAAAACTTTTGAAATTACCGCCGCAACTGTTGCCAAGGCAACGGGTTTGGCTGGAATTTAGTTGCCAAGGCAACAGTTGTGGCGTAGACCAAGGTCAAATGTCATATTCGTCAAATACTGACACAACTGACACTACAGACTCTACTGGGTTCTCTGATTGGCCCTTTGTCTTTGCGTCTCTATGGGTGCTCTAAGTCAAAACAAGTTTTTAGTTTGAGGCGCAATAAAATAAAATTGACACCAAGAAAGAGATCTTTTATCTTAAGTTTTCGTTTAAATTTAAAACATAGTCAACTATGTTCCAAACTTTTTCGAAGATTCAAATCCTACATGTTAAAAATGCAAGGTTGCAATCTTGGATAAGGGGTAATGCATGATGGTTGTAATAAATGTAGGCATTTAGTTTGTATGAAAACTTTAACTTCTTAATTGTTAAGAATTCAAACTAGGTGAGACAATGGTCTACACAACGTCTCCAATTTAATGTATTTCCTTCGGAACACCTTGTATGTATGTAAGGTTACTTTTAAGTAAAATAAGTGTAAGTAGAAGCTGGTGAAACCGCTGTAAGGGCCGCTAGAAGTATAGACATGTAGGTACATTCTTTTTCACGGGAAACTGCCTAAACGGCTGGGAAGATAGTGTCATTATTGACTATATTAAAATATTATCAATTCCAAATCGCGGATTTCAAACGTAATCTACATATAAGTTTGAAATATCTGCAGTCTGGTTCTTAAATTTCAATAATTATGATAATTGTTTTCTAATATTTGCTATGTGGTGCCGGCCTGGAATAGCATGATCCCATATCTATCCCGTGGGTGTCGTAAGAAGGACTAACATATTTGAGAGTTGCAATTTTAGGCGACAGGCTGACAACCTGTCACTATGGTGATACACAACCTTCTTAACAACTCTCAAAATTTTGACAGACGCGGAGTAAATGACCGTTTATTACAGCTGTTTACGATCTGCCTACCCTGCAAGGGGTAAATAAATATGCCTGGACGTGACGCACAGCGCCATCTACCCCAAACTAAGCAAAGCTTGTACTATGGGAATTAGACATCTGATATAATACTTATATTCTTTTACTGCTGGCCTAACAATAACCCAACAACATTTAATGACCAATGTGGGATAAATTTATTGTGACGTGCCTGGCAACTCGTACGAATTCAATTTTGATTTTGTCACTTCACTTCCCTTTCTTTCACTACCCTGACATTTTACCTGACATTATGTATGAATGAGCGAGCAAAAAAGGTACTGGTAAACATATATCAACATGCTATTGTTCTTTTGATAATATGCGACATTGTATTGCTGCTAATCGAACAAACATAACATCCGTGCGCGGTTATTCGTATGAACTCTGATTTGGTGGAAAGCACGACTTATTGAGGAACAGTTATAATTATAAACCTTCTAGTGCTGATCGAACAAAACATAATAACCGAGCGCGGCTGGTCAATCAAACTTAAAGGCACAATCTAGAAGCATGGTCGAGCCCCGCCAAGACGAGCCAAACAAAGTGTATCTATATTATATTATTAAGGTATTATTAAGGTCTTCTAAAATATTAATATTTTGGAGTTATAATTGGATCAAAATTGAGTAAAACCTCAAAACTTTAAAAAAATAAATAAAATAGAAATAAATAATAATTTGTCATAATATCGAAAATAGTTTCTAAGAATCCTACTTCCTACTAATATTATAAAGGCGGATGTTTGTGTGTGTGTTTGTTACGACATCACGCAAAAACGGCTGATTAGATTGACATGAAACTTTGCAGAAATATAAAAGGGCATCTGGAATAACACATAGGCTACTTTTTACCCCGGGAAAATGTCTCATTTCTACGGAATCACGCATATTCCAAAATTTTTGACGTAGGTGGCGTGACTGAGCCGATTCGCGTCTTTGTGGGGAAGCATATCCGTTAATTCAACAGTCATCTTAAAGTCATGGTAGCTGCGGCGATAGTGCGCTTGCCCGCCAAACAAGGGACTCGCGTTCGAATCCGGATAGTGTTTTCCTTATTTTTGTTTTTATTTTGTCGAACTTTTATTTAATTTAAGTTTTGTCTTACATCATCTTCCTGCCCTTATCCCAATTGCGCAACACGTTTTGCTAAACACAAAATCGTGCTGCAATGGATTCGGCTTAATTTTACGACCGGCCGCCTACCAGACGTCAACCCTCATTGGGAATGCTTTTGTGGTGGATTAACCGCCACCATACGGTTGGCCTGGCTGTTTGGTCGGGTTTATCCTCGGTCGCCTCTTACGACTCACGGGAAGAGAGGGGGTGGTGCTATTCTACTCTGCCGGCACCACACGGCGTTAAATTTTGTCTTACGATATTGGAAAATCTTACACACTGGTCTTGCTATACTTCCTACGTGTGTGTTTGTTACGACTTCACGCAAAAACGGCTGATTAAATTGAACATGAAACTTTGCAGAAATATAAAAAGGCATCTGGAATAGCATATACTTTTACCACGGAAAATGTCTCATTCCCGGGATCACGCATTTTCCAATATTTATGAAAAAGGTGGCGCGACTGAGCCGATTCGCGTTTTAGAAACTAACAGCGTCATCTCTTGGCGAGTAAGTAAGGCAAAATTGATGTATATCCCACAACACATGTACGTACAAAAATTACTTGCCAATGAAAATGTTTTAACAAGATTTTGAATCCCACAAATTCTACTTCCTACTAATATTATAAAGGCGGATGTTTGTATGTGTGTTTGTTACGACATCACGCAAAATCGGCTGATTAGATTGACATAGGATACTTTTTACCATGGAAAAATGTCTCATTCCCATGGGATCACGCATTTTGCAATATTTCTGAATAGGTGGCGCCACTGAGCCGATTCGCGTCTTAGGAACTAACAGCGACATCTCTTGGTGAGTAAGTAAGCCAAATTGTGGGTGTCGTAAGAAGCGACTAAGGGACTCGAGGGTTTCATGTTTATTATAATTTTAGGCGACAGGCTGACAACCTGTCACTATAGTAATACACGATAATTTGACGATAATAGTTAAGACGGTCTTCAAATATTTGTTAGACGTCGCGACAACGACTGTACATTTTCGACTGTTGACTCTCTGCCTACCCCGCAAGGGATAAATTCGTGATTTATGTATGACGTGTGTATTACCGTGAAAAATGTGTTATTCCCACGGGAACACGCATTTTCCAGTATTTATGAAAAAGGTGGCGCGACTGAGCCGATTCGCGTTTTAGAAACTAACAGCGTCATCTCTTGGCGAGTAAGTAAGGCAAAATTGATGTATATCCCACAACACATGTACGTACAAAAATTACTTGCCAATGAAAATGTTTTAACAAGATTTTGAATCCCACAAATTCTACTTCCTACTAATCCTACTTCCTACTAATATTATAAAGGCGGATGTTTGTGTGTGTGTTTGTTACGACATCAAACGGCTGATTAGATTGACATGAAACTTTGCAGAAATATAAAAGGGCATCTGGAATAACACATAGGATACTTTTTACCACGGAAAATGTCTCATTCCCACGGATCACGCATTTTCCAATATTTTTGAAATAGGTGGCGTGACTGAGTCGATTCGCGTTTTAAACGTTTTCGCCGAAAACTAACAGCGACATCTCTTGGCGAATAATGCTTTTTTCCCGCGGAATAATAGGTTGCAGCGGGTGAAACCGCTGACAGGCAGCTAGTGGTCTATATTTTCAAAATAAACCATAAAAATATTAACCCCTAATACCGAATAGTAAATGCACGTCCCGATTTGGTATTAATTAACAATGCGTGCATGTTGCTTTTGATGAGCTCAAACTTCAGAAGTCCAGCATGACTTATGATAGGCTTTATAACATAATGTTTTCTTAATCACAGATCAAAATTTAGTTTCTGATAAACTTAATATATTTTCCGGTATTTTGTTATAGTATCGTATATTTAGAGCATCAAATGAAGTCCTTACTTTAGCTAGTCTGTACTTTGATTGATCTATTTTATTTGTACTTCTTTTATTGCGGTTATGGCTGCCTGTCATAATTTTTAGTTTAATTGTTAACATCAAGCCCCTTCGCGTCCACTTTTCTTCCACCTGAACCGGATAACGCTATACCTGCTCTATCCGTAGAAGCAGATACCGTTTACTTGGCACTAAGTTCCTTCAATAGTGGCTCCTCGGGGGGTTTAGACGGAGTTAGACCCACACACCTGAAGGAGTTGACATCTGGTTCAGCTGGAGACAGTGGTCAACGTTTGATCGAAAGCTTGACTAGGCTATGTAATTTTTTGTTAGCTGGTCGATTAAGCGCGGATGTTTGTAGAGCTACCCTGTGTGCGCTGACGAAGAAGGACGGGGGAACTAGACTAATAGCTATTGGAAGTGTCTTTCGGCGGCTTACGGCAAAATTGGGCTGCCGCGCACTTAAAGTGTAAAGTTTATCCTTCTCTGTTCAGCGAGGTAATGCCCCTAGCATCTTGGGATCCTTTGCTCCGGGAATGATCCGGGGTGGCGTATTTTTATTATGTATTTTGTTGATGTGTTGACATTGCCATAAAACATATAAATCCCCCTGAAGATGCTCATGTGAGTGAAACTGGTTGGCTGAAACTAGCAAATATAAGTTTAATTGTTTATATTTTTTCTCACATACTTAATGTTTTCATAAGTACATATATTTGACATAAGTATACGACATATGCTCCGTTTTCTTGCAACTAATCTTCAGATCTATGTCTTATAGAAACTTAAGCCAACGGTCGAAGTCGCTCTGCAGGTCTTCTACAGAGTCATAAGAGCAACATCATCTGCATACAGTATTTTCCACGGCACGGACTTCTGACAGCCGGGGCTAGTAAAACGATTGGCTCAGTGCTGAGGTTTGATGAACGCCAACTTTAATTTCAAATTTATCACAGACTTCTGATGGTGACAGACAACTTCTGTTGTACTACCATTGTACGATATGAAACGTACCTATATTTTTATTTTATGAATGATATTGATATTGATATTACACCTCACTGTTTCATATTGCAGTGTATTGTGATACATTGTTGCAGATTATATTGGTTTGTACTCTATTATAGTGTCGGTTTCGATAATTAACCCTTGGGGGTGCTGTTGAAAATTAGTGATTAAAACCTGTCTTGAAAAAAGAAATAACTTTCACTCGTACTACTAATTATCCAACATAACTATTTTAAATAAAAATGGAAAAAATACTTAACAATTTAAATATAATTAAATACACTACGACCGAACCTATGCGATGAAATTCGGCGCTATACGCCAGCAATGTTATTTGCATTACAGATGACACACTTCAGCGGAAACTCCGTCGCCGACTAGATCTACCCACTCAATATTACACAGAAAAATGTCCTAATTATTCCAAGTTCCAGGTTCTGATAAGGGTTAATAAACCGTCAAAAATCTAACGTCCGTTGCTGCGTTACGTGTGCCATACCCTGCGTTATTTTAGCGCAACGCACAACGCTGCGCATTTTTAGCGTCGACGGATGCGTCTGTCAATACCGTTTGACATTAGGGCCCGTCAACGCAGCGTTGGGCCTGCGTCGTCGTATTTATATGGGATTAAAGTGGAAATTCGCATTTTTCTAACGCTGCGCATCGCAGCGCTAAAATAACGTCGAAACCGACGTTGCGTGTGCGAAAGGCCAAAATACTAAAAAGAAATTGTAGAAAATATCAGAGTGTGAAAAAGCTTTCTCGAGTTACGTAGGCAGATATCATCATCATCATCTTTCTGCCCTTATCCCAATTACTTGGGGTCGGCGAAACACGTTTTGTTAAACACAAAAATCGAAAAAATTGAAAATCGTGTTCGGATTTAGCTTAATTTTGCGACCGGCCGCCTACCAGACGTCAACCCTGTTTGGGTCGGGTTTATCCCTCGGTCGCCTCTTACGACCCCCGCGGGAAGAGAGGGAGTGGTGCTATTCTACTCTGCCGGCACCACACAGCTACACACACGGCTACGTAGGCAGATATCATAGAGAAGAGAAATCACTCATATCACGGGGGGGAGTGGTATTAAAGTTAGTTAGGTTAGGTTAGGGACTGCTACTTGTAGCAGCTTGTAGCAGGCGGTTAAAATTAAAAATCTGTGTTCAGGTTTCACCGGGTCGTTGGACGACTCGGTGTCCCACTCGAAAACTAGAATAACGAGTACTCAAGGAAGCAAATAGCTGAAATATCAAGCCTATTCATTAAAATAACCATACGTCATCCACAATTTCAGGGACACATTTCTTAACAGCTGTTATTACTGAGTAGGACATGAATTATTCAGTTTCATGAATACATCAACGGCCAAAACGCCTCACTTTACATGTGGTGGCACATTTGCGGAATTTCCGTCGCGTACCGTTCCGTTCCGTTCGTGTTCCGCTCGGAACGGAAACGTTTCGATATGACTAGACTATACGGGGTGTCAGGGACGGTGTAACGAAAACTTTGCAGGCGTGCTCAGACAATGAAACTGAACAACTTTTACTATGGAGCCAATGGTGGGAAACGAAAAAAAAATTCCGACCTCCCATATAAAGTCAGTCAGCTGATCGTGAATTTTGTATGGGGGGTCGGAAACTTTTTTCTTTTCTCACCATTGGCTCCATAGTAAAAGTTGTTCAGTTTGATGGTCTGATCATGCCTGCAAAGTTTTCGGTACGCCGTCCCTAACACCCTGTATAAGCGACTATTTCTAATGGTGTTTTAAGTGGCATAAGCTGTCGCGTCATGTCGTATGACGTGCCGCAGGCTGTCGTAGATTCTGTTCAAGGGGAGTATTTTTACCCGACTGCCTCAGAAGAAGGGTTATGTTTCTCGAGAGTAATGTAGGTATGTATGTAAGTAAGTAAGTAAATAAGTAAAAACTCTTTATTACACACAATCACATTACAGTACAAAGGAAAACTTATTTTAAAAGTGCGCAAAGGCGGCCTTATCGCTAAGAGCGATCTCTTCCAGACAACCTTTGGGTAGAGGAAAACAGAAAAGAAAACAGAGCAGTGCAAAAGCAGTAAATATGAAAATTATAAACTCCATCATACTATTGCTAAATAAATAAATAGGTAAGCATACATACATATACATATGTATGTATGTGGACAAGAAAATTCTTTTTCACGGGCTACAGTCCAAACAGATAGTTGGATACTGACATTGAGGTGTCGTTAGATTTGTCTCCGCAGTGGGAGTGACATTGGCTATATTAAAAAATTAAAGATTCAAGATGGCGGATTTTTAGAGCTATTATTTTAAAATTACCGCAGTCGGTTTTTTTTTAACACATCTACTTGTTGAATCAGTGAAAATCGTATCACGCGTAGGTAGGTATGCATACTGCTAGTGGGTGGACTTACTACAAGTACAGTCCATCCGCAATCATAGTGTTATGAAATGACATGACTGACTAGCCTATGCTAGAGGCCAAGTTACGGTGGTGGACACAAGACTTAGATACTACGCGACCAGCTTAACTTGGCCTCCCATGGGTCACACTTTGATTTTGAATTGACTACGTGATACAAACTGGATTTCACAGTCACCTGCAGAGTAACCTACCTACCTGACCCTCCGAAGTCGGGGACGGGATCCAGTCACCTAAAATCACGGAATTAATGATTAGGTATGTGTGATATTTTCCCTCCGGCCGCCATCGCAACTGAATTTCACAACTGGTTGTGGTAGAAGAAATAATTTTCTTTGTACGTTCCTAGTTGCGGCAAGAGAAATTTACTAATTTGTTTGCAACTAGTTGATATGGTGTATTTAGTTTCACAACCATTGCGTGTAAAGAATTTTATGACAGCTTCATTTTATAATCAGGATCTCGCAAACGGCTCCAACGGCGTTCACGTAATTTTGTTTGTAGAGTGTCTGGGCCGCTACATCGATCTATATTCATGTATCAAAAATAATCGATACACATTTTTTATGCAAACATAGATAAACCTATTCACCTAGGCAATTTAATTTCTTATAGTTAGTATTTTACACCTGCAGAAGTGGACGTTGAGTAAGTATAAAATTTCCCCTAGGAAAGGACGAGCTCTTGAAAATGTGAGTCGTCTCAACAGCACTCAACAGGACTCTAGTTGAGCAAAGAGTCAACTGAGTAAGAGTTTTCTGGAAGACTTAATTAACAATGTCCGGTCGGCACTTTTTTGCTCTAGCAAGAATCCAACTAGGAAGGGCGCTCGAAAATATTTATCTTGTATAGTGCTCGAATGGATTGTAAAACTGACGGAGTTATGAGGGCGCGGCATACAGACAGACAGACAGACAGACTTGACGAAACTATAAGGGTTTCTAGTAGACTACGAAACCCTAAAAATTGGACCTCCCGTACACACTGTATCAAGCTACCAAGTCAATTTGCATGGGCGATCCAATTTTTTTTTTCATATTTCGACCTATGTTCCTTGGGGAAAGTTGTTCATTGGGCTGAACAACTTTCACCCTGCTGCTAGTTCACCCCTTAAAATATTTGCAGTTGATTTTTTTACACCTTATAATATTATTTATGATTCAATTTAGAAAAAAAAATACTTTGATACTTGTGGGTCTCAACAATAACTACCCAGATACTATCGCCAGCAAATTCAGCTACCTATTTAAGAAATTACAATATACTGGTTTTTCTTCAGTTTTGTATGAAAAACTTGTATAAATTGGTCCCTTAGTGAATAAGTGGTTTTACAGTTGATAGTACCTACCTACCTACCTCAATACCTCGAGTTACATACCTATGTGTGAAAATGCCCGCAGTTCCATTAGGGGACGACTACACTTATACGTGTATCACATTACACTCAGCCATACACACACAACATGTCTGTTTTGACATAAACTCGGGTTTATTGGTGAACTCGGCTTTAAAGTAGGTAAATACGGAGATTCCCTACTCGATAATAGAATAACAGGTTTTCCGATAAATCTTTAGTGCTACTTGTGGCAAATAGCAAACTATATATAAATGTTTGAAATGTGTTGGGTTTGTTGTGTTGAACGAAACGTGTTGCGCCAACCCCAAGTTGGGATAAGGGCAGGAAGATGATGATGATAAATGTTTGAAATTAGCTTGAATTTTGTCCGACAAAAGAACTTGTCATATTAATATTAGTAATAGGTATCTGTCTAACCAGTTTGACTAGAATAAACAGTTTGACAGGCGCATCGTCATCGTCATATTCATATGGAATTAAGGCTAAACGTCAGACTAGTGGCGCCCCCAATTAGGAAGAAAATCCCTGGCTGAACACGCTGGTCATTCAGATGAATTACCGACAATATTCAACCACAAAGAATATTTAAATCTAATAAAATAGGCAAAAGTTGGTATCCATGAGTTATGTATGTCAAAATTGATAAAATCCACTTTTAGCAATTTCGACATACATAACTAAAGCGCACAGGTTTCCCAAGTTTTTATTGATTCTAAAAATTCTTTGTTATTGTCGTATACAGGGAGTAACAGAAAGGGTATAACAAGCCGAATGGAGGTCAGGTATTATGAAACTGAATACTTTTCATGGAACATGGGTCGAAATATGAAAAAAAAATTGGACCTCCCATACAAAATTGCCGATCAGCTAATTGATTTACTATGGGAGGTCCAATTTTTTTTTTTCATATTTCGACCCATGTTCCATGGGGAAAGTTGTTCAGTTTCATGAGTACCTTGAGCTCCTTTCGGCTTGTTATACCCTTTCCGTTACTCCCGGTATAAAATTGTTAGTTATTGTCGTTATATTATGTGGTTACCCAATGACTTGCGTATTCAGTCAGTGTTTTTAGGGTTTCGTAGTCTACTAGAAACCCTTATAGTTTCGTCATGTCTGTCTGTCTGTCTGTCTGTATGCCGCGCCCTCATATCTTCGTCAGTTTTAGAGCTATCGACATGAAATTTGGTGAGAAGATAGATCGTGTTGACCCAAATATAGAAATGTTAAGAAAAAAATATTTTAAATGTTTTTTGGACCCCCTCCCATACAAGTGAAAGGGAAGCAAAAATTTTTTTTTTCTTCTGTAATATTGAGTAGGGTATCGTTGAATAGGTCTTTTAAAACTAAGATGAGGTTTTTTTGAAACAAAGTCACTAAAATGTTTCTGTCACGAGATATTTGCTTCTAAAAAGGGCGTTTTTGACCCATAATTTGTTCCAGCTGTAACTTTTAAAGTATAAAAGCTAAAAATTTGAAATAAATATGGAATATAGCTTACAATCTGAAGTTGCAATGAAAACTATAACGGATATTGTACCCTTAAAGGTTTCAGAAAAAATTGAGTTTTTCTATTTGCGGTTGGTCATCATACTGCTGCTAACAAACCAGCAACAAATTAAGTTTGTAATGCTGAAAAACCTGATACTTAAACGTTGACTACGAAACCCTATCTGTGGGCGTGTCTGACACGCTCTTGGCCGGTTTTTTTTTCTCTGAGCGGGGCGCTAGTGTCGCTAACGTTGAGCCTTAAGGTGGAAATTCGCTTTTTCCTAACAATGCGATGATACAGCGTAAAAATAACATGAAACGGACGTTATGTTTGTGTGTAAAGCGCCTAATCCTTGTTCTTATAGTAATTTATTCACCTTTATTAATTCTCACATGTAAGCTGAATTTACACTTGGTTAACACTTGTGTGCGTAATTACTGTACAAAATTACACGCCTTTCACTCCGCGCCGAAACGCCTATAAAATTAATTTACTGTCTAACTTAACAAATTATTCACAAATAATTGTCTTGTGATACACGCAACGCGAGTCAACGATCTGGTGAATGGGTAAAGTTTTATCATCGACGTGTACATAGTATTTATATACAAAGAACATCAATAGAAATACACTTCGCCCGCGGGTTCATGGCCATTCTGAAGTTTGTTCCTCCTTGACAAACCCAGTGTGGTACTGGCATGTGCGACAGAGGCGTAAATAGGTACATTAATACATATTTGGACTATTATTTATTATTATGAGTCAGTTATGTCCCACTCCAGGGCAAACACCTCCCTCTCTTTCTTCCACTTTTCCCTATTCTGAGTCAATCCAAATACATAAAAAACGTTAAAAACTGTATGTTTATGAATACATTTGTAGATAGTTAGATAGATATACATATTTCAGGATAGTTATGAAATCGCGCGCGTTATAGGTACTGTACACGTACCTTGAAATGGAAGTCTGTTTAACATAAAATGCATTATCACTTGTATCAGAAAGCCACCACCTTATCTGTGTTTTAAATCCTTGAATGGATAAAGTTTTCAGTAGGTACTTATTTAATGCTTCTATCAATAAGGTTCATCCACAGTGTACTTGTAAAGTACCTAATGGTTATTTCAAACTCTAGGTAAATTATGGCAACTTACTTTATTAGAGTCATTATCGAGGGTTTTATGGGTATTACAATTTTAATGATAGGCCGTCTGCCTCTGTCGTGAGGCCTAGAAAGTTAATATTTGTCAATTTATCACCTTGTGAAATTGTTGTCAGTCTATTTAGGCGATCGTGACTTATCCATAAGAAAAAATGATGCCGAGAACTGCTGTCTTCACAAATAAAATAAAAATATCGCTTGCCGCCGGCATACTGGCAGTATGGTAAAATCGTAGACGTTGTTCGGCCATCGGCCTAAGCAGATCCAGAATTTCGGTCAAACTCCGGCAAATGGCCATATCGTATACTTTGATTAGCCATGGTCCTAATCAGATCCAGGCTTTTTAGTGAGAAGGTTTTATTTCGGTTCGGGGGAAGAAGAGTAGAGAGGAACGATATGCTCCTCCCCGCGCGCCTGTTTTGCAGCAAGTCGAGGATACAGTGGAAAACTTACAAACTGTACAAAAACTGAAACGATCATTAATTCCCGCCTGAACCGCTATAAAAGGCACATTACTAAACACATCCTGAATCTGCTTGGGACGATAGCTGATCGAAGTCTACGATTTTGCCATTTGCAGGCTTCCTAGGATTTTGGCCGAAATCCTGAATCTGCTTGGACGATGGCCGAACAACTTTACTTTCACAATTTTGCCCTATGCCGGCTTTTGGCCAAAATCCTAATTGTATCATCGTACTGCCACATATACCTACCTACACCATACCACATGTAATTAGCCAAGCGGAAGACTATTATAATACTTTTAGTGTCGGTTTAGACCAACTGCATACAGCCGGAGATTGCGATTTTATTATGCAGCTGGACCACCTGGGGATAACGTGCTATCATGAATATAGATAGAGTCTGAAGCGATTTTAGTACGGCTTGATATAAAATATGGTGGATTTTCCTGCGTTTTACATTGTGGCGACTAAGGGACTCGAGGATTTCATGTGTAATTTAATGCAATTTGCTGACTGACTGACATCCTGTTTATACCTGTGACTGCGACTTATCTGATACGACCTTCAAGTACTTATTAGTCAGATGTTACCATAGAGACCGTATTTTTACGGCCATTGCCTACCTCGCCAGAGATAAATGCGTAAACTGTTTATTTTGAGCCATCTATGGCAATAGCTCAGGGAAAAAGCACCGAAAGCAAAATTTTTAAATCATAAGTACCTAGGTAGGTACCTTTCCTAGTAGGTATAAAAAAATGTCATAGAATGGTTAATTAAATTCTATTGGCAGAATTTTGGATCGTTTTTATATGACATCAAAGATTTTCCGCGCATGTTTCAATGGGATATGTTATCATATTCATATCACTAAATAACTACATGGGGCAATTCCAAAATTTAAAAACTTGAAGTACCTAGGTACTTGGTGGTACCTAAATGGCATAGGTAACTGATAAAAGCTTCTAGAAATAACGATACCTACTTAGTAATAATCGGAATATCCCCACCGCGCCTTATATTAAGTAGCAATAACCGTGATCGTACCTTGTAGGTACTTACACAATTTCATTTTAGCAGATAAGGAGTTTTCTATTCCTGGAGTATGAACACTGTGGTAAACCTTTTTCGAACTTTGTATCTAGCTTCGCAAGCGAAGAAAAGTTTGAATGTTGCTTAATTCCACCGAGTAATCTCCAGGATATTGTACGGAATTCTGGAGTCACACAAATTGCTGTTAGGTTCAAATTACATTTTCCTACATCCATTTTCTAGATAGTTGTATAACTCGGAAGTGCGCGTTTTGAAACTGTAATAAATTAGTTTTATGTTGTTCGTGTGCCGTGTGGTGCCGGCTTAGAATAGCATCACCTCATATCATTCCTGTAGTAAGGATCGACTAAAGGATTAGAGAGTTTATGTAATTATAATGAAATTTTAGGCGACAGGCTGACAACCTGTCAGCTTGAAAAAATTGGTTTGTTGAATTAAAATTAGTTAATCAGCTAAAACCTATTAGTACCTATTAGCACTCGAGTTTTAAACAATGTTATAAGCATTTCTAACCACCCTGTGAAGTTGGTACCTTCAATTTTTATCGGAAAATGAGCTAGCACACTTTTTTGTAACCTAGCCTATTAACCTACAGCCGTTTACGTTATGCCTACCCTGCAGGGACATAGGTGTGATGTATGTATGTATTTACTAGATGGTTCCACTAGAACTCGGAAATGCGCGTTTAAAACTGTAATAAATTGGTTTTATGTTTGTACGCTCGTCTGAGGCGGCGGCGGGAGTTTAATTGCTACATTCGTTACATACATAAATAGATACAGTGTGGTACTCAACCTTATAAAAGCCTATAGGTATATGCTTTCTAAAAACACTAAACACAAAGGGTCAAACAGACCAACTTCCCCCAAGAACCAAAGGCAAAATTACAAAAAAAATATATTGGACCTCCCATCAAAAAAATCAACTGACCGATTCATTTTATTTAGGATTTGTATTTTGGGAAAGTTATTCAGTTTGACAAAATGAGCTTAGCGTCTTCAGACAAGCCCGTCGTCGGCACCATTCTGTGGAAGTACTTATTATTCGGTTCTCAACATCCTATTCCGGTTCGGTTTTTGAAAAATCGAGTAAATTTTAATCCCATAGACCGATGACATAGAGTGCGCTTATCTCCTCGTTCTGTCGATCAATGGGAATATTGTATACGAATCGTGGAAACCTTCTAGGTACGTCAAATGTAGATATTATGTATGAGATAATAGAAATACAGATAGAGGTTCAATGTAGTCACTGTGATAATATGATGGACAGACAGAGATTTTGTGTTCATATGCAGTTGCGCTAGCCAATACTTACTTTGTGTATGCAGTAAGAGTAAGGCGTGCTCTATAGATATTACCTAATCTAAGGTCTAATTTGATCTTACCTCGACTGCACATTTGTACAATAAACACAGACCGTATAGGTAGTATGATTTACCTATCTTTGATAACTTGGCCACTTTACTACAAAGCTGGAGTTGGCAGATTGTCGATATGCAGATCTATTCATATTTGCATTTTGTAATGTTTTTTTTTATACTTAGGTAATAGTTAGAGGAATAACACGGCGCTCCCATACATAACCCTTTTTTTTTGCGTCAGACGATGTGCTTCGTCACATATGTTCCTGGTTTAATTCTAAGCATTTCTAGTCCGGTCCGGGAGCCAGAAAAAGTGAAGAACGGCGGAAGGGGGTTTCTAAAGATGGCTGCCGCCAATCATCTTTTAAAAATCCTATCTCGTCCTGGTGGCTGGTAGGGCAAGTTTGGTATCAAATCCATATAAATCGAAGCCGTAGAATTTGTTTCTTGTACTATTTCTTTTCTATTTCATAATAATTTTAGAAGAAAAACGTAAAAATGTGAAAATGGTAGTTGAAGATTTTTGCTATGTAAGCTAATAACTTTTTAAAAGTGACAAAATATGACAAATAAAAAATACTATCATAAAGTGTGATTTATGTGAATTCTAAAAATAAACACATTTAATAATGTTTAATGCAAAAAGACCGTGAAAAATTAAAAGACTGCAGTCTGGGCAGTGGCTGAACACGCGCCATGTGGCGTTAAACTTACAAAAAGTCGAGCATGAGTTTTGCATGCTCATTTATCATCACATCGGCCTACTTTAGTCCATTACTGACGGTTGGCTTTCCCAGGGTATGCCACAAGACGATCTTCGGTTCTGCCTTCTTCTACTTCTAGTCAATACAAAGCCGCTGCAGCCGCTTTCTTATAAATCACCGGTCCTCACGGCGTCCGCTATGCTTGCCCAGATATAATCTCTATTCAAGAACGCGTACCTGAAATCCACCTTCCATCGCAACGGTTATACGACTGATCAATAGGTGTGCCCAGCCAACTGCTATTAGCTATACTTCTAGACGAAAACTAGATATCAAAGTTTAAAGGTTTATAACAATTTGTCGATAAGAACCCGTTTCAATAAATTATAACTATGTATAGATAGGGTACTTCTAGACCATGTTGGTTATTTTGGCATCCGGTGCGGCAGATAATCTCATTCTGGATTTTAGTAAGTTACTGGGATCCTAAGCATAGAACTTTCTATAAGTCTGTGAGGGACATGTAGCCGGTCGGCTACTTTTGCTGTCAGGTTCAACTTTATGTAGTGGCCAAATGGCCAACGAAACGAGAAAACGAGATAACTAATGTAAACAACTTTTGTATGACTCGGTGACAGTTATTACAATCTGTCCTTATCTGTCATATGGTATAATGTCAGCGGTCTCTTTCAGATTTGTTTACACTTTTTATCTCGTCTAGTTGGCCTTACTTTAGTTCAGTTCAGTTTTTACGCTGAACTGATGAAGCATACCCAAGTACGAGAGACGGAAATTATATTTGCTTAATTTGCAAAATAAGGTTAAGGAAGGAGGTTCCACGTCTTGGCTAGATCATTAGTTTTCATTTCATCATCATCATTTATTACTAGTAAAAGGCCTGATCGAATACCTTTGTTTTGAGGCATTTCGGCAAGGATGACTCTAGGATATGACGCAACTTTCCCTGTTTAGGCAAACTGCATTCTTCTGTGATTTTAGCCTCAAAATTGTGACTAATCAACCGTATGCCTTAGGCATACTTTTGGAGCGGGGCGTAATTTTACTAAAGAAATACATTCCAACGACCGCCTCAGGGATAATGTGTTAAAGGAGCTTTTTATCTCATGTTGACGTACGAAAAAGGCGTAATAATTATCAATATATTTTATTTTAAGCCCAAGCACTTCCCAACCGCGACAGAATGTATAAATTATAATTAGCTATTGATTACCATTGACTGACTGTATTGACTAGCAATGTTAGCTGAGTACCATTGACTTACACATATACATATATCACAAAAAAATTCTTCAAGAGGATCACTTTTTAAAATTACCCTGGTTACTCCACTGGTGGAATCCAGAGAATGAAGATGCAAAAAACATTATACCCCCATACTTCAGGCAATATACCAAGAAGTTCATGTCTTGGGATAACCCTCAGTGCCGGTCTAAACGTTTCTGTGTTATTTTTCTGGGGCCAAAATGAAAGACAATGGTAGACTCTCTTTGTTCAGATTTACCAGATATAAAGGTTAGTACCTGCAACTCGCCTGTTGCATACGAGCAAGAAAGGTTGTCTTTGCTGCATTCTACATTTTCTTTAAAAGAAAGTTAAAGTTTTCTGATCTATATCTGTGTGCTGGAAACTGTGGTCATCTTTTTGCATGTAGGTACCTACCTATACAGGGTGTAACAGAAAGGATATAAATAAGCCGAAAGAGGAGGAAGAGGTCAAGCTACAAATGAAACTGAACAACTTTCTCGTAAAACATGGACCGTAATATGAAAATAAAAATTGCACCTCCCATACAAAATCTACGATCAGCTGATTGATTTACTATGGGAGGTCCAAATTTTTTCTCCATATTTCGAGCCATGTTGCATGGTGAAAGTTGTTCAGTTTTATGAGTGCCTTCACCTCCTTTCGGATGGTTATACCCTTTCTGTTACTCCCGGCATAAATTACTTATTTTATGTGTTATAAATCTCGACTTGTTTGTAAGATTAACGCCACAGCGCGTGTTTAGCCACTGCCCAGACTGCAGTCTTTTAATTTTTTTCACAGTATTTTTGCATTTAAACATTATTAAATGTGTTTAATTTTTTAATCCACATAAATCACACTTTATGATAGTATTTTTTATTTGTCATATTTTGTCACTTTTAAAAAGTTATTAGCTTACAAAGCAAAAACCTTCAACCTACATTTTCACATTTATACGTTTTTCTTCTAAAATTATTATGATAAAGAAGACAAATAGTACCAGAAACAAATTCTACGGCTCGATTTATATGGATTTGATACCAAACTTGCCCTACCAGCCACCAGGACGAGATAGGATTTTTAAAAGATGATTGGTGGCAGCCATCTTGAAACCCCTTCCGCCGTTCTTCACTTTTTTCTGGCTCCCGGACTAGAAATGCTTAGAATTAATCTAGGAACATATGTGACGAAGCACATCGTCTGACGCAAAAAAAATGGGTTAAAAGTGTTAGGCCTTTCACTATAAGGGGGATTTTTACCAATAGCATGAATCACGCATCTGAGGGATCGACATGAATCGGTTTTCCATATTAAAGTAATTGCTTTTTGCTTTATGTAGCTAGAATGGTCCCTTAAAATGAGAAACTTGATTGAACCTCCAGTACCAAAGTGATTACCGTGTGGTGCCGGCTTCGAATAGCATCAACCATATCTTACACGTACGTGTTGTAAAAAGTGACTAAGGAATTTGAGAGTTGATGAGTATTGCATTTTAGGCGACAGGCTGACAACCTGTCACTATAGTGCTACACAGTCTTCTGAATGACTTTAAAACTATTGTCAGACGTGGTGTGAATGTTAGGGCCTTTTGCGTTCTGCTTACCCCACAATAAATATAGAGGTAATACCTATACGTATTTATGAGTTCAGTTTTTATTTAAAGCTTTGCCAGTAAATTAGAGGCTTCAAAACTCCTAACAATCTAAATTAATGCATGAAAACTAGTATTGCTCACCCAGTTAGGGTTTTATATTGTACTACGATAGGAAAGCCTGATTCAAACTAAAATACCTTCTAATGATGTAACTACTCTTACTTAATAAAATACCTACTGAACAAATTGGTACTCCACCTAAGTAATAAAAGATGGCCACCAAACGTAAATATTTCATCGGTATTGTAGAATCATTACTTACATAGCACACAACAAGCAAACTCCTGTGTATTGTTCTTCGACCGAACAAATATTTATTACTCACTGGCGCTAGAATACAGACATACATTTTGTATGAGACTAGCGCTTGGAATATCTAGGAATGAAATGGCCACTGAATGTTGGTCAGGAGGTGTATTTTTGAATTAGAAGAAATTCTACAACCATCATCATCTACTTGCCCTTATATCAAATAATTTGGGGTTGGCGCAATATGTTTTTCCTACAGTCTGAAAATAGAATTTGAATGGCTGTTCAAATCTTTTACAGAACGGATTCTCGAGTGGAGAAAATACCTCGAAAAACGTACCTACTCCGGCCAGGTGCACCGATCGGTAGTGACATAATGGCTAATACGGGTGCCTTAAATTAAGGCATATACACTGGGGGAGACCTACGCTACGTCCATCTGAGGACTTTTATAAGCTAATGTGATGTGAGAAATCTCTTTCACATTACCTATGTGACGGCGAAGATTAGTCTAACCAATCGTATTACATGATCATTTCTGCTTCACAAACTCTACTACGTCCAACAATTTAAACATACCAGAGGAAAAACTTTAGTTACCTACAGTTCTAGTACCTACCTAGACGCTAGAAAATCTCTGCCACCAGGGTTCATTGAGTACCAATAATCGTGTAGAGACTTTTGATTTAAACAAATTCGAGTAGCAGAATTTGTGGTAACAGTTCAGTATAATGCGGAATCAGGTTTCTACTGATTTAAAATGACGCCCTTAGAAAACAGACACGAATACCAGCACAATCCCTTTCCAATAAGGTCTATGCATTAGGTGAGCAATAAACTAATCTTCCTATGTGAGTGCATGTTTTTTTCTTTTACGTGTGCTACGATTTTTAATCTATTTTTTCCAAGAGGCAATTCTTTCTTTATGGAATTCGTACATAATTGAGAAGCTATTAATTTATAGCACTCGTGATTTATTCGATCCGTATGTAGGTAGGTATCATAGATAACGATTGTTGATCTCTAATTGACTTTGGGATAAGAATGTTGTCTTGAGTCGATTTCATAAGGTACCCTTATTTTCCAAGCGTCGCGACAACGACGCGCGTCAACGACGCTGTCAAATTTTGACGGCGTCGTTGTCGCTGCGGTCATGTAGAAAAACCCGACCGCATCCCATACAAACTCTAAGCTTCCCAGCGCGCTGTCAACGTGACGGCGTCGTGGTGCGCCACAACGACGCCGACGCTCGGTCTTTCTGGTTCCCCATACAAACCAGTCATTTCACAGCGACAACGACGCGCATCGTTGTCGCTGTCGCTTGGTTTTTAAGCCTACCATTACTTTGCAACTTTTTTACTTGCCTATTTTCAAAACGATTTGTTACCTATTAGGGGAGAGCGGGCCAAGACGGGGTGAGGGGCAAGACGGGGTACCGGGCAAAAAACGCTGTTATAATTGACTAATCACAGCCATTCAAGAGTAGTACAATGCGCCGTCATGACATTTATCAGTTGCCGGATTGCCGTGGTCTTAGATTACACAGTCAGCAAAATATTTCCAAAAAATAGATTTTTGGGCAAGCCCTTATCACATTTTCTTTTCTTTCCACTCGTGACTGTGATTGTTGAGTGAATGACAGATAGTGACATATATTTTTTCTAATTGCTTTATTTATACGCAAAACGATAAATATTGAATTTGGCTTGCACTTTGAACCATTTTTATTAATTGATTTTTCATTGATAAATTATACATCGGGGCATGATGGGTAAGCCGTATTAGGTCCATATAAAATAAAAGGGACACAACATATTTTTATTGCAATGAGGATGTATATACCGTTATTTCTGTCGAAAATGGGCATCTAACGGATAAACAGGCGTTTATGACGAACTATTTCACATTTGTGCATTTTGAAATTCAAATTAAGTTCAGCTCATACATTATGCTAAATACCGAACCCCATCTTGCCCCGCTTACAGGAATACCATCTTACCCCCGGGGGGTACCCCGTCTTACCCGCACTATGGGGCAAGACGGGGCAAAGTGCATTTTTTTTTATTTTGATTTTACGTCTAAGTTTACTTATGAATCTTCCTAAAATGATAAAAAAGTAATAGATATATTATTGAAGTTTCCCACAAATTAAAAACATTGATTAATATCAAAGTGTTGGGATTTGTGTGCCTTCAAACCTTAATCTCCTGTCTTGCCCGCCCTCCCTACCTATTATTATGACTTGTTCAAAGAATATAATGTAGTACCCTGACTAGCTTATTAAGTATATTTGAATTCATCTAAATAGGTATTTAGCTAATATTTAAACATGTAAAAATCTCATCCACAAAAACTAGTTTCCGTGACTTATGTTAGGTAGGATGCCTGGACAGTTCTCAAAAAATTGGCCGCAAGATTTTATTTTTGCGTGTTTTTAAAAAGTTCGTGCTTTCGCGAAAAAAAATATCTTGCTAGCTAGACTAATGGTTCTTTATTACATATTTAGTAGAGGGAAGCAATTTTATTCATTACTTTAGGAAATATGGTCAATCTAAATTACGAGGGAGGCAGGTGAGCGACAATGTCGCCAGGTTAAGGACAATAGGTGCAGGTTAACGACTACGGGTACGGGCTGTAATTTCTCAGCAATAAAAGCACAAAATACCTAATCATTTAGAAACTTAAATTCGTACAGCACACATATGAACATTTTTGCACTTCAACTAAATCAAACTTTTAATAAGTATAATAAAGTATCTCTATGAAAAATTCAATGTTTTTTAGAAAAATCCTTGTAAAATTATTGATTAATAAATTTGGGACAACTTTTATCAAATTAGTAAAATATTAAGCAATAAATTAGATCATTTATTTTATATTATTAATTAAACATGTGTATGATAATTATCGCTAACCTGCTATTTGGTCGTTCACCTGCATTTTTGAGACAGGTGAACGACCGGCAGGTTAACGACTAAATAGCAGTTATTTCGTCATCACAGGAAAACCATTTTGTACAAGGATTGCTCAATTAGACACATTAAAGCAAACACTATTTTACACATTATAACTTGAAATGAGTGCAACGGGTAGCATAGTTTTTTACATAAAAGAGGCATAAACACGACTACTTACCCGTTACAAACTCCAGAATCCGATATATAGCTGCCTTTCTCCGGAAACTGAACAACTGACAAGGCCTTCTCTCAGCAGATGTTTGCTAGTGAATGGCTGGTTCGGGTGTTGCAGAGTGAGACGGAGAGGTGAAGTGGTACCCGCGGGACGATCGTGTTTTCACATTTGCAGATTAACGACAAAATGTTCGTACAAAACTTTAAATTATATTTTATGTTATGAATAATGAATATTAGGTTATTATATTGTGTGATTCTTCTCCTATGGATATACGTAAATAGAAACGTTTGGTAGAATATTTTATTTTTGCGCATTAATATATTTTTTTAATGCTTAAACTTAAGCACATCGTGAAAAGACACGCAGGTTAGCGACCAAATATACGTAAAAATCAGAATAAAAGTATATAATATACCTCGAGCGATATTATATACACATGGCCTTTGTGTAAGAACTGTGTTTAAAAACGAATATGGAAAAAGTTATCAGCTGGGTGCATAAATATAAAAAATATCTGACGTAAACTGATGCACAGGTTGTGCGGCCAATTTTTTGAGAAATGGCCGCCTAAGTTTGGAGTCACGATAAATTTCATCGAAACCGGCTCAGTGGTTTTCAAGGTACAAGCTATTATTTATCCACTGTGAATTCCATTTAATTATTGTAATATTTATTGTTAACACTATTATGTTTCCGTTTGCGTATTAAAACATTATTTAAACTCATTATAATATATTTTATTATTTCTAGATGGCCTTTTTGTGTCTAAGGCCCGGTTTGCCACAGTACCGGTTCATCATCAAAAATTGTATCTGTAAAGCAATTTTCAGTTCGTCCACTCATTAAGAACCAGGTACTTTATTTTATAGTACCTATGTATTGCTACTACTTGTATTGATACATAGGTACTATAAAATAAAGTAGTTTTTCGTCGCATTCATGTCGTGACGGTCTGTCATGGACACCGCTAATGCTTGAAACACGCAACAAATTTTGAAATTTTTAAATAAGTAGGTAGAATGATTAAAGATAGAGAGCAAGGTTTGGTTTGGTACATTCGAATGATTTGACGGACTGCAAAAAAGAATTATTGTAGACTGCGTGGCAAACCGGCCCGTCAAAAACTATAGCTTTGTGCCTACTATTATGGGATTAATCGGGTGAACAAGTAATGTGGCGAACCGGGCCTACTACTTACAATAGCTTTTTTGAGTTCTAGATGACTTTTTTGTTCGCGATTTAAAAACAATAAATATCAATATTTTTAGCCTAACATTTATTCAAACATGGATATAAGAATCTGCAAAAACTAGTTTGTGTGACTAATGTTGTCCTAATCACCATACGATCGCTATTAAGAGCACGTTCCATGCCAATAAACTACAAAAAAAACGTGGGTTCTTTTATCTAAAAACAGGTGATACCCTGTACCTAATAGATAGTTCAAATATGGAAAAAAGATTGGACCTCCCACCCATCATGGTGACAAAAGACCAAATAATTTTGTGAGGGATTATCTGAACAAATTCGAGAAGTAGAAAGTGTGGTAATAAGTACTATCGCCAGCAAATCCACCTTACCATTTAAGGCTCCAATTAATACTGGTTTTTCTTTGTATTGGTTTGAAAAATCAGGTTTAAGTTAGTAGCATAAATGGCTTTTACATACGAATTCGTTTCACAAATTGAATTCCTGGCCCCAAGTCGGCTATTTTAGCCACTTGTACCTAAAATGCCAGCGACGCTCAACTGTCATTCCATTGTCATTCTGAATTTTCCGTATATTAGCAGAATACGAAACTACCAAAACCATTCAAATTCAACTGATATGCCATCGACACTGAAGTAAAACTATTTTTATTTAGCAGACTTCGTGCCATCTTGGCGAAACTGTAAAGAATAGGTTCAACGAAGGGACATTCATTTAAAAAAAATACGAAAGTTGTATGCTAAAACTATTGTTCGAACAAATTCTACAAGTTGGCTTGAATTAATTTATAACATATTGAAATATTATGATGTCATAGTTATTTCAATATTATAACACAAAATGTAGTTTCGAACGTTTTAAAGTCACTCATTTCACATCTCTGTCAAATAGCGGATTTCAAAGGAACGGTCAAAGTCGGTACCTACAAAATGTTTTTAACTTTTAGGTAACTAATTTTCCCCAGTTATTGGGTAACGAATCTTAAAATTTTCTTTTAAAAATATTTTCACTGCAGATGAGTTCTCATTAGGGAAAAAGCCTCAGGGTAAGATAAAATAACATCAAAGGCTAAAAAATAAATTATAAATGAGGGTCAAAAATATACTTATGCATTGGTCTAGCGGCGTGTCCACACGCCTCCGGCACGGCGCCGGCGCCGTGCAACGTCACGGTGCACGACACGGCGTGCCGACCACGACGCCTTGCCGTGACAATCCACGGCGTGACACAATTCTCAGTCACGAAAGAGATTGGTCTCAAAACAGAAATAATTATTGGTATGCCATAAATTTCAGTTAGCGAAAAAAAGCGACTTACAAACTATTTGGGCAACAATGTAATAACTTAGTCCGGAAAATAACATTAGGGCTGCAAATAATATTATAAGTGATTATGGGGCAGCAAAATAATAATTTGAGCAGCAAGTTTTTACAAGCAGCTTAAATCTTCTATCCTTTCCTAAGGTACATTAGATCGACGAACGACTTGACGAACCCTGATACCAAGAGACCTCTGTCAAGGTTATCTCAACGTTGACTAGGCCTCTAATAAGGTAAAGTAGGCCTCTGACATGATAAAGTAGGTACATGACAGAGGCCTGCCTTCTGACATATTCACAGTCCAGCGAAAAAGAGTAGAAATCAAATAAAATCGAATTAAAAAATTAATTCTAAATTGTTGCCATTCATAGTCAATGTTGCCATTTAATTTTGAAATTTTGTACAACATAGTGGGGGCCTCATTTTTTGTCAAATCTTTTTTGCTGGACTGTAAGTATAGTTGAGCACGCCCATCGACATGATTGACATGGCCTCTGACACGGATAATATTGTACTTAGCAAGTACTTTGGCTTTCGTTTTATTTGGACGGAAGAGGAAGACTGCCGTAAGCAATTAAAAACACTACCATTGTGTATTTTTTGAGGCTCAACCTCGACATATTTGAAAAATATACGGGGTGTTAGGGACGGTGTAACGAAAACTTTGCAGGCGTGCTCAGACCATGAAACCGAACAACTTTTACTATGGAGCCAATGGTGGGCCATAGTAAAAGTTGTTCAGCTTGATGGTCTGATCATGCCTGCAAAGTTTTCGGTACACCGTCCCTAACACCCTGTATATTTACGTGCTGTGTAATCGCATAACAAAAATCTTATACGTATGACACGCTCATTGGAGATGTTTTATTACCTATGTTCACCATAACCATAACCATAACAGCCACAACAGTCCACTGCTGGACATGGGCCTCCCCCTATCGGAAGGTATTGCCATACTCACCACGCTTGGCAGGCGGATTGGCGAGCGCAGTGCCAAGATGTTACATTTACAGGGAACGCTGCTGCCCATTCCCTGGATGAATATCCCTTTGTCGCTTTTTACGACACCCACAGGTAGAATTGGGGTGATGCTATTCTAAGCCGGCATCACACGGCAACGGCATGTTCACACGTGTGATAAAATATATTGTTTTTCAGAAATATTTACTGTTCAAGAGTTGCCTAACAAATAAAAATTTCTGCTTAAAAAAGAAAATTTTTAGCATCACAAATAGCATTTTTTTGCTGACTGCTTAAATAACACCAAAAATATCTTGCTTTTCATGGATGAAAGGATGATGGTCAAAATGTGCCCCAAAGCTAACAAATGGTAAAATATTGACCTACAGGTTTGTGATGTCTGTCAATTAAGAGAACATAGTAAGGAGTTCATTTATTACTATACTGACATTTCTCTAAGATGTAGCATAATTCCTATAATAAACAAATTTTGTTACCACGTATTCATATTATGACACAGAATACTACAAACAGCTGTATTTAAGCACATGTTGATTATACTAAAGCTTTCCACCGTCAATGCTCTTCGCCAACAAGGAATAGATGAAACATATGTAACTACTTTTGAAGTAGTTTAAAAATACAGTCTGTTGAGCAAGCTTTTCCAGAAAACGTGGTGCAAGAGCAATTGTTCCAGAAACTGGCATCTACATGGTAGCTTAAATAGTAGGTTATAAACTCATAACCAAGCGTTAAGCGTAAAGTAGAACTAGAACAGTTAGATACAATAGTCACCATCCAAAACCACTAACACGCGCGTTAAGCGTAAACCAAAACCAGCAAGAAAAGATCACCGAATAGAAAAGGTCTGGAAAAGCTACTGATCCATTGAAGACTTAATTAACCCTAGATTGGTCGCGTGGGGTCTTTAAAGCCCTTCGAATAGATAAATGCGTTTTTTCTTATTACGGATTATGTGAGTGGCTTGAAACTTTGTGTACCTTCCTGAATAGCATGTAGATAGGTATAAAATTATATTTCATCAATATCCATTCACGCGTTTACGATATATGGGCGTCATTTTAGTAAAAAGGCTTTAAAGACCCCACGCGACTGGAAGTTTTATTAAACTTTTCATACATATTTTTACAAAATATTATTTTTCGTTAGTTTTATTCGTGAAAAGCAGGAACAAAAACAGAAATATTTTTATAATTAGTAAATAAAAATATTCAGGGTATTTTCAATTTGTGCTTCAAATCACGTTAATTATCTACCATCTGCCAAATTTGTAATAATTTCTTTAAAATATGTTACGTTTTTCACGTCAATTATTGGTTAATATGTTCAGAATATATTGAGTATTAGTAAAAACAAATAATTTATCAAATTTCGTTATTTAATGACATCTAAACTTTGGGGTTCATTAAAGACCCCACGCGACCGATCGCGTAGTTTTTTGCGCGACTAACCTAGGGTTAAGGAGACCCACTTTGCTTAAAAGGCAAACTTATCCACTTGCGCATCCATCCCAGCATTTTTTTTTTCCGTGTAGGGCACCGAGTCGTTCAACGACCCGATGAACCCTAGTGTCAGAGTTTTTCAACCGCCTACTGCAAGTAGCAGGCCTCTGACATGGTTGTGTAACGACCGCCATCATAGACAGCAACCGGGACCGACGGCTTAACGTGCCCATCCGAAGCACGGAACCATCTTACTTGCGGACAATCAGGTGGTTCAGCCTGCAATGTCCTAACCAGACTGGGAACAAATTCACAAAGTGATATATATCAACTTTGTGAGTGATCACACCGGGATTTGAACTCGGAACCTTTGCGTGGCAGGCAGGCATACTAACCACTGCGCTACATCGGCTGTCAAAAACAATGTCTTACAGTATAAAAAAAACTAATCGGGTAAATAGTTTTACCGTAGGTCAATCCAGGATTTCATGGTATAATAAGATACTCCGCCTGGTATACCATTCCGAGACTCGTGAACCACGTGACTTACACAAGCCTACGTCACCATGCTAGTGGGTTACCAGAATCACAGGTAATATAATAAACTAACGTTTACCAGAATTACCCACTCTTATGATGTTTTTGTAAATCATTTACGATACTGTTAACTAATAAATACAATTTAGTGTTGTTGTAGTTCAAATACACACGTAAATCTAAATTATAAAATTATTAAGAAATATTTTAGCTCATTATTCGAGATTAAATTTTCCCCATAGCGTATTTTATTGAAATAAAGTGGCAATTCTAGTGACGTAGGCTTGTGTTTCTCTGGGAATGTAAGACCATGTTTTATTTAGACTATGAAGGATTTTAATGCAATTTGTTTCAAACTTTGTGATTAGATTAGCAGCTAAAACCGCAAGTGAAACCGCAGGCAAAGTGCTTGACAGATGATATTATTATTATGCATGATAAACTTCCATGAGTAGATTTAAATAGAAAATAATGAAGTATTAAAGGACAAAACACCGTCTTCAGATAATGCAGATAAATCGTCTGTTGGATGTTCGTAGCAAGTTAGTACTGGTAGCTGACTGATGAAAATAAAAGAAATGACTTCACGACATGGAACGACATAAATTAAAATAAATAAAAAGTGGTGAATGAAAGTGTAGGTAATGATGATGGATGACGTTTGTCAGAAATATAACGATAACAGTAAAGGTTGTTACGTAGTTATTTTACAATAACTGTTATTTTAAAATTTGAACGCATCGTTTGCCAGCTAGTTATCAAATTTTTGAACGCGTCCGTATCTTCGTTTGACAGATCGCTAAGTGTTGCCATTTTCCACTTATAATTCCTCTTCTCTTTGCAGAAGATTTTACATTTTTAAATTCATTTGAGCTCGAATTGATTAGTTCTATTGATTATCTAGAATACTTCAGTTTTGTTGATAACATGGATAGATATTCTTATTTTTCTGTGGTGTCCAGCAAGAATACTGTTAAAGTTTGAGTGAATTTGTAATTCACAATTTGGTGGATTTTTGTTATGTAGGCAACATTTCTTAATGTGAGACGAGTGACGCTGTTTCGTCACTTTTACGAAAACGGTCCGTGCAAGGACCCAAATTTAATTTGTTTCTATCGTATATTCGGTGAGTTAATATTCAGATTTACACTTCAAAGTGCTTTTCCCATATTTCCCACGTCAATCTCAGTGTTTATTTTTCAGATTTGGATTCTTTTAATTTTTCCACCGAACGTGGCAACGGGCGGGCCTTGTGCTTTGTGCACGGCAATATATATTTGCCACTGGTAAGTTGTTATTTTGATTTCACACATAAATGTGCCTTTTCTACTTTTCCCACGTCATCGTGTACTTTTATTTCAGATATAAACTCGATTCTATGTAAATCAGCGCTCGCGCACACCTCGTCGCTTTTAGTCGTCGACGAGATTTTCTTTCATCCTCCGAAAGGTATCTATTCATGTTATTAAGTAACTGCTAATTATTTCAAAGTAGATTTCCACCTTGCATAAGTTAGGTTATGTACCACATGCAATTTTGAAAAGCTATCTTGCACACCCTCCATGTTTTTACATCGTCGCACAGCACAAGCTAATCGCATTTGCTGATTCAAAGTTTGTCACATATCATTTTGAGTGTTTTTGCTTCCCATTATTTTGTATCAAAACTGCTGTGTCATAGACCGCCATGAGAATATTTTCAATCATTGGTTATGTATGAATGTCATGCTACAGCTTGTGTTCCATGCTATCCCTTTCAGGAGGTTCACGGTGAGGGCATTCTCTATGTGAGGGCTACAAACGTCCCACACCAGGTCACCCAACATTCAACGAGTCCGAGTCAGGTCCGGTGATAGGTTCCGCTGGCCGGCCTTCTCCAAAACAAGTAGGATTGTTTTATTGTCTTCGTTCCAGTCAGGTCGTGACTGGTGGCGCCCTTTATTAAACTAACTTAAATTATTTAAATTTCTAAAATAATTTTCCGAACAAGTGCTAAATTTACCTTGTCACCCTGACCCCTTACAGTATACCTACTGAGTCTAGCTGGCAATCTTAGGTATCAATCAATTGTTTATGTTAAAATATAGTTAAGAAGATTTAAACCCTTAATCCGACACTTCAGGAAAATAATATGTTAAATTGGTAATTAACCCTGAAACGGGCGCGTGTCAAATTTCCATATGTTAAATTTGTAAGTAGTGAATCTTGTGATTTCTTCTCATAATATAATAATAAACTTGTGAAAAGGGATATCCTTATTTTTATTTATTACAAAATACTTTTGTAACATTGTCACCTCAAACGTGGGGCCACGACTTGGTAAAATTGTTGTGTCTGTGTTTGTTAGCTACGGCAAAGCACTTGTTCGGTATTTAGTTAAGCGGCTTATATTAAAAAAAAAAAACACGTTTATTAGTATCCAGAAAATAGTAATAATTATATTTAACCTGTGTTTGTAATAATATTGCACTACCGTGACATTTGTACGTTGGTATATTGGTTTTCTTTGAATATGTTTAAAAAAAAACAATACTTATTTCGGAAATTTGTTTGTGTCCTGATTCTTAAGTGTATATTCTACTGCTCTTAATTTGAATATTTTTTCAAATTCTCTCTTTTGACACTATTATATTAGTGTACGTATATTTAAGTTTTCTGGTTATATTGTACTGCCAGGTAGACTCGGACTCAGTTTATCGTCTGCTTGTTCATTATTTTGTATTGATAATGGAACGGCCTATCGCTTACCATCTTTTGCGTAAAGAAGAATTAATTTATGAAGTCGAAATTCGTGATGCCACCCCCGGAAGTACTAATGATGAGTTACGTGTTCAGATACGCGATTTAGCGCGTGATATACCAGCTGACGAGATTGCGGAAACCACCCGTGATGCTAATGCCGAATTAGACGTTATAGCTAATAAACTATCCGAACTTTCTACCAGTCTGAATGAGAAAACTCTCTCATTTAAAACACTCAACAAGCTGCGCGCTATAGCACATCACGTCTTCCACAGATTCTCCCGTGTCCTTGATTCAGAACCTACTAAGAACAAGAAATCTGAGATAAACCTTAAATTAAATCAAATTTTGACCATATTAGACGCGCGGTACAAAACTTTCAAAACTTCTTTTATGAAGACTCGGAAAACCCTCCTTTAAACCAAACTGTGCTGCAGTGTGGTTGCAGCTCAGAAAAAGCGATCGAGAGATTAAAACTAAAATATGATGGGCGTTCGTGTATTCGAACTTTCCTCTTGCGTTTGGAAGAATTATGCGAAACGCGTAATATCTCTGAACAACGACTGTTCCAAGGCGCTGCCGAATTGTTTGTTGACGATGCATTAACGTGGTATCGTAGTGTGAAGCCGTCGTTAATGGACTGGTCCAGCTTAAAGTCTTTGTTGTTGAAGGAGTATTCACAGATTGATTTTGACGATCGTCTTCTTCGTGAGATTCGGGAACGTACCCAAGGGACAGATGAATCAGTTTCTCTGTACATAGCTGTCATGCATAATTATTTCAATTTATTGACAAATCAAATACCAGAAGAGGAAAAGGTTAAAATAATACGCTTTAATCTCAAACCCCAGATATCGTCTGCTTTAGCACTGGAAGAGTTTTCTTCGACATCTGATCTAAAAGAAAAGTGTAAGCTTGTAGAATATAATCTCTCTCGAGCTGCCGATTATAAAGAACCCTCAAAAGCTAATAAATCTACTTTGGCTCCGGACCTGGCGTATAGGCCATTCAAATCAAATACTCTTCCACGTGTAGAAGCAATCGATTCTCGTACGGTTTTTTGTGTGCGTTGCCGTATCTCCGGACATACTTTAACTCAGTGCCCATCCAAAGAGTTGGTTTGTTTTTCATGCGGTAACAAAGGTTTTACCCGTACTAATTGTCCCATCTGCATAAAGGAAGCTTCGTCCCGGGTAGCAAACCCAAAAAACTAGATAAATCGAACCGCACCTCATATCAACATCCCAATTTTGATGCCAAGGATTGGGGTGAGTATCTGAACCGTTTAAGGGTTTTCTTTTCCTCTTATAATGTAGCTGCGGTTCGAAGTAATTTTTGGAATATGAAGAACGGCCTCTCCTCATTGTGAGTATATACAATGAAGAATGTTATGGCTTGTTGGATTCGGGCGCGGATTTGTCGGTTTTAGGTGGTTCGGCTGGAGATAGGTTTTTACATGCAGGTGCTCAGCTTCACCCTAGTCATGATGTACCTTATGTTTCTACAGCGAATAACTCCCTGATCTGAAGTTCGTGGGTATGTGTTGTTACCTGTTCAAATGAATTCTGTTACGAAGGTAATAAAATTTCATTTAGTTCCCGACATAGAAGCGCCTATGATATTAGGCATGAATTTCTGGAAGGCTTTTGATTTAGCATCTAAAATTTTTAAGGGTTTGCCGCTTGTGGATACACGGGCCCCTTGGGAAAGATTTCGGAAATACGATGTCTCCATGCTTTTGAAAATTTGACAACAACAGAGCGCTTGATGGCCGAAGAGGTTATCAGCCAATTCGAGGAAATTTCCTTCGAAAAAGGTTTAGGTCGGACGAGTCTTCTTACATAAAATTGATACGGGAATACTCAACCGATTAAACAACGATTTTATAATATGTCACCGGAACGGTTAAAGGAGCTTAATCGACAGTTAGACGAAATGTTAGAGATGGGAGTGGTTGAACCAAGTTCGAGTGCTTGGAATAGTCCGATTCTTTTCGCACCAAAACCGAATAATGAACTTAGATTCTGTTTGGACAGTCGTAAAGTGAACGAGGTGAGTAAAGGCGATGCTTATCCTTTGCCATATATTTCTCATATTTTAGATCAACTTCGAGATGCTAAATACCTTTCATCGATCGATTTGAAATCAGCATTTTGGCAAATAGGTTTGGATCCTGCTTCACGTGAAAAACCGCTTTTACAGTTCCAGGCCGCGGTTTATACCAATTTGTTGTTATGTGCTTTGGACTAAAGGGGGCGCCTGCAACTCAGCAACGTCTTATGGACATGATTTTTGGTCCAGAATTTGGAAACAAAGTATTCGTCTATCTTGATGATATTATTGTAGTGAGTTCTACTTTTGATGAACACATTTCTCTATTGAAAAAAGTTTGCGATCGTTTGAAAATGGCGAATTTAACCATTAATCTCAAAAAATCATGTTTCTTTCGCAAAGAGCTGAAGTATTTAGGCTATATTGTTGATGAGCGTGGTTTGCGGACGGATCCTTCCAAAGTTCAAAGTATTGTAGACTACCCTACACCCACTAATCGTAAAGAGGTTAAAATGTTTTTGGGTACCGCTTCGTATTACCGTCGATTTATTAAAGATTTTAGTTCCCTTGCCGCACCGTTAAACGCGCTCACTAGCACAAAAAAAGCTCCGCCTTTGTTTGGACGGAAGCTGCGGAAAAGTCTTTTACAGATTTGAAGGCTGCTTTGGTATCAGCTCCAGTATTGTCTTGCCCAGATTTCCAGAAACCATTTTCCGTCCATTGTGATGCCTCCAACTACGGAATAGCAGGAACTTTGACTCAACTATCGGATGACGGTGTAGAGCACCCTGTAGCGTTTGCGAGTCGTTCTCTGAATAAAGCTGAGCGTAATTATTCAGTAACGGAAAGAGAAGCCCTGGCCGTGGTGTATGCGGTGGAACATTTTCGTCCATATTTAGAAGGAGGGTTACGTTTTAAAGTTGTTACAGATCATTCAAGCCTCAAATGGTTTTTTAATCTCAGTAATCCCTCAGGTCGTTTGGCCAGATGGGGCTGTCGCTTGTCACCTTATGACTTTGTTATAGAACATCGCAAAGGTAAGGATAATGTGGTTCCTGACGCACTTTCGCGTGCTGTACCAGTTTTGGAGATACGTAAAGCTCAAGGTGATCCCTGGTATAACAGGATTGTGAACAGGTGTAAACAGTTTCCCCAATCGTGTCCAAACTTTCTGATTAAAGAGGACAAATTATTTCGGTTTTCGAAAACCACAAATACAGATAGTGGTTATAATTGGAAGGAAGTAGTCCCTGCAAACGCTCGTGATGTAATTTTGCAGGAACAACACGGCGGTGATTTAGCGCCGCACTTTGGAGTCTTTAAGACATACAGGCGCTTGGCTTTGCGCTATTTCTGGCCGAAAATGTATCAGGATGTCGTCAAGTTTGTTAAAAATTGTGATATTTGCTCTGCGTACAAAGGTTCTCAAGACTCCACTCCCGGATTCATGGGTGATCCAAAAGTCTGTACCAGACCTTTGAGACCATCAGTGTCGATTTGGTAGGGCCGATGCCCCGTTCTCGTTCGGGTTTTACTTTCATCCTTGTAGTGGTCTGTTGTTTTACCAAATATTGCTTGATTTTTCCTTTACGTCGAGCAACTGGGAAAAATATTGTCAAACACTTGGAGAATGATGTGTTTTCACGCATGGGGTCCCACGTACGGTGGTATTGGATAACGGTACGCAATTCACCGGTAGTGAGCTCCAAGCTTTATTTGCGAAATACAACATCCCACAAGTGCATTTTACTCCCAAATATTGTCCACAGGTAAATACAGTCGAACGTTATAATCGCACTCTTGTCACAGCTCTTTCCATCCTCGTACAGAATGACCATCGTTCCTGGGATCTTCATTTGCCTAGAATTCAGTTCGCCATGAACACGTCTGTGAATGAAACCACACGCTATAGCCCATATTTTCTTGTCCACGGCAGAGAGGCTGTTCTGTGTGGTTCCATTTATGGTAACCAAACTACATCCGAACTGGTTTTATCCTGTAGCTCGCGTGATGAATTTGCATCAAGGCTAGGTTGTTTGAAGGATACGTTTCCAAAGTTCAGGATGCGTTAAAAAGGCCCATTTTAGGAGTAGAAGGTTTTATAATAGCTCGCGTAGGCATCTAGAATTCGATATTGAGATGTTGTGTGAAAAGGACCTTCCCATTAAGCGATGCGTCAAAGTTTTTTACTGCAAAACTTGCGCCAAAATTTCAAAAGTGCAGGGTCGTTAAGAAATTGAGTCCACTGGTGTACGAGTTGATAGATGTTTCCAGCAATAAGCCTTTAGGCCGTTGGCACGTGAAAGATTTAAAGACTGCTTAAAAAAAAAAGTAGGTATTTCTTTTCCCCTTTTCCACTGATTTAGGTGGACTGTTTCATACTCGTCCGGACTGCAGAGAGTATTTTGGTTTGTAACATCTGTCCTGACGTTTGGCTATTTTGGGTTTGGTTACTGGCAGAAGAGTATTTGTTAAAGAAGGAAGGAAGTGTATCACCCGGACTGTAGAGAATATAATGGAATGAGAAGATCTGTCCTGGTTGTTGGTTTCGTATTTTGGTTTGGAATCACTGTTGAAGGCATATTTTTTTTCTTTTCCCTTTTTCACAGGATAGGTTAGTTTAGTAGGCTAGGTAGTAGCCATCTGTGTCATTATTCTATTTCCCTTGTTTAGCTTAGCTGAGTTTTCGTTGCTTCAGGAGCGGTCACTAACTCCTTCCAAAAATAAGCCTTATAGCTAGACAATAACTCTTTGATATATTTTTTATAATTAGTAGCTTCAATTAAGTTTGCGTCACTTTTGGAGCGGTCTCTAACTCCGTCCAAAAACAAGCCTCATAGAAAGACACAAACTTTTAACAATTTTGAACTTTCAATCATATATCGTAGTAGGAGCGGTCCCTAACTCCGCATAAAAATAAGCCTCATAGAAGACACTCACTTTAAATCTTCAAACAAATATCATAATAGGAGCGGTCCCTAACTCCGTATAAAAATAAGCCTTATAGAAGACACAAATCTTGAATTTTCGGACATCATAACGTAATAGGAGCGGTCCCTAACTCCATATAAAAATAAGCCATATAGCAATTTTGTAACTAAAATACAGGTAGTTGTTTAATTATACTATAGATGTAACCTTTTATATTAACTGATATTTTGAAGGTCGTTTGTTTGTTTGTTCTTTTTTCCTTTAAGGTAGGTTGAGACGTGTTTGTCTGGTTTTGTTTTGGTTTGTTTTTATCGACTGGTATTTTCTCTGGTTTATGTTTAAATGAGCTGGAGGCCAGCTCGAATTTTCCTTTTCTTGGAAAATTCTTGTGGGTAGGGGTATTGTTACGTAGTTATTTTACAATAACTGTTATTTTAAAATTTGAACGCATCGTTTGCCAGCTAGTTATCAAATTTTTGAACGCGTCCGTATCTTCGTTTGACAGATCGCTAAGTGTTGCCATTTTCCACTTATAATTCCTCTTCTCTTTGCAGAAGATTTTACATTTTTAAATTCATTTGAGCTCGAATTGATTAGTTCTATTGATTATCTAGAATACTTCAGTTTTGTTGATAACATGGATAGATATTCTTATTTTTTCTGTGGTGTCCAGCAAGAATACTGTTAAAGTTTGAGTGAATTTGTAATTCACAATTTGGTGGATTTTTGTTATGTAGGCAACATTTCTTAATGTGAGACGAGTGACGCTGTTTCGTCACTTTTACGAAAACGGTCCGTGCAAGGACCCAAATTTAATTTGTTTCTATCGTATATTCGGTGAGTTAATATTCAGATTTACACTTCAAAGTGCTTTTCCCATATTTCCAACGTCAATCTCAGTGTTTATTTTTCAGATTTGGATTCTTTTAATTTTTCCACCGAACGTGGCAACGGGCGGGCCTTGTGCTTTGCATGCACGGCAATATATATTTGCCACTGGTAAGTTGTTATTTTGATTTCACACATAAATGTGCCTTTTCTACTTTCCCACGTCATCGTGTACTTTTATTTCAGATATAAACTCGATTCTATGTAAATCAGCGCTCGCGCACACCTCGTCGCTTTTAGTCGTCGTGGACGATTTTCTTTCATCCTCCGAAAGGTATCTATTCATGTTATTAAGTAACTGCTAATTATTTCAAAGTAGATTTCCACCTTGCATAAGTTAGGTTATGTACCACATGCAATTTTGAAAAGCTATCTTGCACACCCTCCATGTTTTTACATCGTCGCACAGCACAAGCTAATCGCATTTGCTGATTCAAAGTTTGTCACATATCATTTTGAGTGTTTTTGCTTCCCATTATTTTGTATCAAAACTGCTGTGTCATAGACCGCCATGAGAATATTTTCAATCATTGGTTATGTATGAATGTCATGCTACAGCTTGTGTTCCATGCTATCCCTTTCAGGAGGTTCACGGTGAGGGCATTCTCTATGTGAGGGCTACAAACGTCCCACACCAGGTCACCCAACATTCAACGAGTCCGAGTCAGGTCCGGTGATAGGTTCCGCTGGCCGGCCTTCTCCAAAACAAGTAGGATTGTTTTATTTTCTTCGTTCCAGTCAGGTCGTGACTGGTGGCGCCCTTTTATTAAACTAACTTAAATTATTTAAATTTCTAAAATAATTTTCCCGAACAAGTGCTAAATTTACCTTGTCACCCCGACCCCTTACAGTATACCTACTGAGTCTAGCTGGCAATCTTAGGTATCAATCAATTGTTTATGTTAAAATATAGTTAAGAAGATTTAAACCCTTAATCCGACACTTCAGGAAAATAATATGTTAAATTGGTAATTAACCCTGAAACGGGCGCGTGTCAAATTTCCATATGTTAAATTTGTAAGTAGTGAATCTTGTGATTTCTTCTCATAATATAATAATAAACTTGTGAAAAGGGATATCCTTATTTTTATTTATTACAAAATACTTTTGTAACAAGGTTGTATTCCGAACAGAAGAACCGACAGCCGACAGCCAACAGCCAACAGCACACAGCACTACTGGTTCGTATAGAGTTCTATAAAACACTATCCAAAGGCTCCGGCATTGCAGTATATGCCGCAACTGCCGTGACTGCAGATCATGAGATCAGTATTGCTGCAGCGGCCGTGCGATACGCATGCGACGTATCTATTTTTGCTATTTTGCTATAAATCGTAAAATGTGGTTCAGAAATAACTAAGCAGTAAATAACTATCAAAATTATTAAAAATATGACAGCGGTAATTTCAAAGGTACCTATTATACCTACGTGGGTTCGAGTTGCCAGTACACTGAATTGTACCAACTAAGTTCATACTTACAGTTTGTGCGTGAGTTATCTGTAGGTACCTATGTACCTACCTGCTACTCTGCCGTGTGATGCCGGCTTAGAATAGCATCACTCCATATTTTCATGGGTGTTGCAATTTTTGGCGATAGGCTGACAACCTGTCACTATAGTGATACAAGACAATGACTCAAATGGCCTCAATATTGATAAAGATGGCGATAACGACCGTTTTTACGGCCATTGAAGCTCTGCTTACCCCGCAAGGGTTTAAGGCGTGATTTATGTATGTACGTTTTTTATTATGTTTGTTGGCAAGACGCGCTTATTAACTTATAACTATATCTATAACCTACCAACTAAGCACTACCAAGATTTAAGAATATCCTGCATGCTCGCGATAGTAAAAAATAAACACTTGAATGACTATGTTCTATGTTCATACAATTCAATTCTGCTGATCAATATTTTTATATTTAGTTTGAGGAAGAGCATAGTTCTCATACAAAATGATCGAAGTCCTTTAAAGAACAATATCTTAACTATATGACTGACGTAGCTTGTCATGTGGCCTGACATGCGCTGTAACAATTATGCCAAAATAAGAAAATAAATTGTTAATGTGATGTACCCTCGCCCTCGATAACAGATTTGTCGATATCGATAATGGTTGGTGAGGACTGTTCTTCCTCTGAAGAATAGTATGCTTTTCGGAAGTTTTTCGGAAGTTTTTTTTTGTCTCAAATCGGCCCTTTTTAATTTAAGAAATAGTTATATACGGTGAAATTTTACTAGTGACCGATAGCGAAAACTCAGAACCGACTGGTGATAAGGAACAATTTTCTCAAGGAACATAGGACGAAATAAAAAAATTTGGACCTCCCATACAAAATTGCCGATCAGCTAATTTGAGTTACTGTGGAGGGCAATTTTATTTTTTTTCGTATTTCGACCTATGTTCCTTGGGGAAAGTTGTTCCTTATCACCAGTTAGTTCTGAGTTTTCGATATCGGTCACTAGTAAAATTTCACCGTATATAACTATTACTTAAATTACAAATGGCCGATTTGAGACAAAAAAAAACTTTCGAAATTACTGCAATCGGGTTTGCAGATATGCTATCGCCAGCAAATCCACCTACCCATTTTAGGGTCCAACTAAAAAAAAAAAAAAATTTAAATCTGTTTATTTTAAATTAAAAATTACATTGAACATTTTTATTTAATAGACGCTAAATCTAGAAATTATATATATAAGATTATGTGCGCCTAACTCAGTTCCGCTCGCGCGGTTACAAGGTTGCGACTGATCTGTAGGTGCATTATCCCCGCTATGGCTTATAAGATGCCATTTTAGTATTGACTGAGCTTGCTTAGCATTTTTACAACTTCTAATTTTATTTCCTATCTCTTTTGGGAGGTTATTAAATATAGAGGGAAGGATGCACTTCCAGTGTCTCTGTCCATAAACATTGCTATATTTAGGGATCGTATACGTAGGTCGTAGGTAGATTAGATAACTGTCGTAAATTACTACGTCTGTTATACTGGTTTAAACATTCAATTTTCTTTGTATTCCGATACTATTGCGACTTTTACATTATCATAGATACTTAGCACCTTACAATACTTAAACAGGTTCTCGTAGTTGCTTTTATACTTAAGTTTGATTTTCAAAGGGACGATCGTTTTTAATATTCTTAATTGTATTTTGTAAATGCTACTTAAATAGGTTTTGTATGTTCTACCATAACTAGATAAGCCGTAGCTGATGATAGAATCGGCTAGTGCAAGGTAAAGTAATCTTAATGTATGATAAGGTAGTTTACATTTTAGTATGGCTAGTTTAGCTAATATAGCTCTCAATCTATTACATACATGATCGACGTGATCGGCCCAGTTAAATTTGTCATCGATTTTTAGTCCAAGGTAGGTAAGGCATCTTACAACCTCAAGAGGTTTACATAAACAGGTATTATTGTGTGAGTGCATACAGCTATGTTCATGGGCGATGACTTGCGGTGATAGCTCGTTGGTATTCTTTAGGTAAGGCGAGTGAATGTGCATTACTTTTGTCTTCTGATAGTTAAGGGATAGCCCGACGTCATGTGCCCATTTACACAGCTGGTTAAAATCGATTTGGATCATTTTTTGCGCAATTTCAATTTTTTTATTGGCAGCTATGAGACAAGTATCGTCAGCAAACTGGTACACAGAGCAGTGTTGGAATAAATTACACATATCATTAACGTACAACAAGTACTCAGTTGGTCCCAAAATTGAGCCTTGTGCCGTTCCGTTTATGGTTGGCATTGGGTCGCTATACTCCTTATTTATACTAACCATATTGTATCTGTTAGTGTGATAGTTTTTGAACCAACTCAGCACCGGGCCCTGTATACCATTTTGCTGTAGTTTATTGTACAAAATATCATAATTTAAAGTATCGAATGCCTTACTAAAGGCAATCATTACTATTATTACATTGTTTTTATTGTTTAAGTAGTCATTTATTTCGTCAGTAAAATGTGATAGCAGTTGAGACGTGCTTTTTCCCTTTGAAACCACCGTTGCTGGACAAAAATCATTTATTGCTCGTCCATAGTACTTCCACGATTTTATCTAGACACGAAAGTATGGTTATAGGTCGATAATTGTTAGTATCCAAATGACTACCCTTTTAAATATTGGTCTAACTAAGCCAACTTTGAGTGAATCCGGGTAAGTTGATGAAGAAATACGTATGTGTTTATAAGATGGGTTAATACAGGAGTAATTTCCTTTGCGATACATTTTATATCTTTAGCCCGAATTTTATCAAATCCTGGACTTTTGTTTTCGTTAATTTGATTGAGAATGTTCAGTACTGTACGGTCATTTGTTTTATTTAGTTTCAGCGATATTTTCGGTGTGTTTGTATACGACTTTTCGTCCAGCAGCGGCACGTCACACGTACATAATATGGTTTTAACATTCGAGTCAAAGTCATGAGCAAATTTTTCGAAAGTTTATCGGCTTTCATTTTAAATGTTTTCATCAGTATGTCATCTATTGCCTTTACTAATTTACCTGTTAATTTATTAATTAAACCTACATTTTCTTTTATCTTTAAATACATCACATATTTCCTTTTATATTATTGTTTTGGCTTTATTAATCAATCTATTAGTTTTATTTCTATATTTCTTATAAATTAGTTCATTTACTAACTAATACTGGTTTTCATATACATACTTAGAAAAACCAGTATACGTTGAACCCTTAAATGTGTAGGTAGATTTGTTGGCGACAGTACTGTACCTACTTTTGGTTAGATACACAGCAGTATTTGCGATGAACACCTTACCTATATAGGATTATATTTACCTAATTAAATACAAATCTCTTAAGGAGTGAGTATACACACAAAACAGAACAACTTTAGTAAGAAACTATTCTTCGAATATTAAAAATGGGCCTCCCATACAAAAATGCTGAAAAAGTGTGTCACTTAGAATGGGAGGCCCAAATGTTTTTTTTTTCGTATTTCAAAAGTTGTTCAGTTTTGTGAGTTAAACAGAGTTTGACACTGACATCTGTATTCCTATATTACTCATGTTTTACAAATAAGTTTATTTATATTTAACACACCCTTATGAGATTTGCACTTAATTAAATGTAACTTTATAAGTATATCGATAAATTAGAGGCAACCCTATCGTTCCATTTTCAAAATGAAAACATGGATTCCTATTAAAAACACTTTCATGTAAAATGTCGCCGGGCAAGAGCATACAGTCAATTCGCAATCTTTGGGTCATTTATTGAAGAAATGACATCATGATCCAAGTTACAGTGGTCGCAATACTTAGATATTACGCGTCCAACGTAACTTAGCCTTCCGCTTAGGCTGGTCATGACTCATAAGACTATGATTTTGAATGGACTATACCCTGTAAAAAAGATATATAATCATAAGCAGAGTCAAGCATCTCAATCTATACGCCCTATTACACTATTACATATGTCTGCATACCTAATATCTGAACTCTAGTGGAACTCTAGCATAAAATTTGTGGTGGAGAGGAGATGAGAAATTAATACAAATCGTTTTTTTGCCACTCGCATAGGTATAAGTGATAATGATAAATTTTAGTTTACACACGTAATTTCAGCTTCTTTACTTAGAAAGTCATTGCCTCTTGAATATAAGTGTAGACAGCCAGAGCTGTGGTGCATTTTTTCCTAGAGCCGTATTGATCATTATCCAATAATTTATATTTTTCCAGGAAATCGTTGATTTAATTTGCCATTGCCTGTTCGAATATTTTTGATACTGATGGTAAAATCGCAATTGGCCTGTATTGACTAATATTATTTGCATCGCCGCCTTTTTTGAGGATAGGTTTAATTACAGCTATTTTTAAACGCGTCGGGAAAAATGCCTGATTCAAATGACTAGTTGATTAGAAAGGTTTGCGAAGGTAGCGAAGGTGAGTACGTTTGCACATTTCTTTATCAGCATAGGTGGAATATCATCCACACCACTACAATACTTGTTTGGCAATTTTATTATATTTGATATTTCCCGCTCAGAAACCGATCGCAAGTATAGGAGTTGATAGCTGGCGAGCAGGCCGGCGCTCGCGCGGCGCAGGCGGCCACTGAGATGCGCTACCCCCGCCACAACTCAGCGTAGCATCCGTTGTCGGAGTCGGTGACTCACCCACTGTCGAGAAGTACTCATTTTGTCGCGCGACATGATAGCGTCTCCAGGGCCTGAGACTCGCTACTCTGCAGTCTAAACATCCATCTCCGTCTCGGCAGCTTGTTTTCCGGTGGCACCGGACCAATCCTTTTCGGCCTGCCAGGTCAAGGCAGAAGACGTAGCGCAAGCCCTCGGCTCGTTTTACAATGGATCTGCCGCTGGCTTGATGGTATCCGACCCGTGCATCTAGAGAGCTTACCTCGGACTCAGCGGGGATAACGGGGAGCGATTGCTGGGATGTCTTAAAAACCTGTGCAACTTCCTTCTCAGCGGTCGTTTAAATAAAGAGGTGTGCCCTGTAATGTACGGGGCGAGTTTATGTGCCTTATCTAAGAAGGACGGAGGTCTTAGACCTATCGCAGTTGGGAGCACCTTTCGCCGTTTAACGGCCAAACTTGGGTGTCGCACGGTAAAGGATGAGATGGCGGCATATCTTCAGCCTCATCAGCTGGGTTTTGGAACTCACTAAGGTTGCGAAGCAGCAATACATGCGACTCGCGCTTTTGCTATGGATCCGGAGAGAAAGGGATAGGTTCTTTTGAAGCTGGACCTGAAAAATGCTTTCAATTCTGTTGAAAGAGATGTGCTTTTGGGCGAGGTCAGGGAGAAGGTTCCTTCTCTCTATCCTTTTCTGCACCAGGTTTATGAATCACCTTCTTTTCTTTTTTATAACAGGGCCCAAATTCTTTCTCAAGTTGGCGCGCAGCAGGGCGATCCGCTAGGCCCTTTAGTTTTCAGCCTAGCAATTCAAAAACTATTACGGAGTTAAAGTCCTCTAAATATATGGTACCTGGATGATGGTACCATTGGAGGTAAACCAGAAGTAGTTGAGCAAGATTTGCTCGCCTTGTTGCCGCGCCTTCGAGAGTTGGGATTAGAGGTCAACACTAGCAAATGTGAGTTCTATCCTTGTTCTTCCGAATCCCTTTCTTCTTTCTCCCGATTCTCTTCCATGCTCCCTGGCCTTCAGGAACTAACGCCTAGCACATTTAATCTCTTGGGTTCTCCTATCTTCCCGGCAGCTATTCCTGAGGCGTTTGAGTCGCGAAGACTGGTTCTGCTACAGGCTCAGAAGCGTCTTAAAAACTTGTCAGCTCATGCTCTGGTTTTATTGCGGGTTTGCTTTGCTGTTCCTAAACTTACCTACTTTTTGAGGACGACCCCCACCTGGCTATTTTCTGACCAGATCGGTTCCTTCGACGATACTTTGAAAGACACCGTCGAGAGTATATTAAATGTCTCCCTTAATGCAGTCCAGTGGAACCAGACGTCTTTGCCTGTTCGATATTGGGGTCAGGGAGTTCGGCGTGCTCAGGATGTTAGCTTGCCCGCCTTTCTTGCGTCGGCTAATGGGGTGGTTGCCCTTGTCACTGACATTTTACCCATAGATGGTGGCAGGACCTGCATTCCTTACCCGGATGGCGCTTTGGCGGCGTGGTTGGCTTATACTCATTCCGCATCCACTCCGAGGACCTGGACAGTCAACGCTCTTGGGACGATGTTGGGGCTAAGGGGGTTCTGGGCCGGATGATGGAAGGTGCTGTTGGGGCAGATCTTGCGAGGCTTAAGGCGGTGTCTCAATCCGAGTCGGGAGCATGGCTGCAGGCACTACCTTCTCCACACTTGGGCACTCTTCTCGACGACAACTCACTGCGCGTGGCAGTTGCTCTACGCCTGGGCTGCGATGTTTGCGAACGTCATCAATGTACCTGCGGTTCTATGGTTGAGAGCAACGGCCACCACGCCTTGAGCTGCTGTAGGTGCTCAGGGAGGTTTCCGCGTCACCACGCTCTGAACGATATTGTCCGGAGAGCTCTAGTATCAGCCAATATTCCTTGTATACTGGAGCCTCAGGGGTTGAGTCGTTCAAACGGAAAAAGGCCTGATGGCATGACGTTGGTGCCGTGGAAAAAGGCAAGTGTTTACTGTGGATGCCACGTGTGAGCACCGTAGCTACTTCACATCTTGCGCGCACTTGTAGGACAAAAACTTTACTTTTGTTCCCATAGCAGTAGGGACTTTGGGATGCTGGGGTACCGAAGCCAAAGATTTTATAAAGGAAGTTGGGCAGCGTCTGAGGGAGACGAGTTGCAACCCTCGTGCCGGGTCATTCTTGGTGCAAAGGTTGTCTATCGCAATTCAACGCGGAGACGCAGCGAATGTGATGGGCACCTTTGCGGCCGGGAGAGTCGCGGGGCGGGCTGTTTGACTAACGAAGTAGTATTACGGATTTATTTGGTTTATTTAGTATTTTATAGTATTTTTAGTATTTAGTAAGTATTTATTTTGACTTTTTATAATGTATTGATATTATTTTGTGAAATGAATAAAGATACTCATTAAAGCAATTAACAACAGCTTTGGGACATAAAATGGATTTTATTATAATTTACTTTTATGTTCTTTATGCCGTTTTTTTTTAGTTTTTCTGATAATTCTGTTTATGATTGACCACATAGTCTTTGTTTTATTTTCAGAATGTGACATTATTTTGTTATGATTTAATTAAGATGATAGTCTCATACTTTTGATGATAGTCTCGTACTCATACTCATGCTTTTGCCTCGCAAAATCTATTTCCCATTTTGCATGGCTTGTCTTGGCCGGAGCGCGACCGTGCCCCCAGATAATGATTGCCCGTCTTAGTGGCCAGTGTCACTAGCAACAACCAAAGAATATAATACCCGTGTCACCTTTGACGCCGTGACGCTAACGTGACGCACGACGTGACGCACGACGTGACGCTGACGTGACGCACACCGTCGCCGTGAGTTTCCACGGCACGGCGCCGTGCCGGAGGTCTGGGGACAAAGCCTAGGTAGGTGCCTAGCCTAATAACTTTGTCGGGTGTTAGGCGCCACACCCGGCCCGTATGCGTGCGTGACATACACGTAGTCACGGCGTCATTACACGCGTAAAGATGACGTTGTATCGTATCGTATGGGATTGTATGAGACACCGCACACCGCGCTACGCATGCGTGCGCGTTATCATATACGATCCCATACGATACAACGTCATCTCTATGCGCGTGATCACGTCGTGATTTCGCCATGCGGCCCGGTGTGTGGCGCCCTTAAATCTCTAGATTCTCTTTAGCCATGACATAATGTAACATCAACCTACCTACTCATTTAAGGGATCGATTTATACTAGTTATCCTTTGTAAACGTGTATCTTTAAACGTTGAGTACTGTCTACGATTTTAACAAAATTTTACCGTATCATAACGTCCAAATGATGTCTAGTGTCTACCGCTAAGGAAGATTGCCATACAACCATATAAATATCGATCAAACACATTAGGCACTTGACTTCGCGGCTGTCAGCTGCGGTTCAAGGCGAGCGGGCCACTCAAACGAGCACGTCACGCGGATAGGTAGGTATCACATCTTCGCTATTTTACCGCTAGGTACGTTACGCATGCGTTAGAGAAATGCGAGCTTCCAATTTATTTCGACGACGTCTCCGTTGCTGCGCCTTGTTACCGCTTTGTAATAAGTTAATAACGCATGAGAAATGCGAACTTCCGGCTTATTCCCACACAAATACGGTGTATATCAATATTAAACGGTTTGGCAGACGAATTCGCCGATACTATCCATAGACACAAAATAAAGAGTTTTCAGAAAGATCACTCGCCCCTATTGAGGATTTTCGCGATTGTATCTTGTTACATAACCAGGGTTGCTAGATTCAATACGAGCACGAAATACCTATCTACTGCTAAATCTAATACAAGACCGTCATATGATTCTGAGGCGATTTGAATGCAAGAAATATTACGTTCGTGGCAACCATCTTTTTAGTTACCTTGAGTTCCTCTGAGATTTCAGTTTTTTCCAGTAAATGTCAGTAAGTGTCAAAATCGACGCTAGTATCTACTGAGTGAGCCATCTGTGTGATGCCGGCCTAGAATAGCATCACCCCAATTCTACCCGCGGGTGTCGTAAAAAGCGACTAAGGGATAGTTATCCAGGGAATGGGCAGCAGCGTTCTCTGTGAATTAAACATCTTGCACTGCGCTCGCCAATCCGCCTGCCAAGCGTGGTGAGTATGGCAATACCCCCCAATACGGGGGAGGCCCATGTCCAGCAATGGACTGTTGTGGCTGTTAAGGTTAAAGGTAAGGAGCCATCTGTAAAGGCGCCCCCGAGAGGCGAGCGCAGATGTGCAACAGACCAGTGGGTGCCAGTGGTGTCATCATAAATGACTGATTTCCTTTCTCTATGGTCGACACAGTAGAGGAGTAAATTCGCATTTTCCTAACGCATGCGTTAACAGCACTAAAATCACGCAGCAACGGACGTCAGAAGTGATACCCGTTTAGAGTTTTTGTAATAAAACATCAATAAAACACCGAATAATACCTGACGCATCCATAAGGCAGTCTTTTGCATATCAATTTTAGCTCTACGAATATTTTAATAACATTCTTAAGTGGAATGACCAGGTAAATATTTTTGGTTTTTATGGAGATGTGATTTTATTAATTTGGGTTTAGTATTTCTACTAAAGTAGGAACAGTACGGCTGTCCGAATAGGCCATATTTGGCAGCTGTCAAAATCATGTTAATACTATGACTGAAGTGCTATATTTCTTTGTTGACATGTCTTCTAGTATGGGTTTGACAGCTGTCAAAATGGCCTGTTTGAACGGCCGTATTTTAGGTGTACAAGCCAATTTTTAGTTCTCAGCAGGGTGCTTCTTTTATTTAAAATTATAGTTCTTGTTTTTCGTTGTAATATTTCTATTTTTATTTCACTAGTGTCAATATTTAACTTTTATTGTTAAGCCATATATTTCTGTCTCTAAAATTTGATGAAATCGTGCAAGAAAACACTCCATTGTAGAGTTTCTGTGACAATAAAAGTTACCTAATTGGTCTCATGTAGAATTAGTTCGTTGCAAAAATTGCGTACTGGCTTAAAATAACCCTATATTTAGATTATGTAGTCTAATATATAGGTGCAGATAGAAACCGCCAGACCTTTCCTTGTTATTATTCCATTACAGCATTTCATACACAAATATTACAGAAATTGCGTCGTACGGAATGGCAAAATATTAGGTAGGTTGTTGGATCTTATACAATCCGATCCGATTCCGAATCACTACCTAAATAGCATTTGAACTGAAAATTCATTAGTCCAGATCGTTCTTTAACTATATGGTACCTACTTTAGTCCTCGAAGCGAATTGTCTAAGTCATGAAATGACTAGATAGACTCACGACCCTCATTAATAAAGCTTGTTGAAAAAGACAATTTTAAGGTACCTTTAACGATACAGAACCTACACTAAAGCTGTGAAACGCATATTAACACCCTGTATAATAATTCAGTTGCGAAATTATGGAATATTCTTATTATACCTTTTGATCCGGAGCTTAACTCTAGTCTACATTGTGCAGTACTTGAACTGAATCTAGTTATCCTAAAAGAGCTTTTCATCTCTGGAAAGCTTTGTAGGTCGCTATTTACGCTTCGAATAAAGTGGAGGTCGATAATCGTCAACGGTTCCCAAACTGTGCAACACCCCAGGGCCCCATGTCTGCTATTTTTAGCCAATATAATGCCAGCGACGCTCAACTGACATACTTTTGCCACCGTGGTTTTCTGTACTAGAAATTCTTAGCAGGGTACGAAATTACCAAAACCATCCTACTGACTTGCCATCACAACTGAAGCGATTTTCATTTAGCAAACTTAGGGCCCTGGGTAGTCACAGCTCTGTTTTTAAAGTATATTATTGTTTGATATTTTGGTCAGTTTGAGTTGCCTATTACACCGCAATATAAAGGGCTTTTGTTATATAGGGTGTTCTGCAGAACGTTGAACATACGGAAAAGGGTAATACTCGTGATTCTGAACAACTTTTACTATGGCGCTACCTGCGAATTCGCAAAATATATTTAAATTTTCCATAGAAAAATTCATACCTAGTCGGCAAAGATGTATGGAACACCTAAAATTTTTTATGCTGATTCGCATGTGGCCTCATAGTAAAAGTTGTTCAGAATCATGATTAGAAACACTCTTTTTCGTATGTCCAACGTTCTGCCTAACACCCTGTATTAGTATGATTAATTGATAAATTGACTTCTAGAATAACGAGATAGTCATTTATCAGGTCGACCAAAATGGCTGTGTGTGTCGTTGGATTCAGCAGTTCCAAAACCGCCGCATATGGAAACGAGGGCTATGTCCAACAGCAGTAATGAACTATCGCTAGGTTTATTATAGCCCACGATTTCCTTTTGAAAGTTATGCGACCCCTTCGCATTTGCATAAAGTGTAATTATTGAAATGTTTGGGTACCGCTGCTTTATACCAAACGTTCCTTTCGTATCTTATAAAACGCAGATAGCATTTTATTGGGTGGTTCGAAAATGCAAACGGCGACCAAATATTAGCTGATTTTTTGAGCCAACAGGGATGATGGATGATTTTTCTTTTTCTTTGAATTATTTTATTGACCCTCTCAAGTAACTGTTGCAGTCGCTAGGTATATGGTAAAATTTGAGAACCACTGCTTTAAGATAGGCTTAAAAACCAAGCGACGCGACAAAGACGCGCGTCGTTGTCGCCGTCAAATTTTGACCGCGTCGTTGTCGCTGCGGTCTTGTAGAAAAACCCGACCGCATCCCATACAAACTCTAAGCTTCTCAGCGCGCTGTCAACGTGACGGCGTCGTGGCGCGCCGCAACGACGCCGTCGCTCGGTTTTTCTGGGTCCCATACAAACCAGTCATTTGACAGCGGCAACGACGCGCGTCGTTGTCGCTGTCGCTTGGTTTTAAGCCCACCTTTATATCAAACGTTCCTCTTGTATCGTATAAAACGCATATTGAATTTTATTGGGTTGTCCGACAATGAACACTTATTTATTTTCATTTATGAGAATAGTATCTGTAGTGTCTGTGAGTGCATTAAAAATCTCAATAAAATGATCACTGCGATAAAACGTAGCTGGTTATATGAGCAATGATAAATTTATATCTGTTTGCATTTTTATAAAGTGACTACCTCAAAATGTTTATTGCAGACGCAATATGAAAAAGTTTGAGCACAGCTGCTTTACATCAAACGTTTCTGTTGTACCGTACCGTACACGACGTAATTTGTTTTTTATTGGGTCGTCCGACAATGAATACGGCGACTAAGCGGCAACAATGCGAGTATGGCCTGCGTTCTGGTTTTTCAGTAGGTAGTTATTACTTTCTTTGCCTTTTCTAAAGTGATCATCAAAGTGACCATCAAATACCAGTTTCAGTCGCAATATGAAAAAGTTTAAGCACTACTGGCTTATTTCAAGCTTTCCTCTTGTATTTTACAACGCAGATTTAAGTAAGCAGATGACTTGTGTTACCTTATTGTTTGAGCGAGCAGTGCTGACATTCTATTACCTTTGCATTTTTCTAAAATGACCCCCCGAAATAGCAATTTCAGTCGCAATACGGAAAAGCTTTGAGCACCGCTGGTTTACTTCAAACGCTCCTCTTGTATCGTTCACAACGCAGATTGCATTTTATTGGACAATGCAAACGGCGACAAAGCAGGCGACCTTTGTTAGCCGGTGTCAGTGCGATACGGGCCTTACAATTCAAACTGTTTATTAAAATCTACTTCTGACACTCCGCTAGCGAGTGCAAGACCCAATTTCGAAATACAATTTGTCGATTAATGCTTCTTCGACTGAACAATGGTTCGAAATGATTTTTGACCGAAAGCAGTTTATAGCGAAACAGCAGTGTATCGAAAGACTTATTACTCGACTAACACCAAATCGACTGAACGATATATCGAAAAGTTTTATTTCGATGAACTTTAAAGCGACAATTACCAAATCGACGGAACGATATATCGAAATGTTTAATTTCGATGTGCTTTAATGCGACAATCTCCAAATCGACTGAACGATATACCGAAAAACGATCAGCAGTGATATACCGAAAAACGATCAACGATGATGCTGACGGCCTTCTGATACTAGTTCAGTGTAGTAAAGTGACAGATAGCAGAAGTGATTATGTTTCTCTAGCTTACGTCTTGTTTATTTGCTCTTCTTGGTTGTAGAAACGCTTGCATCCTGCGCTGTTGTTCACTCTATCGTTGATTTAGAGCATTTTAGGGTTTCGTAGTCTACTAGAAACCCTTATAGTTTCGACAAGTCTGTCTGTCTGTCTGTTTGTCTGTCTGTATGCCGCACCCTCATAACTTCGTCAGTTTTAGAGCTATCGACATCAAATTTGGTGTGGAGATAGATCGTGTTGACCCAAATTTAGAAATGTTGAGAAAAAAATATTTTAAATGCTTTTTGACCCCTTCCCATACATGTAATTGGGAGGCAAAAAATTTTTCTCCTGTAATATTGAGTAGGGTATAGAATAGGTCTTTTAAAACTAAGGCGACGTTTTTTTGAAATAAAGTCTCTACAATGTTTCTGTCTCGAGATATTTGCTTTTAAAACGGACGTTTTTGAGCAATAATTTGTTCCAGCTGTAACTTCTAAAGTATGCATGCTAAAAATTTGAAAAAAATATGGAATATAGTTCTTAATATGAAATTACCATGAAAACTATACCGTATACTGTACCACTAAAGATTAAAGTTTTTCAATTTGCGGTTGGTAACCATACAGCTGCAAACAAACCAGCAACAAAATTAACTTTGTAACGCTGAAAAACCTTATATTTAAACGTTGACTACAAACCCTATTTGTGAGCGTGTCTGACACACTCTTGGCCGCTTTTTCTTTCTTTTTCTAACTCAATCATGATTTTGAAAATATTCTACTTTTTCCTTCCAAGTAGACTATTCGTGCTTTGGTGCCAGGATACTACAAAGAATTGAGAGATTTTACACAAAGTAAGTAGGTATTGGCGGGCGCCCAATACAGAAAGACGGCTACAAAACCGTTACTTCACTCACATATACACATCTACACGCCGCCGTTTATGCGCGATCTCGAACCGCTTCAAACCAGCTAGCAGTGATTGTCAACAGCGGTCGGTGGGAGCGGACGGCAGAATGATGACTCGCAAGTGCAAATATTTTTATTTAGTGTGTTGCAGTATAAGTAATGTACACGTATGTTTAATCCAGATACCGCATCTCAAAAGTTCAGTAGCAACCCTAGAGCGTGTAAATGATCGGGAAAGAGCTGAGCTCTCCTTTTGTAAACTGTCTATTTTGTAGTTTTTACGCCAGGGACATGGTCTATTTACAACAAGTTAGAAACCGACACCCCAATTCTCAAAACTCTGTAGAATCCTGGCACCAACAGTGAAATGTCCTACTTGGAAGGAAGATAGAATATTTTCAAATCCATTATTGAGTAGGAAAAGGAAGAAAAAGCTCTGAATTACCTCACAATAGAGAGAATAAAAGCGCAAGATGCAGGCGTTTCTTGAACCAAGAAGAGCAAATAAACAAGTAAGCTAGAGAAACATAATCACTTCTGCTATCTGTCACTTTACTACACTGAACTAGTATCAGAAGGCGGTCAGCACCATAGTCAGCACTGCTGATCGTTTTTCGGTATATCGTTCAGTCGATTTGGTGATTGTCGCTTTAAAGTACATCGAAATTAAACATTTCGATATATCGTTCAGTCGATTTGGTAATTGTCGCTTTAAAGTTCATCGAAATAAAACTTTTCGATATATCGTTCAGTCGATTTGGTGTTAGTCGAGTAATAAGTCTTTCGATGTTCTGCTGTTTCGCTATAAACTGCTTTCGGTTAAAAATCGTTTCGAACCATTGTTCAGTCGAAGAAGCATTAATCGACAAATTGTATTTCGAAATTGGGTCTTGCACTCAGATGTGACTAAGTAAGGGATTACAATTTCAAGCGACAACCTTCCGCTATAACGCTGCAGACGTGGCAATAACGATCGTATTTTGCCGCGTGATTTAGGTACAAAGTGTTACAAAACAACAAATAAAGCCAGAAGGAGGTCAAGGTAGGGAGAGGGGCAGCTTTGTACAGAATTTACAAAATATGTTGTAACTTCCAAAATAGTTAACTTTCTTAATATTTTTGTGCATGGTGTATTAGGTAGCTTATCTGGGATGATAAAACTATTTTAATGTTAAAATAACTTTTCACGAAAATGCGCTACGCCGGTTTTACTGCAAAGCGGAAAGCGTTAAAGCTGCCCCACCCCGGGGCAGATTTGAACAAGCCAGGGCACCTTTGAACAAGTAGTTTATTACTGTTTCTATTTAATATTTATTACAGCGAAATATGCATATTTCTTGCATTTTGATTGTGTTTGACTTTAGTTTCTGATATAACTAATTTGCGTGAAAATGCTACAGATTTTTCAATATAATTTTTGACCGCTTAAGACTCAATATTTTCGATCTAATAAAGATTTTTGAACCAAATCACTAAAAAACAAAACATTGATACGTAGCTAAACAATTATAAATATTATCAATCCCTTATTTGAACTTAATTTTTAAAATGTTTTTTAGGTACAACTTTGTATGTTCCCCTTAAAATTTAATTAAATAATTAAATGTGCCCCTTAAAATTTATTGAAAGCTGCCCCAAGCATACCTTATAGCTTTCTTCATTAGAATTTAAAATAAAGTATTTACTCTTGGATGTAAATAATAAGTGAAATGGACGTATGAATATACACAAATTAGGAGAACTATACGTGTGAATCCGCCAAAACTAAGAATAACCAGAAAACCCTTTACACCTTTTGAAAAAAATGTACATCGAGCACATCCAAAAACAAAAAAATCAATAACATCCGCGTTTTTATTGACTTCGTAAAATTGTCGATGACAGGGATGCTGACAGTTGTAAACATTAAACTAAAGCCGTTTCCATCGTTATTGCATTAAACACGTAGTATACAGTATTTAGCTTGTTCATAGCTGCCCCTGTGCAAAGTCGCCCCCTCCCTACCTACTCATGAAACTGAAAACTTTCCCCATGGAAGGAGATGAGTCGAAATAAAATATTTTTTGTATCTCCCATAGTAACTCAAATCAGCTGATCGGCAATTTTGTATGGGAGGTCCACTTTTTCTTTTTTACTTGCTAAATTTTCAGTTGTTCAGTTTCATGAGTACCTACCATGACCTCTTTTTGTTGTTTTGTAACATGCAGTATGTATGTTTCAGTAATTTATTAGGCACAATTTATTTCTTTAAATGTAGGTACAGTGAGTGTGTATTTCAGATTAAATACAAACAAACACTCAAATAACCCTCACTAGGATTAATTCTAGGAATACCCAAACCAACATTTACTTATGTCGAAATATGGTGTTTACTTTTGCGTCGTTTTCCCAACAGAAAACAAGCACTCAGAATCCGCAAAATACATTTGCGCGAGTAAGTTCATCTTACACATTTTATTGCACAATAAAAACAGAATACAGAATAGGCTCTTTACACAAGTAACATCCTTTTATCTAACGAACCGCCGAGGCCCATTAGGTGCCGATCGGCACCGAGCGTCAACACTCCGTCAAGGACCGTAGGTGCCGATCGGCACCCGTGATTCTAGCCGTTATTGCGTAAAAACTACGGGTTATTTTGCTTTGGAATGTTTTGACAGATGATTCCTTACAATATTAACTGTCAAATGAGCCATAGACAATAAAGATTGGATGAGTGAATGGTTTAGAATGAACCGTCAAAGTAAGACCCTGCACACCTACTGCACGCTCAAAACGCACGATTTTACGCACGGTTTTTCGGCGTTTTATCGGTTTTCGAGCAAATATTTGTTTCTCATCACTAGAATTGAGTATCCAAACCCAAAAAAAACCGCTTGTCAATCTGTGCAGGAACAGCTGAGTTTGACGCGGAAAGCTGAAGCTCGATTGCGCGGGGTGGTCGGGGTTGTATGGGGTTTGTTTAAGGCTTCTATGGCGTGTCCTTGACGGAGTTGCAGTCGAAAATCTAAGCCTTCCCTAACGTAACGCATGCGTTGGGACCATACGAATTTCGATCTCATTTTCATACAAATGGTTTATGCCAAATTGTTTGACAAATGCATCTGTCAACGCAGCGTGTTGTGCGATATTTTGCGCTGACGGATGCGTCTGTCAAACCGTTTCACATGGACCGTATTTGTATGAAAATATAGCGTTGCGTAAAATAACGCACAAACTAACGTTGCGTAGGTATGTTTCTCGCCATAAACCCAAGTTCAGAGTCAGACGTAGAATTCCAGAACCCTAATTTCGCTGTAATACTTCCAAGTTCGGTTACATTCTCAGCTACAAAATCCGTGAAATGTAGAACAGAACTCATCTTGCTCCGCATTAATGCTTATAAATGCGCTGCGGAACCCTCAGCGCGCGGCATCGCTCTCGCTTGGCCGGATGGGGTGCTGTAGCGAAATAGCGCAACTCGGTTGTGAAATGACCGATTTGGGTGGAACTCTGACTTTTTAGATTTTTAGATTATTTCAAATTAAGTACATGTAGATGTAGGTACGAAATGTTTTTACAATATTTTCTGTGTGATTGGAAAAGCATGCGGCTGCTTTTAGCCGCATGCTTATATTATGTAGGTACAAATTTTATTGCAGGTAATATTTTCTGTAAGTAAATAGTATAATACCCCCCCAATACGGGGGAGGCCCATGTCCAGCAGTGGACTGTTGTGGCTGTAAAGGAAAGGAAGGAAGTAGTATATAACTAAAATAAAATACAACTAAAGACTATAACATCCAAGTTTTTTTATTTATTGAGAAAACCAACAGCTATTTGGAAAATTATTAAACTGTTCACATTGACAAAACATGAGCTAATCACAGGTTTCTAAATTAACAACACACGATATGCTATCATAGTGAAATTAACGAGATCTAATTTAATACAAACAATTTCTTAATAATAATACCAAAATGGAACAATTAAATAGCCAGCTGCAAGTGCGATAGTGCCAGTGAAAATTAGTGTGCTGAAAGTATTGGGTTAATGAGTGAGTGTGTTTGAATGTGTGTTTGTGTGTGTGTGTGTGTGTGTGTGTGTGTGTGTGTGTGTGTGTGTGTGTGTGTGCATGTGTGGTTGAACGTGTATATGGGAAGAGAATACCTACCAGTAAATTAACCTCCAGTACCTACATACTTAGTAAGTAAAATTTCATTTATTTTTCCGCATACCTTGTCATATTTCATATCATCACTCTTATTTTATAAAAAGGGAAAACTGACACGGATTTTGTCACAGATCTAGTAAATGTGGTCGCGTCTTCCTACGTTGAGGTTTAGAACAAAATAACCCTATTTAATTTCAATGGCTGACAAATATTTGGTTCCCACGTGAAGTTTAAATGAAATTCGGCGAAGTGTCGGTTGAATAAAATATGCGTCAGGCGCTATCTCCCCACTGGAGACGTACCTACCTAAGTCGTGAGACGTAACCGTCCCTGTGACGTCGACCATCGGCGTAGATGGGTGTAGACATTTGCGGGCGTTCTGTTTAATACGTTTTATCTGGAAACGGTTCCAAGAGTCACGCTTTCACGTCTCACGAGAATAGACAGCACAGATTACAAGTATTACAACTATATGAATCATCAAAGTAATTGTCGGCCGACGGTGAAAACATTTCAGGTGAAAATGGTTTCGGGCGTCGCGCTTTTTCTCGTCTTACGTGTAGCGCCTTACTGGTGGAGACAGCGCCTTGCAAAGCAGCCAATTCGTGGCCTGGATAAACTGGGTTTAACTCCTTAATCCTGGGTTGGCGGAGTGTAAGGTCAAAGTGTTAATAAATCTGGGATTTCGACAATGCGAACCTGCTTTATTTTATTGTTTGAAACACTTAAGCGAATATTGATAAGTAAAGGAGGTATTTATGTAAATAGAGTGCTTATCTACCATACCTGTTTTAGAGTGAATTTATTTATTTTTAAATAAATAAAGCGTACCTAATTCGTAAGAAGATTTTGAAGAAAAGATTCTTACTCTGAAAAATAAAAGCTGTTCTGTGGAAATGGCGGATCACCACTATTTATTTATGTAGGTAAATAGAGTGCTTATCTACCATACCTATTTTGTGTATGAATTTATTTATTTTCAAAATAAATAAAGCGTAATTCGTAAGAAGATTTTGAAGAAAAGATTCTTACTCTGCAAAATAAAAGCTGTTCTGTAGAAATGGCAGTTTTATTCACCACTGCTTACGTTGTACGTAAGTCCACGAAAGAAGTTCTTAGCGTTTCTTACTTGCACAGCTACATGGTAAGTAGAAGGACTATAAAAAAAATTTAAAATGTAAGTAAGTACCTTTTCCGCTAAGATATTTCCTGCTTTACTGCAAGTGTAGGAAAAACATTATGTTGCCGCTTTCTAAACTGTAAGTCCGTAAAAGTACAGATTTGGCGTATGTCCTCTATTTCCTATTTAAGACACGAAAAATAAGCGGTTTTATAAAATATATGGTTCATTTTTCTTAAATGATATTATTTCTACAAAATATGAAAATAAAACCTAATGTTTAATACTAAATTACTTACTACTGAGCATTTAGGTCCAACAGATTTTAATATTCCAGTGAATAAAAGAACCAGTTTGCAGTACCAACAGTAGCAAATTAAGTCTGGAGTAGAACTCTAAATCACAAGGTCATAAATCAAAGAGCGCACCGACTCATATTTCTCATTTACACGGTAACGCATGGCAAGGACTTCAGTACACTTGGTAATCCCATTATTTCCATTGAGAATAACCTTTAATGGCAATAGTGGCACTACTTTCCCGCAATACAACACGTAGAGTATGGATGCTGTTAAATAGATTAGATTTGCCTCGACACACTAAGAAGAAGAAGAATATAATAGACAGTGCACGGGTGTGTCATATTATGTATACCTAGTATGTCATGGGTGGGGATGGTGTGACTCCGCGGCGTGTTACTGTGGGCACCCTGAACAAATGGTCAGGCATACGATACTCGAGTTTCCTTAAACTAAATATACAGGAATGGGTGAGGACTTCAAAACTCTTACGAGTCTTCTTCTTCTTTCGTGTGGGACACCGAGTCGTTCAACGAGTGATGCAGTGGATTATTTTAAGTGCATGGTTATTTTGATTTTTTTGTTGTGATTTGAGAATCATTCCAATGCTACACGATAAATCAATATCAGAATGGGTATAGTGGGACTACTATGAGGAAAACATGATGTCCCAGTATTACCACTACAATGGGTAATGGAAAAGGTGGTCCATCCATTACCCATTGCAGTGGTAATACTGGGACATCATTTCCTACCTACCTGGTACACTTTAATAACAAACCGCGTGGCGTGCCACCTTTATTACCACGTGAAAATATCCGTCATTTCAAAAAGTGCAAAAGGAAATTAATGACCGTACAGTCCTTGGAAACTCAACGTTCCACTGTAGCACTTCGCTGCTGTAACTATTAACTTGGAGACGTATTTTTAATTTAGCGCTCGTAAGTAACATCTATATTCACATGACTCCTTAGACCCATATTGATAGGTACGTATTTTGGAATCTGTCATAGGTCACATAGATCAATCATGAATACCTATTGTATGATGTTGGCAGCCACATGTCATGTCTCCTCTTTCGAATGTCATCAAATAGCGCGCGGACAGAAAATAGGTATTTTGAACTAATTTTCATATTATATACAGCGGTTTAATAAGATCACATAGCAAGCTAGCTGTACAGACTGCGATCTGTATGTATTTATTCAATTGTTTCAGAGTACTTGCAGTCGTGCGCGTAGGTACGTATGCGTAATTCGTATGAATAGGTTTCTATTGCTTCAAAAATACAATTCCATTCTGTAGCAAAACGGTATAATTCGTTATGTAGCTGGCTGCACCGAAAATGGTCTGGTTTTTGTCAAAGCACAGCAGTACATTCTTACCATAACGTGGATTTATAGGTGCTGAGTGGATTTTACTATAATATTATCTGGGTAGGATTTCAATGTTCCATCATCGTCTGCATCGTCACTTAACATCAGGTGAGATTGCGGACAAATGATTACCCATTATTTATAAAAAAAAAAATATACAACCGGCATGAAAATGAAAATATGCTAGTGTATAAGGCGCAAAATCTACAGCCCCTATCTCCACACATTAGACATGAGACGTAAGACGTGCGACATCGCGACGCTTGAAACCATTTTCATATAAAATTATGAAACACAAGAGCCAAAGCTACACACGTGAGACACGCCTCGCATCGATGACGGCTGACGACGATTTGTCTGACAGATGTCATGTTACGTCTCACGTCTAATGTGTGAAGCTAGGAACTAAGGAGCCTGACTGCATATTGATTGATTGGCATCAGAGTCACACACCCTGCGGAAAATTACAAATCAGGCGGGAAATCTTTGCTGTCGTCTTCAAACTCAAACAGTACTAGAAGTTTCGTGACTGAAATTTACTCAGGTGGAATCTGTTTACGACATTTGCCGTAACTATCAGTCAATTCCTGATGTAAACTCTCCTTACCTTAAATTATCGCTGTAATATTTTGACAATTAAGCATCGATAAAGACGGTGATAATCACGACCAAAATAGTTTTCTAATTTGACTTAAAATGCGAATTTCTATCAAAATGAGGCGACGATGAAAATAATGGCGACTAGAAATTGCGAAGAACAAACTCCGTTGACATATTTAAACATGACTGAACTTAGATATGTCCTATCCTCTTCTAAACCTATATGACGGAAAGTGAGAGCACTAAAAATTTACCTCAATATTCGAAATTTAAACGCTTTGAAAAAAAGAGTTCCATCTTTTAGTACTTATCTACCAAGGAATTGCCAGAAGTGAGAGCACTAAAAATTTACCTCAATACATAATCGAAATTCAAACGCTTAGAAAAAAAGAGTTCTATCTTTTAGTACTTATCTACCAAGGAATGGCCAATCCAAGCAATACAATACAATCATTTATAGCGGATGCTCTCTCTCCATACAGCAATCACACTATAAAAGTCACTGGAATAATTCTTTCCCACAGTAAAACGTAACAGCCGCTATTACCAGAATGTTACCATAGCAAATAGTGAAGATAAAGGGTTATTTGTTTTTCACATTGCGTTCATCCATTGTGCCATAAAGAGAATAAGAGAGGCTTGTGTGTACAAACTGTTTGTAGGATTGTCATGTTAAGATTTCGAATCGACACTATCATTATAGTTCCTTTTGTGTATAACATGAGAAGCAAATAAAAGTTCGGGACGAATTGAGAACCTCCTTCTCTTTTGTTTTTTCGTCAGTTAATAAATATTCCAGAATTATAGAATTTGGTTAGTCAGTTAGTTACTCAATCCGGTAATTTTACACCGCGGATCATAGAAAAATCACAGTTTACCTAATAGATTTTTCATTTTAATCTTTGATGTACCTTCTACAATGAAATAAGCCCAGTTAATAAATAAAAGTTGAAATGGTCATAAATTTTAATGCTTTGTGAATATTAATTAAACAAATTGGGATTTGGTCTTGACTAGCTATGAACAGAAAGGTTTTCAATTTTGAAAGGAAGTGAGGCTTGGTATTACTTGAAATGGAAAAGCGGTTTCTTAGAATACAAGGGAATTATTAAAAACCAGCCAAGAATAGCAGTTACCTACCTATTTATATTCACTGCGTAGGGGAGGGGGCAGCCTTACATTCAAATAGTATGAATAATATTGTTGACATAGGTCAGAAGTCAACACTCCTGAGGTGGACTGGACATACCACCAGAATGCCAAATACAAAATGGGAAAATGGCAGCTTCTTAGGTCGTTCCTAGTGCGAAATGGGCACGTGGTCGACCACGAAAACGTTGGAGAGAAGAGCTAGATGCACGCAAAAAATTGGATAGAGGTGGCTCAAGACAGAGATATGTGGAAGAAGGGAGGCAGGCCTTTGCCTAGCTTTGGAACATTTCAACAATGGAAAGAAAAAAGCGACAGCAAGTTTTCTCGAATCGCGGCCTAGATTTACTTACCTAAAAAGTTTAACCTGTCAAAATCCACTGCTTGCTAGCACTTCGTTCCATGGCATGCTCCCGGTACGTGACCGATCGTAACGTGTCGAGGATCGTTGTTGTTGTTGATCTTGAGAGATGCACTATTGTAGGTGTAGTTGAATCCCACACCTGGCGGTTCTTGGTAAAGAATACAGAAGAGATATTATGTACGTATGTCGCTGGTGAAAAGTGACAGAACTAATTTTATTTATATAATTCGTCCATTTGTAAAAGGACACATTTGTCCTTCTTTTACCTTCTTCATCATTTTCTTGAATCTTTTTTCTTACTCACATCTGTCATCTGTCACAATTGGGGGGTTAAAAGATTTTTCTAGGTCTAGATTTACCTTAAAATTTTAGCCTGTCAAAACCCACTGCTTGCTAGCACTTCGTTCCATGGCATGCTCCCGGTACGTGACCGATTGCAACGTGTAGAGGATCGTTGTTGTTGTTGATCTTGAGAGATGCACTATTGTTGGTGAAGGACGGTCGTTGGTGCAGAATGCAGAAGAGATGTATGTCGCAGGTGAAAAGTGAAAGCACTAATTTAAGTTGGTTAAGAGGATAGTTTTCTCGAATCGCGGTCTAGATTACCTAAAAAGTTTAACCTATCAAAACCCCCTGCTTGCTAGCACTTTGTTCCACGGCATGTACCTGGCACGGTACGTGACTGATCGTAACGTGTCTAGGCTCGTTATTGTTGTTGATCTTGAGAGATGCACTATTGTAGATGTAGGACGGTCGTTGGTGCAGAATGCAGAAGAGATATGTATGTTGCAGGTGAAAAGTGGCAGAATTAGTTTTAGTCAGTTCAGAGGATAGTTTTCTCGAATCGCGGCCTAGATTTACCTTAAAACTTTAACCTGTCAAAACCCACTGCTTACTAGCACTTAGTTCCAAGGCATGCTCCCGGTACGTGACCAATCGTAAACTGTCTTGGATCGTTGTTGTTGTTGATCTTGAGAGATGCACTATTGTCGTTGTAAGATGGTCGTTGGTGCAGAATGCAGAAGAGATATGTATGTCGCAGGTGAAAAGTGACAACACTAGTTTTAGTTGGTTAAGAGAATAGTTTTATCGAATCGCGGCCTAGATTACCTAAAAAGTTTAATCTGTCAAAACCCACTGCTTGCTAGCACTTTATTCCACGGCATACTTCCGGCACGTGACCGATTGTAACGTGTAAGGGATCGTTGTTGTTTTTGATCTTGAGAGATGCACTGTTGTAGGTGTAGGCGAATCGCACACCTGACGGTCTTTGGTGCAGAATACAGAACCGATATGTAATATCGCTGGTGAAAAGTAACAGAACTTTTTTTTTGATTCGTACATTTGTTAAAGGACACATTTGTCCTTCTTTTACCTTCTTCATCATTTTTTTGAATCTTTTTTCTTACTCACATCTGTCATCTGTCACAATTGGGGGCTTAAGAGAATATTTTTCTCGAATCGCAGCCTAGATTACCTAAAAAGTTTAACCTGTCAAAACCCACTGCTTGCTAGCACTTTGTTCCACGGCATGCTCCCGGTACGTGACGGATCGTAACATGTTGAGGATCGTCGTTGTTGTTGATCTTGAGAGATGCACTAATTGTAGGTGCACCTGATGGGTTTTGGGCAGAAGAAATACGTACTCGTACGTATATTGCATCTCTTACTAGAATAAGTGTAACAGAGACAGATATTGGAATAATAATGATAATAAATAATACATATCCCTGGAGAAAACACAGCGCATTCTAGCCCCAGGAAAGTTTTTGCGTTGCTCCTGCTTCTACGGTTTCTACGTCAACATCGGTTTTAATTTTTAGTATTTTCTAAATAGCCTTGCATCATCTGGCAGACGCATGCGTTACTGCTGCTGTAAAACCATTAGACATTACACAGTATTTATATGGAATAAGGTGAAAATTCGCCATCTTCTAAAACATGCGTTACGCAGCTTTAAACATCGTAGCAACTAACGTCTACCCGCCTTGACCTTTGCTTTCTATACCTACCCATAATTATTCGAATCTATAAAATCTTGTGAAATGGCAAGGTCTTGTAGACGTATCTAAATTAATTCACAAATTATCTTAGCATTCAAATACTACATCTTCATAAAGTTGAATACGAAATTTATTCAGGTCTTTAACATTGTTTTCCTTGGTATTTCAGTGGCCCAAGTAAAGTGTACCGATCTGTTATTTGAGCTAATAAAACTAATTTATGCTAATACAGTGTGTCTTAGAATAGCATCACCCCATATCTTTTCCGTGGGTGTCGTTAAGAGCGACTTAGGCAATTGAGAGTTGATGTGTTAGGCTAGGCGACAGGCTGACAACCTGTCAATAAGATAATACACAGTCTTCTGAATGACTATCAAACTTTTGTCAGACGTGGTGTAAATGGCAGTTTTTACAGCCGTTTACGCTCTGCCCTGCCTACCCCGTAAGGGTTAGGGGCGGGATATATGTATGTATGTATGTATGTATGCTAATACCTTTATTACTTACGAGTCTAGATCTAGAGTAATAAAATGAAATTTCGAGGTTGTACAATCAAATTGCTGTACGAAATTGAGAAATGAAATGAAAGCAAATCTTAAATGAGGCACTGTAGTTACCTATTTTACCTGAAACTGTGTACCTATAGTTATTTGTTATGAAGGTATTTAGGTACGCAGGAAACCAGTTCCAGTTATAAAGTACTGGTATTTATTAATAAAATGAATAGCCCTCTTTCTGTGAAGATCGCTTTGGCCCTTTTTGATCCACAGTTCTTGGAAACTCGGAAACATAATTGAAGGCGCCAAAAATAAATTGTTATTCAAATCCGGGTTTTGCGCGCTCAATTAGAAATATAAAAATACCTAGGCACTGTAAGGTCCAGCCTCTTTCAAGAGCCTGGCACTTTCTATTTTCCAAATTTGAATTACTCCTCGTGTCAGAGCGACAAAGTCAAGGAAGTTTTCTTCATATTTTTTTCATCTTCCACAGAAGTAAGTCGCGATTTCGTTTTGAAAAACAAAGACATACGACATACCTACATAAAATATAATTGTTGAAAAAGCTTACCTTGAAATATAGTTCAGTTCTTATAGGTACGGTTGTTTTAGTGACAAAGGCATTTACGTACTAAATGAAAATAAAATATAAAAAATTCATTAGCGTCGGCCGGGACTTGAACCCGGGACAGTGGGTAGCTCAGTTGGCAGATTGGTGGGTCGGTACCCGATGGTCCCGGGTCCAAGTCCCGTTCGACGCTAATTAAGTTTTCAACATTTCTTACTTTTTTAATGAGAATGATATAGCACTGTCAGTGCATTAAAAATTTACAGACATTATTCTGAATTAATTTCTAACATCATAATTTTGTTTTATTACAGATTACCTACCTTACCTACCTATCAGTTGACTACTAATGACCGAGTGATGTGCTATTTTGGTAAGTATTATATCTAAGATTTTATACCTATCCATTTGTGAAAAGTAGGTAGAAGTTGCGCCGACCCCAAGTAATTGGGAGAGGGGAGAAAGATGATTTGTGAAGACTTTGATTGATAGGTACCTACATACCTACAAAATATTGACGTTAGGAACCTAACATTAACTTTTAAATGAGAACCTATCATTAACTTCTCGGTAGAGTCATCCTTCTGTAAACTCTCTATTTTGTGGCGAGACCTACCGTACCTATCTACTGTGGCGTGTTTTAACAATAAAAGTGTGTTGATAGACAGACAGTCAATAATATTTATAGCCAGGCAATAAAGAAAACAGTTTACTGTAATGCTTTCAGTTCTTTTTACCCTTTTGTTGGAACTTATTATAGCAATATTTGTTTATTTAAGTTGAATCGAAATAGGCGTATTGAAGGCAAACATTGAGTAAATGACTCTGGGTACAAATTAGGAAGACGGTGGGTGGGGCGCCTTTACAGATAGCTCACTCCGTACTGTCCGTACTAGCGACGATTTTGATGTTTACTGGAATAAATTGGAATTTCAGAGAAACTCAAGTTAACTAAAAAGATGGTTGCCACAAAATTATACTATTTCTAGCATAGAAATAGGCTTAGAATCATGTGACGTTCTTGTAGGTATCAGACTTAGTACTGTATTTTGTCCTTGTATTAAATCTAGCAACCCTCGCTATGTAGGTAATCAGTGATAATCGCGAAAATCCTATAGGGTCGAGTGATCCTTCTGTAAAATCCTATTTTGTGCTATGGGGCATTACAAGTCGTAGTAGGTATTTTTAAATGACGCGTCTATTTTTGTCGACCAAGTGATGTCGATAGGCGTTGCTGCGCTTTTTTAGCGATACGCTAACGCCATGCGCCTGTCACTGTCAATGCATACAACATCTGCTAGTACAATAGACAACAGTACAATCACAGTCATCTAATTTCTTTTTATTGACTTCACTCTATGGTCCACCCTGTATTACTTCAATTACTTCGCTCTATTTTTTGTAAAGTATTTATTTGCTGTACGGTTTAGAGTCTACACAATAATAAAACAAACACCACCCTATAAAACAATTTGTATTATCCTGTTTTCTTGTTTGTAATTAATACCGTCGACGCCTACGCTTCATTAAATAACACAAAGATCTTTTAAAAACAAAGAAAATATTACTGGAAATCCCCTCGAGGGACGACCTTAATTAACTAAACATTTACCTAGTTAGGTATACAGGGTGTAAGGGACAGCTCTCCGTATACTGATAGGGTGCATTCAGACATTTCAGACCATGAAACTGAACGATTTCCCATACAAAAACAACCTATCAATATTCGGAGAGCTGTCCCTTACACCCTGTATTTCACTAGAAGGTAGGTTTATTTTCATCATACTTACCAGTAATAAAAATCGATAAAAATGGAAGCGCTTGGATGGCGAAAGCGGGAGATTATGCCTTGTAGTCTGCCCTGGGGAAGGCCTATGTCCATTGGATTGTTATTTAACTGCTATGGACTGATGTGATATATGATGATGAATAAAATAGCAGTCCACTGCTGGGCTTAGTTCTAGAGTGTAGATGGCTTTTTTTTGACGCTCCGACGTCTCCCATCTCACGCGTGGAGACAGCGCCTAAGGTACGATCACCAGATTTCACCATCCAGTCGCTGCCAGCCGCCACCTTCTTTTGAATATTATACCTTGAGTTTAATTTAAGATACTAATCATTGAATCTACAAGCAATTATCATAGTTTAAAGTGTAATTCAATTCGCTACACGATCCAAATACGGAACACAAGAGATGTATTTATGTATGTATATCGCTGTAAGAGGCTGACTTACAAATGTACCTACCTACCTCAAAGGTAATCTCAGTCTTGAATCTTTGAAGCTGAAAAGAGCGCGCTGAGACGGTTTTCGTAAGAGTTTACAGATCTACTAAAATCATAAGTGATAAAACAGTGCCAAGTTCAATTTATCTTGTAATCTAAGAATTGAAGTTTCACGGCTTTTCATCGTAAATTTATGCATAGACTTTTATCTGACATTACTCTGGATAAAAAATGGGTAGATTATAGTAGCTCTTAAATTTTATCCTCACAGACTTGAAGGTTTGCTTTATGTAAGTACGATTTCAATTATTTTAGTAGCACAAATTAATTTATCTACACTAATAATACAGAGAAAAGATTTTTTGTGTGTAAGTAATCGATAAACTCCAAAACTACCCACCATTTAAAAAAACCGTTTGCAATGTTTTACATTCCTGAGTACGGCAAAACGGTAAGCAGTGGGTAAAACTGACCTCTAGTATACTATAAGATAAAATGATATCACCGCGGTACGGTAAGGAAAGGTATGGTTTGCAAAATTTTAATACTTATTTGAATTTATTGAATTTGAATTTATTTATTATCCAAATTACAAAACATCTTAAATGTAGTACATTGCCCCACAAAACCACTTTAGGGTTTGTCTGTGGATCGTCGAGTCTCATAAAGTTATATAATAACAAAATAAACTTAGTATCTAAACTTAATTAAGTTAGGTACAATACAATTGTTTAAAGTCACAAATTAGACAATAAATATCTTTTGAGTTTGGACGCAAACCTATTTTTATTTGTTTCTTGTCTTATATCTGTAGGCAAAGTGTTCAATAAGTATGGGATACGCTTATCAAGCATTCTATCTCCAAAGTAGTTATTTACTCTGGGTACCTCATATTTGCCCACAGATACAGACTTGGTACAATGATCATGAGCGACTAGTGTAAGGTTCTCCTTTCTACTATGGTTATTTAAAAGTATCAAGTATTTATGTTTTAAACTTATGGGTAAAATTTTACATATTTTGAATAATTTTGTATAATCCCTTTACAGCTATCTTTTGTCTTTTTATTTACTAGCATCTTTAAAAACCTGATTTGAATGGACTCTAATTTTTGAATGTTGGTTCTAAATGTTAATCCATAGCAGTCAAGAGAATAACTTAAAATTGAATCAACTAGAGAAAGGTATAGACATTTCAGAGTACTCAATGGAACTTTGAAGCTTAAGTGATAAAATCTACCAAGTAGTGATCTGAGCTTATTACATATATAGTCTACATGGGAAGACCAAGAAAATTATTATCTATTTTGACTCCTAGATAGGTTATACAATCAATATGTTCTATTGGTTTACAGCTACAGTTAATATAATTGTTATGTATACAATCAAAGCTATGAGTGTAAATGTTATGATTTGTTTCTAGTAAGCGTAGATAAGGTGAATGTATAATTAATAACTTAGTTTTATCTGCATTGAGTACGATACCATTGTCGTGAGACCACTTTACTACCGAATCCACATCCTCTTGGACGAGGCGACAAGTTTCCGCGAGATCATTGCCGGCGCGCAATGCACACAGGTCGTCAGCGAACATGTATGCCGAGCAATGGCGTAGTACACCGCACAAGCTGTTAACGTGCATTAAGTAGCACACAGGTCCGCATCCGGAGCCTTGCGGCACCCCGCACGTCACCTCCCTCGCGTCACTGAACTCCTCTCCTACCTTAACTCTGTATGAGCGTGAAGTGAGGTAGTCACGGAACCAGCTGTTCAGCGGCTCCTCACTCCACACTCATCCATGGCATTAAGTAGGGTCTCCGTTTCAAGGGTATCGAACGCCTTTTGAAGTCAAAGAATACAGCCACAACAAACTTTTTATCATTTAGATATCCATTTATTTCGTCAGTGAAACGAGACAAAAGTGTGTTGGTACTTTTTCCTTTTTGAAAACCATGTTGACAATCAACTAATACATTATTATTTTGCAAGTAATTACTCAAACGGTTAACAACACACTTTTCCATAATCTTATCAATACTAGACAGTATAGCTATAGGTCTGTAGTTTCTATAATCCTTGTGTTCTCCTTTTTTATAAATTGGACGCACTATAGCTTCTTTTAACATACTAGGAAATAGACCACTTTGTACACTCAAATTGACTAGGTTAGAGATCACTGGACTTACTTTATCTACTAATACTTTTAGATCAGACATGCGTACGAGATCACTGCCCGGAGATTTGTTTTTATCCATTTGTTTTATTACTCGCATAACATATTTACTGTCTACGGGCTGCCATCTCATACTCATGTTCGAACTTGTCGTATAAGTTGTTCTGTCTAGTAACTTAATATCACATATATGTTTAATACAGTTAATTTCTTCAGAAAAAGTACACGAAAATTTATTACATATATTTTTTGTTGTTTCATTATTTCCCATGTTCCTCAATATTACTCTATCTAAACATTGCTTCTCCTTCCTAGTAAAATATTTATTCTGTCCCATAGTTTTTTGATGTTATTATTGCAGTCTAATATACATTGTGTATCATATTTATTCCTACTCTTAGATATTAGTTTATGACATTTATTCCTGAATTTAGAATAATTAAGGCGTTTGACCATATTTTTAGGGTCGTTACTCCAGACTAAGAATAATCTATCTCTTTCTAGTACCATGTTTTTTAAATCATTACTAATCCAGGGCTTATTATCTCTATTTGAGTGAGAATAACTCCTAGTTACATAGCAACTATCATCTAGTTACATAGCTACATAGCAATTAATTCACATTCATTCGTGAACTTGTCCTGCGCGCTGCCGTGCGCTCGGAAATATAACATTTTGAAAGCTATTCTCCCTAAATTGTATTTCCCGAGTGTTTCCCGAGCATTGTTTTCGCACACCGCTGTTTCCGCGTTTCCTCTCGTGAACAAACAAACACCCCGCATTAGCTTTGCGGTTTTTTTCCAACCATATTTATTGTATAAACTTTAGTTTGCGTACGATCGAATAATTTCGCTAGTTGCTTTGCTGTGCGAAAGTAGTTGTTGTTATATGTAGTTAAGTATTGTTTGAATATGACATCAAAGATTTTTTGTGCAAGTTTGTGCCTCTAGCACAAATTAGGGACGGCGACTTTACAAATAGCTCACTCAGTAGTTACTAGCGACGATTTTGACGCTTACTGACTTTTAACTGAAAATAAATGGAATCTCAGGGGAACTCAAGGTAACTAAGAAGATGGTTGCCGCGATCGTCATATTTCTTGGATAAAAATTGGCTCAGAATCATAATGAAATGACGTTCTTGTATCTTGCTGTTTTGATATACTTTAAGATTTTTGACATTCGCTACCCTGGCTATTATAGTGATCCTTCTGTATACTCTCTAGACTTAAAATGTGCTCACTTGTTCCACCGCAGAACTAGTGGGAAAAAAAGAACAGGTGTTCTACCATAGAACTAATCAGTAGGACAAGTGGGAACAAAGGTTTTGTACCTCTATCTAGTCTAGATATTCAAACCAATATACCACCTACGATTTCGATAGACATTCATTCGCTATCGGTCAAGTAGGTACCTCTTTCCTAAAGCGGCAACCAGTTTGATCGACAAAAAAACTTGCAAAACGGAATTCTTGTGCAACTGTTAAAAATGTCACGGCGAGACTCTCGATGTTATCAAATCGATTCAAATCAAGTTTCGAGATGCTCGGAAACGATTAGTGGAACAAGTAGATGTGATAAAAAACAAAAAACCCGACTGCGGTAATTTTGAAGTAGTATTTCGCTGTAAAAATTCGCTTCCTTGAATCTATAATTTTTTAATATAGCTAGTGTCACTCGCGCTGCTGAGACGAATCTAACGACACCTCATATGTCAAAATCCAACTATCCGTTTGGGATGTAGCCCGTGAAAAAGAATTTTCTTGTCCACATAGGTACATACATACATACTCTCGAAAAACATAACCCACCTTCTGAGGCAGTCGGGTAAATAGAAATACCGAGTGAGGGGCCGAATCAAGAGTCTTGACAGTTCTCTTAACAAATAACAACTTGTTTGAGTTTGAACTCTTCAAAACTTCGAATTGTGTTGTTGTACCTAAGAGCAAACTTCGAAGCATTTTTTATAGATAAGTAATATTATGTACGTGATGATGATGTGATAATGTGATGATCATCATTATGTACGTAGCTATTGGTTTTATAATAGAAACCGCCGTGTGGTGCCGACTTATTGTAGCATCACCCCATATCTTTCCCCGTGTCGTAACGAAAGAAGGGACTAAGGGATTAGAGAGTTGATGTGTAGTATTGCAATTTTCGGCGACAGGCTGACAACACAACCTACACAGTCTTTTGAATTACTCTTTTGTCAGACGTGGTGTAAATGGCAGTCTCTACAGCCGTTTACGCTCTGCCTATCCCGCAAAGGATAAAGGCGTGCTATATGTATGTATAATAGAAAATTGATTTACACAGACACATTTCACGCTTTTATCCCATGCGGTATAGCAGAGCATAGGTAAATCATAAAAATACGGACAACTATCGATAGACACCTATTACAAATACCTACTCTGTTTCAGAAAATCGTGACTTTGTGAAATTGTAATATACCTACATGAAAGCCTCGAGTCCCTTAGTCACTACTTACGGCACCAGCGGGAAAGAAATGGGATGATGCTATTCTAATCCAAATCCAACATCACACAGCAATGCCGGCATCACACAATATAGAAACCGATTAAAATATCATGAATAATTCAACAGATAATCTTTTTTGTGAATTTACTTTTGGATTTAGGTGCGTTATTGATGGAGGCTGCTAAAAAAGCTTAATCACCAAAGGTCATTGACTTTATAAAATAACCTCTAACTTAGCCGACTAGACAGACTAATTTGTATTTTAAGTTGCGACGCAAAAACATAAAGACGTGCCTTTGGCTCTCAATATTTTGATTGAAAATTTGAAATACCTTAACTCTATTAAAAGACCTAATAGATCCTATTCTATTTCAGAGTATTGCAGTCCACTGCTGGACGTAGGCCTCCCCTAGGGAACGCCATAAAGCACGATCTCTCGTTTTTGCCATTCAGTCGCTACCAGCCGCCTTTTTTAAGTCATAGCTCCATCTGGCCGGAGGGCGTCCAACGCTACGCTAAGTGTAGCATAAGAATAGATACGCAGGTAAAATGTTATAGATGTAGATACCTACTTAGATAAATTCTCAGCAAATCCACCTACTCATTTAAGGGACCAACATACTAGTTTTTAATACAAAACTGAGAAGAAGCGTAGAAGTCGATTCTAGAAATGTAGGTTTAGTAGGGTTTGCTGAAGTTAGTGCCTACGTATGCCTGCCTGCCACGCAAAGGTTCCGGGTTCAATTCCCGGTGGGGTCACTCACAAAGTTGATATTTATCACTTTGTGAATTTGTTCCCAGTCTGGTTAGGACATTGCAGGCTGAACCACCTGATTGTCCTAGTAAGATAGCTAGTAAGATGGTTGCGTGCTTCGGATGGGCACGTTGCCGTCGGCCTCGGTTGCTGTCTATGATGGCGGTCGTTACACAACCATTTCAGAGGCCTGCTACTTGCAGTAGGCGGTTGAAAGACTGACAACAGGGTTTATCGGGTCGTTGAACGACTCGGTGTCCCACACGAAAAGAGAAAGAGAGAGTGCCTACGTACGGTACATTGGAAAACATGCTTTGTGGCGCACCCTGCGACTTACGTCCATCAGATGATGTGATATTAGATGTAATGTACGATAGCACTTAACTAATTACAATCCACCACGGATGAAACACACGACAGACTTGTACCCACACGAACCTACTTTATACCTATGAGATATCATAGTCTAATAAAACATGTTCTTACATTCCCAGAGAAACACAAGCCTACGTCACTAGTATTGCCACTTTATTTCAATAAAATACGATAAAGGGTAAATTCAATCTTAGAAAAATGAGCTAAAATATTTCTTAATATTTTATAATTTAGATTACGTGCGTGAACTTTACAACAACACTTAAAACAGTATCATAAATGATTTACAAAAAACATCATAAGTGGGTAATTCTGGTAACCCACTAGCATGATGACGTGGGCTTGTGTTAGTCACGTGGTTCACGAGTCTCGGAATGAAATACCAGGCGGAGTATCTTATACCATGTGAGATAGGTATGATATGGTATGAATATGACACTCGTTGAAGAAATCTTTGATGTCATTTTCAAACAATCCTTGATCTACACAAAGGGATGTTTTATTTCTTTCTAACGACAGGATATAGCAGAGGACTTACTCAAGGATAAAGGAAATAAAATTACTTTTTGGTATTCCCATCCTACCTTTAGTAATAACACAGCTAACAAAAGTATTCACCGTCCGCTAACTGACTATAGCGGACGAGAATTGAATCTGATACCGGAGGCTTCGATTTTCGATGGAAATTCGTTTTTATGGCGAAATGTGCCAGCAAAAGGTTGGAGAATATTTTACAGGCTTTAGGCAGGCAGTAGGCTTTCTGGTGGGTACTAAAGGCAAGTCGCACCAAAACGTTAAACCACGTTTAGCAGACAAAAAATAATCGTGGCGATTCGATAATTTCTCAGAACTTCCATAACTTAAAATAGCGCTGTCAACAACCGAGAAACAGGTTTAGAAAAGGATCGGAAAAGATCGCGACTAAAATTATAACAGTAAAATGCGCGTTATCTGTCAAAATAAGGCGACGTTAAAAAACATGGCGACTAAAAATGTAAAAGAAATCACAGGCATTTTTTAGGGTTCAGTACAAGGTTCAGTAGCATAATGTACCTACGATTCGCAAAATGTATACTGACTACAAACATGACATGATCAAGATAATTTTACGGATAGTGACAGCGCTATTTCAAGTTAAAGAAGTTATGAGAAATTGCCGAACCGGCACGCTTGGTCAGCATATTGCGATTTTGGTGAAATCCGCCCAAAGTACCTTCATACGAGTACCTACGTGCTCAGAAAACAAATGTTATCTCACTCCGCAGATGTGTTACTAACGCGTACCTACGTAATTAAGACGAAGATGCCTCATAAGCCAGTAAGACGTAGCTGACGACGTTCGCACATTCGTTGGTTTCGGGTGGCGAAGGAAAATAAACATATTTGATGGAAACAAAATGTTTGCGTTACAACTTTCGTAAATACAGATCCCACTAAAACAAATGTAAAAATGCAGGCGAAGTTTTTATGCCCGAAAAGAGTAGAAATCAAAACTTAAGCCAAAAAGCATAATTTTCTATACATTTCGATTTCAACTCTTGTAAGAACTTGGCCTCCATTTTTACAGTTTTGTTTTCGGTGGGATCTCGTTTTCTTTGCTTAGAACTTGGTTGGAACACTGCCGTGCGCTTGAATTTTTTGTCGAAAATCATTCGGCTTATCGTCTGAAAACGCATCTCGCCGTAGACACCGAAGTGATTAGATAAACAACTTTAAAGGCCAAAACAGCCCATAAAATTGAACAAGTTTTTAATTCTCGTAACACAATTAAATATCTTTTCTTGCACCGATTTTTTTTTCCTGAACTGCTGCACCTCTTAATAAGTATCATGTTTCAATATTACGTAATACCTACATAAAAAGTAACATCGGATCATCAATTCGTTGAGTATGCAATGGGCTTGGCTTGACACTTGTCTGCCCCTTATTTTTTGTAGCGAAATAATCTATGCATGTGTCTGTTTTAAATATTACTTTCTTTGGAGCCAATTCTGTCTTACCTAAAGCTGCTAGATTTGCTTAAAGCTGTTGCCATAATCTAGATAGAGCAAGAAGGCTCTAGATCCAGACGTTGCGGCACTCCTGCCAGCCTTGAAAATACAAACCCGAGATTTACCTAGGTACTAAAATTATTCAGTAAACTGACTTGATCTACATGCATACATTATATACGCCTATATTACATACGGCAGAGCTTAAACGGCTGTAGAAACGGCCATTTACACCACGTCTGACAAAAGTGCGAGAGTCATTCAGAAGACTGTGTATGACCATAGTGACAGGTTGTCAGCTTGCCGCATAAAATTGCAGTACATCAATTGTCAAATCCCTTAGTCGCTTCTTACGTAGATTCATTAACAACTCGTGTTTTTGACTCACTCGTTACGCTCGAGATTAAATTTATAGTGTCCTTCGCTACCTCAGGATCCAAATAGGTAGGTAAGCATTTGCAGCAAAAAAATACTTTGCTTTCTTATAAATTAAATAATGAGAAAATTGAAAAATTCACCATCGACCGCCGGAACTTGAACCTGGGACTGTGGATCACCGTTCCACCGCTCTGCCAACTGAGCTACGCGCGCCTAGCGGACCCTGGTGAATTTCTCAACCTCTTGATGCTTGTCAGGAAGCGACGATTAAGCGACATCTAGTAGTAGTATTTACAACTAAATACTCATTTTTAATTTATGAGAATAATATAGCGTTGTGAGTGCATTAAAAAAAATTCCAATACTTTGCTTTCTTGTTGTACAAATAACTATTGATATACCATACCATGTGAGGAAAAGGAGATGCGTCAAGTATCTACCTATATTTAGAACAAGAAGACTTGATTAAAACCGAACTGCTTCCACAAAATTTACACGTGTACTGTAATGTAATATTAAATACCTGTGTGAGTACCAAATTGTTCCGCTGCCATTGTATTTTCCACATATTGCTTGTTTCTGTACAACTTTGTGAACTCTCTTTGGGAAGTCTCACGCCTGACGACAGTTTGATAAAAACAGATTGGTAAGTATAGGTACCTATATAAGGCGTAAAAAATCAACAACAACAAAAAATAGTTTTAGGTGTGAATGTGAACCAGCCCATGAAACTGAACAACTTTCCCACTAGGATGAAAAATTAAAAATAATATTGATCTCCTCCCATACAAAATGTACCTACCTACCTACAAGGCGACCGAGTCAATTTGTATGGGAGGTCCATCCTTTCTGTTATATTTCGATTTGTGTTCCTTGGGGAAAGTTGTTCCTTATCACCAGCCGGTTCTGAGATTTCGCTATCGGTCACTAGTAAATCCACCCTGTATTGTATCTATATACAAGTTGGACCATGGATTAGTGACGTCAATAAAAAGAAATCAGATTCCTCACATCTTGGGGTGTTCGAAAATACCCCATGTATGTTCCGCGACTATTTTAAGTTTCCGAGTTATTCAACTTTTAAAGTTGTATGGGAAAATCTCGACTGGCAGTAATTTTTCCATTCCTTTTTTTATTTCCGTATAAGGGCTTCTCGCGCGGTTGATTTCCTAGCACAATCTTTATGATTTGTACTTTTTAGCGTACAAAAAAAAATGTCTGCCGTTCGAGTTTTTCCCATACAACTCTAAAAGTTGAATAACTCGGAAACTAAAAATAGTCGCGGTACATACACAAGGTATTTTCGAATACCCCAAGATGTGAGGAATCTAATTTCTTTTTATTGACGTCACTCCATGGTCCACCCTGTATAAGGTGTAAAAAATCAACTGCAAATAGTTTTAGGTGTGAATGTGAACCAGCCCATGAAACTGAACAACTTTCCCACGGTACATAGATGCAAAAATGGATCTCCTCACATACAAAATGTACAAGCCAACCGAGTCAATTTCTATGGGAGGTCCATTCTTTTTCATATTTCGATTTGTGTTCCTTGGGGAAAGATGTTCCTTATCACCAGCCGGTTCTGAGATTTCATTATAGTCTAGTAACTAACGTCAATAGCTGGTTATAACTATTCGGATTGACCCATGAAGCTGAAAATCGGCATGTAGGTACTTCTTGACCTCCTGACCAAAATTAGACATGGAGCCCCCCCCTCCCCCCCACTTTTCGGGATTTTGGGCCCCATGGGGGGCCTAAAGGGTAATTTTGAAGGCACAATAAGCTTTAAGTGAGATTTTACGGACGATACGAAATAAAAACTACCCTCTAAGTCAATTACTTCAAGAGTTACACCTTGTAAAGGAGGGGGGGTGGTAAAAGGTTAAGGGGGGGTGGAGCCCGCTGGGCTCCATGTCTCATTTTGATCAGGAGGTCAAGAAGTACCTACATGCCGATTTTCAGCTTCATGGGTCAATCCGAATAGCTGTGACGTTAGTTACTAGACTATTATCGGTCACTAGTAAATCCACTCTGTATTGTATCTACCATAATAAGTGTAACAGACACAAGCCTTGTTGCTTCTGCATCAACGTCGGTTTTTAGTAGGTACGAAGTGTTTATCCTCGCTAAAATTGCGAATCAGCGGATGTCAGGTATGGGATCCGCCGGAGCTATCTTCTTCACAGATAAGACGTGCGACGCGAGACGCATGATGTCATCTGCGAGACAAGTGATCGGCAGCTGTCATCGATGCGCTACGCGTGTCAAGTGTGAAGACGGCGGCGTCTCAACTGTTTCTTTCATTTTTATGGAAACGGTTTCAAGCGTCACGATGACACACGTCTCCGGCTCATATCTTACGTCTTATCTGCGGAGTTAGCGCCTTAGGAACAGATTTTGGACCTTGTCACGCTTTGTCAATGGTGTCGACATGCTGGAAGCACAAATTAGGGCGCCTTTACCGATGGCTCACACAGCAGTACCTATTTGTGGCGATTTTGACGCTTACTGAATTGAACTGAAATCTCAGGGTACCTCAAGGCAACTAAGAAGATGGTTGCCACGAACGTCATATTTTTTTAATTAAAATTGGCTCATAACATAATCTGTGACGTTCTTGTATCAGATTTTGCTTTTTTGATATTCTAATACTTTGATATTTTTGACAGTAGCAACCCTGGCTATGGAACAAGTGACAATCGCGATAATCCCGAATTGTTATGGTTTCTTCAGCCATCTGTAATGTAATTTATCTAAAGAAAATCTTTGAAAGGAAATTCATACATAAAAATAAATACGTAAGTACATAAATAAAATTCACTTCACACCTACACACTTTACTTCATAAAGCGTATTATTTATTCTGTCGCGATATCAGTCACAGTAAAAATAGCTTCTAAATGTATACAGACAGGGTGTTAGAAAAGTACTACCTGTCTTATTGACCACAAGTTCTATGGTAGGTTACAGAAAAGGAAAGTAGTACTAAAACAATGCTTCTTGAATATGTTAAAAATAATAATAATAAATATTTAAAATGAAACATAATTTACAATAAAGTTATTAAATTATGTTTCATTTTAAATATTTAAAATGAAACATAATTTACAATAAAATAACTTTAACTCTAAAATAATATTTTAAATATTTAAAATGAAACATAATTTACAATAACTTTTATTAAAATGTTCAACCTAAATGCTGATCGCGACGTAGCGCGTCGTTACAGTCGCATAAAGCTGCGGTTGCACTGTTTGTAGACTTTATCGCGCACATACATACAACGAAAAAACGGTACAAAGTTGCCTGAGCGGTAACTGACTGTACAGCGCGTTAGAGTTGTACAGTTGAAAAGTTTAATAAGCATTTGAGAAAATGTTTGAACATGCTGAACATACTTTATTATAGTTATAGAACACGTGGTGTGAAGAGATGCATTACTTTTCTATCACCCTGTACTGTATAAGTACCTACTTTGTAACGTGCTCTTTGAAACGTTCTACCTACGACAAATGTTTTATCCAGCAACGTGTTACATTTTTCTCCATTCACATCATTATCCATTATGAAAGCTAAAATTATACCTGTCGTAATAAATACAAACACATTTTTACCCGACTGCTCCAGAAGGAGGATAAAAACGGTAAAAAAGAAAAACTCTCAAATCCCTTAGTTGCTTGCTTCTTACGACACCTTCGGAATAAATATGGGTGATGCTATTCTAATCCGGCACCAAACGGTTCTTGAATATGATCATCAACAAGACGAAAATAAAGCTTCCCTGAAACATCTGCGATTGTGATTTATTTTATTACGACAGAATTTGTGGCTTCCTATTGTCAATAGAACTGACAGGTGTCAAACTCGCAGCGTTTTAGTAATAACGTCATTTTTGTCTCCATCTCCTTGAAAACCAAATTGAAAACATTGTTATAATAAGTTATGTCATAGTACGTGTCGTCGTAAATGGTTTTCGCAAAAATATTGTTTGATTTAAGGTGGGACGATTCCCATACCAAAAAAAATAAAGGAGTCATAGGTAAGTCTGTTTACGAAACTCGATGGTAAGTCTTTTCTTTGTAAGTAAGTATAACGTTTTCGCAAGATAATAAAGCAAAATTTTCGCCATGAGGTTTCCTGTAAAAACTGATTCGTCACTTTGCGTAAATAGATAGAGCTACTGGTGCGCTGCAATAAATGTTTAAATTTATTTTAGAGAAAATACACATCTCAGCTCCATCAACCATGAATACTTTTGCGACAACAATGTGCCTTTATGTCATATGAGCTTCATAAAAAGAATTATCTGCAACTCAGTTCAGAGTTTTGTTTGCAGTTTGACATTAATAAAAGAAAATACCGAAATACTATGAGCCATGGGAAAATTCAAATGCTACAACTTACAGCTATAAATAAAACTTGGCCACGGCAAAGTAAACGGGCGATAAACCGTATTTATTTATATAGAAGACCCGTGATTTATGAAGGACCCCATAAATAATGAATCAAGCTGTGGCGGCTAATTAATGGCTTTTAGGCTTGTCTGCGGCTCGAGACACGAGACAAATAGGTAATTATCTAATTTGTTCATTCTCCTTTCATTTGGACATAAGTATAAAAACCTTTTTATTGGTTTTTTGAAAAAATGGACTCGATATATCTCTTCCTTGGCTTATTTTCTTGTCTATTTATTACAGTAAACAGCGTAGAACGAAAAAAAACCGATGACGTGACATGTGCTCTATAGAAATCAGTTGTCAAACTCTATTTGACATCTCGCCAGGACTTGACGTGAAACAGGCGCGAAAGGCCACACTATGGAAACGCCAATATGATGACATATTCCTTAGTAAACCACAGATAACAGCTATCAAACAGATGATTTTTACGACAGCAATTTCTTATCTTTCAAAAGGAAACTTTACTACTTTTCAAGAAGTTTTTGATCAAAATATAAAACAAATCAAACACACCTATTTAATAAACTTATTTTTCTAGTTTGTGGACTCTCACGCCAGTTGTCTTTGTCAACGTCAAGTCAAAGCGTCAGTTATTTAATTTATTGTTTTATTCCTTAGTTTTATTCTTTTTATTATTAATCTCAAGTTTTATTAAATTTAACTTCAGTTCTAAGCAAACAAGTTATTCGGAAGTTGTAGCAAGTGAGTTCTTCGTGATTTCAACGGACAGAATTGCCACGGATAAAGCAAAGAGCACAGCAATATTTTGTTGTACAGGCAGTGTTTGTTACAATATGTTAGCCACTTATCCTTGCTTTATCCACTGAAAAGGTGTTGTGGGGAGTGAAAGTTGGGGACAGCAGCACCACATCGCTGCCCGCGAGCCACGACCAGCAAATCGGGCACCTAAGATAGACCTGTTTGCATGCACGCACGGGAACACTGCAAACCAGTGAATTATGTAAGAACAGTGTATTCTCCAGTTACTTAAGATTTGTATTGCACGCTATAATAAACCTCTAGGGTTCAGTTGCCTTTAGGTACTCATAAATATGTTCATGATGATAACGTGAGCTTAGTGTTAGATACTTCCTTTACCACCAATTCATGCTTATTTTGTAAATATTGTTTGTTAATTCGAAAATTTTATACATTTGTTTTGAAGATGTTTTGAAGAATGAATAAAATTATGATAAAGATGGGAATGTTTATTTTCTTTTTATTTAATCGAAACTAAGAAACAATGTATTGCGGTACAGTAAGGTACTATAGTACTGTCATTCGAATAGGCCATATTTAACAACTGTCCAATATGGCCTTATATCGAGTGACCGTACTACAAAAAGAGGTATAACCAAGGGGTACATATACCTATCATATTTCTAAACGGTTTTTTTTCTAAACGAACGTAGTAATCTGTAAGATTCTGTATATGTTATCTTCACTGGTAGTTTTTAATTAAAAAAAATCCTGGGATTCTATACGGTGGCACCTTTATATTGAGCGTGGCCTATCTGTCCCTTTAGGGACATATATATAAGTGATCTGGGCGAAAGGCCTGCGGGATTGATTTTCAAACAAACAAGCCGGCGAAAAACCTGTCGTTATTTTAATATTAGCTACCCAGAAGAGTATAATAGAGAATCTAATATAGCTGTAGCGGCTCGAGACATGAGACAAAAGACAAATAAATTAGCTTATTGGCTTTAAGTTTCACCTAGAGAGAACTCACTCAATAGCCTCCCCTAGTCTCTGACAGGAATCTTACTTAAGTATTCTGGATTATTTCATAGAATAAGCACAACAATACAAAATCTATAGATTTAGCGGCTAATTGGCCTCTCTGTGGTTCGAGACGCGAGTCAAATAATGATCGTACTTAGGTATTTGGTCATTCTCCTTTAATTTGCACCTAGATAGAAGGCACTTAATAGCGTCTTGTATCTGACTCATCTGACAGGATGCTGTGTAAGCTTTATTCCTAGCTAGGTGCTATAACCATAACAGCCATAACAGTCCCCTGCTGGACATGGGCCTCCCCCTATCAGGCTAGGCAAGCGGATTGGCGATACGAGCGTAGTGCAAGACGCTGCTGCAGATTCCCTGGATGAGTATCTCTTAGTTGCTTTTTACGAAACCCAAGATAAGTAGAATTGGGGTGATATTATTCTAAGCTGGCATTACGGCTTAGCTACATATTCTTGTATATTTCTTGAGAAGAGCATGTTTTAGGTACTTTTAATTTGTACCTAGAGAACTGAGAGTAAAGATTTCCTGGAAAACGTTATAAAGGACACTCAATAGCCTTGGTTGGTAATCTTCTTAAGCGTTACCTTAGCTATTTCTTAAATGAATATAATATAAACAAAGTAATTTAAGATGGGTTTTATTATAGTTTTGCTCATTCCACTATGTTATTTTTAACCCTTAGAAAAATAAATTACATCCTCGCATGATTTCATAGACAGCCGATGGCTTCTAGTTTACGATTGTTACTAATATTAGCAAAGAAAAAAAAGCGGCAGAACATTAGTTGCAAGCTCCAGTGTGGACGTGAGACGTAAGATGACATCTGTCAGACAAGTGATCGTCAGCCGTCATTGATGCGAGGTGTAGCTTTGGCTCTTCTGTTTCATACATTTTATACGGGAACGTTTCAAGCGCCGAGATGTCGCACGTCTCATGTCTAACGTCTCATAACATTTGGCGGGATATTTTAGGTGACTGAACGTGTTATTTTGACAACACAACAAGATTTGACCTTTAGAAGAATAACGATTTGACCTATAAAATGTGACAGTAACGAAAAAATGTTTTAAAATTGAGTTATGTCAACGAAAATATTTTTTGCCGGTTTTATTTTGCTATTCGTGTAGGTAATTTATGAATACAAATCCTTATGACATTAGCATATTAACGCACCTATTAATTTGACATTCGGTATTTGTTTGATTCCGAAGCTGATCTTAGCGCAGTGGAAGCAAGTTAAAGTTATCTTAAAATCTAAAACTAAATGGTCGATCAGCCTCGGAACAACATTTGACTACGATTCGTAGTGCTCTTTACTATAGCTAAATAAAATAAATTTAATGAGAGAAATTTTGTTCCGGAAAGTTTCCGGCCGAGAAATTTTTGTTTCCAAAGTCTGCGACGGCTCTCTCACAATCTCCTACTAATATTTAACTGCACCACCACAGCTCATATCTAAAATAAATATACCAAGTTCCGGTTGTACTAAAAGTCATCAGGGTGGTGACCTCCACGTAATGTTGCTAAATCACTGCAATGAACGTACTTATACAGGACCTAGCAGCGAATTGCTTACCGTGCGAATTATGACGCCGCCGTTCCCTTGTAAGTCTAGTTTTTGACAGGAAAAAAGGTATAAGGGTTTGAGGAAGACACTTGGATAGGGATTTAGATACTAGACTTACTGCACCCGGACACCAGCTCGTGTGGCACTCCGTTCCTCCAACAATTTTGGTTTCACCTTAGTTTATCACTCTATTATTCACTAGTTCACAGTTCGACATCAAATAATGTTTTTAACACACACATAACAAAGAGTTTGCTGTACAAAACGCAAAACTAAAAGATTTCTGAGAACTCAGCCCCGTTGGCCCCCAATCAAAAATATGTAGCTATCGGCAGCCGCGACGCGAGCGAACCCAAAGTGAGGTTATGTTGCCGGCGGCCGCGTGGTTCTCAATCAAAGCGCCGGAACCAAATCCACTTGGTTCACTTCCCCACCGAACAGGGAAAAACCACACGAGAAAACCGAAAGCACACTAAATTACACCATTTATAATTAAAATTCGCATCAACGATGCGAGCGACGGCAGAGGACGTGACAAAGACAAACAGTGTTGCCAGCGCCGTCTGCTCAAAAAGAAATGGCTCGAGACGCAAATCGCACCGCGCGCCCATTTGATACGAAACTAAACAGTATTACAATAGGCTTAACGGTGTTCCTCTATAAGGTATCTTACAACTGGAATGTCCAATCCGATTTAGATAAAGATCTGAATAGTGTAGAAAGTAGGCACATGCCTAATCATGTCCCCGTGGAACATTAAAAAAAAACTTTCTTAGCCGAAATTGTATTATAGATGAATAAAATTTGCAGAAATGCCTATCATTCACCTACTTTTCTCGAATGGAACACAGTGGGTCCATCCATAAAAAAACCGGCCAAGAGCGTGTCAGACACGCCCACAAATAGGGTTTCGTAGTCAACGTTTAAATATCAGGTTTTTCAGCATTACAAACTTAATTTTGTTGCTGGTTTGTTAGCAGCAGTATGATGACCAACCGCAAATAGAAAAACTCATTTTTTTCTGAAACCTTTAAGGGTACGATATCCGTTATAGTTTTCATTGTAACTTCAGATTGTAAGCTATATTCCATATGTATTTCAAATTTTTAGCGTTTATACTTTAGAAGTTACAGCTGGAACAAATTATGGGTCAAAACGCCCTTTTTTAAAAGCAAATATCTCGTGACAGAAACATTTTAGTGACTTTGTTTCAAAGAAACCTCACCTTAGTTTTAAAAGACCTATTCAACGATACCCTACTCAATATAACAGAAGAAAAAAAATTTTTTTGCCCCCCTTTCACTTGTATGGGAGGGGGTCCAAAAAACATTTAAAATATTTTTTTCTTAACATTTCTATATTTGGGTCAACACGATCTATCTTTTCACCAAATTTCATGTCGATAGCTCTAAAACTGACGAAGATATGTGGGCGCGGCATACAGACAGACAGACAGACAGACAGACAGACAGACAGACAGACAGACATGAAGAAACTATAAGGGTTTCTAGTAGACTACGAAACCCTAAAAAAGTCTCTTTAGAATGAGGTGAATGGACCCAGAGATACATTGCTCCTTTGTGTAGGTGCCTACTTGCTCATGTCATCATCGATTGACACAAAATACCGATGCGATGCCGCTGAAAATCAGACAAGCTAAGAGCAAAACAGTGTTGCCACCCTAAAAAATTACTCAATGCGAAAAAAATATTACTGTTTTTTTTTCAATATTTTAACGGCATCCTTAATCGATACTTAACCTACCCTGAAGAAACCCTGTATAGACTTATAGTTATGCATAGTTATCAAAAATGTATTAGGCGAAATTTTTTAAAAAGTGCCAAATTTAGGAGAACATCTAAAAGTTGGCTTTTGACATTTTTGCACTAAACTGACACAAATGACCGATGCGATGCCGTTGAAAATCAGACAAGCTAAGAGCCAAGAGTTGACTTTTGACATTTTTACACTAAACTGACTGACTTTTTTCTGAAATACCTATTAGGTACGCAGTTAGCACAGTTGACTGGTACATATACATTTAGCCCGAGCGGCGACTGGTCTCATCCATACCTCACAAAAGAATAGAATAATTTAGCTATGTACGGGTAGAGGAGCTCGAGTACTTCGGATTGGTCGTGGTCTGCCGCGGCGCAGCTTGGCACGTTTGGCGGAGTAGCTAAAAGTTTGCCCTCTGAAAAAAGTTAAAAATATCTCATCGAAGAATAGAATGAGACATGGCTGTAGCGATAGGAGCAGTTTAGTAAAGCTTATAAATCTTGGTCTGCCGGCTGCTATCTTGGCACGTTTGGCGGAGTAGCTAAAAGTATGCCCTCTTAAAAAAGTAAAAAATATCTCATCGAAGAATAGAATGAAAATATATCGTACCGATAGCTTGCTTGAGTCTGCCTACATATATACTGGTCTGCCTGGCCACAGCCTGGCAGTTTTCCCGGTCCGACCACTTTTACTTTTTTTAGTAAAAATTTTATCTCTTCGAAGAATAGAATGAAAATATATCGTACCGATAGCTTGCTTGAGTCTGCCTACATATATACTGGTCTGGCCACAGCCTGGCAGTTTTGTCCGACCACTTTTACTTTTTAGTAAAATTTTATCTCTTCGAATAAAAGAATAAAATATGTCGTACCGATAGCTTGCTTAAGTCTGCCTAGAAAATACTGGTCTGCCTGATCACAGCCTGGCAGTTTTCAGATACGACCACTTTTACTTTTTTGAGAAATTTTTATTTCTTCGAATAACAGAATGAAACTAAGTTGTAATAATAGTTTATTTAAAGCTGAACACATATCCCTTGGTCTGGCTGGGCTCAGTCCGGTAGTTTCTCGATGCGATCACTTTTCACTCTCAGTAAATTTCAATTTTAGGACCTGACTTTGTTTATTAGGAGTGGGCCCGTCAATAAAATGAAAATTTGTCGGTGTATAGAAGTGAGATTTACAGAGCTGTAATCTCTCAATGTCTAGATGAAGAATAAGTATGTTAATTTCAAGAATCTACAACTTCAGATGTATTCGTAGTAATTATTTCAAAATACAATACTTGGGAAAACATTTTCTTCATCTGGACATTGAGAGATTACAGCTCTGTAAATCTCACTTCTATACACTGACAAATTTTCATTTTATTGGCCAGCCCACTCCTAATAAACAAAGTCAGGTCCTTTAAAATTGAAATTTACTGAGAGTGAAAAGTGATCGCATCGAGAAACTACGGACTGAGCTCAGCAGACCAAGGGATATGTGTTCAGCTTTAAATAAACTATTATTACAACTTAGTTTTATTCTGTTATTCGAAGAAATAAAAATTTCTCAAAAAAAGTAAAAGTGGTCGTATCTGAAAACTGCCAGGCTGTGGTCAGGCAGACCAATATTTTCTAGGCAGACTTAAGCAAGCTATCGGTACGACATATTTTTATTCTTTTATTCGAAGAGATAAAATTTTACTAAAAAGTAAAAGTGGTCGGACTGGGAAAACTGCCAGGCTGTGGCCAGGCAGACCAGTATATATGTAGGCAGACTCAAGCAAGCTATCGGTACGATATATTTTCATTCTATTCTTCGATGAGATATTTTTACTTTTTAAGAGGGCATACTTTAGCTACTCCGCCAAACGTGCCAAGATAGCAGCCGGCAGACCAAGATTTATAAGCTTTACTAAACTGCTCCTATCGCTACAGCCATGTCTCATTCTATTCTTCGATGAGATATTTTAACTTTTTCAGAGGGCAAACTTTAGCTACTCCGCCAAACGTGCAAGCTGCGCCGCGGCAGACCACGACCAATCCGAAGTACTCGAGCCTCTACCCGTACATAGCTAAATTATTCTATTCTTTTGTGAGGTATGGATGAGACCAGTCGCCGCTCGGGCTAATTGTTCATTTTAAAATTAATTACTATAATTCGCTCACCAAAACCATGAGTTTTGGCGAGGAACACACCTAACGTCCGTTGGTGCGTTTTTTTGCGCAATGCTATCGCAATCTTTAGGAATATGCGATTTCCCCTTATTTACATGCAAATACGGTTTATGTCAAACGGGTTGACAGACAAATTAACCGTATTTTTATGAGAATATGGTCGAAATTAGTGTTGTTCTAACGCATGCATTACGTTGCGCTAAAATAACGCACAAACGGACGTTCCGTGTTTCTCCTTTGATCACATTGCTCGTACGATCTTTTGGTACTATGAATCATGCTAATATTTTACTAAAACATGATCAATTCTAGTAAATAAATAATCGATTAAGTAATTTAAATGAAAATTTGATCCATCAATGCTGCCAAAATCTACACTAAATCACGTTATACAAACTTTACAAACTTTACCTTGCCAAAAGTTCACGGCCAAGTAAAGATCGTCCATCTTGTATGAAACAAGACTCGTATACAAAGTTTTACCGACTGTGCCCACATTGTAGCTGTGATAGTCCTAGATCAGGAAATTTTCAAAAAGGCAAATCTAAGACGTGAAAATGAAGCCATGAAAAACTTGTTGCAATCAAACTTGCTGCTCAGTATAACAATCAATCAGTCATTTATTTGTGATCAGATTTAAAAAAAATAACATTACGTGTAAATTGGCCAAAGTACTTCCTAATTTATGTTTTAACATTTTGTTTTTTTTTGTTAAACGTGCTGCGCTAAAATTTCATTAGCGATTTCTTTGTGGCTTCGTTGTGAAGGAAGGAAAGATTTATGTAATAAAAAAAAAAACTCTTATACTTACTTACTTGTCTAAAGTAGTAATTGTTTGTACATTTTGTAGGTAGTTTTTAGGCGCGCACTAGAACTGTTCCCAGACAGTTTTTATTGGCTTCATTCTACTACTTCACACGGCTCCGTCTGAAACATTCTCCTGCTCGTAGTAGCTGTGATAGATTGTAACAATTTGCCCCGCGCTCGAGACCTTGCGGTGGACAAAAACTTTACTCTAGCAACGAGTAATCTAATGAAATCCATCTACCTACAAGTTGTACCTAAGCTAGGACTTACCAACCCATTTCAGAAATACAGGGTGTAAAGGACGGTGTAACGAAAACTTTGCTCAGACTACTACTAAATACTAAATAATTATATGAGACTAGATACTAAAATAATTATCTCCTTGAACAAAAAAAATACAAATTCACGATCAGCTGACTAACTTTGTATTGTATGGGAAGCCTAAATCCTTTTTTACCAATATAATATTTCATGGGAAAGTTGTTCAGTTTCACGGCTGAGCACGCCTGCAAAGTTTTCGTTACACCGTCCCTTACACCCCGTATAGGGTGTTACTAGTGACGGGCTAACCAGCCGAAAATATTTGCCACTACATTTTGAAACAACTTTCCCCTAGGAACATAGGTCGAAAAATGAAAAAAGAATCTGAGCCTCCATATTAGTAGGTCCTAAAATACTTTTCATATCTCGACATGTACCTTGTCACTCTGGTCGGGCAGTCATTTTGTAACGAAACATCAAAAAATTATTTCAGTTCCTATGACATATATGAAAAATCATTGAACGACACTTCATGCCTGGTTTTTACAGCTTCAGTTTAAAATGGTTTAAGCCAAAGCACCTCAAATAAATAAGACGTTCTGTTTAAAGTGGTTTAAGCCAAAGCACCTCAAATAAATAAGACGTTCTGTTTTATGCACAAATCTAGAATTTGCTCGTTTTCATGCTTCTAAAGGTTGATAAAGATGGTCTATAGCTAGATAGGTTGAACTTTGGTTGAACTGAGCTCTCACCTACCCTACACCCCTCTAGTATTCAATAGCGCTGTTTCGCTTTGATTTGACAGTCCGTTCAAAGCGTCAATGGTTCAAAGCGACCCAAAACAAACAAGACGCCTGACATTAAAGGATCGCCTTGTCGACGCCCGGGTCGCGTAAATACAAACCCGACTACAGCACAGTTAGCCAGAGCAAATTAGATTCAGAATCGTCGATCAGATCGAATAATTCGTGTAGTTTTAAAAGTTGCTACAGTTATTCCTAAAGATGTCCAGATTAATATACTAAAAGCCCCGAGGAGGGACACGAGCCAGCGGTGGGGAGGGGAAAGGTCCCTTTTAAGGTTTTGCTTGTAACTCGAAAAGTATTCATAATATCTGTTTAGTGACTTCTACATTAATTATCTACGTTAAATTTCCTATACATTATGTTGCAACATTTTTACCGTACGATCAATACTTTAGGAGATACAGAGTATTAAAAGTAAAAAAATAAGAAATAATGTAGTTTTACAAATTTCAATTATAAAAAGAAATTACATCTTTTTTTTCACGAGTATGCCGACTTATTACTCAAATTGTGTTTCATTTTCGTCATCTTTATCACTAACATAGATGGGGGGTCCATTAGTACAAGCTCCTAGGCAGCCGTTTCAAATAAAGACTACACTTAATGCCCGCTTTTCGGCAACTGCGTGCAACCTGTGCCCAAAAAAGGCAGCCGTGCTGACCCTGCCAATTATAGACCTCTTACTCTACAAGACTATGGAGCGTGTACTAAACAATCGGCTCCTGGCTTACCTCGCCAGCAATGATCTCCTTAACCGTAACGACCGTCAATACGGCTTCCGCCGCGGGCGGTCGACAGGGAACCTCTTCGTGCATGCCACCCACTCATGGAGCGAGGCTATCGAGAGGCACGGCGAAGTCCTCGCCGTATCTCTGGATGTCTCAAAGGCATTTGACAGGGTCTGGCACGCAAGTCTTATTAACAAGCTTCTCGCCTACGGGCCACCTGCTGGACTTTGCAACTGGATCGCAGATTTCTTGAGTGGACAGTCAATACGAGTGGTCTTAGAAGGACGCTCTTCAGATGAACAGGCTATTGATGCCGGCGTCCCTCGAGGGTCTGTACTTTCCTTCCGCAACCCTATTCCTGCTGCACATCAATGATATGCTCACGCCCGACACCTTTGGGTATGCAGATGACAGCACGGCATATAGGTACCTGTCCAGTGTAAAAGCTAGCAATGAATCTACTCAGTCTTGTCGAGAGGCCCCAGTGAGTCGCCTAAACTTGAATCTTGAAGCAATATCCCAATGGGGTGATGCAAATCTTGTCAAGTTTAATGCATCTTAAACACAGGTATGTCTTTTCTTCACTAAACGGAGTCCCTTCGATCAGACTCCCACTTTCCGAGGTGTATCCGTACCGATTTCCTACCATCTTGAGCTTCTTGGCATGAACCTTTCATCTCACCTGAACTTTGGACAATATATTGAGTCTTTGGCCACGACTGCAGCAAAAGGACTCGGAATTCTCTCAAAGGTCATGCGATACTTCACACCAGTACAGCTTTTACAACTATACCAAGCTCAAGTCCGTTCCTGCATGGAGTATTGCTGTCACCTATGGGACGCATCTGCCAAATACCAGCCGGCAGCCCTGGACTCAATTGAGAAGGGCGCCAAGAAACTCATCGCTGTTAGGGCACTTATTGACGCAAAGTTGCAGAGCCTCGAACACCGTCGCAAGGTAGTTTCCTTGTCGGTATTGTACAGGATACATTTCGGGGAGTGTGCACAGTCTCTCCATGACCTGATACCTCCGTCACCATTCCATCTCCGGTGCACGAGACGCCGGGTGGGGTTCCACCCTTATATCGTAGACATCCCGCAAAATCGCACAAAGCGCTTCGCTCCTACATTTTTAGCATGTAAGAATAGTTTTTTAGCATGTCACAATTTGGTTTATTTAGATCCCTGTAAATGTAGCCAAAAGTATTTTTTTTTTATATCTTGTTTGTATTTATTACAGACCTTAGTCAAGTTTATAAACAACCACATTTTAGAATTTATGAAAGCCAATTTTAACTTAATTATCCACTAATAGATTGTCGCCTTAGAAGAAATTCAATTGCCACAAAAGAAAATCACGGCCAGATAAAATTTTAATAAAACCTCAAAACTCATTAAAAGTCGCTGTTTTCTAGTTAAGATGCTACCTCAAATTAGTCGCCAAAGTAGTCTATTTAATATCCATTTTCAGTTTGTTAAGACCCGGAATGGTATAAAACTGTGCTTGTTGTGGATCAAGATGAGTGCAGTGTTCTTGTCCAATGAACTCCTGGCGTACCTGCATCACAATCGGGTCGCCACGGATGTAAGCAGCGTCATCCAGTATTGCACGACCTATTTTACCGTGGTCGAAATATGCGAGGCGAAGGCGCAGCTGTGTGAAGCGCTCAATATAAGCGCCAAGTGTGTGCCCCACAGATCAGGGACGAAAATTTCAAGAAGAGCCTTCAGGACATAATGAAAGTCCTGAAAGAGATGGATCCAGTCCACTTGCCGAAGTGGTGCGCTACTCCGGCACCCAGGACGATACCCGTCACGCTCGACCAGGCCAAAGTCAACAGGATGCTGCAGCAGGACATCGCATCCCTACAGGCAAGCCTGGAAGAATTCAAGCAACAATTTGAAATCTCGCAGAATACAATTGCTGAATTACGTGCCGAAATTGTTGTGTTGCGTAATTCAGTAACTGGGTCATCTGTGATTTCAAATATTGCTGACAGTGAACGACGTGATATGCGTGCAGCCGGTGAGTCACATACATCGGTCAAAAGCGCTCCGTCAGCAGATTCGCCTCGACACAGAACTATTCGTGTTGCTGAGCGAACCGACCAAGCAGCGCGCGCGCCCCCCGCCGCCGCCGCGCCGCTCGACCCGCCCCGCCCCGCTGCACCACCGCCGCCGCCTGCTGCGCTCGCTGTGGCTGCTGACCCTGCTGTCAAACCTAAACGTCAGCGAGCGAAGCGCCGGAACATCGCAAACCGGCAAGCTCAGCTGCCCGCTTTACCAGCAGAGAATAGAACGGGAAAGGCTCAATCAAGACCTAGCGAGCCGTCCCGGAACCAGCGCCGCGACCAGGTAGATGCGGAGGGATACACCCTGGTCCAGAAGAAGCGCCGTAGGCAGAATCGCCAGAACCAGTGCGGCACCGCATCGGGAGAGCCCAATTCACCGTTGCGCGCCGCCACGCCGAGGACATCGCTCTATGTCTCCCGCCTGCACGAGTCTACCACAAAGCAAGACGTGCTGGACTACATCTTTGCGAGGCATAAAGCGGGTGTCTTCAAGGACAATCCGAGGCTCGGCGTGTTCGTGGAGGCGTTGGAATCGCACCATAGTGTGAGCTTCACCTCGTTCTTGGTGCGAGTCCCGACTGCCCACTTGGACGTCTTCACCACGCCAGAGTTTTGGCCGAAAGGAGTTGTTTACCGCCGCTTTCGAGGAAGGCTGCCACAGAAAACTCCCAAATTTAATTTTACGTAGTTATGTAAGTGTTATTTAGTAGTATATTTAAGTTTATTTTAATTGTATAGTCGTAGTCTATTGTTATTTATAGTATTATTTAGAACAATTATGCTGGTTAACTGTTTACTTAAGACACAGGAATAACTATTCTTAGTTTAGGAAACAGTTTAGCCTCGTAATTGTTTTTGTATAGAATTACCTGTTAGTATTTATGTTTATTTAATAAAGAATTTTGATTTTGATTTTTGATTTTGAACTATGTTGTTTCTTATTTTTTTACCTTTAATACTCTCTATCTCCTAAAGTATTGATCGTACAGTAAAAATGTTTATATGTTATGTATAGAAAATTTAATGTAGATAATTAATGTAGAAGTCACTAAACAGATATTATGAATAATTTTCGAGTTACAAGCAAAACCTTGAAAAGAGACCTTTCCCCCTCCCCACCGCCGGCTCGTGTCCCTCCCTCGGGGGCTTTTAGTATATTAATCTGGACATCTTTAAGAATAACTGTAGCAACTTTCAAAACTACACGAATTATTCGATCTGAATAAATTAATTTTCCCATACTAAGTCCATCTTGTAATCGGTTTCCGTCGTCGGTTGGCAGACGTCCCTATTATCAATACTATAGGATAGCATTCGTACCCAGGTTTCTGCATTTTACCTTAGACGAGAAACACAGACTTACTTATACTGACGTGCTACTACGACACAGACAAGCTCGCCCGTTTCTGTGCTTTAGGCCGGATTGTCCATACGGACCGGTCCGCACGTCTCAGGAACGTCAAAATACAAGAACAGCGCTGCCGCCATGCCAATCCGCGCCGTTGATCCGCCGGAATTAAGGGCGCTACACACCGCCTCTGTATGCACGCGCATCATCACGCGCGTATCGGTTGTAATATATGGAATTGTATGAGCGGCAGCACTGCCTGCGTATGCGTGCGCGTATTCACGCGGGGAGGAGGCAGTGTGTGGCACCCTTTATTCCGAGCCTCACGGAAAATCCAGATGAGGCAGGCAGCGGAGGGCCTTAGTCGACTTCGCATTTACGCCGCCCGGGTCGGTTTTTGCCGGACCAATCGCACCGAAGCAATCAGTGACGGAATCAATCTTGCGTGTCGGGAGCGTGACGAGAAACCGCAACACAGTTCGGATTCGGTACACGGATGTGATGAAGATTTCCTAGAAGATGGCCGAATCTGTGTTGTGACGGAGGTTGTTTACGTCAAAAGTTTATGGCATACCTAAATAGAATCTTAGGAAGGCAACATAGATCAACCTGTATATACCGGGTGTTTACTTACATCAAAGGTTTACCTGTCATGAGACATGTGTGACTATTCTTTCCTATAAAAAGGACATGAATGTAATCGTATTACGTTATTAGAGTCTACTGATGGGAAATTGGAACAACGGCATTTTCAAGGGAAAATTCAATCGAATCCTAACCTAACTTCTTCAAGTTAGGTACGAAAAATTGTGATTTTCAATGCACTCACAGTGCATTATTCTCATAAATTGAAAAATGAGAAAATTTATTCATTTATCGACCGTCGGGACTTGAACCCTGGACCGTGGGGTACCGTCCCACTGCTCTTCCAACTGAGCTACAGCGCCAGGCGGACCCTGATGAATTTCTCAACCTCTTGATTCTCGTCTCGAAGCGACGATTAAACGACATCTAGTGATAGTTTTTACAACTTTATACTATGGTTGGTTAGTCCACATTATGAGTGGAATTCAAACCATATGATGAAACTTTTTGCTTAAACCATTGTATTGGGACTTTCAATGTACTCACAGTACTAAATTATTCTCATAAACTGAAATATGAGAAAATTGAAAAAAAAAAACATGGCGACCGCCGGGACTTCAACCCGGGACAGTGGGGTACCGTCCCACTGCTCTGCCATCTGAGCTACGGGTGCCTGGTGGACCCTGATGAATTTCTCGACCTCTTTTTAGTCATAGGTACTTTTTTGCTACAAGGGTATAAAGACAAAAGTGCGCCCAGTTACCCCGAATGACTATATATTTATCTAGGTATGTGGCAAGAAATTATTTTTACGGGCTATACTATAGCCCGATTGTAGTTTAGAATTATATATAACTTCCTTATTTTTTCAAGGGTCGATACTCGTCAACAATAAAATATTATAGGGTCCTTACTGGCCGTTTGTGCTCAGATGCCCGTGTAAACTAGTTTGAAACGAAATAAGTAAGGGTAAACTACTCTACTTGATCGCAAAAAGAGACAGGCGATTTTTCTTATTTCCTTGTTCATTTCCACGGGGTCAGCTGATTGATTTGGTACTTACTTCAGGTCTTTTTCGTAAAGGGGACATTTCGTCTTGCTAAGTTCAATTCTTTCTTGGGACTGTAGATACCTACTTATATTTGATGAACCAAGGTTTTTGATCAAAGACCGGCAAATGACAAAAACTAAACTTAATTTCATCATAAACCTAGGTTTTTGATCAGAAACCCGCACTAGTTCAGGATTACGACACAAAATAGAGAGTTTACAGAAGGTTCACTCGACCCTATTCAGGATTTTGCGATTGTCATTTGTTACTAAGCTAGGGTTGCTACTGTCAACAATTTCAAATTATAAGAATATCAAAACAGTAAAAATTGGTACAAAAACGTCATATGAACATGAGCCAATTTTAATCCAAGAAATGACGTTCATGGCAACTCCTTGACTTCCCCTGAGATTCCGGTTGTTTCCAGTTAAAAGTCAGTAAGCGTCAAAATCGTCGCTAGTACTGAGTGAGCCATCTGTAAAGGCGCCCCGCGCGCCGTTTCCCTAATTTGTGATAATGATGAGTTTTCTTAGTTTTCTGACAAAATAAGCTGCTTACCAGAGCAGAGGAACGGCGATATCGGATGGCAGATGGCAAGGGCAACACTTGTTGACAGCTGACATTGACTCATTATTATCATCTGCCGCTGGCAGGTGTCGCCAGCTGTCATCAGCACAGTGCCATTCATCTGTAAGCAGCACATTTTTTTTGGTAACTAAGCACCGTCCGGCGCAGCAGCGCTGGAATCTAATACTACTGACACTGGCAGAATTACCCTGATAGGGTAGAAGTCCATATTATAAATAAATAAAGTTTTTTGGAAGAACTTTATCTTAACTTTATCATAAACCTGAACTCATCATCATCATTAGCCTTATTCCGTCTATTGCAGACTATTTGAACAATGTCCGTGTCAGGAAGGTTTGCAGACCTTTCCATGGCTGAATAGACCAGAATAAACCTGAACTAATCTCATGTAAACCAGGTATTGTTCTATTTTTTCATAGGTTTTGAACTTTACGTGAGGGTAGTAGTAGTAGTAGTAGTAGTAGTAGTAGTAGGGTAGGTTCAAAATCACTGATACATATGCTGTACCACCGGTCGATAAGTGGCTAGAGCAGCTTTCTGAAAACCTAGGTTTACCTACGTGGATATTATGTTTAGATTTTGTCATATGAAGGTCATAGGTTTTGACCTAAAACCTGTAATTATCAAATGCTCGAAAAACATAACCCTCCTTCTGAGGCAGTCGAGTAAAAGCTCTACGCTAGTTGCAGCTTGTTACATTTAAGTAGCAAGTTGAGTTACAAGCCCGGCAAGTAAAGTGGATAATCTATCTACTTGTAGTACTTGACTTAGTAGTTGCGGTTAAGCTATCTCGTCAAGTTAACAAGTAACTTGAACATCAGTTTGTACTTCTTATACGGTTTAGAATCGTGTTCGGAATGCTTGAGTTTTACCTTTGCAGTAAAATAGTTAATATTACAGCGGAGAGCCTTTTCTTAGTTCTGAACGGTTGTATTTTCGTTGCGCCTCTTAATACTTAAATTACTATAGTCCATTCGCAATCATAGTGTCATGAATGAAAAGACATGACCAGCCTAAGCGGGAGGCCAAGTTACACTGGTTGCAATACTTAGATACTACGCGACCAGCGTAACTTGTCCTCCGCTTAGGCTGGTCATGACACTTTGATTTTGATTGGACTATACTGTCCCTACTACAGCCACAACAGTCCACTGCTGGACATGGGCCATCCCCAATTGGGGAGTATTGCCATACTCACCACAACACGCTTGGCTGGCGGATTGGTGAGCGCACTGCAAGGTGATGAAGATAATCACAAGGAACACTGCTGACCCTTCCCAGGATACATCCTTTAGTCGCGTTTTACGACACCTACGGCTAGAAATGGAGTGATGCTATTCTAAACCAGCACCAAATAGCAATAGAAAATAAGTGAATACCTGCCTATTTAATGTAGACGAGCCCTTAAAATTATTTCACAAAGCTTGATTTTGATTCCTCCCATCTTGTTGATATAATTAATTAATTCGAATCATGTTATACGAATTCGTCCTATTTATTTACCCAATTATTTAGGACGCAAATTTTATTAATTAAAATTATCCATGCCGGTAACGTAAATTTTGCTAATCAAGAGGAAGGCACCTTATTAACATGGCTGTTTTCCTGCTGTGAGGTAAATAGAGCATCAATGGTCTGCCTAAGCAGTAATTTCTTGTCTGCCCTTTTAAATTACTTGCTTTGTCGGCCGAAGCAGTCAGATGTGGGCGTCTGCGCATGAAGGGTCCAGTTGTAGGGTATTGAGTTAAGACCAGTTTCGGAATCTAGAATAATCCCTCTATCATACTGACTACAAAAAATACCATATTTTGAATATGTATTTTTTTTACAGACATCCAAAGTTGTAACTCTGAAAAAAGTGGTTTCGAGAAAATTGAGTTTAAAGGTTTAGGTTAAAAAAAACACAGTTCTACTTATTTGTTACATAGGTCATTATTTTTTCATAAAGATTACACTAATGTGCATTCAATCATGTGACCATAACTTTAATTTAAATAATCAAGGTAAGAAAATCAAGCGTGTGGATTTCAGAAAACACTAAAGCCGACTTCTGGTACCTTTTATTGCAAGGTATGTACCTTTTAGTACATAATGTTTTGACCAGATATTAACAGCCCTATGGTGTCCTAGAACTCTCTTTTGCCTTCTGTACTGTTAGATTAAATATGAAGTATTAAATTATACGAAATTTTATAGATTTCCATAAGATTTTATGAAACACCGACAAGTGGACCTTTTTTTATGCTACACTTTAGCTAGCGTTCAGAGATTTGGTATTTACTAAAATCCGAAAAAAACTATAGCGTAACGTATTATTTACACTTACAACTTAATTTATATGTTGTTTGTATGTAGACACACGGCATCTTGCCACACGGTATCTCGACACACGTTACCTCGATATATACGTTATTTCGACACGCGTTAACTCGACACACATGTATAAACACAAAGTATCTCGACACACGTTAAGTCCGCCTTTGTGAATCTTGCTATTTACTTCTTTTACCAATATTGTAAATGTGTTTTGAAAATTGCCTAAACCATATTTTTTTCTCCAACAGAAACAAGTGGTGCAAGTGATTTTGATTGAATATTATTGACATAGCTTAGAATCGGGTCGTAGAAATTCTTCTATAGGGTGTATTTTTATTAGTGGCGGATCCGTTAAGGGTGTGTTCTGTCAAAGAAACTGAACAACTTTCCCCAAGGAACATAGGTCGAAATATGAAACTTTTTCAACACGATTTTGTCACAAAATCATGTTGAAAAAGGATTTGGCTTAATTTTACGACCGGCTGCCTACCAGACGTCAACCCTCCTTAGGAATGCTTAATTGTGGTGGATTTACCGCCACCATACGGTTTGCCTTGGCTGTTTGGGTCGGGTTTATCCCTCGGTCGCCTCTTATGACCCCCACGGCAAGAGGTGGGGGTGGCGCTATTCTACTCTGCCGGCACCACATGGCTACTTAATGTGTAATTATATTTAAAAATAATAACCAAATTTAATTTAAACAAAATAAGACAAATGTCAATAAGGATCAAAATTGCTTGTAGCACTTTATTAGCTTTAAAATTGCTAGTCGAGTCGAAAAATATAGTACAAGCAATTTTTGTCCTTATGGACTATTTTAATGATTGTTTTAATGACAAGATCACAATAAAAATATATTAAATCGTAGATCTTGTTAAGGCTTACAAAAGAGACATCCGGAAAATGTGTGAAACGCGGGCGAATAATTTCGACTGAAGTGAGAGTTATACAGGTTTAAAGTACATAATTAATAAAGCAAAACACCTAAGTTATATTTTAAAAAATCATCGCCGTTTTTTATTAAAATAAGTTTTAAATAAGTGAAGTGGTAATCATAATGATAATGCTGGCAACACTATGGTAAACTCTCAGTTTGGCACCGCTAAAAGTGCTCGTATCCGAGCCAGAAACTCTTTAATTAAGGCTCCAGCAGACCAATGCTACGTCGCGTAGACGCAGACGCATGCAACGGTTGTAATGTATGGAGCTGTGTGAAGTGCGCATATACCCGTCATTTTCTGGACTTCTTATTTTAATTGGATTGCGTGCCGTATCCGGTATGCGGGAGCCTTAACGCAGACGGAACGCAGCGCGGGTGCTTTCGTGCAGTAAATAGTATAGAGATGACAGTGCCCCAAGTCTGCTAAATGAAAATCGTTTCACTTGGATGTCGATGGCTTGTCAGTTGCATGGTTTTGGTCATTTCGTAGTCTGCTAACAGTTTTTAATGGAAAATCACAGTGGCAACAGAGTGACAGTTGGGTGTCACTGACATAACAATGGCTCAAAATTAGCAGACTTGAGGCCCAGGTGTTGCGTTGCGTGCGTACGTCTGTCATCTGACGTCTCCATTCCATTACTGCATGCACGCACGCGTGCTACGTTCGGTCTGCGTTAGCTTTAAGGGCGTGCGCTGCGTCGCTGGGACTATCAATGCGAGGACCTGCATTGCTTGAAGTAAGGGCATGCGCTGCTTATGCTTGCCGGTGTGGCAGGGTCTGCGCGCCTGCGTAGAAATACACGCTACGCGACGTGACGCGACACAAGGCGACGCGTCCTGTCTGCGGGAGCCTTTACTTTTTCTACCTACTCTACACATGCAACCTCATTAAAAAAACACTTTAGATGCAAAAAAATATCCCTCGGTTGTCAAGTAATATGTTTGACAATTGATTTGTTTACTTTGAGCTTTGATAATTATTTTACTTATTTTGTGCGATTTTTGTTGTTTATTACATATTTTACCGTTACCTGCAGACCAGGGGATCGTCAATAATAATTACATCAGTAGGTTTTAGTGATTTATTGTGCTTTTAACGAATAACATGATTTCTTGTGTTTTTGCCTCTAAATCAGTACAATCCAGTATACAAAATGTGCGAATGAAGTCCTATTTGAATACAACTTAGGTATTCAATAAAATTCGATGCATAGATAAGTGTAAAATGTTCTAGGGCATTAAAATATACCTATTTAAAAAGAATGAAATACAATGTCTGTGTTTGTTTTGGTTTAATGACAGATATGAATGACAGTTTACTTTTTAACATTGATACTTCTGCCATAATTCATGAAGGTTTTATAGATACTATGCCGTCATCTAAGAAGGTTCCATATGATTTCGATGGCAATGCAACAAAAATGCATGTTCGTTTCATTTCATTTCATTTTTAGTACGACAATTTGTTTTTATTAAATATATAAAAAAGGAGGATTTTTAGATAAAATTAAATATATGCTTTAGTAACATTTTAACTAAGCTTTAAAATGATATACTTTTTATATCAGTCGAAATTGAACTCCCGGTAAAAGACGTCACCTTTCTTAAAGAAAATAATAGCCTAGCATGCATAGTTCCCAGGACTAACGAGGTTTTAGTTTGACAGCTGTCATCTGAATTGTGGATCTTGTCAAGACCTTCAACTTTTTCGAAGCAACAGGTAGTCTACCATGCACATGCATAGTTGTCGAGATAAACGTGTTTAAAGTAAGACAGATAAATAAAATAAAAATAAAAATAAATATCCCTGGACTAAACTTTATCATTTAAAAAAAACATACTTAGAAACAAAACTTAAAAGTGTTGATTACATGAAATTGTAGTAAATTGTTTGTATAATAATATTCTTTCAAAATCTCAAAATGACACATTTTCACCCAACTTCATAAAAACGCAAATATCTCGGAAACTAAAAGCCGACAGCTGGACCCTTCATGCGCGGACGCCCACAGATTGTCATCTAATTAACCGACGAAAAAGGAGGAATCTCAATTCATCGCGTTTTTTTAGTAATTTGTAATTTGATTAAATTCAAGTGGAGAGGTCATTAAATCCAATCCAAATCCAACCTACGACACCCTTGAGAAGAATATAATACGGGCCGGCATCACACGGATTTCAAAAATGTCAAAAAATATTTCGTTATTTCTGTTATGGTTTGGTGGGCTCTAAGGGTGGACTTAAAATTGCCATTTGCTTGCGGGCCGCGGACCCGAAAATAAACGAGGGCCCTTCGGACCTCTCATGGGTAGGATGAAGTGCACACACACCGAGCGTTACTGCGGTTTGTGACAGCCACTATACAAATGACAATCTGTAATCATTACCTGAAAATGCTTTGAAATGGTTCCAGTAAAGGATGGTATGGTACGGCAGTGTTTGCTTTGCGCTCGACTTTGGCGGGGGACTTTTGACACTGCCGTGCCCCCAGATCAGTTGGGGTCGGCGCATCATGATTTGTTAGAACACGCAATCAGTGGGTATCAAAAGGATTTGGTAATGTTTTATGACCGGCCGCCTGCCTGACGTCAACCCTCTTTGGAAATGCTTGGTGTTGTAGGTGGTGTCACAGCCACCATGCGGTTGACCATAGTCGACAGATATTCAGCCACTAAGTCAAAAACTCTACGTCGTCTTCTAAGAAACACCCTGAGGGCTCTAGAAATGACAATCTATAAGAAATTTTTGAGCGACATACCCGGGATTTCGTAAAACATCTTTGTTCAAAAACAGAATCCGAAAAAAAACATCGGACTATTTATTCTGTTCGTGTGAGAACCACCTAAACTCGACATTTCCATGAGACTAGTCGAAAAGATAAGCATTTTTTTACCTACTGTAGGTACTAATATTACAAAAGAACTCTTTGTTCGTCGATGAAATAAATATTGTACAATGAATTTTCCGAGTACCCATCTTGACAGCAGCGTCTAGATTGAAGGGAAAGATCTAACTACACTGGTTTCCTTTAGCAAACTTATAGAAAACCAATATAATGTTGATCTCCTAAACTTTTAATTCGAGATGTTGGTTATTATAATCATAATCATAACTCATCATAACAAACAAACCTACAGAAGGGATGTTCATGATTTATATCCAAAGTTGAGTTAGGTTAGGATATGACGGACGACGACGGCTCTTGCTATCAAGAAAATTATACTACGAAACACAAACAAAAGTATCTCTGTTGAATTACTAATACAGGGTGTAAGGGACAGCTGTTCTTTCAGTTTCATGGTCTCAGTGTACCCTATCAGTAATATTCACAGGCTGACCCATATATAAGGTCCTATTAAATTCACTGCAAATATTTTAGGGGCAGATCAAATAAAATATAAGCATGTACTAGGCAAGTTTTTAAAGAAATCTACACGCTAGTTTTCGAGAAAATTGCATTAAAGTAAAAAAAAAAACGAAAAAAGGTTTTTGTCCTGGAAATACACACTTCGATGAATTTAAATTACGCGCCAAAAAAGGTGCTGTGATTAGTTTGTTGTTAGTGTGCGTCTGTGCGTGCCGTGTAAGTGAATCCTGTCTACGCGGCGGAACGTCAGTCAGGTGAGTCAAAGGTTCACGTAATTAATTAAAAAGTTTGTTTGAAAACGAAAAAAGAAATCTAGCGTGTAGATTTTTTTTAAATGCCTTTGACGTTTTTCTTATACATATTTACGCATGCCCTTAAAATATTTGCAGTGAATTTAATAGGACCTTATAAAGCCTACCAACTTAACATACCTACCTAGTTGTATAAACAACCACACAAATATTTCCGGGTGAGCAAGAACACTAAAGAGTCAGGTGCAGGTCCGTTTACAGTGTTGTTTCTCCTCTGTCTACCCCACAACGGATACAGGCTTGAGGCAAAGTACTTCTATTGAACTGCCGATTATCATGACGATAAAGTCATCGACGGTAGACTACAAAGCCCTTCGAAGACCTGTCAAGCACCCATTCACCACTCGAGGAGGTGGGTAGTATCCTGACCGTGACCTGAATCTTCAGGCACTCCTGAGGTGACGGTATCAGGAAATCAACCCTACGGCAGCTGAAGGGTACTTAGGCGAATTCCACTCCTGACATTCGTTGGTACAAAAGTGATAGGTTATATAGGGTGTTACTTACTAGTGACCGATAGCGAAAACTCACAATCAACTGGTGATAAGGAAAACTTTCCGCGTGGAAGATTTGTCGAAATTAGAAAAAAAAATTTGGATCTCCCATACAAAATTATCAATCAGCAATTTTTTTCATATTTCGTCCTTGTCCTATTTCGTACGTTCCTTGGGGTAAGTTGTTCCTTATCACCAGCCGGTTCTAAGTTTTCGCTATCGGCCACTAGTAAAATTTCACCCAATATGTACTTATTTCATCTACCATACATAAGTATCAGAGACAGATGTCGATGCAAGGTTTCAAGTTGCTTCTGCGAAAACTTCGGTTTTTAGTATGGGAAATTCGAAATTTCCTTACATCTGACAGACGCATTCGTTACGGATGCGCTAAAAATGCGCAGTATCGGGTGCCAAATGTGAAAACCGCGATTGAGATAGTTCTTGACAGTTCATTAAGATGAAAGGTGCGTTTAATAAGTGAGTGTTTAACACACCTGAGACAAATGATCGTTTGTTTGAATTGAATATGACATCAAAGGTGTTTCCGGGTTAGTGGTATGTAAGGTAAGATATAGGTACCTACTTTGTGTAAGTAATCTGAACTTGGAGCAATCTGTGATTCCACGAATTAATATACTACGCAGTATAGGTATTAAAGAGATGTGTTTCGACTTCGGTTTCGACGCTAAATATTTAAAAAACGAAAACATTTTTGCAAAAAGAAAATAACAGTGTAAAAGACGAATGTTGTGAAATTCAATAGGTAATTTTAAAATTGGCAGGCGGATTGGCGGGCGCAGTGCAAGGTGTTGAAGATATTCACAGGGAGCGCTGCAGCCCATTTCCTGGAGTAATCGTTGCCTTTTACGATACCCACGGGTAGAATTGGGGTAATGCTATTCTAAGCCGGCATCCCACGGCTACTGCACATTGCCCAATAAACACCTGATCTCGTTCGTACGCATTATTTATTTTGGGGGTATTATCCGAATTTTCATACGAACCTCGCTCCTGGCAGATTTACAAAATCTCCTGTATGACAGTGATCGATGAGCATTGTATACGGGGTGTCCCAAAAAAGGTGTTTAGATAGGCGTACAATATGTCACGTCCTAACCCTAACACGTGGAACTAAGTGACTCTACTAAACTACTCTCTAAAACTAGTTGAGCACATACTAAGCACATGAAGGAACGTCACTTACACACGCATACATCACGCCTTATGCCCTTGCGGAGTAGGCAGTAAAATATGGCCGTTATCGCCGCGTTCGAGAAATATTTGAGAGCCTGTTTAATGCATTGGTTTTATGTGGACTGTAGTTTGTTAGGGAGCTGGTCTTCTAAATTGGGTGCGTGTGTGGAGATAATTAAAAGATGATTTTATGGTACACTAATATCACTGTATTGACTATTTAAACACAGAAAAAATAAATATTTTATAATAAAAAAATTCACATACGTGCGGCAAGGACGCCGATCGGAACGAGAAGAAGGAAACAAAAGACAAATTCGAATTCCTAACAATTTTGAATTTTTCTACGTGCCAAGTGCACTAGTAAAAAGTTTTTATGTTTTCAACATAAGTTGCCGCCTCAAAGAAATAATATAGAGATCCATTAGTTAGGTACTTTATAAAAATATCATAAAAGTTTTAAAACTTCTGTAAAGCAACAACTTATTTACACGAGTTAGATAAAAACAATTGAATAGCACCTAAAACTTATCATTAAATTTGAAAAAAGTTATTTGAAAGCTTTAAAAAACCAGACAAGACAATTTTTGAAAAAGCTTGACAATGTTTGTTACTAAATTACAAGTATGAATGAACAATTCAAAACTTTACATGTCAGTGAACATGCTATGCTATGTACTTAGCCACCAAGCTCTTGTAAAAATATAACCTTAGCCTTGGTCATTAGCCAATAAGTAGACTCGAAAACAATCAACAGTCTAAGAAGAATCTATAGGCAACTTGAATCAAAAAGCTAGCTGAAGTTATTACAAGTGAAGCTAAACATACCTGAACTTATTACAAGTTGAGGGCTCCACCTCAGAAAATACAAGTGAACAACATGTAAATATCAAAGTACAGTAGGCAGCAGCTTAGCCAAGAAATCACCTATTTATCTGATAAAATAAACAACTTACAGTACAATATCCCCTTAGTACTTGAAATTCATACTTTAGAAGAAAAAAGTTAACAAAATATTACAACAAAAGTACAGTGAGCAGTAGTTTAACTTAACTAATAAAGCTAACAACTTGAATGTACACTTGGTGACAAAAAAATACAGTCATTTTATAAAAAAAAATACAAAATGAGTAGGTATCTATATCCAATACAAAAATCTTTCAAATGGCCCTGTTACACATAGTCAGTAAAATAAGAGATTTACATAACTTCAATAGCGTAAAGTTTTAAAATCTTACAGAGAAAAAGTATTAGCTTACATTGCCGTTGGCCACTGAAGAGAAATAGTCATCACAGACAGTCACCAAACTTACTACTACTACAAGTAGGTACAACATTCGGCATAACATTACATGTCAGAAGGCTAATTAGACAGTAGATACCCAAAATAATATTTCTAAAATATTTGAGTCATGCTTAGCCACTATGCTTTACTATGCTTAGCAATGTTTTGCCATTCTTTGCTAAACATTCTTAGACCAAACTTCAGTAAATTATTATTAATAAAGTACATCAATATTGCATACAATTTACATTGCTACAAACAGTACCTACATTACAACAAGTACATTGAAAGTACATAATATGTAATAAATAACAAAATAATCTATCATGACATGAAATTACATGAAGTAGGTATGGTTAATCAATAATCATTTTAAATTATATGTGCTAAGTACGGTACATCGTTGTGAAGCTATACAAAAAGGTTCACAGTTAAATGTTTGTTCATAGATAGAGTACAATCACATCGGTTACTATCAGGTCACAGTATAGAAACTATGACTTGAATACCTATCATATGTTTTGAACAAAAGTACAATGAATACATAACAGGAAATAACTTTGTTAGATATAAAAGACAACATTAGGTACATTAGGTGAAGTAAACATATTTACTACCCAACTTTACTCAAGCCAAGTTAACATAGACTGTTCCTTAAATACAGGCCGGCGCCTCAAAACACACCAGATTTAGTATAGGGAAAACTTGTAAGAGAGCAAATGAAAGGATGCTATAGGATATTTACAAAATTATAGTACAATAGGCTGTCCTCTGAAAACATAAACACAGATAAAGAGATAAATATGTAAATAAAATAGGTTATTTTCAGAGAACAAACTACTGAAAGTGAAGGTGCAAAAAGACATTTTAGAGGTTATTTTCTAAGAATACAATACAAATACCTTTTAGCGGATTCCTACCTATTTGTGATAAATCTGCACTGTGGTACTGTTCAGCTTGTTAACATACTTAATCCACAAACCTAATAGCATGATTCCTTGTGGTCTAAGAGCACTCCACGGTAAATGCAAACGCTCTAGTCCTTTGGCAGTAGAAGCTACCAAAGTAGGTCGTCACTACTTTTAGGATGTTTTAACTTTATGTAGGTTCGCTAAACATGCAACCATAGGTAACCAAACGGCACACTTGAAACGTACAAATGCAGAATTGACGCAGGTTTTGACGTGTAGCACTGTATTTTTTGATTTAGTTCACTGTTGTCCTTTGATTTTAGCACTTCACTTCTTAATTCTACGAGTATTTTTTAATATTTGACGCGATAACTGGTGTTTATTTACATTGATATCCGATGACTTGAAGACTGGCGGATGACAGCTCTGCTGCCGAGTCACGTGACTCTGCTGTCTGTCACCTGTCGAAGCGCAGTGTGGCCAATTGGACGACGACGAAAATAGATGTCGGATGTACTCCCAGCCGCGAAGAACAAATAAATTCTATGACCTCTCTTGATGAGGTACTTCATTATGAAATACATGAAATATTTCTTACGCCATTATAACAGCTGCGTCCTTGGTCTGAGCGCGAATATTCAAACCCAATACATCAATGAGTCGATGAAGAACGCAGAAGGGGGGGCAATGGACGTCTTGAGTCGCCGCTTCAGGTCGTTCGTGTTGAAAAAAATACACGTGAAGAATACGCCGTAGGGATATGCGCCCTGGGGTACGAGCACGAGAAAAATTCCAAGCGCGCCCGAAGTGAAAAGGAACGCAAACGACGTACGCGTAACACGGCGACAAAATGGCGGCGAATTCAAACAGCAAGCTTGATTTTGTATGGGAACAAAATTTATTAGAAGCAAACTTACTTGCTTGATTATAGTCGTCGTGCTGAAAAAAATACACGTATGATAAAGCGCCTCATCTTCATCGTGACCTGGCTAGGTGGCGCTTTAAAGTAAACATTGAATCTAAAAGCTCCGTAATTAAAAATCAAAAAAGTGACTTTTTAGTAGTAAACTAAGTGTAAAACTGATAATAATAATGTAAATATCCAGCACAAGTGTTATCTACAATAAGCTTCTAAAAACTACGTCAAAATAACAAATAATATTTTGTGAGTGGTTTTGGCAAAAAATACGGAAACGACATTCGAAATTGGAAAAATACTAATTCACATATGTGTATCCATGTAAGATCTGTGAAATAACAACCATTCCGGCAAGAAAAACAACAAGACTTGTGAGTAGGGTCAGGTAGGCAACAGTGACTCGGATTTCTTCAATCAATAAAATTTTATAGAAAACATTGAAGTATCAAACTGAAATTCATATCTAGGATGCATTGATTATTACTCTTTCGTTTTGCATTATCATTTTTTGCAATAACACGACACTTAAGTCAGAAGACATATTTTTCTAGAAAAAAAAATTTGAGTCACTGTGTACTAGTGCCTGTCTACACTGACTCAACCCCTGTGGTACACAGTGACTCTAACAGTTTATATAGACTTGGCAACCCTGTTTTGCAAATGTAATATTTATTGAAACTATGCATTTTCATAAATTATATTTGTCGAAGTATTATTTTCATATCATTACTACTGCCGTAAGAAATATTTTACTATTGTCTGTCAATGTTTCTAAAAAAAGAGAGATGAGCCAGTACTAAATGTTAGAGTCACTGTGTACCACTGAATTTTGAGCCAGTGTAGACGCCGATGCTATTTTGAAATAATTAGCCTACAAATATTACTAGACTACTCTAAGAGCTAGCAAATCTAGCTTATTACTTAGTGTATAAACACCACTTTCGATCATAATAATTACATTTCCTTAAATCCTTCAATATTAACTGACAAAAATACATGTAGTGTACCTTTAAAAGCATTTTTAGAGGTGCAAAACCAATCGCACATTTTTTTCACAATCAAACCGCACTGGAGTGGACGGATGATTGGTTTGTATGTGTTTGGTTGTCAAGAGCGACCATTATGTTAAGAATACAGATAGATATAGCTGTCCTATTTCGAAATATAAGCGTGAGCCAATGTACCCGCCCGAGTCACCGATCCCTACCTGACCCTACAAATGTAAAATTGATACAAAATTTCCGTTAAAAGTGTTGATGCTCATAATATAATCATAGATCGACCAATCTATAGATCATGATTCCAGCGCCATCTATTGAGGAGTAGCAAATCAGCGCCATCTATGATCAAGTAGCGTAACTACATTGGTACTCAATAAGCCAAACAGAGGGCGCAACAAGTCAAGGTATCTGCCGGGGTGGCCCACTAGCGACATCTCTGCTCAAGTAGCGATACTACTTTAATACCACAAAGTTCAACAGAGGGCGGAACTAGCAATTTTCAATTATGACTCCAAACCTAAGACCAAGAAACAGTAAAAACTTAAGTACAGTTTGCATGAAATGCAAAAAAAAACTAAACAATAATCACCAACTACATTGTCAAATTTGCAATTGTACTTTCTGCCTTATATGCACAAAAACTGAGAAACTCTTTTATTTACTTAAAAACAAGCAAAACTGGAATTGTCAAGACTGTATAAGAAAGAAAGCGACTGTTCATAAGACAAACGCTCCAAAGACAAAAAACCAACCTAAATTACCAGTTTATAAAACTGAACACAAAAATAAGATTACAGAACCAATACCTATTGCATCCCTTCACAAAAATCAGCAAAGTGATAGAGTTCAAACTCTACCATTGCCAGTAACACAATCAAGTGATTCGGAATTACGTGTAATTGAACCCATTGACGGTCTGCTAACTTCAAATGTGAATAGTCCCATATCAGTACCAGATTCACAGGTTTTGGAAGTTGCCTCAAAAGACAATAATTTACAGTTACATGACAAGAGCCTGTTAACCCCACCAGTACAAAGAATAATCGCATCAACTCCAAATACTGAGCCAGGCCCTAGTAACATCAGTAAGAATTTTGATTATGTCGCCGTTAAATCAAGGTTTCAAATAAACATACCTACTTCCAACTCTTACGAACAATTATCTGATACATTATCCGATGATGAAGATGACTACAGCTACGAAGAATCAAATTTAACTGTGGAAGTTGGTCTGAACAGAAGCTGCCCGGAAATATCAACAGTTAGAGTGGAAGATGTAAACGAGTTAAAGAAAACTATACGGTCCTTAGAAGAGAAAGTGTTAATAGCAGACAATGAAATCATTAACTTACTTTCTGAAATTTCCGACCTGAAGAAACAACTATCGCAACGCGATTCAAAAATTAATTACCTACAAAGAGTATGTGGAGAAAAACGCACCAGTTCGACCTCTAAATCTACACTGTCCACTAGCAATACAAAAAAGCGACATCCTGACTCTAACACAGCACTCAAAAAAAACATCTACATAGTTGGGGATCAGCAAGTTAGAGGATTGGCAGTAAAACTTAGAACGGCTCTACCTGGTCATTGCCATAGCTCATACGTTGTATCAAGTATAGTAAAACCATATGCAACAAGTACACATGTCCTGCAAACTCTTACATCTTTAACCGAAATCGTATCTGAAGGCGATATAATTATTTTATCTACGGGAACTAACGACAAAGATCCATACGTTCTTCTTTCTAACTTATGGCACCACCTCGATGAATTTAAATGTAAAAACTGTAAAATTTTGCTATTAAGTATTAATTTTAATGCATCTGCGAATGTTTGGAAATTAAATAACGAATTGAAATTTATTACAAAAAGATTTGATAATTGTACATTTGTAAATGTAAATGTTAAAACATTTAATAATATTTATTTTCTTAGAAACTTGACATTGAAAATCAGCTCCGAAATTAATTTATCGGTCTATAGGAATGACTTTGTGAACAAGAAACAAGATTCAGATTCGCTTATGATAGAGAACAATGCAGCAGAGAGTGTTATAGAGCAAAGCATACACGAAGGCACTTTTTTTCGACCCGATCCGCTCCAACTTCCCAGCCGTAAACAATGTAACTAAACCAAACAAAAATTTACAGCCTATACGGATATTTCATCAGAATATTCAGAGTCTATTACCTAAGCTACCAATTATTGAATTATGCTTAGATGAACTGAAAGAAAACGATATAGACCTTGACATTTTGTGTTTTAGTGAAGCTTTTATAAAAAATGGTTCTGATCTCAATATTAACCTTCCAAATTTCAAAGTTGCGGCCACTTTTTGTCGCAATACATGTAGGGGCGGCTCTTGCATTTTAGTGAAAAAATGTTGGGACTTTAAATCTCTTAAAATACCATCAGGTTTAGCAGTTAAAGATTATTTTGAGTGCTGTGGCATCGAAATAATTAATTTGAATATGATTATAGTAAACATCTACCGTATACCAGTAAAAACTAAAGCACACGTAGGCGTGTTTCTATTTAACCCCTCATTCACTGACCTTGGCCGCGCGCAAAATGGCCGACTACTACGCTCTCAAGTACTTAGCGCGCCGGCGGGCTTCCTTTTTTTACTTTCCGTTTTTTACTCTCGACTATTGGTTGTTATGGTTTGTCACGTAGCTAACTTCATAACGAAACGACTCATAATAATTTTATACGGATCTGTGCCGTAACGCGTGAGAAATAAGGGCAAAAGTCGCGTGCAACTTTACTGGTCCACACGTGTGGTCCACAGTAGATAGGGGGAAAATTTTGCTGGCGCACCCGTGTGCGCCACAGTATACGAAGAGTTAAACTGGACAAACTACTTCTCTACCTAACTAATTCTTTTAGAAACAAAAAGATTATAATTTGTGGGGACTGGAACATAGATACTCTGACATCATCCACCTCTTCCAAAAACCTGATTAGAACTCTACAAAATCATAACATTTTACTACATATAAATTCACCAACAAGGCAGAACAAGTGCATTGATCATATAGCCAGCAACATAAAAGGTGTGAAATCGGATGTACTTGCTCTTGGTTTATCGGATCACGAAACTGCTCAGATGATCACAATAAGAGCAAAGGAGAAGCCGCGGTATATAACTTGGTTTGAAAATAGGTATGACTACAGTAAATACAATATTGACAAGTTTTGCGAATGTATGTCGGCTCTCTCTTTTTCAGAGGTTCTATCCACTACAGAACTAAACGACGCATTTGAGAAGTTTCATGATACCATATTACTTTTTCATGGACTCTGCTTTCCCCTGATAAAAGTCAAACTAAATAATTTTCCCATTAAATCTAAGTGGCTTACTAAGGGATTAAGAAAATCTAGCAAAACTAAACGTCACCTGTACCTGAAATATAAAATGGTCAATAAAAATAAACAATCCAACAAAATAAAATATCGAAACTATAACAAACTTTTGAGTAAATGCTTATTATTTTCACAAAAGTTAAGTAACACTAGATATGTTAAAAATAACAAAAATAAATGTAGAGCAACATGGAATACGATACATTCTTCCATTCCTAAAAACATACAATATAATGAAATAAAAGAAATTAAATCAAATGACATAATTTATTCAAATTCTCAACAGATAAGTGACATTTTTAATAATTATTTTATTGACATAACACATAAAAGTAAATCTATCTCTCTTAAAAACAATAATTATAATAATTTAACGCGAATTGCAAACACAATATTTCTAAGACCAATAAACAACGACGAATTATTAAAAATAATGTTATCTTTAAAAAATACTATGGCTTGTGGTTACGATGCCATTAACACCAAAATAATAAAGCTCTGTGCCACATCCTTTTGCAAGCCACTGGTTCATATTATAAATTTATCCTTCGACACGGGGACTTTTCCAGATAAACTTAAACTTTCAATTGTTAAACCTCTTTTTAAAAAAGGTGAAAGAAACGATCTGAACAACTATAGACCCATTACGCTCATACCAATAATGTCAAAAATCCTGGAACGAGCTATGAGCGTTAGATTGCATGACTTTTTGTCAAAATATAATGTTTTAAACCCCCAACAGTTTGGTTTTAGAGAAGGACGATCAACTGCACTTGCCTGTTTTACCCTTATAAAGACTATCACTGACTGTATAAATAGTAAAACGCCTATTGTGTCTGTATTTCTCGATATGAGCAAAGCTTTTGATTTTGTTAATCATAAGATATTGTTACAAAAACTAGAGCTGTACGGAATCAGGGGAAGAGCTCATGATTGGATAGAGTCATTTCTAACGAACAGAAGACAGTACACTGAGATATCACAGATTGTTAAAGAGGGTAACATTAGAGTGCAGAAGAAGTTCAAATCTCAAATTAGAGTAAATAACTCCGGGGTTCCGCAAGGAAGCATACTCAGCCCACTTCTGTTTTGCTCTATATTAACGACCTACCTCAAAATACCTCGCATCAGTGCATCCTTTTTGCAGATGACACAACACTGCTCATAAAATGTCATCACAAGCTAACGTGGCAAACAACAATAAATACTGCCTTATCTGAAATAATAAAATGGATGCACCAAAATAGCTTGCAGATCAATATAGAAAAAACTAAAATTATGCAGTTTCGCTCGTACAATTCCAGTAAGACGCCTCTATCAGTCGCTCACAACAACAACCCCGTAGAACAAGTGCAGTCATTTAAGTTCCTAGGAGTAATGTTAGACGAACATCTGAACTGGAAACAACATGTAGACGGTATATGTCTCAGGCTCGACCGGTTTGTATACGCACTGAAAAGACTTACAAACACAGTGTCCAAGGAAGCTGCCCTTGCAGCTTATCATGGATACGTGTCTTCTGTCCTTCGATATTGTGTGATTCTTTGGGGGAAGTTCTGTTGATAGTGAAAGAGCGTTCAAGTTGCAAAAGAAGTGCATTCGTGCTATCTGTAATGCTTGGTTCCGTGACTCTTGTAAACCACTGTTCCAGGAGTTGAAAATACATCCGCTACCCTGTATGTATATATATGAGATGTGCATATTTGTGAAGACAAATCATAGTTTTTTACAGAAGTTTAAGAGATGTTTCTAGACGACAGTTAAGATCTGCGTATACTAATCTTCTATACCAGCCCGCTTCTCACACTAGTATGTATAGCAAAAATGTATATAACATGTCTATCAAAATTTATAATAAATTACCTGACTGTATTAAATTATTAGAGGACATACGATTATTTAAGACAAAATTATTTAAATGGCTGTTAGAAAAATGTTTTTATAGTATTAAGGATTATTTAAACCATTGACATTTGTATAGTAGACAATTTCATTTATTTAATTACTTATTCAATTTATTCATTTTATATAGATATTGACACAAATTTTTATTATGACATTGATTGTATTATTTTATGTTTTGAGGTAGTGCTCATCAAGCGACAATTCATAAATATTTGCATGCTTGTACACAAGTCGAATACTGTACGGGATACCTATTTATCAATGTAACATCTATTTATCATATATTCTGGCAAATAAACGATTCTGATTCTGATTCTGATTCATGGTCCTTGCGCTCCAGGTACGAGCGCGAAAAAAAAGTTGTATCACGCCCGAAATAAAAAAGAGACGCAAGAGGCGTACGCGTCACGACGACAATAACGACGTTATATTAAAGCGCCGGCTTCTCGCCCAGGCAAAATGTAGTCCACGACGTAGTGCTAGTAGTTTCTCTCGAAGTGAAGATTTATAGTCCAATCACACAGCACGCACCAATTTCTTGAATTCACGGTGAGACGGACCAAAATGTTTAATGCACTGGGTGCGTGTGCCGAAATAGCGAAAAAATTTACACTATTTGACTAAAATTTCACGACAAAGATAACAAATTTTTATAAATTTTATAATAAAAATTACACATACGTGCGGCAAGGACGCCGATCGGAACGAGAAGAAGGAAACAAAAGACAAATTCGAATTCCTAACAATTTTGAATTTTCTATGTGCCATGTGCACTCAATGATATTATAATGTAGTTTCTAGGTTGTAGATACGCCACCTGAGCAAAAAGTTGTTCCTTCAAATTGGTCTCCGTGAGACCAATGTGAGACCAATGTGACAGTCTTGTGTCAGTCAGGCTTTGGTCAGGCTATGAGCTGTTCAAGCGAATTTCATGGAACAACTTTTTTGTACAAGCAGTATGGAGGTACCGTGTCTATAATAAAATGTCTTTGTGTGCACTAGTAAAAAGTTTTTATGTTTTCAACAGAGCCGTTTCAGAAAAACGTATATTATATCACGATGCTGGCTTAGAACAGCATCACCCCTATTCTGCCCGTGGGTGTCGTAAAAAGCGACTAAGGGATACTCATCCAGGGAATGGGCAGCAGCGTTCCCTGTTAATGCATCATCATACACTGCGCTCGCCAATCCACCTGCCAAGCGTGGTGAGTATGGCAATACCCCCCGATAGGGGGAGGCCTATGTCCAGCAGTGGACTGTTGTGGCTGTTATGTTATATATCACTATTATGACAGGTTGTCAGCCTGTCGCCTCAGATTTTGATACATATGAAGCCATCAAGTCTTGCGCTTGCCGTTGATGTGGGTTGATGCTATTCTAAGTACGAATGCGCGATACGGCCAAACGTATCTTAGCTTGCAACAGGTATTAGAAAATTTTGAGTCTGAGTAAACCGGGCAGGAATGTGTAGGTATCAGTATCAATATCAATTATCTTTACATCCTGATTTCTAATAGATTTTCCTATAAACTGTTATCTGCTAATAATTTACATAGATATGCTGTTAAATGGCCGTTTAAGTGTTACTACCTACCCACACTAGTTATTTACGTGTCGTCTAGACAGAAAATTAAAAACCAGTAGGTACTCCAGTCGGTGTGGTGTTAGTAGTTCTAGCACAAAATAGAGAGTTTACAGAAGGTTCACTGCTTTTTACTTGAAGAAATATGACGTTCGTGGCAACCACCTTCTTAGTTACCTTGAGTTCCCCTGAGATTCCAGTTATTCTAGTTTTCGTCAGGAAGCGTCCTGTAGTACTGAGTGAGCCATCTGTAAAGGCGTCCTGCACGCCGTTTCCCTAATTTGAGGTTCTAGCGTCCTCAAATTCTTTCCGGAGGATACCTCTACTACAGCCACAACAGCCTTCTGCTGTATAGCCTCCCAATTTCGGAGGGTATTGTCATACCGACCACCATGCTTGGCAGGCGGATTGGAGAGCTCAATGAAAGATGTTATGTCCCTAGCTAGATGAATAAAAATCCCTTAGTCGGTTTTTATGACACCCACGGGTAGGATTGGAATGGTGCTATTTTAAGCCGGCATCACACGGCAAGATCGCATCACCGGAGCATAAATCATGCAAAATCTTCTTCAACCACCGAATCGGTTTCAGATTGTTGAGATACTGGTTCCAACTTTAAAAGCTTCTAGAGCTGAAACTGTCCTTTAAAATGTAAGAAAATCGAAGTTAGTGTAAGTTCAACATAGCTTAGGAGCCGGTGAGACGTGGAGGAAACTATGGTGGTTTTACACACGCCGGAAGACATTGCGGTTCACGGTTCATGCTTAACATACAGAAGGTTCACTTGACCCTTTTTTTGAGTCACTTGTTGTTACACAGCCAGTGTTGCTACAGGTTGCTACTGACAAAAATCTCCAAGTATAAGAATATCAAAACAGCAGAATTGATACAAGAACGTCATATGATTGAGTTTTTAATCCAAGAAATATGACGTTCGTGTTAACCATCTTCTTAGTTACCTGAGTTCTCTCTCCTGTTATTTTCAGTTAAATTCCGTAAGCGTCAAAATCGTAGCTAGTACTAATGAGCCACATGTATAGGCGCCCCGCGCGCTGTTTCCCTAAGTTTTGGTTCATGCTAGGCAGCGAACAAGTGATAGTCTGTGACAGCAGTACGCGCGGTATTGCGTCGTCGTATGCCATGTATGATACGCGTAGTTTATGCGATTTTACAAAAGTGCTTTCGGCAATATAACCGGACTAGCGAAATAAGATAAGCAGACAAGAATATGTCTACTTAAACAATATAAAATAAAGTAACTTTTTGCATTTCTCTGTCTGTCTGTCGAGTAATTTATTAAATACTCTTAAACCACGCAACCGATTTTGATACGGGTTTTTCGTAATTTAAGAGAAAGATTTATATTATACTTACAACACATGCCGAGAAAATCTATTTTGCCCGCGAGAAAATGCATTACAACGGATGAAAACGCTAAAAGTGTGTCATTAAAATCGGACCGGCGATAAATCGTAGTATGTGCGGTGCGTATATGTGAATCACCTAAGATGTGGCGAAACTATGCGCGGTGCGGTAACATGATCGGATCCTCGAGTTGCGAACTCTTACCGCACCTGAGCCAATAAAAAGAGGATAGTGTCACCTAGAAAATACCTACTTGCAGGAGATTGCGAAATTGTGGGTTACACTGTAGGAAATTGGATGGTAAACAGACCATATCAACAACTGTCTTGAATGAAATAGAATTCGATATTTGAAAAAGATTGTGTTTGAAATAAGGAGTTTCCATTTCTATAGATATCAATTGTTATACAAATCAAATAAACTGTCTTGAAATAGAATTCGATATTTTGAAGAAGGTTGTGAAGCAAATAAATAGTTTCCATTTCTATATCTACAACTGAAAGATTTGTGTAAACGTTAGAATGTAAGATATATCCAGTAGGTACTTAGTAGATAGGACAAGCAGAAAATTTTAGAATAAACAGACAGACCATCTCACCAACTGTGTTGAAATAGAATTCAATATTTGAATGAGATCGTGTAATAAATAAGGAGTATCCACTTCGTTAGAAATGAATGATTTGTGTAAACGTGTTAGAATTTGAGATGTAGGTACTAGGTACCTACCTAAATGTTCTGAGTTTCGAAAAAAGAACTTACATGTATTTCAGAATACTGGTATAGTCGGAATTACGTCGGAATTGTAGCTTTTAAACAACTGTCAGTGAACTGTCAAAATACCTGATCCTACTTATAATATTATAAAGGCGGATGTTTGTGTGTGTGTTTGTTACGACATCACGCAAAAACGGCTGATTAGATTGATATGAAACTTTGCAGAAATATAAAAGGGCATCTGGAATAACACATAGGATACTTTTTACCACGGAAAAATGTCTTATTCCCACGGGATCACGCATTTTCCAATATTTTTGAAATAGGTGGCGTGACTGAGCCGATTCGCGTTTTAAACGTTTTCGCCGAAAACTAACAGCGACATCTCTTGGCGAATAATGCTTTTTTCCCGCGGCATAATAGGTTGCAGCGGGTGAAACCGCTGACGGGCAGCTAGTATACTTATAATTTGCGATTTTTGACAGTAGTAGCAACTTGGTAGCAAAGCAACCCTGGCTATGTAACGAGCGACAATCGCGAAAAACCTAAAAAGGGTCGAATAATCCTTCTGTAAACTCTCTATTTTGAGATATCACTATCTGCTCCACCTACGTACATAAATCCTTCTCAGGAATGTGTTCCTAGCAATTCTTAGACAGGTTTTTCCACGTTATAGACATTTAACTTGCTAAATATGTCCCCACTTGCTTATCACCTGCCATTAACGTAGTCACTTTGCATCAACATTATAGCAATTTGCAACATAGATCGGTTACAAATTATCTTTCTTACCTAACCTAAGAATATTTTAATCGATATATAATGTACCAAGATTAAAAGTTAATAGATAGGTGTAAAACACTTATGATAAGAATAATAGTAATCATGATGCTACAGCAAATTTAATGTAAAACACGTTTAGATACCTTTTATAGAGTGGTTTTTATCTGAATGTAAACCCTTTTAATGTAAATAATATACAAATATACTTGGACACTACTGAAATTTTTGATTGTTTGAATACCTATAATAATCAAAATACGTCTACGTCTTAGTTTCTAAATAATGCAAACAAATTGCAGCGTTTATTGGTGGGATCAACTTATGGGTACTGTATTTTTTTGTATTTGTATGACAAACCATTTCAAGTAGGATTTGTTGGGAATCTTTTTAAATGGGTAGGTGGATATGCTGATGATAGTAGATACCTACCTACTACATATTTTGTGAAACATCACTCAGTACGAAAATCGAACAAAAGTTATTCCCATACCGAAACGGAACCCAATTCAAAATAAGTGTTGTGACTTTATAAAGTTATAGCAGCGTTTGGAACCTCTCCAGAAACGATCTGCTACCAACCACTTAGGAACATAAATAGTTAAATATTTGCCCGTGTTGCTTTCGCAGTTCAGAGTCGAAAGTTTTTCAGTAACTACGAAGTTCGTTTTTGTTCGAAATAGCTCTACCAAATTTTACTTGTAGTTTGTATTTTACACTAAACTTCTTGGAGAATAACTATTCTTCAGAAAAGAACAATAACTACACATAATACTCGCTACAAATGTTTTAGGTAGGTAAATCGCACAAGTTCCGAATAATATTGCGGTTTGTGACAATCTACTATACAAATGACAACTTGTGACAGTCCCAATTTAATGCGGCGACGTGTAGGTACCATCATGCATGATACGGTACCCGATTCTTTTCACCGTCATCATCATCTTCCTGCCCTTATCCCGATTACTTGGGATCGGCGCAACACGTTTTGTTGAACGCAAAATCGTGTTGCAAAGGATTTGGTTTGATGATTTTACGGCCGGCCGCTTACCAGATGTCAACCCTCTTTGAGAATGCTTTTGTAGTGGATTAACCGCCACCATACGGTTGGCCCTGGCTGTTTGGGTCGTGATTATCCCTCGGTCGCCTCTTACGACCCCACGGGAAGAGAAGGGGTGGTGCTATTCTACTCTGCCGGCACCACACGGCCGAGTTTTCACGGTTCTTTTCACCGTATTTCGTAATAATCTGTTCAGAAAAACCTGATTGGAAAATTATGCGGTAGGTACCAGTGAAATCACCCTAATTGTCGCAAAAAATGTCTAACACTTTTTTTACGTACCTATTAGAGATTATAATAGAGCTACTGTGTACCCTTGTCACTTCTATTCTGTTAATGAACATGTACTGGATCCGACGTCCAGTGCAGGCGACTGTCTCTCCACATTACTCAATTAACCGCAATTACACACATAAACCACATACTAATCTAGTACACACGAATACGACACAGATTGGATCACAATGTAACCGTACCTTACATTATGGACTAAAAATAGATACCAACTGCCAACAAGTAGTTGCTATCTGACTTTTAGTTACTATAAATAAGGCGCTTCACAAATTGCTGCTGAGACAAATCAAACGACACGTCATTCACGTTATTGAAGGTATTTTTTATTCCGATATCTACTTTGCTACAGTTTAAAATGTGTCAAGTGGCACGTAGATTTAGGTCAATGGAACCGTGAGGCATCAGATATTATTCTGTCTGTCTCTACGGTTTTAGCCCTGGGGATATCAAACCTACACCCATGGACGTATAAAAGGGCGGACAGAATGCCAGTTATGTCAAAACTGAATAACCGTAATGGCGGCGGATAAACTTGTGTGAGTGAATTAGGGTTGCCATGTTAAGATTTTTTATACTAATAAAACACAGTTAATAATACGATAATATTGAATTGTTCTATTTACGACTTACATCCCATATGTTGAGTAAGTTTTTATAATACGTTCTTTTGTTTTGAGAAATTCTTGTCTCGTTTTCTAATTTTAAGATGTGGTGAAACCGAATTTTTTGAACCCACCCACCCAATAATTACCTATACTTTAGGGAAATTTATGACGTGAATAATGGCAACACCAGCCCTCAGTTCGAGGCTAATTTAAATAATTTAAAACATGAAAATGAGTGATCAAATTATTAATTTACCTGTGAAACGTGATTCCCGAACTTTTATTCCTTTGATCTCTGCTGTTTTTTCAAATTTTTACAACGCACGACATGATGTTTTGTTTTTGTTTATTTTGCAAAAATCGGTAGGGTAGGCTGACGTTTGCGTTCGGAATGGCTGGCTTTGGTGTGAATGTGTGCGTGCGTTCTTGTACGTACAGCCAACTGGCTGACTTGGGGCTACACAGAGATTTTATTAGCGCGACTCTGTCCGCCCTTTTATACGTCCATGCCTACACCTCACTGTTTGGCGGGAAGCGAGGGCTTACTGTATTTGTGTGGTTCTTTATACCTACAACCAGTCCAATCGCCCCTCAGTGCGAGACAGGGCGTTAGCCTAAGAGTTGTTCTGGAAAGAACACATCAGACTACTACCCGGCTCATGCCAGTAATTCCTCAAAAAAGGGTAGGTACAATTGAGGGAGCTCCGCGCCCCCGCCGTCGGTTGCTTGAAGAGATTGTAGACAATGTGTGTTAGCCGGTGATACATACTTGAGGCTTCTAGAAGTCTTAACTTGCTTGCTAAGTCGAGTTTTAATTTAGTAACATTTATCAAATACCCAGAGGGATTATTCAATTCGGTTTAAGACCCAGGTATTCTAAGAATCGTTTTAGCCTGTCTGATACTGTTTATGAACGAAATACGATACCGTGAAAGAATTTTCATTATAGGCAGACAAATAACAACGCTTCGTGCCGTATTATCACCAGCAAAACCGCTTACCCATTAAAGAGATCAACTTCTACTGGTTTTTCTAAGTATTCGTATGAAACACTACTATAAGTTGGTCCCTTAAATGATAGGCGGATTCGCTGACGATAGTACCCATTGAGAATGGAAATAAAAGCAAATCGATACAATCCATCTTGTTCGTCTGTCTATTCTGTAATTAAACATTGTTTTCGTGTGAGAGTTATACAATTTGCCGTTAGAGGGTCTGTCTCGAGCGATCCAATACAAACCTCATTATAATTTAGATACAATAGCGTTACGAGATTTAGGTAATAATTTAGTTATACCTAATTCGGTTTTGAGAGCTAGGTTACGTTTCTATTTGAGAATGCTTGCGTCTTTCGCACAAAGCATAGAAGTGTTAATAGATAAATAAGTAGGTAGGTTAGTAAAACCAACACAGCTGTGATGTTTTAAATACTGCTAGCAGAAACACACACAAAGAGAGAGAAACGAAAATTCAGTCAATTCGAAGATTTCAAAGCGATTGGCAGCATGAAATCTTGGAAATCTATGGAAAGGTACCGGAGACACTTGCCTTTACGTCAACATTATTACAAGAAATGTTATAGGTAATTTTACAATCTTCTATCTTTAAGGCAAAGAACACACGCAACGTACGTTCCAGCGCATTTTTAGCGGACGTCAAAATAGCGCACAACACTGCGTAGGAAAACAAAAGAGGAACGATATTTGTGCATTCCGGTACAATAAAGATAGTTGTAGGCATTTACAACAATAAGAGTAACAAACAGGAAAAAATGTGTCAAGATTAAAATTAAATTAAGCACCTCTTTCTTTAAATTACGTATCTAGTAAGTACTCATATAACGGAGTACGCACGGTAAGCCAACTTGCTCGTTTCGCGAACCGGCGCGATTCGCCAACTCGCTTTCTGCCGACTGGCGTGCTAGGCCTACTTACGCTATTCGCCGACTAAGCGATTGGTAAACTATAGCTATTGTGTACAGTCAAGTACATTTTTTTTTTAAATTTTGCTTATTTTGGGATTGAGGAATTTTGTCGGGAGGTCGATTTTTTTTTCGGTTAGCATCTGTAAGAAAAGTTGTTCAGTTTTAAAAGTTATTTAGTTTCAAAAGTAGTTCAGAGTTGAAAGTTTAGTTTTATATGCTGCTTAGTTTAAAAGTTGTTCAGTTTTTATAAGCTACATTTAGGCCGGCTTAGAATAGCATCACCCCAATTCTACCCGTGGGTGTCGTAAAAAGCGACTAAGGATAATCGTCCTGGGATTGGGCAAAGTGACATCTGTCAGACAAGCGATCATCGATAACGGCTAACGATCGCTAGTCTGACAGATGTCATGTTGCGCGTCGCATCACACGTCTATTTTGTGGAGCTTGCCCCGTAGAGACAAAGCTACAATATTTGAGACGCGCGACGCGCGTCACATCGATGACGGTCATTTGTCTGACAGATGCCATCCGTCACGACGCACGTCTTCTCTGTGGAGCTTGCGCCTTAACCTTTTCTATAAAAAGTCATTTAAAAAAGTTGTTCATGTTATGTCTATCCCTAGTATTCAAAACATATCAAACCATATTACGTTCTCGTATTGAATTTTCTAGTGTGATTAATAGCAGATACTTTCATATTTTAATACAGATCCATAAACTATTATTATGTTCACTGTACATTATGACAGTTTGCTAACCGCGTAGTCGGTGAATAGAGTAAGTACGCCTAACGCGCCAGTCGGCAGAAAGCGAGTTGGCGAATCGCGCCGGTTTGCGAAACGAGCAAGTCGGCGAACTGATTCCAGACCGCGGAGAATCAGCAGTTGCCAGAAATTTTTGTCCTAGGAATTTGACGTCATATTTATACGTATACGCACGTCAGCAGTTGCCAGAAATTTTTGTCCTAGGAATTTGACGTCATATTTATACGTATACGCACGTTTATATATAGTCTCGATTTCAATTGAAAAACCCTGCGACTTTCGGCATCAGTACTGCAGACGCCTCTACCAACTGGAGCACCGCGGTTCAATCCTAGCCTGCGAATTAAGCAAGTGTATTTTGGCCACTAACGCGAGGCAGGGCTCCATCTACCGGGATAATTTTGTTACAAATTCCCAGCGACAGCTTGGATATTTTCCGAAAAATATAGGGAGAGATTTTACTATTGACGATAGCGAAAACTCAGAACCGGCTGGTGATAAGGAACAACTTTCCCCAAGGGACATATGTCGAAATACGAAAACTGATTACCGATCAGCTGATTTGAGTTACTATGGGAGGTCGAAAATTATTTTTCATATTTTGACCTATGTTCCTTGGGGAAATGTTGTTTCTTATCAGCAGTCGATTCTGAGTTTTCGCTATCGGTCACTAGTGAAATTTCACCCTATATTTATTATGTACTTGAGTGTTTTATTAAATCTGGTGTTGAATAATTTTGTAGCATTCGAGAAACACCCTCGTTTGTTCCGTTGTACTGCTACTGAAAGATAAATCATCAGTTTAACTCGAGTTCGAGTTTACGTGTTTTACTTACGACCGTAAATAACGTAAAATAACGCCCGTAATTTTAAAGCTTTGTCTGAAATATGATATGAGATTGGGCGCTATGAAAAAAAAATTATGGCGCTATTAAACCTACTGGTCGGTTTTAAAAGTATTTTACTGTAGTCAAACAATAAATTAATTTACAGAACCTAGGTATAAAATAAAGAGTACAGTCACCTGAAAAGTAACCTGACACCCCGTCCATGAATTTACGAGTACTCTAACAAAAAAACCCTAATTAAGTATAGTTAGCTACTCGCTCTGTAACTTCCTTAAATAAATAATTCATTCATACATACCACTACATAGCCTATATCCCTTGCGGGGTAAGCAAAACCGTCACCGCAGTTTGCAATAATTATATCGCTTCATTTTTTTTTCGGGACCACTCATTTAGCTCGCTCTTGTTTTATTCTTATGATACCTACTAATAATTAGCAAATCTTCATAAATAATTTGAAAACTTATGCTTTACTACTGAATATGTCTTGTAATAATTACCTACATACACTACATCAAAGAAGTACCTGTAATCCTACCAAACCGAGTTACGAAGAGCACAAAGTATTTCCCTGTTAGAGTACGAGACGGGGTAATCCCAGGCTTACTGTTTGAGTATTGCCAAGTACCTATTAGCTGAGAGTAATTTCTCTTTAAAGAATTATCATCGTCATGGGGTGTTGGAGGTCAGGCACAAGGACCACGCTATTTATTTAGGCTTCTCAGAGAACATTTTGTAGAATAGTCAGGTGTAGTTTTAACGGTCCCGGGACCGGAAAACATAGAGTCCAGCAGTAAAAAAAAAAAAAAAACATTTTGTAGAGGTAGTCGTATTTATTTAGCAAAAAATGCAGAAATAAAAGAGGTCAATAGAGCTAATTTCGTCGGCTGCCTTTTTTGTATGAAAATATGTCAAATTTCGACTAAAATCCAGTACCGCGTCATAAACATGTCAGACACGTATTATGACTTCAAATAGAAAACTTTTCATGCCATTCCCGTTTTACGGTTCTTTTCACGCAAGAATATCGAGCATTATAATAATTACCTACCTGTACCTACATCAAAGAAGCAGGTATCTGATCCTAGCAAACCGAGTTACGAATAGCACAAAGTATTTCCCTGTACATGTATGAGACGAGGTAATCCCCGGCTTACTGTTTGAGTATTGCCAAGTATTCGCTCGTACTGTTGGGAGTGTAGAAAAATATTAACGGATTGAAGAATAATAAAGGAGATCAATAGAGCTAATTCCGGTGACTGTGTATGGAAATGTCAAATTTCGACTACGACAGATACTCTTCAGCATCAAAAGCACATCAAAATCTGATACGTTTGAGAAGAGATTCAAAATTGAAATCGATTTTGTCCGGTTTACGTTACTTAATAATGCGAATATCGAGCATTGTAATTATGAATGACCTACTACCAATTATTAAAGAAGATATACCTAGGTAGGTAGTCAAACTGAGTTACCTAGAGGCGCCAAAGGATTTCCCTGAACTAGAATGAGACGAGATAATCCCCATGATTATTGCCGAGTATTAGCTGTGAGCAGGTACCTTTTTCTGTAGGTATCTACTGGAGGAAAATACCGTAGGACGTCGACTAAGCAAATTCCGTCGGCTGCCTTTTTCGTACGGAAATGACAAATTTCGAACACGATCCGCTTCCGCGTCAAAGACATGTCGGATACATACCTACCTATGAGAAGCAATTCCAAAAAGAAAAGTCCACATGCCATCGTTTTTGTCTTCTTTACGACTTTTTTGAAACATTATCGAGTACTTATTGTAATAAATAATTATTACCTATCAATCCACATCAAAGAAATAGGAAGACCAAGAGCGAACCAAAGGATTTCCTGTTCGAGTATGAGACGAGATAATCCCCCGGCTTACTGTTTGATTATTGCCAAGTAGGTGTTAGCTGCTCGTACTTTCTACTGCAGGAAAATAAAGGAGGTTGATCGAGCCAATTCCGTCGATTGCGTTTTTTGTACGGAAATTTCAAATTTCGAATACAATCCGCTATCGATCGACTTCCGCGTCGACGACATGTCAGATGGCGTTTAATAAAAGCTCATAGGATTTTGGACCGTTTTCTCCGTTTTATGCACCCAGAAGCCAGATCGCTGCAAACCAGTGCATTCAGTGCAGCGAATAATGAGTAGGTATCAGGTGCTACCTACTCCTTATTCCAGTAGCTCCGATACATAATACTAAGTACCTACCCTACAGCCTCTTGTGTACCTACACACTTGCGAGAGTCACGCATTACATCCGTTTGTGCGTAATATTTTACAGCGCTATTGCATGCGTTTGGAAATTGCGATTTTCCACCTTGTTTCCATACAAATACGGTTTATATCAAACGGTTTGACAGACGCATCCGACCTTATTCGCATACAAATACGGTTTATGTCAAATGATTTGACACACGCTTCTGCTAGCGCCAGGCATCGCACAACGCTGCTTCGATGGATGCGTCTACCAAACCGATTGACATAAACCGTATTTGTATGCGAATAAGTTTGAAATTCACATCGTCCTAGCTCATGCGTAACGAAGTGCAAAAATAATGCACAAACAGACGGTAACTACGTTTGTCTCTTGCCCAAATACCTAGGTATGGTAGACGCAAAATGCATAACAGCTGTGTTGACAAAGTGTGTATCTCGCGGGATTAACACTCTCGTACAAAGAACCTTCAATTTTCCCTCCCCGTCGAATATTGCGGGATTCGAGATGTTTCCCGGATTATCGTATACTTACGGGATTACGAGTGTTGATTAATGTAAGCGGATTGTTACATATAACTCTTTCCAGATATTCACTTGGGGCTACCTTTGACCTATATTTTTAGCAATTCCTGAATTTACGTAGCATACCTAATTAGATAAGTATTTTCAGCCAAATCCGATCCGATTTCGTGTTCAACGAAACGTGTTGCGCCGACCCCAAGTAATTGGGATAAGGGCAGGAAGACGACGACGACGAATTAGATAAGTATTTTAAACTACTTTATATATAGTAATGTTTAAAAAGGCGATGTCTCGGCTCGAACTCTGACACCAGGGTTCATTGGGTTCATGGATGACTAAATTAGCGTAAAGCAGTCCACTGTTGGGCGTAGGCCTTTTTCAGGGTATCTACGGGCACGATATCCCGTTTTCGCAAACCAGTCGCTACTAGCTCTCTCTTAAAATCATAATCGGTACAAATGGGCGAAATCCTTTTTTGAAGTCTCTATGATATGTTATAATATAAGTATGTAAATAACTTATAACTTCCATCGCCTATCTTTAGATGGCCAAAAGTCTTCACAAATAAGAACTTATAAACTGAGTAGTATCAGCAATATTTGCGGTTAGAGGATCAATGTACAAAATGACTAAGTTCTGGAACGGGGGGTCACCCAGGGCAAAAAAACCGAGGCCCGCACTTCGGAACACACTTTGCAGCGGCCCGCGGGTCCCAGGGACGGATTTAGGGTTGGCACATCTAATTATCAAGTATTTGTACTTCACACAATAATTCTTTATGTGGAAGTTTGTAAATGGCAATTTGTATGTACTCAAATATAGGCTGTAGGTAATCTTCCCAAATAAAATAAAATAAAACAATAAGTCGTATCGTATGGTGGCCCATGTCCAGCAGTGGACTGTTGTGGCTGTTATGGTTATGGTCGTAATGGCAATATTCTAACAATGACTCTGACCCTGGCTTGTATAGAAGCAGAGTTAAAATAGATCACAAAATATTTCTTCGTATTTGAAGTAGGTACTTCCTTGAAAAAAAATTCTATATGCCGGTCAACCCCTTATAATATTTTCTTTCAGTATTTTTCCTACACCATACCTACATGATACAGTCATATTTTTATTACTAAATCCCACCCTGTACATAGTTGGGCCACACCACCGATACATTATTAACGTGTGCCTCGCGCATACTAATGCGCGACCCCGGATTCGCTTGCGGTAGGCAACGCGGATATTAACTCAGCTTTGATAATAGTCCAGCCATAGGAGAGGTTTAAAATCCTTAACCTTACAATAACAATTGTAAAATTCCATTGCGGAACATGTGGTGGAGATTTTAGAAGGGGGTATTGCTATACTCACCACGCCTGAAAGATGGATTGGCGAGCGCAGTACAAGCTGTTGCAATTACAGGGAACGCTGCAGCCGATTTTCTGAATGAATATCCCATTTTTTGTCTGGGAACCTACTGCTATTCTAAGCCAGACAGGGCAAAGATTAACAACGATAAATAATACAAAAGTCAACAAATTCTGCACCTTTAAGTACAACATAGGTACATACATATCATTTACTTAGATGCCATGAAAATGAAATGAATTAATGCTGTTTAACTCCTGCAAAGCCTTTTGTCATTTCGTGGGCGGATTTTCTCGCTTGCAAATGACGGCACTAATTGGAAGCTAGTTATAAACTGAAACTTTTAACGAGAGTGGTTGAAACATCGTCCAAAAGTTAAACCTTACACTTTCTTGCTCAAGTATGCTTGTGCGTATGCTGAATTTTTAGTACAGAACAGCCTACTTTTTACAAATTTTACAACTGTTATAATATAACTAACGAACGTATTGAACACTTTTGATGCAGGTAAATATTCCATAAATCTCAAATGGGTGATGACAGTACTACCATAGTTTTACAGTGCACCTAAGAATAGAAACACAACAATTATTCTGAGGGACTCAATTAATTTTCTTCTGGTTGATTGGAGTACAAATATTCTCAGATGTGGAGGGTCTCTCATTGGCATATTAATGGCACTGTAGGTAATTACTTGGCACTATCATCTGTGAGATCTTAGACAGACGTGTAATCACCCGACAATCTCAATCTAGCCAATCTGCCTTTGCTATGTAAATACGCAGAAATAATGAAGAGTCTGAGAATTTTTGTTTTACTCTTGTTCTATAATTTGTTTCATAAAATACAATGAGTTTATTTAAAATACCCTTGAAATACCCCTACCAATTTGGGATAAGGGCAGCAGGAAGATGATGATGACCCTTAAAAATAAATTAATCCGAAACAAATTTTCTTGATTGAAAAAGTTTTTAACCGATAATTAATTAATTCTCTCTTATTGTTTCAGATAATCGATGAATCTTCTGAAAGAAAACACCCTGCAGTCGCGTGAAATGCACATAGCTCAACTAGCTACTACCCTAGATGCGTGAGCCGCGCCGACCAATGAGGGCGCGGCGCGGGAGCATGGATGGACCATAGAATGCGCGTCACACCGGCGCCTCTCATATTGCTGCTGATTTACACTTGCGCATACGCATTTGTTCCTAGCGCTGATGGTAAGACAAGTTTATTTTTAACTGCATCTGTACTGCTATATTTTGTGCTGAAACACAAAAACTAATGAAACACTGTTAAGTAATAGATTTTACGGTTCTTGTGCACAAACACAAACTAAATTAAACATTGTTAAGTTTCCGAAGAATTTACCTCACCTACTTACTTCTGTATTTTGTTAACTCCGACCCGGAATAAGACTTAAAGCACTAAACACTGTAGTACAAGTACGAATTCTATTGCCCAGGTCCCGTGTCCCACCAAGAGGCCCTGGAAGGGGGCAGCACAACGCTCTACTGCGACTCCACTCCAGAAATTGCTGATGACGAGCTGATACTCCTCGTCTGGTACAAAGAAAATGCTCCTATTTACAGGTAAGGAGACTTTATAGCGAAAACAAAAATCATCTATCCTCCCCGGGTGCCAACGGTTGAGACGAGGTCAATCAAAGACATTGACGAAAACACGGTTGTCATAGCTCGACACATCATAGACAAAGTGTCAAAATAATTGTAGAAAAGAACGAAAAATCCGATGACGTGTTTTCTAAAGAAATTACTTGCCAAACTCCATTGATTGACATCTCGCCAGGACTTGGGGCGAAAGGCCTGCGGAATTGATTTCCATACAAAACAAGCCTGCGGAAAGCTGTTGTCTTTAACCATTTTAGCTGCCCTGGATACAACTTCCCATTGTCAGAGGATCTTTGACAAGCGCGAGTGTATCTCAAGTAGGTAATTTGTATTCGATCAAAGAAAACATCTCCGTACTTTGTTAGATTTAAATCAGTTTAGTTATCCCTTATAATTGCCTTTTATGACACCTATGGATAGAAAATGAGATAACACTAGTCTTATCTACCCGCCTCTGATGAGCTTTCCTACAATTACCTACGCAATCAATGTAACTGTAAGTAAGAAAGAGAAACCTACTCTTGGTAAAGTACTTCAGGTATTAAAAAAGTTAGAATAAAGATGAATCTACAAAAATCTTTGGTACGAACTTTTCAAAGTCACAAAACCAAGCACAAGAGAAATTTTTCTTACATGATTAATGGTAGCCAAAGTTAGAAAAATGGATGTCTCCATCTTTGTTATGTACCAAACTAACATCTTCGCAGAAACTTTTTAGTTTAGTGAATTCTTCATCCCATACCTTTTCGTCAAAAAGAAAAATGATCCGGCAAATATTAAGGCCAAGGCCAGATTCCATCAACACGTAAAACTGAATTCCACAAACCATAAGTTTTAGAATGTTACTATGTTCATTACAATATTCATGACGTCTAATCTAGGTTCTCGTTTTGGCGGGATCAGCCCTAAAGCCAATTTATTCGGCCGCCTGGGCAAACTCTTAATTTGTTATAAAAATATTTGACCTGCCCGAAATATTCAAGTATCGCAGAAAATTACTTGAACAAACCAAACTAAGTAACTTCTTGTTCTGTTTAATTTTCGACGAATTGATTTTTTAAACCGTTTTCTTCATGCCGACGCTTTTTTTCGATTTCAGTAAAGAGCTTTCACGCTTTTAAACATTTTCTGATAGAATGTTGTAATTAAATTTTTAATTTTAATTAGGTACCGATAAAACCATACAACTACGGTCCTAGCTTGCAATTATGGTCTAAACAAACCTGCATTTAAAGAACATGTTACGTTCGTTTATCTTGTTGTTAAGTCAGTGTTAACCGTACATTAGGGGGTCGTATATAGTACGCCCCACACAGGAGGAGTTAAATAAAAAAAAACAAGTTTGTTTGGATCATAGTTGCGAGCTAGGACCATAGTTGTATGGTTTTACGGTACCTAGTTTGGTTTTGGTTTTGCAGTAACTAGAACACACAAAACCCCGATCACAGGTCACAAAACAATAGGAAAAAATAATGTTCCCCAATTCATTGTGGTGAGTCGATATTTTGCCAGTTCGGTTTCATTGTTGTATGGCGATGTACAGAACGAAAAGCAGGAACAAGCTATTACTCGCGAAACCATTGTGAAAAATCCTAAAATACTTCCGTTACTTATATGGATGACATTTTAAATTTTGAATTGTTCTAAAATTGGTTCTCCATTTAGTGACTTCAACCCTGAAAAACTGTACCTATTCTTTCTTTCAGCTACGACCCACGTGGCGGCATCCAGTGGTCAAGTCCTACTTTCAACACCAGCGGTAGACTGACGGCAGACCTGAGCCAGCAGCCCACAGCCATCACCATCTCCAGCCTGCGGGAGGACGACCAGGCGCTGTTCCACTGCAGGGTGGACTTCGCTCTGTCTCCCACGAGGAACCTGCCCGTCAACCTCACTGTAGTTGGTGAGTATCACAACCTGAGCCAGCAGCCCACAGCCATCACCATCTCCAGCCTGCGGGAGGACGACCAGGCGCTGTTCCACTGCAGGGTGGACTTCGCTCTGTCTCCCACGAGGAACCTGCCCGTCAACCTCACTGTAGTTGGTGAGCATCAGGAGCACATCCTGGGTTTTGTGTTTGCTTTAGGCTTTTCTGTAACAGTAGCATAGTTTCGTATAGGTTTTTAACTACATATTACCTGAATAGAGGGTGAAACGAGGTGCTGCTGTGACACGTCCGTTTCGACGTTATTCTTGCTCTGCACTATCGCAACGTTAGAAAAACGCGAATTTCCACCGTAATCTATACATATAATAAAACAGTAACAAAACCAAATCTGTACATGAAATATTTTTCAAAAATTATGTTTGCCTCTCATTGTGTTCAAGATATAGATCTCAAAACAATGGTTAGTGAAATTTTTGTCTGTCTGTCTGTCTGTCTGTCTGTTTGTCCACGTTTCACGCAAAAACTACTGAACAGATTTTTACCAAATTTCATAATTTGATAGTTTATCAACCGGATCAACATTTAGGATACTTTTTACTTCGGGAAAATATCTTACTCCCACGGGAAAACACTTTATCTGTTTTCAGTACGCGTTTTTTCAAGGTAAAAACACTAATAAAGGTTCGAGACTAGGTACAGGTTAGCATGTAAGTACTTATTTACTTTAATAATAACATTTTCCTACTTCGTGTTGAATAATAACGAAGTGTTTACTAACATTTTAATTCGAAACAAAAAAAAGTACAATCAGTATTATGCAGATGTCGCTGTTAGTTTTTAAAACACGCTATAGGAATGTTTTCTGAAAAGTTATATATTAAGCAACTGACAGGCGGCTGTTACCCTAAGAAAACTCAAATTTTTATGCAATTTGAATTTCGATTTGCGATTTCATTTGTGTTTCTATAGAATTCAAAGAAAAATACGAAATAATATTACGTAACTTTGGCTATTCATTACGGACTCTAATTTGCTTACTAATTTGGTGATTTACTTCTAAATCTTATAATAATAATAAAATAGTAAATAATTTTAAGTAGATATTTTCTACTTACATCAAAACTTGGCTTTGAATAAAAAGAACATTCATTGTGTTTATTACTGTTTACATGTTATTCAGTAAACCTGAAATAACATGCCTAGGAGAAGAAAGAGTAATTTATCACAAAGCTCAAGAGCAGCTAAAATGAAAAGAATAGTTCGTTCTCTTGAGACCGAAGAGGACCGAGAAGCTCGGTTGGCTAGCGTTCGTCAGCACCAGGCTGCATCTCGCGCCTCTGAGACTGAAACACAGCGTGAAATAAGGTTGACCAGTGATCGCGAGCGCCACACTCAGTCCCGCGCCTCCGAAACATTCACGCAGCGTGAAACTCGGCTAACAAGCGATCGTGAACGCCAAACTGAATCCCGAGCCTCCGAAACATTTACGCAGCGTGAAACAAGGTTGACCAGTGATCGTGAACGCCATACTGAATCCCGAGCCTCCGAAACATTTACGCAGCGTGAAACAAGGTTGACCAGTGATCGTGAACGCCATACTGAATCCCGAGCCTCCGAAACATTCACGCAGCGCGAAATAAGGTTGACCACTGATCGTGAACGCCATAATGAATCCCGCGCCTCCGAAACATTCACGCAGCGCGAAATAAGGTTGACCGCTGATCGTGAACGCCATACTGAATCCCGCGCCTCCGAAACATTCACGCAGCGCGAAATAAGGTTGACCACTGATCGTGAACGCCATAATGAATCCCGCGCCTCCGAAACATTCACGCAGCGCGAAATTAGGTTGACCAGTGATCGTGAGCGCCACACTGAGTCCCGCGCTTCTGAAACCTTCACGCAGCGTGAGTCAATGTTGACCAGTGACCGCGAGCGTCACACTGAGTCCCGCGCTTCCGAAACGTTCACGCAGCGAGAAATAAGGTTGACCAGTGATCGCGAGCACCACACGGAGTCGCGCGCTTCAGAGACCTTTACCCAGCGCGAATCTCGACTAAGCTCTCAGCGTAGCCGGTACCATGATGTCCGCGATAGTATAAATTCTCAACAATTGCAAGAACGAGAAAGAGTACATGAGATTCGTGAAAACCTCACAGACGAACAGCATTATGCCCAATTAGATGCAGATCGTATACGCCAGGCTGTTTACAGATTACCTGATGATGACGCTGTGGTTGATGTCAACCACGATGAGTTATGGCTCAATAAAGAAAAAAGTGGTTTAAATTACAACATTTTGATCAATTATGCTGATTATGCAGGTATTGGTGGCATGGTTGAAGTGTGTGCTCATTGTCAAGCGCGAAAATGGAAGGGAGAATCTGCAGGACTATGTTGTTGTTCGGGAAAGGTGAAGCTTGATTCTTTACAAGAACCGCCAGATCTTCTCAAAGTACTTTTAAACGGCGAACATCCTAAATCTAAACATTTTTTAGATAATATAAGAGCTTACAATAGCGCCTTTCAAATGACTTCTTTTGGTGCGAAGCAAATTACAGAAGGGGGTTTCATGCCAACTTTTAAGGTGCAAGGTCAAGTCTATCACCTCATCGGGTCTTTGTTGCCCACTAACGAGCCCAAGTTCTTGCAAATCTACTTTGTAGAAAATTATGACGAGCAAGTTAATATTCGGAGGCGTTATATACCGAACTTGGACGCTGGTCTGGTCACGGGATTACAAAGAATGTTGCATAGAGATAATCCCTACATCAACAGTTTTAAAACTGCCTTGGAGTCTGTACCCGATGACCAAAGGAATAATTACAAATTCGTTATTCATGCTGACAAGAGGCCACCCACAGCGCATCCAGGACGGTATAATGCACCCACAACAAACGAAGTTGCTGTTCTCATAGTCGATCAGGAAAATGACAAAAGAGACATTTAGTTCGAGAGCCCAGGGGGTAAGTGGCTATCTCATAAGGTACCACGATAGGCTAGGTTTGGATCGTTAACCAAGACTTAAACAAGTCGTATGACCCAGGTCTGCCAGAGCCAATCCTGCCGAAACATAAAAATAATCGATATTTTTCAGAGTCATTTTTTCGTAAAAAATATGTCATAAGGTACCGCAATGAAAGTGCTGGCATCAGTTAACCATTGAAAAATTATGTAAAAAAAGCTTGGTCTGCCACTGCGCACCCTGCCGGAAGTGCTTGCCAGACCTCTCCAAAGATGCCCTTCCGACACCCCTAAACTATCTCATCGGGTACCACGACGCGACCACCACAACATAATAGCCAAGATCACTCTGACAATAGATCACAAGGTCTGCCAGGCCTAAACTTGCCGCATCCTAGTGTTTCAGACATTTGAAGTTGTAGGTCCAGTGTATGAAAAATGACCTATATCTTTTTCCCCCCGTGTTTGATTTTGATGGTACCTTAATACGAAATGCTCTCCATAATGAGGAGCTTCGAGTCATATAGGACAGTTGGGTGGAAGGTTTCAGTATTGAACGCAATCCTGTCAAAAAGTTTGAAATGGAGGTTTGATCTATGAAAACTGGCCTATATCTTATTCCCCCCGGGTTTGATTTTGATGGCGCCTTAATATGAAATGCTCTCCATAACTAGGAGCTTTGAGTCATATAGGTCAGTGAGGAGGAGGGTCTCTGTATTGTACACAATCCTGTCAAAAAGTGTGAAAATGTAGGTAAAGTGTATGAAAACTGGCCTATATCTTTTCCCCCACTGGTTTGATTTTGATGGTGCCTTGGTATGAAATGCTCGTAATGATTAGGAGATTCGATTTGTATAGGTCAATTGGATAGAAGGTCTCTGTTCTGTGCACAATCCTCCTAAATATGAAAATATTCGATAACTTCTGCAGATTTTATCAGTTAAAATTGTCATATCATAAGGAACTCGAATAAAAGTGCTTGCATCAGCTTACCATTGACAAATTATGTTAAAAAAACTTGGTCTGCCACTGCGTACTCTGCCGGAAGTCCTTAGATGAGATAGGTTAGGGGTTTTGGAAGGGTATATTTGGAGGGGTCTCCCAAGGACTTCTGGCAGAGTGCGCAATGGCAGACCAAGTTTTCTTAACTCAATTTATCAATGGTAAGCTGATGCCGGCACTTTTATTCGGGTACCTTATGATATGACAATATTAACGGCAAAAATCTGCAGAACATATCGAATATTTTCATGTTTAACAGGATTGAGATTTTTTCCGTTAACATTGTCATTTCATAAGGTACCCGAATGACAGAGCCAGCATCAGCTTACCATTTATAAATTGAGTTAAGAAAACTTGGTCTGCCATTGCGCACTCTGCCAGAAGTCCTTGGGAGACCCCTCCAAATATACCCTTCCAAAACCCCTAACCTATCTCATCTAAGGACTTCCGGCAGAGTACGCAGTGGCAGACCAAGTTTTTTTAACATAATTTGTCAATGGTAAGCTGATGCAAGCACTTTTATTCGAGTTCCTTATGATATGACAATTTTAACTGATAAAATCTGCAGAAGTTATCGAATATTTTCATATTTAGGAGGATTGTGCACAGAACAGAGACCTTCTATCCAATTGACCTATACAAATCGAATCTCCTAATTATTACGAGCATTTCATACCAAGGCATTATCAAAATCAAACCAGTGGGGGAAAAGATATAGGCCAGTTTTCATACACTTTACCTACAATTTCACACTTTTTGACAGGATTGTGTACAATACAGAGACCCTCCTCCTCACTGACCTATATGACTCAAAGCTCCTAGTTATGAAGAGCATTTCATATTAAGGCGCCATCAAAATCAAACCCGGGGGGAATAAGATATAGGCCAGTTTTCATAGACCAAACCTCCATTTCAAACTTTTTGACAGGATTGCGTTCAATACTGAAACCTTCCACCCAACTGTCCTATATGACTCGAAGCTCCTCATTATGGAGAGCATTTCGTATTAAGGCACCATCAAAATCAAACACGGGGGGAAAAAGATATAGGTCATTTTTCATACACTGGACCTACAACTTCAAATGTCTGAAACACTAGGATGCGGCAAGTTTAGGCCTGGCAGACCTTGTGATCTATTGTCAGAGTGATCTTGGCTATTATGTTGTGGTGGTCGCGTCGTGGTACCCGATGAGATAGTTTAGGGGTGTCGGAAGGGCATCTTTGGAGAGGTCTGGCAAGCACTTCCGGCAGGGTGCGCAGTGGCAGACCAAGCTTTTTTTTCATAATTTTTCAATGGTTAACTGATGCCAGCACTTTCATTGCGGTACCTTATGACATATTTTTTACGAAAAAATGACTCTGAAAAATATCGATTATTTTTATGTTTCGGCAGGATTGGCTCTGGCAGACCTGGGTCATACGACTTGTTTAAGTCTTGGTTAACGATCCAAACCTAGCCTATCGTGGTACCTTATGAGATAGCCACTTACCCCCTGGGCTCTCGAACTAATTGTCCTACGAGCACATGATGATAGATTACAAAGAATTAACGAGACTCATCGGTCCTACGATACTCTACAGTACCCTCTAATGTTTTGTCGTGGAGAAGACGGTTACAACTTTGCGGTGTATAACGTGGATCCTCAAACGGGTGCAACAAATTTTAACAAAAAGACATCTGCTCTTCAGTATTACAGCTACATGATCCAGCTTAGACAAAATGAAAATATCCACATACATCGCTATAGAGCTCTCTTCAATCAGTTCTTGGTAGACCAGTACGCTAAGATTGAAACTGAACGTTTGGTGTTTATCCGAACGAACCAAAGAAAACTCCGCGCGGAAAACTACGTCGATTTAAGAGACGCCCTGCAACACGACACAAACGCCGAAAATGTTGGGAGAATGGTGATACTTCCTTCCACGTTTACAGGAGGCCCGAGATACATGCATGAGCGCACTCAAGATGCATTTTGTTACGTCCGAAAGTATGGTAGACCCGACTTATTTATCACCATCACCACTAACCCCAAATGGCCTGAAATATCCAATGAGCTCTTAGAAGGGCAGGTGTCGCATGATAGACATGATGTTATATCTCGGGTGTTTCAATTAAAATTAAAGAGTCTTTAGAATTATGGATCTGCTCACTAAAGAAAAAGTTTATGGGGCAACAAAGTGCCACATGCATTCCGTTGAATGGCAAAAACGCGGTTTGCCCCATGCACACATTCTTTTGTGGCTAGAAGAAAAGATCAGACCAAATGATATTGACAAAGTCATTAGCGCTGAGTTACCGAACCCAGATGTCGACCCTCAACTCCATCGGATTGTCAAGAGCAACATGATCCACGGTCCATGTGGCCTAATTAATTCAAACTCACCGTGTATGAAAGACAATCGGTGCACCAAAAAGTTTCCGAAGAGGTTTGTTAATGACACTGTTACTGGTGAAGACGGATACCCAACATATCGTCGTCGCTCCCCCAATGAAGGTGGATTTTCCACAGAAATTACCGTACGGGGCCAGACAGTGCAAGTGGATAATAGATGGGTAGTTCCGTATTCACCGGTACTTTCTAGGACATTCGAAACACACATAAATGTGGAATCTTGCAGCAGCGTTGAATCGATCAAATATATCTGCAAATACGTTAACAAAGGAAGCGACCAAGCGACTTTTGCTGTACAAGGAAATGACCGAGATGAGGTGGCAAAATATCAGTCAGGACGCTACATCAGCTCATCCGAAGCTGTTTGGAGAATTTTAGGATTCTCAATCCATGAAAGGCATCCAACAGTAATGCATTTGGATGTACATTTGGAAAATGGGCAGCGAATTTTCTTCAATCCTGAAAATGTGACCGAGCGGTTAGAAAACCCCCGCCAAACAACACTTTTGGCATTTTTCAAGTTGTGCGAAGAAGATCATTTTGCTAAAACTCTGACGTACGACGAAGTACCTTCGTACTACACTTACGACAAACAACGATGCACATTTAATCGCCGACGACGCGGGCAACCTGTAGAAGGTTATCCAGGTGTATTTAAAGGTGACGCATTAGGTAGAGTGTACACTGTGCATCCTAATAATGGCGAGTGCTATTATTTACGGCTTTTACTGCACACGGTCCATGGTCCTACATCGTTTGCGTATTTAAGGACAGTCGATGGTATAGAGCATCCAACGTTTCAGGCGACCTGCAGAGCACTTCATCTTCTGGATGACGATCAACACTGGGACGAAACACTTGAAGAAGCCTGCGTTAGTGACAGTCCGAGTCGTTTAAGGCACTTATTTTCCATGATGTTGGTCTTCTGTGGGCTTTCAAATCCAGTCGTGTTGTGGGAAAAATACAGGCACCATCTTTCAGAAGATTTTTTACGTGATCTGAGACGCACAACTACGGAAGAAGTGGACCAAATGGACGAACGCGTTATAAACAATTGTCTTCGTTCCCTCCAAGATAATGTCGTTTCCATTGGCGGAAAATTATTAGCTGATTATGGGTTGCCAACTCCCCAGACACTACCTAATCAACCTTACGTAAACCGGGAGTACGTCGCGGAGACTAACTACAGTCGTGGCGCAATGGCGACTATTGTTAATGAAAGTTTTGACAAATTTACGCCTGAACAAAGGGATATTTTTAATACAGTCGTACAAAGTGTAAATCTTGATGAAGGAAAAATATTCCATCTTGACGCACCCGGCGGAACCGGCAAAACGTTTTTGATCTCAGCTATACTTGCAGAGATCAGGAGGCAAGGGAAGATTGCTCTTGCTGTAGCATCTTCTGGTATAGCTGCCACACTACTTCCTGGAGGAAAAACGGCGCATACAACATTCAAAATACCCATTGATTTGGACATTAACGAAGCACCCGTATGTGCAGTATCGCGTAACAGCGACAAGGCGAAAGTACTCGAAGATTGTTGTCTCATAGTATGGGACGAATGCACGATGGCAAACAAAAAGGCAGTAGAGGCTGTGGATAGAACCTTGAAAGATATTCGCAAAGATAATAGGCTCATGGGTCATACCACTATTCTTTTTTCTGGTGACTTTCGCCAAACTCTTCCGGTCATTACCCGAGGCACCAGAGCCGACGAAGTGAATGCATGTCTTAAAAGATCTTCTCTTTGGCCACAAACTCACAGATTAACCTTGACGGTGAATATGAGAGCCCGTCTCGGAGGAAATCCACGGGCTGGAGAATTTTCCCAAGTATTGCTGAAACTAGGTGAAGGTACTTTACCAGAAAACACAGGTCAAATTGCTCTGCCTGGTTCCCTTGGTCGAATTGTTTTTTCTGAAGAGGAACTCATTTCATCTGTCTATGGAGACGTTTCACAGATCCTACAGAAAGAAGATTCCTGGATTTGTGAAAGAGCAATTTTAGCTCCCAAGAACGACCAGATTGCGGCAATAAACCATACGATTCTATCACAAATCACTGGGGATGAAGTGGTATACACGTCAATTAATACCGTCATGAACCAAGACGAAGCCACTAGCTATCCAACCGAATTTCTCAACTCCCTGAGCGCAAATGGCCTTCCTGCACATCAAATAAAACTTAAAGTTGGAGTTCCAATTATGCTTCTACGCAATCTTACTCCACCAAAGCTTTGTAATGGCACTAGACTAAAAGTCGTTAACTTGCAGAGGAATCTAATCGAGGCAGATATTTTGACCGGTTGTGGAGCGGGGGAAACGGTGTTAATTCCGCGTATACCACTCATTCCCAACAACTTTCCGTTTCAATTTAAGCGCCTTCAATTTCCCGTCAGCGTTTGCTTTGCGATGACTATTAACAAATCGCAAGGACAGACGCTGAAAGCGGCAGGTATCGATCTCAGGTATCACTGCTTTTCACACGGGCAGCTTTACGTTGCTTGCTCTCGCGTCAGTGATCCTGAAAAATTATATATTTTAGCGCCAGATGGTAAAACTACCAACGTAGTTTACAAAGAAATTTTGTAGAGCGTTGACAGAAGCCTAGCTTATTAGGCCTCTTATTACAATTTTCACTACATTTTGCGTACGAAGTCGCGGGCAACAGCTAGTCCCATATAAGTACGGATTTGTCTGTGTTTGATGGAGATGACGGATATATTTGTCAAACTGTTTGACAGACGCATCCGTCAACGCATCGCTGGGCGTGCGTCGTTGTATTTATATGGGATAATTTATATGGGTTTAAAATCGACTTTTCGATAGCGCAACGCAAAAATAACGTAGAACCGGACGCTATGTGTGTAAAGTCACTGTTTCAGATGACATTCCCTGTTAAAATAGTCGCTCCGTTTTAGGTAGCGTAGACTTTATTATACCTACCTAAAAACAATAACCCGACAAATAGCTTAGAGCCTGAACCTGCAATCATTCAATATTAACATTTTCATCAAACTCCTATCGCCTGAAATGGGTGTACCTATTCGGAAAGTCCACTCCATCAATAACAGCCATAGACGGGTTGAATGAGAGGTCAACACGATCAAACAGACAATAGTGACCGATTTTCATACTAATGGGATACTTTCAATGAATTCTAAAGTGTCGCGTAGAGGGCGCTGAGCCAAGTTGGAATAACGTTTCTTTACGTGGAAAGTCATAAATGAATCACTCTTTATTTTGTGTTTATTCAATTGTTTAAAATTGGTATAATGACAAATTTGTAATATATAATTTATTGAAGGTATTGAATTTTTAATGCACTCACAGCGCTACATTATTCTCGCAAATAGAAAATGATAAAATTGAAAAATTCACTAGCGACCGCCGGGACTTGAACCCGGGACTGTGGATCACCGTTCCACTAAATCGTCGCTCTAGACAGGCCGTTGACGACAGGTCAACACGATCAAACAGACAATAGTGACCGATTTTCATACTAATGGGAAACATTCTATGGATTCTGGAGAGGCATGTAGAGGGCGCTGAGCCGAGTTGGAATAACGTTTCTTTTGACGGAAAGTCTGTACCATTTTATAAAATACTCAATATTTTGTGTTACTTCAATTGTTTCAAATCTCAGATTTTCTGTTTTTTATATACCTGCCTATATGGCACTTAGATAATAAGATAGCAAGGCGACTTTATTTCGTAACAAATCGAATCGAACAGTAGGTAACTAATTGGTTACGAACACAACGTGAAACGGAACGTGACAAAAGCATGGTTGCTGCCAGCCATATTGAATTTTGTCGATTGGTTGGTATTACGTCAAATTACCACTTAGCACTACGCCATCTGGTGTGATATCAAGGTACGGACTCAGAACTTTCAATAGAAAGTGTCCAGTTTCTAATTAATCTATCGATTTTCCTAGAATCACAAAAAATTTTGTTTCGTCAATTGGAAGAAAGATTTTTGTAAGCAATGGTCCTTAAATATACATAATTCTGCTTTCTGTCCCCAAATCGTCAGTTCAGTGATGATGATGTGTTATAATATAAAGTAAGCTTGTCATTACATCAAAATATATTTTACCTAGTTTCAGCATGTCTTTTTCGGATTTATTTAAAATACGGTCATACTTGTTTTATCTCGTATCAAGTAACCGTAAAATATTTTTCGTGGACCGTGACGTTTTATCACACAATCAATAGCTACTAGTTTAGGCTGGATATCATTGCCTAAAACCTGCTATTTGGGAGTGTAAAAAATCTTTTTCCCCGCCTGACCAATATTGTCATCCGTGTCCAGCGAGCTGGTTAATTGTGTAGACTTTTGATGGACAGGTACAAATGAAAGGGGTTTTATTGGATTTCACCGGTGCTAACACACAGGTGAACAAAACCCAGCAAAAAATTCGGAAATGTTTAAAATGTCTAGCTAACTGCTGCTGTAGAATAGCATCACCCCATAACTACCCGTGGGTGTCGTAAAAATCGAGTAAGAGATGAATCCAGGGAACGCGCAGCAGCGTTCTCTGTAAATACAACACCTTGCACTGCGCTTGCCAATCCGCCTGCCAAGCGTGGTGAGTATGGCAAATACCCCCCTTATAGGGGGAGGCCCGTGTCCAGCAGTGGACTGTTGTATCTGTTATAGTACCTAGTAGTAGTTTAGCTAACACGCAGTGAGCAACTTTGGTAGGTAAGGCTTGCTAATGAGGCATTTTCTTTATGGTGCCGTCATCCGAATAGGCCATATTTGACGTCTGTCAAAATCATATTAATGCTATGACATAAGGTCTATTTTTCTTTGTTGACATGTTTCCTAGTATGGGTTTGACAGACGTCAAATATGGCCTATTCGGATGACGGCACTCTAAGAGCTATTGAATAAAACCTAGTACTTAGCACATGGTGCTAGCAACAGATGCACGCAAACGCTCGCAAGGTGTATAACAAAACTAGCGTTTTATTAATATGAATGATTTTTTAATACATTTCTTAAGTAACAAAACGGCCAGTGCTAGTTACTCAGCCAGCGCCAGCTATCGATGATTTTACAAACTAATAAATACCCATTTTTACTTTTTAATAGCTGTCAGAAAAGGTCTCAAACATCCGCGACCACTGGGGTCAGGTAACTCTGCAAGTGACTGTACGCCTACCTGTAGAACGAAAGGACGGAACGGAAGGCCGTGTAGCTCGAAAGAAAGAAAGATTGCTGGTTATTCATAGCTTATTAAAAAAGTTACAGTACTAAACAGCACATACTTTCGCGAAAACTTTCTAAATAGAATGCTCGTTCCGTGATGCTATCTTTAAACATAGGCTATAGGTAGGTAGGTACCTAACCTAGCCTTAGTTGTATATAGGTTGAAATTGTATTAGTGACCGATAGCAAAAATTCGGAACCGGCTGGTCGTAAGGAACAACATTCTCCAAACTCCAAGGAAAATAGGTCGAAAGGTGAAAAATAGTTAAAGTTCACCCATAGTCACGCAAAACATCTGATCGGCAATTCTGTATAGGTCACTAGCAGAATTTCACCCAGTATGTTAGACGATTCAGTGTCCCACACAAAAAAAGTAAAATACATGTAGGTACTCATTCGATGTAAGTAGAATACGTAATGCAAATACACCTTATTTTCCCGACGACTACCTACCTAACTTCCCTCCGGAAGCTCGTTTCCTCTGTGAGAAATTCACATGAAAATTCCATAGCACTGCCCTAACCTACTTTTTATTGTGAAGAATATTCTGTAAAGGAAACGGCCCCCATGATTGATGTTTGTATCCCTCGGGGCTGATATGATTGACGAGTGTTTGCAAGTTCTAAATAAACTTCCCAAAATGTCATAGGTGTACGAGTTTTGTAGTTTTTATTGCATGGAAAAGTTGGCCAATAGGTGAACTATTTTGTTAGAGTTGGTGCACGTATAGCGCCATTTATTTGCAGAACACTGGTTTAGCAGATAGGTAAACTATTTATTCAGTTCATTTTCAATTTGCTACTGATAATGATTGGTGCTACCTAGATATATGGCTGCAATATTGATATTCCTGGCTTATGTTATTTATAAAATTAAATTGACTATGATATGCCGCAAATTCTGAGTGCCGATATCCGCTACTGGCCCAAATACGATCGATTGACATAGCTCAAAATAGTAATATTATATCAAAATTCGTAGACAATGCTACGAAAATGGCGCTGTGACAACGGTAGAAAAGAATAAAAACAATGGCATCTATGATGAGCTGTCTATGGAAATCCTTGTCATACGCTATCTGACATTTCAACGGCACGGAAGTGGATCGTTTTTAAGGACATTTACATACAAAGTAGGCTTTTCGACAACTCCGCAAAAAAGCACTTTCATCGCGCTTATAAGAATGGTTACAGTCTCTCACGCTAACTCATGAACTATTCCGTTTCGATTTTTTTGTGATCGATACCGACAAGCCGGACAAAAACTATGTTACGTATGTACGAATCAATAAATGTTGCCGTATTCAGGAAAGTAACAAATTATTGCTGTAAAACAGTAGTCTGAAAAAAAAACGTAACCTTACATTTTGGATTGTTCATGAGAAAGCGGAGAGACTATTGTAATCCTGCGGCTACAAACATAGACAATGGAAAAACTCCTCCACTCTCCACAAAACATTAATTTGGTCCTGACTCCTAGTCCCAATCTCAACCTCAATAGTTTTTGTAGAGTCATTCCCACACGATAGACTACAATCGTAGAGCAGGTAGGTAGTTAACAAATTGAAGGTACAAATCGACGAAAAACGCACGTAATGTCCGTTTGTGCGTTATTTTTACGTAGCGCTGTCCCATTAGTCAAGAAAATGCGATTTTCCACCTTTTTTCACAGAAATACGGTTTATGTGAATCGGTTTGACAGACGCATCAGGTGATGCTGCGAATCCTTATGCGAATCGCACAACGCTGTATGCCTACGTATGCGTCTGTCAAACAGTTTCACAAAAACCGTATTTGTATGGGTATTGTCCGAACGCATGCGTTACGCTGTGAAAAATAACCCACAAACTTACGTTACGTGTGTTTCTATCACCAATAAAATTATACCCATTTCACTCACGATGGCAACGCTTAAAATAATTTATTATTTACTGCATCATCTAAGTATGTACCGGTATTGTACAAAAGTACAGTTTGCAGTAAAAGACTTAATTACACCTTAACTTATTGGTTCTTTTTATATTAACAATCAGAAAAAGCAGAAATCTGATCTTAAATAGCAACTAGAGGTAACATAACTGGCATTTAGAACTTATTTAGCCAAATAGTAAATTGACTGTGCAGCTATTTTCAGTAAAAACAGCTGAACTTTTTGAACTAATTTCAGCTGTAGTTAAAAATACCTGACAGGATAAACAGGCAGCCTGTTGTGCTACTCTCTCTAGTTAATCGGCTAAAATGGTTGATTTAGTAAGTTAATAATGATTTACTGTAGACACTTTGGGGTTGTTTTCTTTTCAAGGCTAGCTAACAAGCATAGGTAATTTAGAATCACTAAACTTAAACTATTAAATAGTTAACTACAAGCTGTATGTAAAAGACTACTAATAGAAAATCGATTTTGATGACCCAATGAACGATATTATCATGCTTTTTTTTTATTAAACGAGATTTAAGGGACAGCTATCCGAATATTGATAGGGTGCATTTAGACCATCAAACTGAACAACCTCCCATGTAGTAAACATTTCAGAAGACGTACATTTTTTTGACCTTATGGGAAGTTGTTCAGTTTCGTGGTCTGAGTGCACCCTATCAGTATATTTCGGAGAGCTGTCCCCTGTAGATGCAAAGATTTATATTGTGATGCCGGTTGTGAAATAATAGAAAACATTCAACTACCTAGATGTTTCGAGCCAATATTTTTTTATTTTATTCAACATGTTTTTGCAAACTGGGGAAACAATAAATTAGGAAACCCATACGAACAATTGATAAGTAGAAACTTCTGCAACTTTTAAGTTTTGACTAAACCTTGTGTTCTTTTTACAGTGCTTCCCGGGGAGCCGTTTTTCATGGACGAGCTGCACAACCCAGTGGAAAAAAGCATCGGCCCCTACCACGAAGGAGACACGCTCGTGCTCAACTGCTTCGTCATCGGAGGCAAGTAGCTAGGAAACCAACAAAACTCAATCAACAACCCACACGATAGAAGACCAAGGATTGCTAAGAATCACCACAACGCTCTACAAGATACGCTACGCGTGATTCTTTTTATCCCATGACCAATTATTAGGGCTGAGACAGATTCGACAATCGAGTGATATTAGGTGTTCACTGATATTTTAGAAAACGGAGCACTAAAAGTATTTGGCCCAGAACTCAGATTTTATTTTTTTCTAATAGACTTCGAAAAAGGAGGTCATATCATCAATTGCACCAAAGATTCCGCCCTTAGGTACCTAACTAAATACATTCTATGAATTCTAAAGCGCTATAAAGAGAAATAGAACATCTTTATTAATTTGTGACTAACAAAAATATCTTCAAGTCACAGACTAGTTGACTCATGCCGTACAGTGATGTTGTTTTAATCACTGTGCCCATCACAGTCAATTTACCCGACTGCTTTATTAGAGTGGACCGCGGGTGGTACATTTACCCTGACATGTGGCCACACTAGTTTGTTTCCGCTGCTCCGCTCGTTTATGTTGACATTTTCTAAATTAACCATCTTGTAATTGAGTTTTATGCTTTTTACGACATGTTTTATGTCGGTTTCGTTTTATGATTGTAATATTAATGTAGGTATGATCCCATCCCACCCAACCCGTGTTGGGAGGCCGGTGTGTAGACATAGTCATTGTTCGATGTTAACTAAGTTATATATTTTTTACAAAAGTGTAGGGGAGCGATTTAAGGAAATCCATGAAGGGTGTAACGGCTCTACCAAATCATTTTGAATTGTTATTGGGAATGCAAAACTTTAGTAGAATAGGAAATTTAATCTTCTATGTTTTACTATTTATAGATTTTTGGTAACTTTTTTAGATGGTGAAATATTATGTTTTTTTTTTTTTTACATAAAGATCCACTTACGACAGTACGTGAAAACCAGATGGCGGCAGTTTTTGTAGTAATTGTCACTTACGCTACGTCCAAGGATGCGACTTAGTAACAAAAAATCGATATTTTATTTCTAGTTAGACAAAAAATCGATTAAATATAAATCGATTTATAGACAAAAATCGATTTTAAAAATTGATTTTTACGTACGTTTTACTTGATTTTGAGCAATCATATTTTCAGTTCATAAAGTGGTTCAGTTTTAAAAGTTGTTCAGTTTTAAAAATTGTTGTGTTTTCAAAGTTGTTGAGCTTCAAAAGTTTTTCAGTTTTAAGAGTTGTTCAGTTTTGAAAGTTGTTTAGTTTTAAAAGTTGTTAATTTTTAAAAGTTGTTCAGTTTTAAAGGTTGTTCAGTTTTAAGGTTGTTCAGTTTTGAAAGCTGTACAGTTTAAAAAAGGTGTTCAGTTTTGAACCTTGTTCAGTTCTAAAAGTTGTTTACTTTTAAAAGTTATTCAGTTTTGTAAGTTGTTCAGTTTTGAAGGTTGTTCACCTTTATAAGTAGTTTAGTTTAAAAAATTGTACAATTTTAAACGTTCTCGTATTGATTTTTGCTTTGTACAATCACAGTGTGAGTGAACCTTGCAATGGCTTGTGCGCAGGTTAAATGTCCTACCTAGTTTTTTTTATGCTTTTTTGAGTGTAGATAAAATAGTGTATGCTAATGCATATACGGTGAAATTTTACTAGCGGCCGGTAGCGAAAACTGAGAACCGGCTGGTAATAAGGAACATAGGTCGAAATACGAAAAAAGACCTCCCATATTAACTCAAATCAGCTGATCGGCAATTTTGTATCGGAGGTCCAAATTTTTTTTTTCGTATTTCGAGCTATGTTCCTTGGGGAAAGTTGTTCCTCATCACCAGCCGGTTCTAAGTTTTTGCTATCGGTCACTAGTAAAATTTCACCCCATATCATTAGGCATTAGAATGCTCGCGTCAAACTATTATCTGATAAACAGACCCTCACATTCTAATGCCTCCCATTATAAGACTGTTCCATAAAGTACTATAGTAGGTACAATATTTTTCTGTTTAAGTGCGCCACCGAAAGTTAAGGTCAAATTAAACTACTTTCTGGTATCTCATACAAGCCTATGGGCCACCAGTAATTTGAAAGAGGCTTGAGAATAGGCCATATTTGACAGATATCAAAATCATGTTAATTCTATGACATAAGGTCTGTTCTTCTCGGTTGACAAGTTTTTGTATGGGTTTGCCAGCAGTCAAATATTGCCAGTTTGAACTGGGGCCGTACTTTAAAATGTTTATGCTAAGCATCTGAAAAGCGCCATCTGCTATATTTACTTTTCAATTTTGTGCCCCAGGATAGTTCTTTACAGATGGAGTACGGATACCTATGTCAGATGCCGTGCTTAACAGGTGGACTGGCAAGACGTTGCACATTTACAGGGAGGAAACGCCGCTGCTCATTCCTGGATAGTCGCTTTTTACGACATTTATAGTAAAGAGCCGATACGGCTGCTTAGGCCGCTTTTTGGAAAAAGGACGATGACCGTTTGTCCTAGAAGCCCGTCCCCCTCCTCTAATCAGGGTAAATATGGATCAACAGATTTGAAATATATGTCATTTGAGAGATCATGGTTAGGTGTTAATTTTTATTGTGGCGACATTTTTCTAACTCGCGGGGTAACCGAGAAAAATCACATTTTGTAATCATTTATGCTGGGGTTTAAAACAAAAGATTGTAGGCCTTAATTATCTTCATTACGACGGGATGGCATCTCCAGCGCACGTTGGATCCACATTTGTGAATCACTTAAACACATACACATATATATGACGTCTATATCCCTTGCGGGGTAGGCAGAGCGCAAACTGCAAACTGCAAAAAACGGCAATCTACATCACATCTTACAAAAATTGAGAGTAACAATGAAGACTGTGCATCGCCATAGTGACAGGTTGTCAGCCTGGTGCCTGATATTGTAATACACATCTACTCTCAAATCCCTTATTCGCTTCTTACGGGGATGATAGAGCGTGATGCTATTCTACACCGTCACCACACGGTATTTCTGATCACTATACCTATTTATTAAAAAAACGCATCAAAATCCGTTGCTTCGTTAAGAAGGAGTTCGCGTTTTACATGTCTAAAGTACCGTCACCTACTGTCCTCTTACTCGTCGGCAATTCCACTCGTTGCGTATTTGAGACATCCACCGAAGCGTTGTCATGGCATGTTGGTCAGATCAGAAGGCTGCTCTTCTGACCAACAGGCCATAGATGCCGAAATCCCTCAAGGCTCTTTGCTATCTTCAACACTGTTTCTGCTTCTTCTTCTTAGAGTGGGACACCAAGTCGTCCAACGACCCAACGAACTCTGGTGGTAGAATTTTCAACCGCCTACTGCAAGTACCAATCAAAACAGCAACCGGGACCGACGGCTTAACGTGCCCATCCTAAGCACGGAACCATCTTGCTTTTCAGACAATCAAGTGGTTCAGCCTGCAATGTCCCAACCAGACTGGGAAAATTCACAAAGTGATAAATATCAACTTTGTGAGTGACCCCACCTGGAATTGAACCCGGAACCTTCGGCATCGCAGGTAGTCGTACTAGCCACTGCGCCACATCGGCCGTCAAGGGTCAACTATTTTTGCTGCATATCAATAACATGCTGGCGCCTGACACCTTTGGGTTTGCAGATGACAGCATCTTCGTACGTTGTACATCCTTGAAGCGAAGGCTAGCAAAGAAACCACACAGTCTTGTCGAGAGTCCATGGTTGAAAGGTTTAACTTGTTGCATAATGCAATCTCGGAGTAAGGTAATGCTAACCTGGTTAAGTTCAATTCATTGAAAACACAGGAGTGTCTTGTCTCTGCTAAACGGAGTCCTTTTAACCTGACTCCAACTTTCCAAGATGTATCCATACCGATTTCTAACCATCTTGATCTTTTTGATATGACCCTTACAGCAGCCTAAACTTTTGTAGTTTCTTCAAATCTGTGGCCACGACTGTGGCAAAAAGCTCGGTATTTTATCGAAGGTCAAGGGGCAATTCACACCAGCTTTTGCAGTTATGTCAAGCTCAAGTCCGATCGTGTGTGGAGTATTGCTGTCGCTTTTGGAATGGATCAGATAAAATGCTGACGGTCTTAAACTCAATTGAAAAACGCGCCAAGAAGCTCGTTGCTGATACAGCGCTACTGGTTAAGTCAAGATTTCAAAGCCTTGAACACCGTCGCAAGGTCTCATGCATGCTGGAATGTATGCTGATGATATATTTCGGTTTTGTTCTTATTAAGTAATAAGTATAATAGCAAAATAATTAATTTTAAACGGGCAAAAAGCCTTAGCAATGGCCACAAAAATTAAACAGTTTGTAATGGATATGTGTAGCAAACTCAACATTTCAAGCTACAAACACAATCTGTCTTCGCACTGTTGAAATCGGTCGTGGATCAGATGTTTATTCTTCTTTTCAGAAATCCATCATGAATCAGATATTTATTTACCTATACACATCTGTGCTGTAGTGTAGTATGCATGTAAGCAAAAAGGACTTTGTAATAGACAATCAGAACTGTTCTGAAATGCCGAGTCGTGAGACTGAAATGAGAATGTTTCGGTGGATGTGCGGAGTGAGTCTAAATAGGCAATGAGTGTAATTGCCGTGCCGACGAGTAGCAGGACAGTAGGCGATGGTACTTCGGACATGTAAAACGCGAACTCTTTCTTAACGACGCAACGGATTTTGATACGTTTTTTTTTTCAATAAATAGAGTGATTCACAAATGCCGTGTGGTGCCGGGGCGTAGAATAGCATCACTCGTGGTAGTCGTAAGAAGCGACTAAGGGATTTGAGAGTTGATTTGTCTTGCAATTTTTGGCGTTAAACTGACTACCTGTCACTATGGTGACGCACAGTCTTCTGAATTAATCACAAACTTTTGTCAGACGTGGTGCAGATGGTCGTTTTTTGCAGTCGTTTGCGCTTTGCCTACCCCGCACGGGATGTTGGCGTGATATTATATAAGTGTGTGTGTGTGTGTGTGCGTGTGTGAGTGATTCACAAGGAAGGATCCAACTTGCGCTGGGGGTGTCATCCCGTCGTAATTAAGATAATTTAGGCCTACAATCTGTTGTTTTGAGCCCCGACTTAACTGGTACACATTATGTGATTTTTCTCGGTTACCCCGCGAGTTAGAGAAATGTCGCCATACTAAAAAAATAACAACTAGCCATGACCTCTAAATTGAGATATATTTCAAATCTGTTGCACTTACTTTACAATTTTTTTGGTTATAGGGGGGGACAAAATGACCCATCGTCCTTTGTTAGGTTTTTCCCGTGGTCTTAGAACTATGAACTTTGAATTTAAGTAGGTACTATTTCAAGACTAATAACTCAAGACTGTTTGTTATGTAATAATTATTATGATGTTAAAAAGATACTTAGTTGTTTAGGGGCTGAAATTAAACTAACTGGTGAGGTACCTACCTACCTATTAAATCGCATGAGGACCGAGAACTTAACTCCAGTATTTTCTTTTACTTGCCAGGTATTTTCAGTAAGATCTCCAAAACTACGCAATTGAGTATGGTCAGTTTTTTTTAAATTAATGCTATGATTCAAGAAGTAAGATTATAAGGTACATCGGGGGTGTAAGGCCCACAGTCTTCGAAGGCCCAAACGCAGAAAACCGTTTAAAATACGTTCGGTTGGCGCCAAATTCATAGCAAGCGTAAAATGAATCAATAGGAACGCAGGGACGCAGGAGCGGGCCGCGTGCGGCCGCTATTTTGTCAGTGACGGCTGGTTGTTCGGTGACCTCGGGCACGGCCAGTGTTTTTGCTATTTTGCGCTCCCACTAAACAGTAGTTTTCAATGGTTAATACTGCAATTTATTAGTAGATTATTGTTGAATGTGTTTATTTATTTATCATTCCATTGATATTCGTGTAGGTATGTCTGGTTTTAACGCTATTTTATTCATAAATTGTGAATACGGGTTGCAAGGCCCCGATCGGTTAGGAAGGCCCCACAGGGTTGTTGCTTGGGCCTTACAAGCCCTGTTGGGGCCTCTCTACACTGTTGCTGTCTTATAAGGCCCATAAATTTTAGGAATTTAAAATAACTTTATATCCACTTATGTTATTAATAAAAATAAATTTTGACACCACCTTTTTAATTTGGACCTTGCAACCCGCAATCGGGGCTATCCAAACCAAATACCGGTAATAAGGCCCAATGTATGAAAATTTAAAATCAAGTAATTTTAAAAATAAATACCTTTTCCTAAGCTAAACAAAAATACTTTTGAGATTGATGCCAATTTTTTTGCACAAAGCTCCTGAAATTTCGATTGCCAGGCTGTTTTCTTTCTCACTGAGAAAGTGAAGTCTTTTTGGAAAATATTGATGATTTCACAACTTTTTGCTTTTATTTAGGTTCAATAATATGTAAACACTCATAAGTGTACCTTTTTTTGTAATTAACGCTTACCTTAACTCCAAACGTAATAAAATTGGCAGGGGCCTTATAACACATGCCCAGTTTAGGAAGGCCAAAAATCGATGTTTTGAAAAATGATCCAAATTGAAACTTTTATTGTCAAAATCATAAAAATCATATAGGTCAATTAATAGTAAATTTTGCTATACGTTGCAAACGTTGTTTTACCTGAGGGTGATAAAATAAAGGTTTTATTTCGGTTCGTTGTTAGGTGGGCCTTATTACCCGGGTCTACCTTATGTAGGTTAATATTATTATGTAACACATGCCGAGAAAAGAGCTTACTCCTGTGGGAAAAGGCAGCCGTTTTTTACTCATTAAAGTTCATTCATCATTTTCACATAGTGCAATGATTTATAAATTTCAGGCGCCAGTCTGACAAACTGTCACGATAGTGATACATGATTTTTCTGTAACAATCCTCTAATATTAAAGATAGGCTTAAAAACCAAGCGACGCGACAACGACGCGCGTCGTTGTCGCCGTCAAATTTTGACGGCGTCGTTGTCGCTGCGGTTTTGTAGAAAAACCCGACCGCATCCCATACAAACTCTAAGCTTCTCAGCGCGCTGTCAACGTGACGGCGTCGTGGCGCGCCGCAACGACGCCGTCGCTCGGTTTTTCTGGTTCCCCATACAAACTCATACAAACCAGTCATTTGACAGCGGCAACGACGCGCGTCGTTGTCGCTGTCGCTTGGTTTTTAAGCCCACCTTAAGAGAGATATAGCAATAACAATAACGAGACATAGAAATATCAAAAACGAGACATAGCAGAAGCATCCTTTTTTCTATAATTGGTGCTCTGCCTACCCCACAAGGGATAAAGACATGATGTCTAGTTATGTATGAGCAATATTTGTAGTTTGTAGTAACATCTTTTTGGACATACTTTTTGTTATATCACATAAGAACGAAACAAAATTTCTCGTCAAAAGATTACTAGGCGAATGCAGATACGATAGTACCTACGTGAAAACTTTCTGATATAAGTATGAAAATGTAGTTACGATACTTTGTGATTTTGTATACTGGCTTCTAGGATAGGATTTCAGACAAATCCTTTCGTGACATAATAATATGCATATTCTGGAATACCATGGTGTAGACAAAACAAAAAATCTGAATTTTGTTGGTTACGATGTTACGTGAAAAACACGACGATATTTACTCGAGCGAGGAAAATGTATTTAATACCTGTACCCGATTTAATGAAACTACAGGCTACAATCTACAGGGGAAATTCGATGTACATTGCGTAGCTGGTTTAATAATGGGATCATAATGGCTAACCGGCTACGCAATGTAGATACATTGAATTTTACCTGTATAATTGAAGCCTGATTCGTATTGCATAGGCCCCAGACGTTGTTTTAGTGAATTTACAAATAGCCACATACCACCTAGTAAAAGATGTTCATATTATGGTAGGTACCTAAAATCACCAGTTTGAGTAAATTTCCGCTTTCCGGTAACATACTGTATAATACGACTCTAGCTCTTCTTTTGTCGTGTGACACATTCATGCTGGCGTCAAAGTATACTGGGTGTTACAAAACAACCAATAAAGCTGAAAGGAGGTCAAGGTACTCATGAAACTGAACAACTTTCCCCATAGAACATGAGTCGAAATATGAAAAACAATTTGGACTTCCCATACAAAATGAACTCACTTTGTATGGGAGATTTATTGGTTGTTTTGTTTTAGTCTCGTACCTATTATTCCCAAGTCCGTAATAATATTACTCGATATTACCGAGTTCATTTTCTGATATTGCAAACTATAAGCCTTGAGTATCTACCTAATGCTACACTTATTTTTTGCAATAATCTTCCTACATTCTGGGTTATTATTATTTTTATTACTAACATCTCAGCGAGGTCGCAGGAACACTTACTATTACGTAGGTACTGGAATTTTATATTATTATACTTAGGTTTGAAAAAACTTAAGTTCTACCTCTTTTTACATGCTTTGGCGTGTGTATTTTGTGTTTAGATTGTGCGTGCGTGCATTCTTGAGTTCAAACATCCCATATCCCATTCTCGTAAACATGACTCGGTCCCAGTTACTGAATTACACGTGAAAAGCACGTGAAGTTACGAGATACACACCTACCGTCGAAAATGTAATATAAAAATTACTTAAATAATAACAAGATTAACAAGGTATAGTCAAATTTCTAATTGTATGCACTAAATAGACGTTTGGTGGGTGGCCGCTTTTTTGGAAAATATAATACCTAGTGATGTGCTAAAAAGATTCAATTCATTCACTCATCTAGTGACATGTTTATAGTTATTAAATCACTAAGTACATTTGGTTACTTTTAAGGGTGTGTTCTACTTACAGAACGAAATAACATTTATTAGAAACTTTTCTTCTAAATATGAAAATAAAATAATTGGGCCTGCCATACCTACTAAGTGACACACTATTTTAACATTTTTGTATTGGGAGTAAAAAAGTTTACTAGGGAATCAATAAATAAATAGAGTCCTCTGAGAATGAGCTTTGAATAAATCAGCTCACCTGAACTTAAAATTTGAACTGAAGTACGTCACTAGTGATATGGAGTTGGTATTACTATTTTGTCGGCATCTGTCATTTTGGTGCATACAATTAAAAATTCGACTATAATATACAGAATGTTTATTTAATCGGTACAATCGCCTTCTGAGTTACTAGACCCTCCTAAACCGTGACAAATCCTAAATTCTAAAACTTCACATTTGCTAAGTAGGGTCGTCATCATGGGCATAAGAGAAAAATAAAATGGGTTCACCCACGGAATCCACCACGTTCCAAAATGAAACAAGAGTTAATCGTATTCACCAGGTCGTCCGCCGCCTCGCATCAGTTGGTACTCCGGAGAGACGCTAGTCGACGCGTCTGACGGTGACAGCGAGGTGCCTAACATAAGGGAGAACGAGCTGTACCTGCCTCTCACCAGGGACAACGCAGCTGCTCTCTCCTGCAGAGCCAGCAACACGAAGCTCGCCCCTCCTGTCGTAGCCAGCTTGAAGATTGAGCTATACTGTAAGTGTATGGTCAGGTTGTGAATTCTTTCCTTCGATAAACCATTTTATTCTAACAACGGACGCTTCAAACTTTGTGGTGGGCGCTTATTATGAAAGGGCAAGACCGGAATATATTATAAACTTAGATAACATTGGTTGGAATAGTCAAAGCATAAAACTCCATGTTACTGCGCTTGCCTGTGTTGCTCTCAGAGACAAATCTATCCGCAATGCGTCGCGTACATTAATCTAAGTTCTTATTTTTAGTGCCAGCATACAACGTTTCAATTCACTGGGTAAAAGGCACGGTCGACGAGACCCTGCAGGCAGGCAAGCCGGCGCTGGTGCATTGCCAGGCGTATGGCTCGCACCCTCAACCAGACCTCACTTGGTGGCTCAATCACAAGCAACTGACTGAACATCACAATCAGGTAATAACTGTGAGTCTTGAGTAATCATTTAACCTGACCTGCTTTTAATCTAGATTTTTCCTAGAAAATTCTTTTAAAATCTTAGTGTGTTACTAAAATTGGCTCATAATAACTTGTCCTGTTCCAGACGTGGAACAGTACAACGCGCATCGCAACGTCTCATTTGCTGCTGACTCCATCAGTGGCCGACCACGGCGCGACCCTCGCCTGCGTCGCCACCAACCCAGCCATGGCGCCCAGCCGAGGCTCCAAGGCTGACGTCATCACGCTCAACGTTACCTGTAAGTAAGCTAGTCACTATCCAACAATACTTCCCCATAATGTCTTGAAATGCTCAGAAAGCTAAGATTTCATATTTCTAGGAAGTTTTTCTCTAAATACACGAACGTTACAACTACCTCTGTAATATAATAACATGTTCGATAAGTTAACCTACATACACTTTTGATGGCAGTGTGTCACGGAGTTGTTAAAAGTTTTCCTGTTATAACGCTTTTACTCCTTTTTTACACCAATAACTGCTGACTGCTTTGAAATTGCTTTGATAATTGGCAGATACTTATGGGTATCACATTTTGGTCAGTGCTTTATAATGGGTTGGATTTAATGGATTCCATGAATATTGAAAACTGCTACTATTTTTAACGAGTTTCCAACCAATACCAAGAAAAGATAATAGTTATTTTTTATACTCCTTATATCGTTTTACGCAATGTCGTGGTTATGCACTTGATTGCTTTTATTATTGGAATAAAATAAAGTGCAATTTGAAATGAACTAATCCAGGCATCAAAACCATTTAAAAATGTTGTCAGTGATTCATTACATTTTGTTGAAATAATTATACCTACTGTTTCTTTTCTTTGTCACGGAAAACCTGGTGTATTTTTAACTTCAATAAGGGAGCGTGACAAAACCTTCCTAATAACCATAATTTTCAGTTTACTTATCTTGTAAATTACAGCTGTATGTTGTAGCAAAATACTACTTACACAACTTTTTGCATATTTTTGATCGTTCTAAACTAAAAATGGTCACCTACCCATAAAATCAGATAGGCAACTGACTAGTTAGGTACCTAACTCATATTCGCAGGTATTACATGGATGGTATCTTCTGTTTTCAGATAGTCCAATTGTAAAAGTGTCAAAGCTAGGAGATGGGAGACTGAATGAGGTGGTGGAACTGGATTCGCTGCACTTGGAATGCGAAGCACGAGCAAATCCGCCTCCAGAACGATTTATGTGGTATTTTAATGTGAGTACATCCTCAAAAATCTACAAAAACAAATGTAGCTCGTATATACAAAGTATATTTTCCCATTTCAGGATAGTAGAATTACTTCGGGTAGCAAATGGGGTGACGAGGTGTCATCCAATAGATTGTACATAGAAGAGGTGACGAGACGACACGCGGGCAGCTACTCCTGCGCAGCTGCCAACGTCGTCGGCGAGACGAGATCCGAACATATCACTGTTACTGTGTTCTGTAAGTAAAGAACGGTCTTCCAGTCTCTTTTATAAATATTTTTTTTTCTACTTATCTCAATAATGAATCTTCTTTTTCCAGATCCTCCAGAGTGCATGCCTCGAGGAATCACGTTAGTCAAAGAGACGTTGCACTGCAACATCAGAGCTCTTCCCGCCCCAGATACCTACTTCTGGCACGTTCAGCCTTCAGGGTTCGATGTCCAGCACCTGACTACTGGCTCAGCAATCCTGCCCCTTAGCCAAATAACTGGACCTCTCTCAGGGGGTCTCAAAGCTATTTGTGAAGCAAGCAACGGCATAGCTACTCAGGAGAAACCTTGTGAAAAGCTGCTCAGTTTGGAAAGCTTAAGGCCTCTGCCGCCACAGCAGTGTGATATGGCATTTGAATATGGGGAGTTTCAGATGCGGTGTATACCAGGTAATTGCGGAAATTACTCCATAAAACCTTAGCTGCATGAATATACTTTGAACAAAATGTAATCCAGGTTATTTTCCTATTTCCAGTTGACAATGCAACGTATTACGAAGTGTCGGTATGGCGGATGTCTGTCACGAATTCGTCTTTGATGCTCGAGCGGCGAGGGTCGATGGGTTTTGGCAGCGGGCAGGCGATGGCGCAAGGTGGTGGCGCGTGGCTTGTCAGAGGAGTTCTGGGGAAGCTGAAGATCGGAGACGAGGCTGGGGCATCAGCCTGCAACAGATACGGGTGCTCTAAGGCCTTACTTCTGAAGCCTTCGGAGAATTTACTGCATGCAGCTTCACCTCCTTGGTGGAATTGTAAGTTCGGATTCTAATAACCTATGATTTACTATCTTTATAATCTGGCCGATTTCTTTTCTAACACATGTCATTGTTTCCTCTAATTCCAGTTCTTCTAGAAAAGACGTGGGCATATCCGTGGGAGCTGTGGTGCTCGTGATCGTGTTTCTGATATCAACGGTCCTGGTGGTGCGGCTAGCTCGCAGACCTCGATCCAAAGGACCTGCTCCAGTCATACAAGTTTTACAGCTGGATGAGGTCGCTAGGGATTATTTGGATACGATTGCTGGTGAGCGGTGCCTTTAGCATATTTCTGCAAGTTATTGCAGCTAGCTAAGAATATTGAAAAATTTTGAGTAAGGCCGATGTTCAGCAGTGAACGTCGTATGGCTGATGTGATGATGTTGATGATGATGATGATAATAATAATGATGATAAAGTTTTCTCCTACTTAAAGAGTATTATATGATTTCACAACTTTAAATACTTTTTCTGCCAGACAAATAACATTGAAACCTCCTTGTAGCATCCTGTTCAAAACAAAAAGAGAACAAGTTTTTCATAACTGCATGCGCACCAACTTTTTACACACAATAAATTTCATAAACATCCAACTTATTCTTAATTTCAGAACATAAGGCAACGTGCAGTCTACGTTCCTGCAGCAGCGCGTTCTCAGAAGCGTCAGTTGAATCAGCGCCACCTATTGAGAGACGTCGGAAATCGCGCCTGGTGTGGGACCAGTGGGAACCACCCCCTGACGTCACACTCACCCTACAGCGGGAGAGCGCTGTGTAGATAGAAATTAAATTGTTTAGAAAATATTACCAGAGGGCGCTAATTTCAAATACTACCTCCGAACCAGGTAGATGGCGTCACATGCACCGTTCCTTTCTGAATCAGAATGTGTCTTTTGAATGAGTTGGTCTAACTTCTAGGTGCCATAAACATAACCTGTACTCCTTATTTTATATCTTTTGTGGAACAGGTGCAAGATTACGCTTTTTCTATCAAAAGTTAAAAACATTTGAATTGTCTCTGAATATAAACAAATTAATTTATTTAATAGGAAGTTACGTGAATTTATGTCTATATTTTGAGAAACTTTACCTATGTTATAAAATAATATAATTAAAAATGTTTCGTCTAAGATCTTTATCAAACAAATCGAGTGTTCGTTAAATATTATCCCATATAGTTAATGAATCTATCATTAAGTTTATAAATTAAATTAATATCGTAATTATTTAGTAAGTGTGTAAGTCCAAACTTCTGAAAATTCAGCAGTACCATTTTCAATAAAAAGTAAATATAAACATTTTACTTCTTTTATTTTAAAAGTTCAAATAACAGTATCAGGACAGGACAAATAAAATAGTGTGATTTGACAGCTGTCAGATTTTTGTGCTATTAAGTTGTTTGGCTATTCACAACCTTAATTACCTAGATAGACCCCGTTTTGGACCAACAAAACAGATTGAATAATGTAAACAATTCTACTTTTGTCGTACGGTTTTGTTTTAGCTGAGTTTATCTAGTTGTTTTACATTATTTTTCTCGTTTAGTTGATCTTGCTTTAGACAAATACATGAGATGAATTTACCACTTACTTTACATTTGATAACTGAAGGCACTAACAAGGGAACTACAGAGGACAAAGGAACTAATCACCTAGTAATGTCGGATGAATAGTGATAAACAACAATAAACAAACAAATTAAGAAATAAATAGATTTATTTAAGAATAATTTAAGTCACTCCTACTATTTACAATTTTAATTATCCTAATACATTTTTTAGTAATTATGAACTCTATTCTCTCGCTTCCGGAATATCTCCTCTTCCTGCATCAGAAGTCTTCAGTTCACCTTCCATCTTCACAGAAACTGTGTTATCCTTGTCACCTTGAACACTTAATGATGATCCATCAGAATGTTTCTGCGTGTATGAATACGAGGAATCTACTGGGGCTACGACGATGGGGTTCAAATGCAAGGGCAAAGGTGCATCACTGCTGCTGGTTCCTGAAGTCTTCGCAGGAGCGTCGCTGGCACTACCACTTGAGACGTGGGTGTACGAGAAGTGAGATCCAGCGCCATGCATTTCAATCTTTTGTGTATTCGAAGGTGAATTCTCACCATTTTCATTTTCTGGTGGCACAAACATAAAACCTTCCGGAATCGTCGGAACCATGTGCGCAGTTGGGACTGGTGGAATAGGTGCATCAGGGACCACTTTATGCACTTCCATGCACGGATATTTAGTTCCGTCTGGTCTGATATGCTCATGTTTGTTCACCTTAACTTTCACTTCACCTGTAGGCACCTCAAGGTCTTGTCCATCTCCAACCTTTACGACCGTGAAAGGTTGCGGGTTAGTATGACTGATTTGCTTGTAGACGTAATTAGACCACACAGGTTTTGGGAACACTTCGACTTCGTGTACTTGTACAGGATTAGGTATGGGCTGTATGACGTCAATGATGGTAGCTGGTGGTGGTGAAACTTCAACAACCTCAGCAACAGGGATCTGCACTTGACCGTCACCTGTAAACTTAGTCACACCTTCATTGCCAATCTGAGTGTAGGAAAAACCGGAAGCTTGCACGGGCGTTGAGACTGGTTTCTTACATTTCTTGTGTGATTTACAGGGCGGCTTTGGTACAGGTTGAATGACGTCAATTATGGCTGCAGGCTGAACAGGGATTTCTTCAACTACCATATCAAGTTCAGGTTTGTTTACAGGCTCACCTCCTGAAAATTTTGTTACAGTGCCTTCTTTGTTAGATTGCGTATAAGAAAATCCAGAACTATTTTCTTGGCTAAGATCAATAATCACCGGTGGTGGTTTAGGTTTCGGTTGTTCGCCGGCGATGGGTGAAGGAAGTGCTGGAATCACCTTTATTTTTTTGGTAAAGCTGGCTTCGACTCCAGTTCATTCCCCGTAAATGTATCAACGGTTCCATCGTGATTAACTTGGGTGTAGGAAAATCCACTGGTGCCAAATCCATGATATTCATTTTTCTTCGCGGGCTCTGGTAAAGACGGTGTGTTTGTAGATAACATGGCCTTCGTCTCTTCAGGAGTGTTAGAGTGGACTATCTTGTAAGAATATCCTGCAGCGCTGTAGTTTTCACCAGCAATAGGCGTAGGAAGTGCAGGAATCTTTTTAACGGGTTCGATATCTGTGCGGGTTGTATCTTTTTCACCATTACCTTCAATTCTTATCTCATCCATTTTACCGTCGTTGTATGTATCGGTCTCGATAAAGATAACATTATCGTGAGGACTCTTTGGATGGTCGTTAGTTGGATAACTTAATGCGGCAGGGAATACTGAATCAGGTTTCGGTTCTGGTGATTCCAAACGACTGTAATATATTTTGTCTCTATCTATCGTCTCGTAAGTGCTCACCCCATCAGCTGTTTGCAGTGAATATCCCCATGGTTTATGTATGTACGCACCTCCCGAAGCAGATTGAATTCTATCCAAAATAGCTGGCGGTGGGGGAGGCAGTTTGGAGATTTCTTTAAACGGTTGTTTTGTAGATGCAGCTCCATCATACGTCGATATACTCCCATCTGCATGAACGTGTTTGTATTTATCACCTTGTTCTTCTGATACACTGTGAGGTTTGAGAGGATTGATTTTAACTTCTACGTTTGATGGTCCTGCAACAATAGGTACGAAAGCTCCACCTGCCTCTACAAGAGTTCCGATAGGCATTCCGGCGATGTTTTCTAATCTCTCAACAATAAAGGCCGGTAGTGGAGGTGGAGGTCCATGTGATTCCGTAACGATCACATCTTGATTGCCCTCAGAGTAGTAAGTTGTCAATGAACCATCAGGGTACCCTTGCCTGTAAGAGTAGGTAGTTGGAAACAATGGTACCATCGGTGGCGGCAGGGGTACAGGCAGTGGCAAGGGTCTTATCTCTGGCACAATTACCTTAGGTGGAACGGGTATTAATTTTGCCGGTGGTGGTAGTACAGGTAATGGTGGTAGTACAGGTAATGGCGGAAGAACAGGTATTGGTGCTGGTGGAGGTGGCGGGGGTGGGGGCAACACGGTGATAGGTGGTAGCACAGGCATCGGTTGTGGCATTGGAACAACAGTCCTTTCAAAAATTGGATATACTGGTCTTGGTTCTGGACATGGCAATTTCTGCTGAACTATCGGAGGTTGCAGTACATAGACTGGTGGTCTCGGTGGAGCGACTTCAATAACTTCCTGTCTTGTTTTCAATAGACCTGACTGCACCAACTGTTTCATATTTTGCATCGCAAAGATAGTTTCTTCTGCACTTTTTGTTCCTAAGTAAGATCCAATTAGAGCCATTGTGGGGTCTATTTGCACTACTCTCTCAGGCACAGGCAAAGGTGCTTCGACAACGGTCACTCTTGGTACAGGTTTTACGAGAACCTGATCGAATGCTGGGACTCGAACTATCTTCAAAACTTCCTCCTTCAGGACAGGTTTAGGCGGCGTTAACCCCAGTTTAGCAGCAAGTACATCTTTGAGAAACTGCAGATCTCGTTTTGGCCTTTCTTGGTCTGTACTATTGGTCTCCGCAGCTTGTATTGTGACAATACATGCCAGTGTCAAGCACTGAAAAATAAGAAAGTCATTTTAAAAATTGCACTTGCGATTTATTATTAATTTGAATTAGTGAAGCATACCTAAACACACCTACATAATGCTAAAACACGCACGAAGTATGGGATTTGATGATTATCACATGCATTTGCGTATCATCATGATTCATGTCCCATACATGTGACTGAACTTTACGTTGTATGTTTCTGATTTACATACACAATTTAAGTTCATCTGTGACATACACACTAACATAATGTCTCACAAAAACAAAAATACAACAAGTCAAAATGACAATGATATATAATAATGACATTTTAAAACTAAATTAAAATAAAAACAATATGTACTCACTATTCCTGTCGGCAACCACATGGCTCTTAATTTACTTGCACTGCACTCTCTTATTCTTCATTTATGACTGATGGTAAAATGCTCTAAGCGTAAACTTTTATAATAGACTCATTTCCAAAGTCATTCCCTGATGAACTCATGAGTCATGATGGCATAAGAAAGTAAGGAACTAAGGAGCCATTTAGTGAGATTGTTCATTAGGGACTCGGACTAATGATAATAAGTGCGTGAGAACGGAATGCAAGTGACCAATACAATAATTGCATTAGGAATTTGCACAATCAATGCTAGGTTACAAGAAAATATTTGGAAGTTAGGTACCTACCTATATCAGTTGACAAGGAATTAATGTGCCTACATATTTAAGTTTCTGTACCTAACTGGATTTCTGAATTTCTGTTGCCAGGTACCTACATACAATATTAGGTACAATAATTTGTGGATATCGAGATTTCATAGTGTATCAAAGATAAGTACAAATTTCTTACAACTATTGTATTTAAACCTAAAGAAACATGAACCTTTCCCAAAAAAAACTTACAAAGCAAATGCTTATGAAAAAATCTTATATTTCATTATGATTATATTCTTATTGGACAATCAATGCTAGGTTACAAGAAAGCCGGACGGTGGAGTAAGCGTTGGACGCCCTCCGGCCAGATGGACCGATGACTTGAAAAAGGCGGCTGGTAGCGACTGGATGGCAAAAACGGGAGATCGTGCCTTATGGCGTTCCCTGGGGGAGGCCTACGTCCAGCAGTGGACTGCAATAGGCTGAAATAGAAATAGAATATTCTTATTTGATCGAAAAAAGGGGACAGACAAATAAAAATGAAAATGCTATTTATATTTTTAGGAGTTTATATTACAACTTAAGTCTACTTAAAATACCTAGCTATAAATTAAAACTAATGGAAGACTAGTATCAGTTACATTTTTATCAACTAGTTACCAAACGAATACAATTTCTCGTTATTCTTCGATTAGATAAGTCTATCAGAAAAGTCGCAGAATAGTCCATTTTTACGAAATAATAGGACAACTCTCATTCGTGCAGTTTATGTTATGGTTATTATTATCGACTCAGTTCTACCCTACAGAAGGTTCATGCGACCCTATTCAGGATTTTTGCGATCTTCATTTGTTGCATAGCCGGGTTGGTACTGTCAAAAATCTTTAAGTATGGAATATCAAAACAGTAAAATTTGATACAAAAACGTCATATATGTTTCTAAGTCAGTTTTAATCCAAGAGATATGACATTCGTGACAACCAACTTCATAGTTCCCTTGACTTCCCCTCAGATTCCGGTTATTTAGCGTCAAAATTATAGTAGTAAGGTACTGAGTGAGCCATCTAGGCGCGCCGCACGCTGTTTCCCTGATTTGTGGTTCTACATAGAAAGATTAGGCAGGCAGCTAAACCTATAAATATTAAGCTAAACCGATAGATTTCTAAGCACACCACGGTACGTCAGTGTAGACATGTCTCGGCGGATGAGGAACAGAAGAAGACGGTGGTCCTGGTGGTGAACCGTGCAGCAACTCGCACATGAAGCTGATGTAGGTGATGGCCAGGCGAAGAGTCTCGATGCGCGAGAGCCGTTTCTCGTAAGCGAATGTTGGCACCTGGATTAGGAGAAGCACTTTTGAATTTTATTGCATTTATGCTACGGTACTACCTACACTACACGGTAATATCTCTCACAAATTGCTATCAATAGTGTACGATGAGTTGATAATTACATAATACCAGATTACCTAGGTACATGTCGCAAAATAAAATCATCAAATTAATTAATGAATAGGTACGTACGGTAGTTGACTTTCCCTAAATACTAAATAGCAAAAGAACAGAATGATTTCCTTTTATATTTGTGGATGTTGCTAAGTAATGTGACAAAATAAATTCTTATAAAAATTCTTTATAACAACCGATATGGTGCAGTGGCAGAGCATTTTGCTCCCACACACACAGTGTGATTCCTGCCAGGGGCATTTTGCCGTGGAGCATTTTCGAATGATGAATTTAGGATGTCTTGTCTTGTCTTGGAGTCTTGCTCTTCTTTACCCAAGCATGCTTTCTGTATATGAAAGCGCTTTACACACATAACGCCCGTTTCGATGTTATTATTTTGGGAAAATACGAATTTCGACCTTGTACCTACCCATTCAAATAAGGTTTATGTCAAATTGTTTGACAAATGCTTCCGTTAGCAGCGTTGTGCGTCATTTTTGCGCTGACATCTACTCACATTTGATCGTATTTTATGTGAAAATAAGGTGGAATATCGTATTTTTCGAACGCAACGACGCAGTTTGTCGACGGCTGACGGTTCGTTGAGGTTGAACAAGCGACTCTTTTTCTTATCTTTCATGACTCAATATCGTACCTTACGACGCAGTTTATCTAAGGCTTCGTTGAGGTCGAACATGCGTCGCTCTGTGCTAGAGATGCGACTGTTTTTTTTTACACTATGTTATAATCTAATATCTTACCTTACGACGCAGTTTGTCGAAGGCTTCGTTAAGGTTGAACATGCGTCGCCTCTCGTGGATGTTGGCCGCCCGCCGCTGGGCAAGAGACGCGACCCGTCGGCGCAGTTTCTTCCCGCCGGGTGTAGAAATGTCTTACCTTACGACGCAGTTTGTCGAAAGCCTCGTTCAGGTTGAACATGCGTCGCCTCTCGCGGATGTTGGCCGCCCGCCGCTGGGCAAGAGACGCGACCCGTCGGCGCGGTTTCTTCCCGCCGGGTGTAGAAATATCTTACCTTACGACGCAGTTTATCGAAGGCTTCGTTGAGGTTGAACATGCGTCGCCTCTCGTGGATGTTGGCCGCCCGCCGCTGTGCAAGAGACGCGACCCGCCGGTGCGGTTTCTTCCCACCGGGTGTAGAAATAGCTTACCTTACGACGCAGTTTGTCGAAGGCTTCGTTCAGGTTGAACATGCGTCGCCTCTCGTGGATGTTGGCCGCCCGCCGCTGGGCAACGGCGCGGTTTCTTTCCGCCGGGTGTAGAAATATCTTACCTTACGACGCAGTTTGTCGAAGGCTTCGTTCAGGTTGAACATGCGTCGCCTCTCGTGGATGTTGGCCGCCCGCCGCTGGGCAAGGGACGCGACCCAGCGGCGCGGTTTCTTTCCGCCGAGTGTAGAAATATCTTACCTTACGACGCAGTTTGTCGAAGGCTTCGTTCAGGTTGAACATGCGTCGCCTCTCGCGGATGTTGGCCGCCCGCCGCTGGGCAAGAGACGCGACCCGTCGGCGCGGTTTCTTGCCGCCGGGTGTAGAAATTAAGACTCAATATCTTACCTTACGACGCAGTTTGTCGAAGGCTTCGTTTAGGTTGAACATGCGTCGCCTCTCGCGGATGTTGGCCGCCCGCCGCTGGGCAAGAGACGCGACCCGTCGGCGCGGTTTCTTGCCGCCGGGCGTGGAACGGGGGCCGCCGCGGCCGCATCCCGCAGCAGACCATACTGAATAAAGGAACAACAATTTCATCATCAAATGATTTATAAGCATCAAATGAAGGTACAATAAAGTGATTACATACATACAAATTTAAATTTTGGTAGAAATCTTCTATACCTATTTAAGTTTTTAAATAGGTACAAACAAAATTAGTAAATATATCCTAAAAGTTTTTAAAATATTTTTTTAAGTAAGTAATAAAAATAAAATAACAGCAAAGATCTATGATTGTATAAGTACAAAAGCACAGTTATCGTTTATCTTTGACAGATCTAAGATATTTTTTCTATCATGGGCCTTTACCTATTTATCTGTAGGTACCTACTTTAATCAGCTGTTGTTTACAAAATATTTCATCTGACAAGAAGTCCAACTCATATTAACGTCATTAATTTATATTCTAGAAAATGTACGAATTATCAGATGAGATGGGAAACCAGCCAGCCGAGGACTCTTTGGACAGAGTTTAGGTATTTTAGACAGGGTGATTAAATAGTTTAAAACTGCTCCTTGATAGTGCGGCAGCTATCCTTTGTTAGGTCCCTCCTCCTCGTAGGTACCTCACCTACTTACCTAGTTCAGAAGGTGGAAAGGCCAGAATGTCAGGATATGGGGCTGGCGGCGCGTCCCACAGTGGCCCGTACGGTGACACCTCACTACCCTGCAACATCAACAATGTCATAGATCTATCAAATTAAGCTGAAGAGAAAGATGATATCTAAACATCATTAAATTATATGGGAATTATTATTAAGTATAAGTATTATTATTATATAATAAACCTATGTAGGTCTACGTACTAGACAAGCCCTTGATCACAGTTCATCTCATCATTAGGTATTTACAAAATCGAGGACTTCCAGTGTGGAAAGGGGGTGGACCTTTCTACGTTATTACTTATCTTATTACATAACCTTGATTTATGCGAGGAATAAGTACCTAAAAATAAAATTATAAAATTTTACAACACATCCAAATGACAATATCCATATCCAATTTCTTGAATGGCCATAAAATTAAATAATTTTTAGAGCTAGTAGATGAGAGTTTAGAAAAACTAAGACTATGAAAAAAGTATTTTCCAAGGAAAAGTGCTGAAATTTTCGCTTAATATGCGGTTTTTCTGCAAGCTTTTCTGCAAGCTGCAAGGCTGCTGTTTTAGGTTGCAAGATCTTCAGATCTGACTACATTAAAATATCGGGAAAATTTCTTACTGCTGAGCTACTCCAGACGTGCGGCGTCTCGCTGCCGTAGGACATCAGCGGGAAATGAATCTTGATACCTGGGAGCTCACACCCTTCCAGAAACTATTGAGTCAGTCAGATCAGCGGACAATCTGACTAAGCCTGATGACAGCGGTTCTAGTGAAGAAAAATAACACTGGTGTACCACTTCACCACCGACCAGCACAGAGCTAGGAACGAATTGCACTAAATCAAAAACATGATACCAAATATGATCATAACCATTTTATTAATTTATCCCTGTAACCAAAATCCACCCTTACAGCCACCCTCGAGATTGCAGTTTGGCGTGACTGTCGCGAAAAGCACCCCTTACCATTTTGGCGCCATATTTCTGCGACGTGATTGGCGCTTGTAGGGGTGAGATGAGGATGCTGGCGCTGATTGGCTGCAGCAGGTGCAGTGGGCGGGGCGTATCGACTGCTGGACCAGGGACCTGGGACTTCCAACCATTTTCATGGTGATTTTCTATACTGAAACTGAGAATCTAGGTGTGTGATATTACTATGATAATTTTAAAAAATCTGTTTATCTATTAATAGAGCTTCAATCCAAAACTGATACTACGAGATACAGAAATTAAGAATATTCATAGTAGGTAGTTATGTGGGAAAGTATTTTCAAATAGTGCATAAAAATAAATTACAGCATATAACAGTTTTTACCATGCATAGAACTACACAGCTCTACTTTGACATAAAGTCAAACTTTTCTCGTTTCTGTTATTTATTTATTTCAAATAAATTATATGACATACTCTACCTACTATGCATGCAGCATTTTATTGCCTGTGTGTTGGATTTTATCAATAAAGTATAAAAATGAAGTCGCTTTTTGCGTTTCTGTCTGTCGTGGAATTTGCTAACTCCTCTTAAACGACGCAACGTGTTTTGATGCGGTGTTCTGTAATAGATAGGGTGATTCAAGAGGAAGGATTATTTTATCACACATGCCGAGAAAATATTTTTTTCTCACTGTAAAATGAGTTGCAGCTGGTGAAACCGGGCAGCTAGTTTAGGAAAAAATATCAAAATTCAGATGAAATTAACTTCGAAAATAATTAGATTTCCCTCGATTTTCCAATTATCTTATACCTAGATCGTATTATATGGAGTTTAAGGGGCAGCTCTCCGAATACTGATAGGGTGCATCTAGATCATTAAACTGAACAACTTTCTACACTCTAACTATCCTACAGGAGAAAAAGGCAAGTCTAGTAGAGTCCTTAAGTAGAGTCAAATAGTCAGAAATCCACGTAGTCGAAAGTAGCCAGTGTCAGTGAAGAAAGATTATGTTAAATCAATAATCAACGAAAACTACAAATCTCTGCAAATCTCATATTGGATATTTGTATCATATTAGGAACATATGATGCACCTGCCACGTTCGCCCCAAATAATGCTAAATGGTAGCTAATCTGTCACAGATATAATCTGATTCTGTGATAGGCGTGACCGAGACAGATGGTCAGGAACTAGGGTTGGCAATGACAGGACTAGGATAAAATAACGAACTGACCATAGCCACGTTATTGAAAAGAAAATTATACTATGCATACTGAAAGAGATTGATATTTCCTTTTCAATAATGACGAGGGGCATTACTGTCAACAATCACACAGTTCTACTGACGATGAGGTTATCCTATAAGTCTAGTACTGGATATATTATGGTTCTCACCCTATTGGGAGGTGTTTGCCATACTTACTTCTGTCGGTTCCCTGTCTCTGCCATGTTCGCCTTTTACGACACCCACACTAAACCATATCTTTTCTGCGGGTGTCGCAAGAAGCGACTTAAGAGATTTGAAAGTTGATGTGTACAGTGTACCTATAGCAATTTAGGCGACAAGCTGACAACTAGTCACTATGATGATGATACACTTTTCTCGTTTTTACAGCGTTTTAAGCACTGCCTACCCCGCAAGGGATATAGGGTAAATAAATGTATGTGTACCTATGTCTGTGCATCTTTATTTTATTTATTGCACATCATATATTTTCGTCAACTCTCTTAATAAAATAGAAACCTACTGTTAATATTTCTTTTACAAAGTTAGAAACTCGATTTTAGCAACCCTGCACACTATCGCCCTAACCAAAAGGCGTAAATTGGGGTGTTTCGTCACTTTTGACTCCAATTTTGTGATATTCGGCAAATCCGCAAAAATTTGACAATTGTGATAAAAGAGGGTGAATTTGATATTAGTTAATCTTGTATTCAATTAGGCGATTTTTGTTTTGCTGAAGGTATAACATAATATCTGCTTATTTATTGAAAATTTAGGTTTTTTCGTACCTAGATAGTAGACACGTACGTTTTCGGAACAAATAAAAAGATGCATGAGAAGTTACTTAGGTTTTCTTTTTAGAATAAGTACTTTAGTACCTACAATCTAATATTTAAAACTAAGTATTCTAACAAGCAAACCCCTATGTCCCATATAGGAACCCTGGTAGGTATCCTCATGATAATGTAGAAGGACATTCACAAAGGTTTTTCTTTGAGACCACCTTTGACACTTGTAAGGAGGTTTTATCAAAACCCATTCATTGTTCGTCGGGAAGAGTTATTCGTTACCTTTGCAAAAAATCCTGTACCTACCTACGAGTACTTTACCCAAAGAAAAGTGACAGGAAGACACAACACTGTGATCCCTGTCAAATTATAAGATTTAACTAAACATGTCGTCAAAACAGTCCGCTTAGCAGGGGTGGCTAAATAAAGGGATATGTCACGCTGCACGTGCTTAGCAGAAATATGTTTTGATATTAAAACGAGTGCAGTGTGGGCACACCCCTATTCATTGTTGTCTAATTGTTTTTAAACTTTTAACCCTCGTGGTAAAATAGGGGCGTGATTTTAAAATGAGTTTGACTTTTTGATATGACTTGACATGTTAAAACAATTTACCTATCATGTTTTGTGTTTTTCAAATTATCTGCTATTAATCTAAATAAATCTGCCACTTGGCTAATTACGGTCAATTTAATAATAAAATCATTATCCGTTTATTAGAGGTCACGGCGTACTGTCTTGAGTCATGCTCAAGTTAACAAATATTTAAATGCGTGCCAAAGCTTCAGGGTAGGTTTATAAAGAATTTAAAATAAAAGTTTTTCAAGGGCTTGACGGATGTTGACGTACGAGGCACAAAGTAATGATTGGCTATATGAGGTGTCGTTTTTGTGTCACCAGTGCAAATGTACAGTCTTATCTATATCACTAAGAAACTAGTTCCAATAACTAGGAAACAGCGAAAATAAAATCCCGGTGACGAAATGTTGTGGATTTGTGTAGTAGTAGGTCCTCTTCACAACGTCCAATAAAATCCCCTCGATAATATGCGGTGCTGGGAGTAGGGGGTTAATTATGTGTCCCTTTTTTCAGTTTCTCGACTGTAAGTGTAACTCGTAAACGGTGCATCATATCTTCAAAATGTCTAAGATACTATTAAAGCTCATTAAATTTCCTATAACTATGTCATCAACATAAAAACCATAACATGAATGGTTTGAAAGTTATGGCCATTTCAAAGCCGGTAGTTTTTTCACTTTTTTATTGCGACACTAAAAAGTGTTTGCTTAATGCGGCTTGCTTTAAATTTATATAATGTTGTCTAGAAGCATAACTTTTCATTTTAAATAATATACGCAAGTGTCTATCTAATATCCGATGACCGCACGAGCTTGAAATCCCGATTTCCTGCCTATGATCCCTAATATGTTTTTAATTAAACGGAACCAAAGATAACGCGGCCCCTCGCCACCCCTAGCCGCTTGCACAACTGTGGTGACGTCACTAGGGGTGCATTTCACGCGCTAATTATTTTATTTTATTTTTATACTTTAGCCAGCTAACATTTTTTTTAGTTTATCGTCAAAATGAAACATAAATACAAAGCGTCAAAATAAATTGCAAATTTAGAAAAATATTCCATATTTATAAATTGTAAAAAACAACTGCAAATATTTTAAAGGGTGAATGATACTGGCCAATTTTCCTCAAGGAACATAGGTCATAATATTAAAAACAATTTTGGCCCTCCCATACAAACTGACTCGCTCTGTCTCTCTCTTCGTGTGGGACACTGAATCGTTCAACGACCCGATGAACCCTGGTTTAGATAGTGAATTTGTATGGGAGGTACATTTTTTTTTCATTTTATTATGACTAATGTTCTTTGAAGAAAGTTGTCCAGTTTCATGGGCTGGTTCAAAATATTTGCAGTTGATTTTTTTACATCCTGTATATTTCTATCCGATAACCATCCATTTTCTATGAGAGGTCTAAGAGTGTATTTTTATTTTGCAACGTAAGTATTTGAAGTAGTTATTTAAAGCATGCTTTTTTTAAAACGGAACCAAAGATAACGCGGCCCTTCGCCACCCCTAGCCGCTTGCACAACTGTGGTGACGTCGCTAGGGGTGCATTTCACACACTAATTATTTTATTTTATTTTAATAGCTACACTTACAAAGTTTTCTCATTTGTCGTCATACAAAGCGTAAAAATAAATTGCAGTAGATTATACCATACCATACCTATATTTGCGTTTGACTACCGGTGATTTTCTATGAGAGGTCCAAGAGTCATTTCATTTTGCAACGCACCTAAGATTTTTTTTTCTGGATTCATTTGTTACCGACTAGATCACTTACCTACTTGGTAACCTAAGTACTTAATACGAGTCTCATATCTATGAAAAACCCATTTTCTCTTATTTTTACACAAAAACATTTTGGGGGAAAAACTAAAAAAGAATAAGTAATAATAATGCTGTTTTCGTCTGCCAGTTCTTATTTCTTTATTTTTAATTGTCACTTTATTAAGTAGTTACTATTCTAGGTACATTAGGTAAACTTACTTAATTTAGTAGTATACAATATTATTATCATTTTATTATTCACATTCATCATTTATTTTTACCAGGCATAACAATAGGCAGCTGCCAGGCAAGTTGGAATTTACTAGAGACTTTGATAATAAGTAGTACCTACTTATTTGTCCAACAAGAGAGCAAAATTGATATTTGTTACAAGTGCCAATTTGATTCCCGAGGTAGTAAAGGATACTAAAAAGTAGCATCCAGAGCTCAGAGAGGGATTCAAAGACACGAGTTGTTAATAAATGTACTCTCGTGTTATGTAGTACACACAGCTTTCAACCTTTAATATGAGAACATGTAAAAGCGCGCGTTCACCTTTTTTTTGTGTATAGGCTCTTGAATACTTTGTGCCAATGTCAAGTAAAAAGGTAAAACGCAATTAAAAAAAAAAGCATTATTTCAAAACTTTCATTTTGCCTCATCGAGGGAGCTAAATAGACTTTTCTACACTGGTTTTACGCAGGTAACCTGTCTTTTTAAACTGGACAGGCAAAAAATAAATTATGTGTCATAATCTGCCGGCCATATAGGACAACAATACGACAACAAACTAGTGTATCTACTGTAAAGTCCACATAAAAGGAAGAAAATAAATTTGTAGGTACATATTTTGCACAGTTTAGTCAACTTTACACAAATCACACTCTTGCTGTTGAAATCAGCAAAGCAGAAAAAGGGTCTATCTTTTCCCCGATTAACACCCTTCCCCTGTCGCAAGCGCCCTCTGTATTCAGACAGCGCTTTCTCTATGCAGGGTGAGCGTGACGTCGGGGGGTGGTTCCCACTGGTCCCAGAGCGCGCGAGGTTTCCGCCGTCTGTCGATAGGTGGCGCCAGTTCAACGGAGCCGTCCGAGTACACGCTACTGCAAGAACGGAGGCTGCAGGACGCGTGGACCTTGCGATCTGGAACAAATATAAGGACTTAACAGGTATTGGTCAGAGAAACTTGCATTATCGCCATTGTTATCATCAAAAGCCGTAAGATGTTGTTGATTGCTATACACGCCAGGATCCTCAGGCGCCATGGTTTTGAGCTGAATAAATCCAACGCGGGTGCCCGCAACTTTTAGCTTTATAAGATTATCTTCTTGTGTCCGTCATTCATGAAGAAACCGCCCCATTGATTGTCGTATGTATGACGTGCAGAAAAATTGGTGATAAAGAAAGAAAACAAAACCCACCTCCAATAGCGTCCAAGTAGTCTTTAGCGACATCTTCCAACTGCAGCACCTGTATGACAGGTGTCGGAGACTTAGAGCGAGGCCTGCGGGCCAGCCGTACTGCCAGGGTGGTCGATATGAGGAACACAGCCACCAGAACCACTGCACCCAGGGATATGCCCACGTCTCTCTCTATGAGGACTGGAAAAAGGAAACAACAACTATAGTAGGAACATCATCCAAATAAAATACACATCAATCATATGTGTTAGATACTACTGGTATTTCCCTAGTGCTACAATAGCAAACAAGGGTCCACTGTTCAACCTAAATGTTAAACATACAAATCAGACGTTATACTTATAACTATCACTACTACTACTATGTATATACTTACAATGCCACCACGGCGGAGAAGCAGCGTGGAGCAAACTCTCCGTAGGCCTCAGGAGTAAAGCCCTCGAGCACCCGTATCTGTTGCAGGCTGACGCCCCAGCCTCGTCTCCGACCCTCAACTTCCCCAGGGCTCCCCTGACGAGCCACGCGCCGCCACCCTGCGCCATTGCCTGCCCGCTGCCAAAACCCATCGACCCTCGCCGCTCAAGGATCAGGGATGAGTTTGTGGTGGACATCCGCCATACGGACACTTCGTAGTATGTTGCATTTTCAACTGGAAAAGAAAAAGGTCATTTTAGCTAGCGAGCTAAGGTTAATAAGTTTTAAAGACTAAGTAAACTTTTGCAATTACCTGGAATACACCTCATCTGAAACTCTCCATGTTCATACGCCATATCACACTGCTGCGGCTGTGGTGGTCTCAAAACCTCGAGACTGAGCGTTTTTTCACAGGGTTTTTCTTGCGAAGCCACGCCATTGCCTGCTTCACAAGACGCCTTTAGTCCTCCGGACAGAGGTCCAGTGATTTGACTCAAAGGAAGATGGGCTGACCCTGAAGTGACAGCTTGGACATCAAAACCCAAAGGCTGGACATGCCACAGATATGTATCTGGAGCTGGTAGGGCTCTGACGTTGCAATGAAGCGTCTCTTTATCTAAGGTTATGCCCCGGTGTGTACATTCTGGAGGAACTGAAAAAGAAAATCCCGTCAAAGTGAATCAAACGTTTAAGATAACTATTCAAATAATAACATACTCAAAAGGATGCCGTATAGTATTAAGGCCATCAAGCCTGGAAAGAGCGCACATTTTTCGCTCATGACACGCATGACGAGCATTGCGTTTTACGACATGCGGCCCGAAAAACCTTAATACACACAACCTTAGTGCACATGACACACACTTAGTTGCTCCTATTTAATAAAGTACCTTCAAAAATACTTACAGAACACAGTAACATCAATACGATCTGATCTCGTCTCGCCGACGACGTTGGCAGCGGCGCAGGAGTAGCTGCCCGCGTGTCGTCTCGTTGCCTCTTCTATGTACAGTCTGTGGGACGACACATCGTCTCCCCATATACTACCTCGCCTTATTAAACTATCCTGTAATGGTTATAATACAGTGTTTAAAATGTGCTACAGTCTCACTGAACCAAAAGACGTCTATTGCAAAGATTTAATTTATTGCAAATAAAACCCTCCTGAAAAGATTTTTACACTTAAAGGTTCGGAACTTTATACAATATTGAAAGTTCTGGTCAACTTTTCAGAGAACCCTCAAGGTATTCCTGTCTACCTGGGAATTATCTTATGTCTAATCAATTTATCTTACAAAATATTCTTACTTAGCAAGAAAGTAAGATCAGGTTTAGGTACTTACATTAAAATACCACATAAATCGTTCTGGGGGTGGATTGGCTTGGACCTCACATTCTAAATGCAGGGAGTCCAGTTCCACCACCTCATTCAGTCTCCCATCTCCCAGCTTTGACACTTCCACTATTGGACTATCTGGAAAAACATTTAAAATATATACGTAAATATTGCAAAGTCGACTTCAAGGACTAACTTATAATGTGGTTCTCACATGGAGTTCTTAAGAATGATTAGTTCAAGTTGACATTGCTGCGGATAGTACTTTGTTGGTTACATTACAAAAGCAATCAAGTGTGTAACCACAAAAGGTTGCGTGACATGAACCAAGCTGTAAATTACTTAATTTTAGTAATTTGCTATGTAGAAACAAATCTGGGTCCGGTACAAAAAATAGACTTGAACCACAATATAATTATCCTGGTCACGGCACCAAATTGTAATTATCCTTCCATAGGCCCTATAAAAATCTGAGCAGTGTCCGATTGGTACGCAGGTATGCAGTATCATAGTTGGTACAAATTGACAAGCGATAGAGTGCCGATACCCAGTGGACAACTCTGAGATTTAAACAGGCCTGTATCCTTGTCTTGTAAAAATATCACGTAATTTGGATAGCTTACACGTAACGTTGAGCGTGATGACGTCAGCTTTGGAGCCTCGGCTGGGTGCCATGGCTGGGTTGGTGGCGACGCAGGCGAGAGTCGCGCCGTGGTCGGCTACTGATGGAGTCAGCAGCAAATGAGATGTTGCTGTCCGCGTCGTACTGTTCCACGTCTGGAAATCACAATTATGAGATTAGATCCTGCAAAGCTTGATACCTTAGATTTTTATTCAAAATTCAGAACCATAACAGCCACTACAGTCCACTGCTGGACATGGGCCTCCCCCTATCGGAGAGTATTGCCATACTCACCACGCTCGGTAGAGGGATTGGCCAGCGCAGTGCAAGATGTTACATTTACAGGGAACGCTGCTGCCCATTCCCTGGATGATTAAACCTAAGTCGCTTTTTACGTCACCTATAGGTAGAATTAGGGTGATGCTATTCTAAGCTGGCATCACACGGCATAATTCGGAAACCTCATTCTGATTTCGTTAAAATGACTGTAAAAAGCAACAATTACTACATTTTTTATGTAAAATACCAATGGACCAGAAGTAATAATGATAAGGCAGGAACCTGCTTATTAAGTACGGAGCTATTTTATATCAGCTGTTGTTAATGTAGTGTTAAATTACTTTAAAGGTGTTATAACACGAAAACTTTTTACGACTTCATCGTTTCTTGTAATTATGGGCAGGTCAGGTACGAAGTATAATAGGTATCGAACTACCACTAATTATGGTGTAGTTAGTTGTTTATTTTAGTGATGACACTATTTTGATATCATTCCTACACTACCTACATATATCATAGGTGAATTAAACATCATGTACTGCGCTTTCCAATCCAACAGCGAAGTGTGGTAAGTATACCCGGATATGGGGGAGGCCCATGACTAGCAGTGGACTACTATGGCAGTTAAGGTAAGGTAAAGTAATCTTCTACATATAGCTAACCTGGTTACTATGCACAGTCAAATGTCTGTGATCCAGCCACCAGGACAGGTCCGGCTGTGGGTGAGAGCCGTAGGCCTGGCAGTGTACCAGGGCCGGTTTCCCTGCCTGCAGGGTCTCGTCCACCGTGCCTTCCACCCAGTGGATTGACACGTTGTAAGCAGGTACTAAAAAAAACAAAGTTCTTTATGAATATTAGTATAGTAACTAGTAAACGATCAGTCACGTTTTGGTTTAAGCTCTCAGTAAATTAAGATAATAAGTTTAGCTTTGTCAAGTTTGACTTATGGTGGGAAAGCGCCTACTCCACAATTTGAAGCGTCAGTTGTAATAATGAATGATATATTTGAATGCTAAAGAAGTTCAGTGTGATAATTTTAGGCAGCCAGCTCTAAGAAAAGGACACTTACAGTATAGCTCGATCTTCAAGCTGGCTACAACAGGAGGGGCGAGCTTAGAATTGCTGGCTCTACAGGAAAGAGCAGCTGCGTTGTCCCTGGTGAGAGGCAGGTACAGCTCGTTCTCCCTCATACCAGGCACCTCGCTGTCACCGTCTGACGCGTCCACCAGCGTCTCGCCAGAGTACCAGCTGATGCGAGGTGGAGGACGACCTGGTGAGCAATATAAATATAAGGTGTAAAAAAATTAACTGCAAATATTTTAAGGGGTGAACCAGCCCGTGAAACTGAACAACGTTCCCCAAGGAACATTGGTCGAAATATGAAAAAAAAAATTGTACCTCCCATACAAAATGTACCAGCCGACCGAGTCAATTTGTATGGGAGGACCAAATTTTTTTTTCATATTTCGACCTCCGTTCCTTTTAAGAAAGTTGTTTAGTTTCATGGGCTGTTTCACCCCGTAAAATATTTGCAGTTGATTTTTTTGACATAAAAATATTCTTTCAATTTATCATAGTGCACAGTTCGACATAGGACCTATGTAATATGATTGGATATGATTCGGGAATCAAATCATATTCCAGTTTCTTTTTCATCGTGCGATCATCTTCCACTTTATGTGCCGTGTGGTGCCGGCAGAGTAGAATAGCACCACCCCTTCTCTTCCCGTGGGGGTCGTAAGAGGCGACCGAGGGATAAACCCGACCCAAACAGCCAGGGCCAACCGTATGGTGGTGGTTAATCTACCACAAAAGCATTCCCAAGGAGGGTTGACGACGGGTAGGCAGCCAGTCGTAAAATTCAGCCAAATCTTTTTGCAACACGATTTTGTGTTCAACGACACGTGTTGCGCCGACCCCAAGTAATTGGGATAAGGGCAGGAAGATGATGATGATCATCTTCACTTTATCTAGCCTTAAGAATCATTTGCTTCTATATAATTTGGACAGAAAACACTTTTTCTCCGCGTTACATGAAAGGAAAATGACCTGGTGCCTTATTCTGTAACTATGTCAGGAACCTGAACCAACTAACAAGTCTGTATTTTCAAGGTTAAAGCTGTCGAGCAATTTTTTGTTCGTCACGAATACCAAGTGTAATTATAGGCTATTTGTGTTCCTAATTAAATGGCACGCTCAACACGGTGATTTGCAAAAAAGTGCTTTTATTCGTAATTACTTACCAACAAGATTCCAGCGTTCGTTAGCAATATTGAATCGAGTTTCTGAAAGTGACGTACCTATTTAAATAGGAGCATAATACGTGCCCCTGATTGTTTTGTGTATAAGTAAGAATCAAATACATCCCATTATGAAAAATAGCAACGTACCTAAACTAAATCTTTCTGAACTTGATATAAACTATCCGGCAAAGAATGTCCAATTACAACATGACTGCTTAATTATTTCGGAGACTTTAATGTAAAGTGACAAGACAGAGGAAATGAACTTGTATTACCACATTTCGGAGTGACTATGCTATGCCACCCATCATGGGCTCGTTAAGTCTTAGGTAGGTATACTGGGAGTACCAAGTCGAAAAGAGGACAAGGTACTGATGAAATTGAAATATTAAAAAATGGATTTTCCTTACAAAATCGCCGTTCAGCCGATTGATTTATCTACTATTGAAGGTCAATTTTTTTCATATTTCGGCCTATGTTCTTTTGGAAAAGTTGTTAAGTTCCATGAGTATGTTGAGGTTGAGTACCTCTTTTCGGCTTGTTACCTATACTCTTTCCCAGTCCAATACCAATCTAGTGAATTAAAAAACAACTTCATAAAAAGATCAGTAAAAGCATCCCACCGCTTGATCACCTGTGAAGTAAATATTTACCTCCGATGACGAAGCAACTTAGTACGAGCGTATCTCCTTCGTGGTAGGGGCCGATGCTTTTCTCAACCGGATTGTGCAGCTCGTCCATGAAAAATGGTTCCCCAGGAAGCACTGAAACATGAAGTGGTTACAAAGATTACCTCTTTTTCTGACTTAGATGTATTTGAAATATTCATTAATTAAACAAAAGATAAACTACATACATACATCACGCCTATATTCCTTGGAAGTTGGCAGAACGTAAAAGGCTGTACAAAATTATTTTAATCTCTCCAGCTTGAAAACAGCAGGTTTACCGCTTAAAATCAGTGAGAAAAATAATTTTTGATCACTCGATGAGGCAAAGTGATTTGAATTTCAAACTACATGTAATAAACTTTTTTTTTAATTAATCAGCCTAATTTTTTTATTGCCTTTTGTTCGATTGTAAAGGCACGCTTTTGCATTTTCTCACTAGTAGAGGTAAAGAGTTAAGTGTACCACACGAGAGCACGAGAGCAAATTTAATTACAACTCGCGGTACGAGTATTGAATCCTTCACTGAGCTCAGGATAGGTACTACTTTTGAATAAAAATAAACTTTGCTCTCATATTGTACAAATAACAATTTTAACTGTCACCGCCCTTGTGGCCACATGATTAATTAAACTTAGTGATATTAAGCAAGCGCTGGAAAGTTCAATAAGAATAAAAAAGTGCTCCAAAACCAATTCAGTTTATCGTGTTTCTTTTGCGGATATGTGTTATTCATTAAAACCCTGAAAAGTTTGCGTAGATATTGACAAAGAAAGTTCTTTATTATGAGTATTTTGAAACTGTAGAATGTAAAATCTTTCCCCAGGGCAGTATTTAGGCTCGAGAATAGTTGGTAGGTCAGCTTCGTTGGCATGGGCACTTTTGGTTCTAATTAAAACTTTATCAGTAACAACTCTCACGGCTATTACTGAATCTCGGCGCAAGAATCACATTATAACCAAGTTCACTACGAGAAAATATTACTTACTCTGAAACTATAACAAAACAGGGAGTAACTTTTACACAGTGGGTCGCAAGTTACAAAAACTTATCGTACTGGGATCGGGGATAAGTTATAGCCGCTGTCCAACGCAACGCCTTTTAGTTTCGTAATGTTCATTGTATTTTCAGTTATTCTGTACAACTTTATTAATATTCTTTGAGTGCTAAAGTTCTTTTACGTGATTGAAAGATTGCGTCTGGCGTCTTTGCAATGTAATTTTTTGAGGCAAAGGTCATAAAATGAAAGAAAATATTGAGTACTTGCCTATCGAGATAAGTACCTACTGCAATCTGCTTAATATGGTGTAGATAATGAACCTTACTAACGTTGCCTAAAACAAGGTTTTAGACAAGTTGCACATGAAATTGAACAATTTAGTGAAACATTTGGGTACTTGAATAAAGTTTTGTTTCGCTACTGTTTGGTAGGTACAGATTACAAAGAATTTATGGCATACGATGTTCTCGAGGCTCAAAATAAAAATATAGACGTTATATTAGCAAACGTAAGCCTTGAGATACAAAGCCTAGCCTTCGTATCGCACATAAAGGTTTTTTCTTAGCCTCTATAATATCCCACTCATATTTTATCCTCGGAGATAAGATAAGATACGGGTCGGGACATGACATGACGGGATAACACCACAGCTTAAGTTCAAGTTTGCTCTTTTGCAAGTTGCCCATTCGTTTTATTGCGACCCCGAAAAGGCCTTTATGAAACGAATATGTGCTTCACAAAAGTTTTCCCGTTGGTTTTTCTCGCCTATTCAAACTGAAACTAGCTATTCATTTAATAGCCATACAAAACTGGTTTTTATCTCGGATATTGTGATATTAATGTAGAGCTATGAAAACAAGAGGAACCAGTGACCAGTGCAAAATTAAAAAACAATTAGGGCATAAAATACCTATGCAGCTTACCTATCTGTATCACGTTTCACGTCTCAAGGAAAATGTACAGTTTCTAGATTACATTACTAGGGTATACTACCAACCCGACCAACTCAACTCGTCTTCGTTTATTTTATTAGTCGGATTTTATATTGTAGTGTAAGGTATGGGATATAGCGCAGAAAATATTTGATGTCATATTCGAACAACTTGATTCCGCGTAAAATGTTAAGCTTTTAAATAAAAGTCGTCAAATATCTTCCAAAATTAAGATGTATTTAAACTTTTGCTCAAGGTGGGACTTTCCTCCTGCGTGACGCGCGCATTAACGAGACTAAGTTTACACCTACACGAACAATTTCAATATTAAAACAGAACAACTGTTTATTGAACAACAAATGACTCACTAGGACTAGATCATAGATCAATCTTTGAGGCAGAAGTCGAGTCAGACAGACGTAGGGCCGACGAGATGGGTCCGAGCCGCGAACTTGAGTGATCTATTACTCCTTGTTTCTGCTGATTTGACCAGAGTTATTTAGCCTACTTGACTTGCAATATTTGTTTACACAAGTGTAATCATAGTTTTTGGAAAACTTGCAAAATTTACCACCGGAGGCTACCTGTGAGTGAACCAGTGACCCTCACCATCTGTACTGACCACTAACGCGTGGTAAGGCTCCATGTACTGGGATAGTTTTTGCAACGAATTCCCAGCGGCTATTGGAAGATTTCCAAAAAAATTGAAATTTGGGTATTAAGTAATCATAGTATAATAACAAAAAATAAATGCTTTACATCGTTTATTGGTATTTTGTGGCCATGGTTAGTCAACAAATACTCACTTGGCATAATGCTATACAAAAGGGAATAATTTAATTCACTTTGTGTAATCCTCTGCATAAAGCAAATGAATGACAATTAATAAATTCATCAACCAAATTGGAAGTTAATTATTTGCATTACCTTTATGTTGCTTTTGTAAAATATTGTAACTACATCAATCATTGCCTAGTAAGTATGTGTGTGTACATTCGACTCATCAAGGTAAATACTGTTTTCAATTAAAATAAAAGTATTATCATCGTTTATCATAGCGTAAATAAAATTGATTTGTAATTTACACATGAAAGGAAAAGAAAAAATTAAAAACGTTTCGATTTTCGATAATATGTGTAAATTGGCCTGTGGGCGAATATAAGTTGCTAGGGTTCACTTAAGTTGTGATACTCACCAACTACAGTGAGGTTGACGGGCAGGTTCCTCGTGGGGGACAGAGCGAAGTCCACCCTGCAGTGGAACAGCGCCTGGTCGTCCTCCCGCAGGCTGGAGATGGTGATGGCTGTGGGCTGCTGGCTCAGGTTGTGATACTCACCAACTACAGTGAGGTTGACGGGCAGGTTCCTCGTGGGAGACAGAGCGAAGTCCACCCTGCAGTGGAACAGCGCCTGGTCGTCCTCCCGCAGGCTGGAGATGGTGATGGCTGTGGGCTGCTGGCTCAGGTTGTGATACTCACCAACTACAGTGAGGTTGACGGGCAGGTTCCTCGTGAGAGACAGAGCGAAGTCCACCCTGCAGTGGAACAGCGCCTGGTCGTCCTCCCGCAGGCTGGAGATGGTGATGGCTGTGGGCTGCTGGCTCAGGTTGTGATACTCACCAACTACAGTGAGGTTGACGGGCAGGTTCCTCGTGGGAGACAGAGCGAAGTCCACCCTGCAGTGGAACAGCGCCTGGTCGTCCTCCCGCAGGCTGGAGATGGTGATGGCTGTGGGCTGCTGGCTCAGGTTGTGATACTCACCAACTACAGTGAGGTTGACGGGCAGGTTCCTCGTGGGAGACAGAGCGAAGTCCACCCTGCAGTGGAACAGCGCCTGGTCGTCCTCCCGCAGGCTGGAGATGGTGATGGCTGTGGGCTGCTGGCTCAGGTTGTGATACTCACCAACTACAGTGAGGTTGACGGGCAGGTTCCTCGTGGGAGACAGAGCGAAGTCCACCCTGCAGTGGAACAGCGCCTGGTCGTCCTCCCGCAGGCTGGAGATGGTGATGGCTGTGGGCTGCTGGCTCAGGTTGTGATACTCACCAACTACAGTGAGGTTGACGGGCAGGTTCCTCGTGGGAGACAGAGCGAAGTCCACCCTGCAGTGGAACAGCGCCTGGTCGTCCTCCCGCAGGCTGGAGATGGTGATGGCTGTGGGCTGCTGGCTCAGGTTGTGATACTCACCAACTACAGTGAGGTTGACGGGCAGGTTCCTCGTGGGAGACAGAGCGAAGTCCACCCTGCAGTGGAACAGCGCCTGGTCGTCCTCCCGCAGGCTGGAGATGGTGATGGCTGTGGGCTGCTGGCTCAGGTTGTGATACTCACCAACTACAGTGAGGTTGACGGGCAGGTTCCTCGTGAGAGACAGAGCGAAGTCCACCCTGCAGTGGAACAGCGCCTGGTCGTCCTCCCGCAGGCTGGAGATGGTGATGGCTGTGGGCTGCTGGCTCAGGTTGTGATACTCACCAACTACAGTGAGGTTGACGGGCAGGTTCCTCGTGGGAGACAGAGCGAAGTCCACCCTGCAGTGGAACAGCGCCTGGTCGTCCTCCCGCAGGCTGGAGATGGTGATGGCTGTGGGCTGCTGGCTCAGGTTGTGATACTCACCAACTACAGTGAGGTTGACGGGCAGGTTCCTCGTGGGAGACAGAGCGAAGTCCACCCTGCAGTGGAACAGCGCCTGGTCGTCCTCCCGCAGGCTGGAGATGGTGATGGCTGTGGGCTGCTGGCTCAGGTTGTGATACTCACCAACTACAGTGAGGTTGACGGGCAGGTTCCTCGTGGGAGACAGAGCGAAGTCCACCCTGCAGTGGAACAGCGCCTGGTCGTCCTCCCGCAGGCTGGAGATGGTGATGGCTGTGGGCTGCTGGCTCAGGTTGTGATACTCACCAACTACAGTGAGGTTGACGGGCAGGTTCCTCGTGGGAGACAGAGCGAAGTCCACCCTGCAGTGGAACAGCGCCTGGTCGTCCTCCCGCAGGCTGGAGATGGTGATGGCTGTGGGCTGCTGGCTCAGGTTGTGATACTCACCAACTACAGTGAGGTTGACGGGCAGGTTCCTCGTGGGGGACAGAGCGAAGTCCACCCTGCAGTGGAACAGCGCCTGGTCGTCCTCCCGCAGGCTGGAGGTGGTGATGGCTGTGGGCTGCTGGCTCAGGTTGTGATACTCACCAACTACAGTGAGGTTGACGGGCAGGTTCCTCGTGGGAGACAGAGCGAAGTCCACCCTGCAGTGGAACAGCGCCTGGTCGTCCTCCCGCAGGCTAGAGATGGTGATGGCTGTGGGCTGCTGGCTAAGGTCTGACTTCAGTCTACCGCTGGAGTTGAATCGAGGGCTTGACCATTCGATGCCAATGCGCGCGTCGTAACTGGAAGAATAATTTTACTTCAGTATCAACCAAGGCACATGCTGGATTGGAATTTCGTCATACTGTTTCTTCCCTTATAGGGCTAATTGGTAAATTCAGGGAATAGTCAGCAGCGTTTCCTGTAATGGAGCCCCATGTCCAGCAGGGACTGTTGCGGCCTTTGATGTTAATGATAAACCGAATAAAGGAATCATGGTTTATCTTCTTAGAAACTTTGACTGAACTGTTCCTTACCTGTAAATAGGAGCATTGTTCTTGTACCAGACTAAGAGCATGAGCTGGTCATCAATAATGTCTGGAGTGGAGTCGCAATACAGCGTCGTGCTGCCTCCTTCTAGGGCCTCCTGGTGGAACACTGGAGCTGGAAAACAACCATAGATTTGCTACCGGAAAACTGTATCAATCAAAATGTTTCTTTCATTTACAAATCTGTCTATCGCCTGTCATACATAGACGGTTTGCTTTTAAAGTTTAAGGATAGGTATGCTTCTAATCTTACCATCAGCAGCGCCAGGAAGAAATCCGTATGCGTACGAGTAAATCAGCAGGAATATGAGAGGCGCCGCTGTGACGCGCATTCTATGGTCCATCCATGCTCCCGCGCCGCGCCCTCATTGGTCGGCGCGGTTTACGCATCTGATTCTCTACTAGTTCGGCTATGTTGTTTTCATCGTATGAAGCCGATGGAATTGATTTCTTCGAGGCATAGTAAGTATGGTAGATTATCTGAAACAATAAAAAGAATGCTTAGGAATATTAAACTTCAAAAATAATATCGGGTCGGATTTATCGGATTGAATTGAATAATAAAATTGAGACCGATTAGGCTTACGAAAGTCACGGATTATGCGCTATTGTGTGTAAATAAGCTGTTGATCTGCATTGCGAGATTGAAAGTGAATTATGAAGATACATTATTTTGTATGAGCCTCCTGCTACTGGCACAGTCATAAATATTGCAAAAGGTAATTTACTGCCTTCACTGCGAATGTATAGAGCAGGTATGTGTGTTTAACTAATTATTAGAAATCTCTATCCAGAGGAAATCCCTGTGGTACTCATTAAAACTTTGCTCTTGCTCTGTTTTGACAATTGTCTGTGGAATAAGTACCTACTGCCAGCAGCATACCAACCTACTGAAGGGATCACCCACCATGTACTGGATTTCTTATGAATGAGTATTGAAACCAGTTTAAGTCGACCTCTTAAAGTAAGTTAACGTGCTGCTGAGAGGTACTCGTATCTATTCTGAATCATAGTTTTTGTGTCAAAGGTCCCTTGGGTCACTTTATTTCTGAATTTGTAGATCCCAGATATTGTGTCGTTCTGAGGGTCGGTCAGGGACACCAAAACTGTCAGTTTTATGTGTATGAATGATAAGTAGATGTACGTAGTATGTATGTATGATATGCTTAAAAGGTTTTCTGTTATGAAAGTAGACCGTCGTCAATCTTACGTCACGGAGTAAAAAAGATGGATTGTAGTTATATGGCGACATTATACTATTGCAAAATCCTTCACCATTTTATCAGGTATCCAGGTACATAACGTAGTAGGCGGGCCCTAATTTAATTTCTACGAGACGAGAAAGTTTTTTGAATAAGTATGACAAAGGTATATTCCGCGCTAGTTGTCATATCTCTAGAAGTAAGTATCTGCTTCTGCTTACATTGCCATCAAATCCACCTACCTACTCATGAAAGGAGTCGACTTGTTCTAGTTTTTCTTAATATTTTTATGAAAATCTTGATGATATTTTTGTCAGTTGGGTAGATAAATAGGGTAGGGTCCCTTAAATGGGTAGGTACGTGGGTTTGCTGGCGATAGTATCTGGGTATCGTACAGTTACGGAATTGCATTGTATTGTATATGATATGTATGATAGATCCCTTACCCCTTACACCCTTTACAGCCACAACAGTCCACTGCTGGACATGGGCCTCCCCCGTATGGGAATTTGTTAAGTTTTATGGTCTTAATGATATTCGGAGAGCTGCCAAGCGTGGTGAGGACTCACCACGCTTGGCAGGCGGATTGTATGATTGATTGATAATTGATATCAAATACTTATTTTCCGTGCAAGTTGTCATTATATCAGTTGAAATTCGGCACGCAGTAGGTGAGTTTCGACCTGAGGCTGCGACTGACAAAACTTTCCTTTAGACCAGTGTTCCCAAACCTTCCGATTTTTCGGTAGATCTACCAAATTGGGATTTAATCTACCGAATTGAGGCAAAAATCTACCGATCTTTCAGGTTTTTGGGGTTTTTGCTTAGCAATGAACGCCGCCCTTCTATTTTCATGAATTTTATTATAATGTGGACGATCCGTGCGTAAAGTTCAGTTTTCTTCAAGCGAATGAAGTGAGTGAACTAAGTGCGATTTCGCGCGAACAAACCGCATGATGCGGCGCACGCACTTTATTTGCCATCACCGTCGCACGTGTTATCAATGCAATTTCGGTTCGTTTTTTAGGGTTTCGTAGTCTACTAGAAACCCTTATAGTTTCGTCATGTCTGTCTGTCTGTCTGTCTGTCTGTCTGTCTGTATGCCGCGCCCTCATATCTTCGTCAGTTTTAGAGTTATCGACATGAAATTTGGTGAGAAGATAGATCGTGTTGACCCAAATATACAAATGTTAAGAAAAAAATATTTTAACTGTTTTTTGGACCCCCTCCCATACAAGTGAAAGGGGGGCAAAAAAAATTTTTTTCTTCTGTAATATTGAGTAGGATATCGTTGAATAGGTCTTTTAAAACTAAGATGAGGTTTCTTTGAAACAAAGTCACTAAAATGTTTCTGTCATGAGATATTTACTTTTAAAAGGGCGTTTTTGACCCATAATTTGTTCCAGCTGTAACTTCTAAAGTATAAAAGCTAAAAATTTGAAATAAATATGAAATATAGCTTACAATCTGAAGTTACAATGAAAACTATAACGGATATTGTACCTTTTAAGGTTTCAGAAAAAAATGAGTTTTTCTATTTGCGGTTGGTCATCATACTGCTGCTAACAAACCAGCAACAAATTTAAGTTTGTAATGCTGAAAAACCTGATATTTGAACGTTGACTACGAAACCCTATTTGTGGGCGTGTCTGACACGCTCTTGGCCGGTTTTTGATTGTATTTGTTCGCGAGTTGCAAAAAATACCTCTTTTTGCTAATTTTCTTTATCTACCGAATTCTACCGATTTTTCAACTGAGAATCTACCGAAATTATTATTTTTGGTTTGAGAGCACTGCTTTAGACCAAATATTTGTCCAATGAGGGGAATGCTTTTATGACGCTTTTTGTTCTGTAAAAGGTTACAGAGTTTTTGCTGAAAAAGGTAACTGAGTTTTTTTTAGTTTTTAAAGCCCAATTTTAAGTGAAAATTTTTGGCCCGGTCCATTAACGGCGCGTCCAAAAAACGCTAAATTGTACAAACATCGTTAAGATAATCCATTTACGCTGATAAAAATGTGCGTAGCTGTCTGTTTATATTGTAGAGATAATCTAGTTTGTTTCTATTTTAATTAGAGCCAACCAAAATTATTTTATTAGGGTAAATCTCACATGCATCGATATTACGAATTGTGACAGCCATCATACAAAGTGACAACGTAAGACAGCCGCTATTTATGTGATTAAGTACCTCTTTCGTCAAAAAACTTAATACGGTAAATACCGAAAAATTCTACAGTGCGTATGAGAAACGTCTTGAGATAAAATTAAACTTCGGGCGCTGTACGTAGTTCCTACATGTGCGTGGAGTTTCTGGTAAGTATGTCTTTCTAACCAGCCTTTTTGACAGAAGCAGCGTGATGCGTCGGGCGAGCCTTAAAGATCAGTGGTTGTTTATACGAGTTAGGGCAGCTCTCCGAATTTCATTCAGACCATGAAACTAAACAAATTCCCATAATAAAATTATTTCAGGAGACGTCAAATATTTTCTTTTTAACTTTTCATACAAAATAACAATCAGCTGTCTCATATAAGAAAGTAGTTTATTCTCATGGTTTGCATGCAAAAATAAGCCGTGTGGTGCCGGCAGAGTAGAATAGAAGCCGTGTGGTGCCGGCAGAGTAGAATAGCACCACCCCCTCTCTTCCCGTGGGGGTCGTAAGAGGCGACCGAGGGATAAACCCGACCCAAACAGCCAGGGCCAACCGTATGGTGTCGGTTAATCCACTACAAAAGCATTCCCAAGGAGGGTTGACATCTGGTAGGCGGCCGGTCGTAAAATTAAGCCAAATTCTTTGCAACACGATTTTGTGTTTAACAAAACGTGTTGCGCCGACCCCAAGTAATTGGGATAAGGGCAGGAAGATGATGATGGTTTGAATGCACTCTATCAGTATTCCGAGAGTTGGCCCTTACACCCCGTAACCAACAGAGCAGCAAAATACTAAATGCGATAGATTTGTTTCTACCTAAATTTCTACGAGTTGATCCTACTATCAACCAACACAAGAGACAAGACTCAGTTTAAGCCACTGTAAATATAGCTATTGTCAAGTTTTCGCTTATAGCGATCCGTCAACGGTTTTGAACAATAAGTTTAGGTAGGTACTTTGCAACAACAATAGCAAAACCTTTTAGGAGTTCCAAAATTTCCTTTATTGCTTCATCACTCTGCACGTCGGCCACTATTGCCGGTTATTTCGTCACGCCTCGCCTAAAGGGCAAAGAGTGCAGTAAAAAGATAGTACCAACGTCAACTAAAAATACATAATAATTTAATTATTTACCTTATTAAACCAAGAATCTTGTAAAAGTCATAAACTGAAAATTAGAAAATTTATCAGTGACCGCCGGGACTTGAACCCGGGAGCGTGGATAAGGCCCACTGCTCTGCCAACTGAGCTACGGGCGCCTGGCTGACCCTGATGAATTTTTCAACCTGTTGATGCTCTTTTCGAAGCGACTATTGCCGGCTGTCGCTGATGACTTTTTAAATTCTATTATTTTCAATTTATGAGAATAATATAGCATAGCTGTGCTGCAGCACTGTGAGTGCACTAAAAATCCCATTACTCCTAGAAGTATCAAGAAACGGAGGTATAGGTTTCCAAATCGAAAATTTTCAAATAGTTTACAGTTCGTTATGATAATAGAATAATCTTTTAGCTTTTAGTCCATCAATCAAAACTGTTGTGCGGTGTGTGAGTTGGGAAAACTTCATCGGTTTTTGTGGCATTATCTAAAATAGAACATTTCATTCCCAAGTCGTGCGCAACAAGAAGCCGCACACCATGGTCATTAACTCGCGCGCGAATTTTAGAGTCTATGGTTCGTACCTATAAGCACTGCCTTTATCAGACAGAAGTCAAACTGCAGTGCAAACTAATTTTCCTCGTAAGTGTGCAAATAAGTAACGAACCACACTTTGTAGTGCTGCTGGGGGTGGTTTGCAACACCCATACATTATAAGACCCCGGTCACACAGGCGACTTTGTTCCCACGTGTGTGAAAAGGAACTTTCAATAATATGCCGGCAAAAGTCGCCTCAGGGTACAGGCCTGGTTAACGTTCGCCAAGTGAAGCACTCTATAAAACTTACACTGCAGTACAAACCTCCTTATTCCTCGTCCGTGGGTAAATAAGCTCGAGCCGCATTTCGCAACACTTTGTAGCGGTCCTGGGGGTAGTTTGCAGCACCAATACATTAGAAAGCACTCTATCAAAGAGTCACACTGCAGTACAAACCTCGTTTTTCCTCGTCTGTGGGTAAATAAGCCACGAACCTCACTCCGCAACACTTTGTAGCGGTCCTGCGGTCCTGGGGGTAGTTTGCATCACCAATACATTAGAAAGCACTCTATTAAAGAGTCGCACTGCTGTACAAAACTCCTTTTTCCTCGTCCGTGGGTAAATAAGCTACGAACCGCACTCCGCAACACTTTGTAGCGGTCCTGGGGGTAGTTTGCAGCAAAAATACGCTAGAAAGCACTCTATCAAAGAGTTGCACTGCAGTACAAGTCTCCTTTTTCCTTGCCTGGGGTAAATAAGCTACGAACCGCACTCCGCAACACTTTGTAGCGGTCCTGGGGGTAGTTTGCAACGCCAATACATTATTAACGTTCGCCAAGTGAATACTAATGCGAATTACCCAACCCTGGGTGCAAAAGTGGTCGGTAATATATTATTATACGGCCAACCCTTGAGCATAATTTGACAGACTTAATTAACTAATTGAAATGACTGACGCTTTTAATAATGAATTAGTAAGTAAAAACAAAAACATAAAAATAGTAGTTTCTTGTACATCATAATCATATTATAAGTAGGTTCTACGTGGAGAATTTAAATTGATATTGGGTATTTAGAGTTATAAGTAAAACCAAAATAAATTATAAAAGCAATTGTTTGCTCTATAGTTCTTATTTTAGCCAAAATTACCACTTACCATAGACTTTTGCCACAGACAAGCCTATCTATAAAAAATGCGCCACAGAGGAGTGGTTATTGGATTCTAAATATGTATTTTTAACCTTCTAAATATGGTCCGAATTCGTTTTGTTTGTGGAATTTCAGGTGGTATGAGATGAAATATGACAAACTGCACGGATTTTTTGACGTCATACCTATGCAATCAGTGCCTACGAAACGTATGTAATGTACCTATGTAAGATAAGAAGATCGAAACACTATTTATTTGATGTTTTGGATGTTTGTAAACTTTCCGCAATTAAATATCAAGGAGGTCAAGGTACTCATGAAACTGAACAACTTTCCACATGGAACATGGGTTGAAATATGAAAAAAAAATTGGACCTACCATTCAAAATCGCCGATCAGGTAATTGATTTACTATGGGAGGTCCAAATTTTTTTTATATCCCTTGCGAGGTAGGCAGAGCATAAACGGCTGTAAAAATCGGCTATTTACACCACGTTTGACAAAAGTTTGAGAGTCATTCGGAAGACTGTGTATCGCCATAGTGACAGGTTGTCAGCCTGTCGCCTAAAATTGCAATATACATCAACTGACAAAAATTTATCCTTATCGGTAAGGACGACGGAAGAATTTGAATTCGACACTTAAGTACTCGTATCTAGAGCAAAAGGGACCCGCGTATCATATAAGTTTCCTCTCAAAGCCTTAAATGCCTAAACACTGTTGAAAATTCAATTAAGCCTCGGCGAAAATTGTGAATTTGAGAGGCGGCGACCTCATCTCATAGACGGCGAAATGATTTTGGTAATGTTTAAACTTTTAAATGAGCATTTCCTGATGGAAACCTTACAGAATTTCTGTAAATGTTGGTAGACCATCAGAGCAAATATCATTTAGTGAAATGTTTGAAATTTTGTGTTCGGGACATGTCCCTTGACCAATTAGCACGATTTATTTGATTTCCAAACTCCCCGAAGAATCACTGAAAATGCTGAAAGAAGTGAGGAGAGAAACAACGTCCGTTTGTGCATTATTTTTGCGCTGCAAAACGCATGCATTAGGAGTTAGGTTAGGACTATACAGATGTCTTCTTATCTCATACACAGACGGTTTATGTCAAACGGCCTGACAGAAACATCCGTCGACGCAGCGTTGTGCGATGCGCAGCGCTAGTGGATGCGTCTGTCAGACCGTTTGACATAAACCGTATCTAATCATTATATATAATAAAACTAAGTTGATAAAATGTACGTGCCGATAAAACTTAAAAAGGATTCCCTGTGCGATCAAGGGACTTATATTGTGCAATAGCCCTTTATCTCCCCCCCTCGAACAAGAAAGTTCCCGTTTTAACTAAAAGGGCGTATTTTTAAAGATATACTCGTAAGGGCTTTTACAATTACAACCCCTCAAGCAGTGGCGCCATCTGTTGTCGAGTAGTCGAACTCCACCGTTCGTGATCTTTGATGCAATCTGTTTCAAAATTTTGGATTTTAAATGCAATGTATTTAAAACTTTTTTATTAGACCAAACAGATAAATACTGCGAGTGAAACCGCTGGCGGAAAGTTAGTATATAATAAAACTAAGTTGATAAAATGTACGTGCCGATAAAACTTTAAAAGGATTCCTGGTACAATAAAGGGACTTATATAGTGCAAGCCCTGTATCCCCCCTCGAATAAGAAAGTTCCCGTTTTATCTTAAAGGGCATATTTTAAAAGATATAAGGGCTTTTACAATCCCTCAAGTAGTGGCCCCATCTGTTGCCGAGTAGTCGAACTCCACTTCCAGTGGATTTTAAGTGTAACGTATTTAAAACTTTTTTATTAGACCAAACAGATAAATACCGCGAGTGAAACCGCGGGCGGAAAGCTAGTTGTAAATAAGGTCGAAATTCGTATTGTTCTAACGCAAGCGATGTGCATTGCAATAATGACATACAAACGGGCGGTACGTTTTGGTTCCTCGCCTAACTCACTGTTTATTGAATTTTCTCTTCGTTCATTTCAAGTACTTATCTAATACTTACCCATTTTACTTGAGTATCCGTTTGTAGCCCAGTTGTGAAGTTTCAAGATTCCTCAGTTTGGAAGTTACTAACTGTTTTTAATAAAAAGACCTTGCTTGAACTGGTATCGATAATTGCAAAAGTTACCAGCTTTGTTTAAGCACGAAATCTATTTACAACTTGGCCCAAATAAAAATTATAATTTATAATTCTTATCAACTATTGAACAGTTGTTATTGTTTTTGTGACTTTCATTCCACCAAAAACATAAATGTGAATATGGTAGCCAAGTTCATTTTTCGGCCGACAAAAGGGCTGTACATGAGGGCTAAGTTCAGTCAACAGTCCTAAAATTTATTTATTTATAAGGCAGTTTAACGTTATTTAGTATAATGAAACAAACAACTTAAAATTCTAGAGCATCTCAAAGTTTCACATGACAAGATATACCACAGATATACCTACATTGTTAAGATTAATGCATAAATAAATTACACACATGAGACACGTATCTACCTATTTCATTTCCCCGTTCGAGGATTTAATTTAGGATTACCTTGTTTCATTAAGCGAATTATCTTCCACCTGACAATCAATTTCTTAATTAACTCATAAGTTGATTAACCATTCAGCTGACGAAGTAATCTGTCAACGTTCATTAATTTATAATTATACTTGCGTGCTTAAAGAAGCCGCGGGGGCTTAAATTATTTCGATTAGCTGACACATGGATCAAATAAAGTTGTACGTAGCTATCTAAAGGTAATATACCACAGATTAGGGAAACGGTGCGGGGGCGCTTTTACAGATGGCTCACTCAGTACTAGCGACGATTTTGACGCTTACTGACTTTAGCTGGAAATAACTGGAATCTCAGAGTAACTCAGTCATATTTCTTGGATTAAAATTGGCTCAGAATCATGTGACGTTCTTGTATCAGATTTTGCTGTTTTGATATTCTGATACATTGAATTTTTGAAAGTAGCAACCCTGGCTATGTTACAAGTTACAATCGCCAAAATCCTAAATAGGGTCGAGTGACCCTTCTGTGCACTTTCTATTTTGTGGTAATACTTAATTAATTAGTCATTATTTTTTTAACACGTTTTTGCTGTTACCAACGCACTATACGCTGATACGTAAGGTGTATGTCACCCAAATGAAACTGCATGTAAAAGCACAGTTAAAGACAGCCGCACGCACCGCTTTGCGGCGCCGTATATGCTTCAATGGGGGTTTTCGTATACTCTTTTTTATAAACTCGGACCCGAAAAATATCGCTTATCTAAGGAGAGGCTCACACGCGACGTCCGTTGCTGCGCAATTTTAGCGCAACGCTAACGCATGCATACTAATTTGGACTCCTCATAATTAAAACCAAGTTTATTTTATCGCGAGTGCCTGCGCTGCCCTGTTCCAACAAAAGTTTTTGCGTTGCGTTTTTTAACAGTGGTTTTTAGTTCAGGGAATCAAATTAGAAATATGTTTGCATCTGAAGGACGCATGTTAGACGGACGTTAGATAGGTACGTGTGGGCCCCAATAGGCAGGATCAAAATAAATTTCAAACTGGACTAAAGGCCAAATTTAATATGAGATGAAAGGCTTGAAAGTAGTCAATCCCCTTTTCTAGCAATTTAAACAAAAGAGGACCGAATACTTTAACAAATTAACTACCATTGACTTGTTGTAGGTAGGTAGTTTAAGAAATATAAAGAGGGTACCGTGTGGTTACCAATAAAATCAGTTGTTCTCTATTCGGCGTTTGATTAAGACACCTAACCTCATTACATGGTGTCAGGTTTACAGAACCTTCGTGAAATCGGTCAAAATATACGTAGCTACAAATCGGTGTGCAGTGTTGTGTAGTGCACGTAATAAATAACAATGCCGGACCCAGTAAAATCGGAGATCGTGGCTAGTGCGATGATTCAGCAACCAGCGCCATTACAGCAAGATGGCAACCTAGCTAGTAATTGGAAAGAGTGGAAATCATCATTTGATTATTTTTTGATCGCTGCAGGCAAGGATAAAGCGCCTTCCAAAGAAAAATGTGGTCTGTTTATGCACATAATAGGAAAGTACGGGCGAGAAATTTTTGAAGAGCTAGATGTGTCTGACGACGACAAGGAAGATTACACAAAATTATGCACTCATTTTGAAAACCATTGTGATCCAACAAAAAACATCAACTACGAACGTCATAAGTTTTTCGAAACATACCAGAATAATAATAGTTTTGATAAATTTCTCGGTGAATTAAAGGTTAACAGTAAAAACTGTGAGTTTGCAGCGTTAAAAGAAAGTCTTATCCTAACACAATTGATTAGAGGGATAAGAGATAATCAGATGCGAGAGAGATTATTAGCTAAACAGAAGTTGACACTAGCGGATGCGATTCAGTGGGGTCGTGCGGCGGAGCAAGCTGGACGTCAAGGAGCAGCGTGTGAGGCGAGCGCGGCGCGAGCGGGCGCTGCCGGCAGCGGAGCCGGCGCTGGCGCCGCCGCCTCGCTAGAGCAGGTGGCGCGTGGACCGCCCTCTCGGGGCCGCCGGCGAGCGCGGCCAGGGAATCGCGGCGGCCGCCACCTGGGGCCACACGGGTCCTCTAGCAGCTTTATACCCCCGCGAAGTGAAAGTTATAATAGGTCTAACGGTTCTCGTGAGTGCGAAAAGTGTTCGTATTTCCATGGTAGTGGAGCTCGCTGCCCCGCGAGTTCGGCTCGGTGCCGTCGGTGCAATTTGGTAGGTCATTTTGCAAAGTGCTGCAGAGTGCGTTTTATCCAAGAAATAGTGGAACAGGATGATTCATACGGTGAGGAATGCGTGGACTATGATAATGGTGACTATGGTGAGTTACTCATGTACAATATTTCAATTGAATCTTCGTCGAACGGTTCGTGTGATCCATGGTTTTCCATCATAAACGTTAACGGAAGTGAAATAAAGTTCAAATTAGACAGTGGTGCGGACGCGTCAATAATATCGGTGAATACTTACCTACAGGCTGGTTTTGTAATAAACAAATTAAAGAAATGTAACACCGTTCTTAGAGAAATCAGCAGACAGCAGTTGCCAGTTTTAGGCTATTTTGATGCCGTTCTTAAAATTAATAATAAAAATTACAAAGAAAAGATTTTCGTTTTGGATTTAAATTGCAATAATTTATTAGGGCTAACTGCTTGCTTAGGGCTGGGTCTCATTACTCGGTGCGATCAAAGGTCATTGAACCATGTTGTTGTTGACGAGTCTATTTTTAATGGTATTGGTTGTTTACCTAATAAGTGTAATATACAGATCGATGAGTCGGTACCGCCGGTCGTCAATGCCACGCGCAAAATACCTATGAAATTACGTCCTAGATTAAAGAAAGAGTTGGAGAACATGGAGAAATTGCAAATAATTCGAAAAGAAGATGAGCCTACGGATTGGGTATCGAGTATAGTAGTAGTAGAAAAGCCTAATAAAAGCCTGCGTGTATGTTTGGACCCTAGAAATTTAAACCGGGCAGTTAAGCGAAGCCATTTTCAGTTACCAACGCTAGAAGAAATTTCGAGTAATTTATCTGATGCTAGGTATTTTTCTAAATGCGACGCCAAGAATGGATTTTGGATGGTAAAACTTACAGAGGAAAGCTCTAAACTTTGTACATTTTCGACACCTTTCGGTAGGTATAGGTTTTTACGCTTACCTTTTGGTATTAATTGCGCACCAGAAATTTTTCATAATGAAATGTATAAAATATTTAAATCCGAGGGAGTAGAAGTTTATATCGACGATTTATTAATTTGGGGTAGAACCAAGCAGGAGCATGACGAAAGGCTGCAAGAGGTTTTGCGCAGAGCTAAACAAAATGGGGTCAAGCTGAATAAGGACAAATGTATTTTTGGGGTCGAAGAAATTACCTTTCTAGGTCACAAGTTTAGTAGAGAGGGGATGAAACCAGATGAAGACCGAGTAAAAGCAATAGTTAAGATGCCAACGCCAAGTGACAAGAAGGAGTTGGAAAGATTTCTTGGTGTAACCAATTACTTAGCTCGATTTATTCCCCGGTATGCTGAAATAGCAGCGCCACTCAGAGAATTAATGAGCAAAAAAGTTGAGTTTGATTGGCATCAAGTACACGATAACGCTTTTCAGAGCTTGAAAAGCATGATAAGCAGTGCGCCAGTATTGAAATTTTACTCTCCAGACGAACCAGTAACGGTCTCCGTAGACGCCAGCTCAAGGGGCTTGGGCGCGTGTCTGATGCAGGGCGGGCGGCCCGTCGCATATGCTGCGCGCACGCTCACGCCTACTGAAATGCGCTGGGCACAAATCGAAAAAGAATTGCTTGCAGTGGTTTTCGGGTGCACGCGATTCCACCAATATATCTACGGTCATCATGAGGTGACTGTAGAAAGCGACCATAAGCCACTGGAAGCCATTTTCAAAAAACAGCTGAGTGAGACACCAGCACGCCTTCAGCGTTTAATGTTGAGACTGCAGAGTTATTGTGTTAAATTGCAGTACAAACGTGGGCGATTATTATTTATCGCGGACACATTGTCTCGCGCTGCGGTGGAGCCGGCCGGGCAAGCCGACCGTGAGCTCGATGATGACGTCACGGTGCATGTTAACATGCTTATACAAAATATCGAAGCAACTCCACAGATGATAGACCAGATAAAGACTGAAACTGAGAGGGATCAGGTATTGAGTAAAGTGTGTCAATACTACTTCAACGGTTGGCCCACTAACAAAAGAGAAACTAGTGAAGACATAAGGGAATATTGGAAAGTCCACGATGAATTACATGTGGTGGAAGGTGTCTTGTTCAGGAATGACCAGGTTATCATACCAACGTCTATACGTGAAGAGATGCTTCGACGTATACACGAGGGTCACTTGGGCGTGGACAAGTGCCAGCGGCGTGCTCGAGATGTGATGTGGTGGCCGGGCATGGGCGCCGCCATCGAGCGCATGGTGCTGCGCTGCGACACGTGCCAGCGACACCGCGCGTCCAACCCGCGCCAGCCGCTGGTGCCGCACCCCGTGCCAGAGCTGCCCTGGCAGGTGTTGGCCACTGACATATTTGAATTTAACGGTAAACAGCATCTATTGGTTGTTGACTATTATTCGAAGTACTTTGAGATCGCATTATTGCCGAATTTACAAAGTGCCACAGTTGTAGCGGTCTTAAAAAATATTTTTTCTCGGTTTGGAATACCGCTAAAGGTTGTAAGTGACAACGGAACCCAATTTTCGTCACAAGAATTTAGAGAGTTTAGCGAGTCGTGGGGATTTATTCATGTGACTAGCTCACCGTTATATCCGCGGTCCAATGGGCTCGCAGAGCGTAATGTACGCACAGTCAAAGCCTTATTGACTAAAGTGGCGAGGAATGGCAGCTAGCACTATTAAATTTCCGTAACACTGCGCTGACAGGCGAGCAATACTCGCCGGCGCAGCTGTTGATGGGGCGGCGGCTGCGCTCGCGGCTCCCGGCGGCCACACAGTCGCTGCGCCCGGCCGCAGTGAATGCGCCAGCTGTTCGAGCTCAAAGGGAAACAAAAACACAAAACGAAAAGAAAAACTATGATAAACGTACTCGGAATTTGCCAACCCTACGTCCTAATGAGGATGTACGAATGCAACGTGATAAGGAGTGGCTAAAATCAAAAGTAGTAAAATTAGCTCAAGATAACCGTTCATATTGGGTTAGGGCAGAGAACGGCGGCTTATATCGCCGCAATCGTCAGCATCTTATGAAAATACCTAACTCTGCTACTAATGTCCATTCATACAAAGCTAATAGATACCTTGACTTGGATGATTACAACACAAACTCGATACCTAATCAAAATCATCAGAGTCCAGCGAGGGCGTTGACGCCGCCGGTACGGCAACCGACCCCTCCCCCACCACGACAGGTACCCGAGGGTGTCACGGTAACTAGAAGTGGCAGGGTGATCAATCCACCTAAACGACTCATTGAGTTTGATTAAATAGTAACTAGGTAATGTCTTTCTTGTAAGCATAAATACATATATATAGAAAATACCTATACTACTTATATGCCTGTATTTGTGAATGTAGCTAATCTGCGTATTATTATAATGATTATTAAGTGGATAATTTAGTTCATCTAGAATACCTAAAATATTAATGTTCTTTATTAATAGCTTTTTTTTTTCATAATATTAATTAATTATAAGTTATGCATGCTTAAATCAAGGTGCAAAAAGCAAGTAGGTACCTAGGTATATCTAAAAAAAAATATTTTTATGTAAAATGAATTAGAATTATTGTTGAATGAAATACCTAACTTGTATGCATTAGTTAATTATCCTTATGAATAATCTTGTATAATGTTGCATGTTAGAATTATGGTTGAATAGGTATATTAGGTATATCTATTTAAACTGAATAGGTAGATGATGAGGTAGGTAAAAAAAAAAAAAAATATTGAAATTAATTTAAGTAATTAAATTAATTTAAATTTGAATTTTATTATGTTGAATAATTGCATTGTATTACCTATCACATGAAAACTAAAATACTTAAATATTGGAAGGAAGATGTTGTAGGTAGGTAGTTTAAGAAATATAAAGAGGGTACCGTGTGGTTACCAATAAAATCAGTTGTTCTCTATTCGGCGTTTGATTAAGACACCTAACCTCATTACAGTTCTCAGGCAATTAACATATCTATTAAGGCGATGCCCGAATGATGCCTGTTTTCAACCTTTTCATTTAAACGTATTTTGCCTATTTCCTTTCCGAATGATGCATAAAGGAAGAGCTATCATAATTTTTTTATTAGGTACAGTCGGAGTCAAAAGAACATACCTAGGACCGTCTCAAATGGTTCAAAATATCTCTGAAACTACATTATTTTTGTAAATTATTTCTTTTGTTTTCTATGCAGCTAGTTAAACTCTATTCACAACCAAAAAAATAATTTTCAAAAGTAATGTAGTTTTAGAGATATTTTTAACCATTTGAGGCGGTCCTAGGTATGCTCTTTTGACCCCGACTGTAGGGGAGAGCGGGGCAAGACGGGGTGAGGGGCAAGACGGGGTACCGGGCAAAAACGCTGTTATAATTGACTAATCACAGCCATTCAAGAGTTGTACAATGCGCCGTCATGACATTTATCAGTTGCCGGATTGCCGTGGTCTTAGATTACACAGTCAGCAAAATATTTCAAAAAAATTGATTTTTGGGCAAGCCCTTATCACATTCTCTTTTCTTTCCACTCATGACTGTGATTGTTGAGTGAATGACAGATAGTGACATATATTTTTTCTAATTGCTTTATTTATACGCAAAAACGATAAATATTGAATTTGGCTTGCACTTTGAACCATTTTTTATTAATTGATTTTTCATTGATAAATTATACGTCGGGGCATGATGGGGTAAGCCGTATTAGGTCCATATAAAACAAAAGGGACACAACATATTTTTATTGCAATGAGGATGTATATACTGTTATTTCTGTCGAAAATGGGCATATAACGGATGTACAGGCGTTTATGACGAACTATTTCACATTTGTGCATTTTGACATTCAAATTAAGTTCAGCTCATACGTTATGCTAAATACCCAACCCCATCTTGCCCCGCTTACAGGAATACCATCTTACCCCCGGGGGGTACCCCGTCTTACCCGCACTATGGGGCAAGATGGGGCAAAGTGCATTTTTTTTATATTTTGATTTTACGTCTAAGTTTACTTATGAATCTTCCTAAAATGATAAAAAAGTAATAGATATAATAATGAAGTTTCCCCACAAATTAAAAAACATTGATTAATATCAAAGTGTTGGGATTTGTGTGTCTTCAAACCTTAATCTCCCCGTCTTGCCCCGCCCTCCCCTACATTAAGGCCTGCTTTTAGCATGCATGCCCATACTATCATTTTTTCGAATAATTAAAGGTTATGTTATTTTCTATGTAAAAAGAAAATTGCCCACATTTTCTTAATTAAAAAATAAGTGTCATGCCTTGGGACATGCCTATAACATTTGCTCTACATGCATTATTCGAAAAATAAACACGGGAACACGTTTGTGTATAAACTTTGAGACTTCATTACTCGTTCGTTTTTCAAATGAAATTTATATAAATAAATAACTGCCCTGGAAAATTCACACAGCGCCATCTAGCAGCAAACTAAGCTCTCTCTCGCTCACTCATGAACAATCCCAAAGTTGAGGAATTGATTTTTTCTGACTGTCACATTTTACAGCAATAATTGTCACTTTTCTAGATGCAGCAACATTTACTGAATCGTACAACGTAGTTTTCGTCCAGCTTATCGGTACCAATCACAAGAAAATCGAATCCTTAAAAACAGAATTGTTCATGAATTAGCGTGAGAGACTGTACTAAGAGAAAAGCTTTCTTTTTTATTTCCTGCACCAAACTAAGAAGAAAATAAGTAGGTAGGTAAAAAATGATTGGTATTTGAGCGGACAACGTAACACAGATTTCCAGATTATTTTATATCGGGTCGTTCATCAATTCTATGTTCTAAATAAAGAGTCGCCTATTTTATTAAAGAATGTTTCAATAATCTAAAGTATGAAATTCTATTTTCAACGTATACTAAAATGGTTTACAGCCCAGGCTACAATTAACAGAGACACAGTTCTGACATCTGAGTGGAAGTCTCAACTCAGCTTTAAATAATTTAGGTTATGTTTAAACTGATCAAGCATATAGAACCAAAATTATAACTACGTAGCTGAAAATATTTCCAGGCATCCCAGTTTAGCTTCAAAAAACATAGAACAATAAACTGTTTCATACATGATGTAATTAACAGCTTTCCGAATACTGACAGGGTGCATATAGACCACAAAACTGAACAACTGCATCAAAAAACAAGTTGATGTGTTAAAAAACAAATACCCGACCGCGGTAATTTTAAATTAGTATTTTGCTGTAAAAATCCGCCATCTTGAATCTATAATTTTTTAATATAATCAGTGACACTCGCGCTGCTGAAACGAATCTAACGACACCTCATTATGTCAAAATCCAACCATCTGTTTGGGCTGTAGCACGTGAAAAAGAATTTTCTTGTCCACATACCTACAAACATTGCCGTGTGATGCCGGCTTAGAATAGCATCACCCCAATTCTACCCGTGGGTGTCGTAAAAAGCGACTAAGGGATAATTATCCAGGGAATGGGCAGCAGCGTTGCCTGTGAATTAAACATCTTGCACTGCGCTCGCCAATCCGCCTGCCAAGCGTGGTGAGTATGGCAATACCCCCCAATACGGGGGAGGCCCATGTCCAGCAGTGGACTGTTGTAGCTGTAATAGTAATAGTATACCTACAAACATACATACAAGCATACATACATACTCTCGAAAAACATAACCCTCCTTCTGAGACTGTCGGGTAAAAAACAGGAGATGTTAAAAAAGTTTTGGCTTAGATACCACAATTTGGCTTTCGACCTTTCATACAAGTGATTTTGTATTTCGATATTTTTTGTCGTTTCCAGAGAAGAAAACCGTGGGAAGTTTAGTTTCAAGGTCTGGATCCTATTAGTTTTGGCAGACCGTCACTTCCTTACGCCTTGTACCTAGAGGTATTTAATACTCAAAATACTACAAAGGACAAACCCAAAATAACGATTGGGTCATTTTGAAAAACTCGACTGTCACGGTAAGCATCCTGTATTTAGAAAGAAGGAGTAGATAGAAGAGATAACTCTATAGGCAACCCCACAGAGAACCAAAAAAGGTTTCATTTGTCTGTGGGCAACCCGTTAGTCCTAACTACTACTGACCTATACTTCCTGTTTCTTTGCCTGGTGAATTCGAATCGGAATTTACATCTGGAGCTGGTCCATAGTTTCCGATGCACCAAACATTTTGGATCCGGATTACGGACGAATTATTTGGAAACTGGACCAAGCATGCCTTTGCTGCATTTTTTGTCCGGGATTCTTTGTTTAACCGGAAACTGTTTCAATGTATGTTGTGGGATTTGGAAACGGAAAAGATAACAACATGATGTTCCTAAAGCTGTCTACGAATATGAAACACTTTTTGCTTTGACCATATCACATTTTTTTTTTTATTATATATGTTACAGTCAAAACCCTTAACCAGTCAATAACGTTAATGACTGGCAAAACCAGTCAATAACGTTATTGCCTAAGGTACTCAGTCAAAACCCTTATTGACTGATTTTGTCTAATAAAATCGGTCAATAACGTTATTGACTGACGTGCCTAGTCAAAACCCTTAATAGGTCCTGGTTGGTCTTAGATCACCATCAGGACCGTTAGATGGTCGCTGCCAGAGTGGAAGTCTACTGTCTCGCTCGCCGGTTGTTATTCCATAAGGACATGCCCAAGTCGTAGACGGCTCTTCACTTATGTTGACGGCAGCAAATACGTGGCTTCCCCTCCCAGGAGTCATAGACCTCCCGGTAGTTACTCGAGGACTCGGGCTCAGTGCCACCGGCGAGCGAAACAGTAGACTTTCACTCTGACTGCCTCCATCTTCTATCTTCTATAAGATGCATTTCAGTGAGCGTGCACAATCGCCCCACGACCTGATTATCCCCATTCCACCTCCGGGGATCGCGTCGCTGACTAGGATTACTCCTTTTATCAGCTGGTGAGATAGCAGACAAATGCGAGGCTATATTATTTAAAAAAATATATATCGATCCTGACGGTTACTATGCAGTAACCACTCCTACCCGCCGCATCGCACCGTAGCTCACCGCACCGTACTGCTACCCGCCGCATCGCATCTAAACTAACCGCACTGCACTGCTACCCAACGCATCGCTCATAATCTCACCGCAAATCAGTGCTACTCGCCGCATCACACATCGAAACTCTCCGCACCGCACTGCTTTTCGCCGCATAGCACATAAACTCACCGCAACGCCGTGCTACCCGCCGCATCGCTCATAATCTCACCGCAAATCAGTGCTACTCGCCGCATCGCACACCGAAACTCTCCGCACCGCACTGCTTTCCGCCGCAAAGCACATAAACTCACCGCAATTCAGCGCTACCCGCCGCATCACACAACAAAACTTCCCGCACCGCACTGCTTTCCGCCGCAAAGAACATAATCTCACCGCAATTCAGCGCTACCCGCCGCAACATACAACAAAACTTCCCGCACCGCACTTCTTTCCGCCGCAAAGCACATAAACTCACCGCAATTCAGCGCTACCCGCCGCATCACACAACAAAACTTCCCGCACCGCACTGCTTTCCGCCGAAAAGAACATAATCTCACCGCAATTCTGCGCTACCCGCCGCAACACACAACAAAACTTCCCGCACCGCACTTCTTTCCGCCGCAAAGCACATAAACTCACCGCAATTCAGCGCTACCCGCCGCAACATACAACAAAACTTCCCGCACCGCACTGCTTTCCGCCGCAAAGCACATAAACTCATCGCAATTCAGTGCTACCCGCCGCATCGCACACCGAAACTCTCCGCACCGAACTGCTTTCCGCCGCATTGCACAAAAACACACCGCAACCCAGTGATACCCGCCGCATGCACATAAACTCACCGCAATGCAGTGCTACCCGCCGCATCGCACATAAACTCACCGAAACGCAATGGTTACTGCATAGTAACCGTCAGGACCGTTAGATTTTTTTTCAAAACCCTTAATAGGTACGTCCGACCTGGTGGTAGCAACCTAGACTGCCTGGCTGGTCTGAGATCACCATCAGGACCGTTAGATGGTCGCAGCTAGAAGAAAGCCTACAGCCTCGCTCGCCGATTGAACTAGGCTGGAGCCTAACAACCACCGTCGTGAAGTCTATGTCATCTAGGAGGTGAAGCCGCTAATAATGAATACGCTAATGTCAGCATTAGATAGTGAAGAGCCGTCTGCGACTTGGGCATGTCCTCAGAAATGACAACCGGCGATCGAGACAGTCAGCCAGCCAGTCTAGGTTGCTGCTACCGGGGCAGAAGTACCTATTAAGGGTTTTGACTGGGCACGTCAGGCAATATCGTTATTGACTGCTTTTAATAGATAAAACCAGTCAATAAGGGTTTTGACTGAAGCCCTTAGGCAATATCGTAATTGACTGGATTTTCCAGTCAATAACGTTATTGACTGGTTAAGGGTTTTGCCTGTAACATATAGATAGATACCAATATGATACCTACCTTTTGATAGATGGTACCTACTCTACAAACTTGTAAAAAATATAAGTTCTGTAAATACTTTTCTGTGTAGATCCGTGTCTTTTGCAAAACAACTTTACGAAAAGTTTACAGAAGGTTCACTCGACCCTTTTTAGGATTTTCGCGATCGTCACTTGTTACATATTTAAGGTCAACTATGTTAAAAATCTCAATGTACCTAGGTACCTAGGTACTAGGTACCTATAAGAACATCAAAACAGCAAAATCTGATACTAAAACGTCATATGATTGTGAGCCAATTTTAATCCAAGAAATGTGACTGACGTTCGTGGCAACCATCTTTTTAGTTACCTTGGGTTCCCCTGAGATTCCAGTTATTAGGTACAGTGATAGTAATAAGTGGATATAGGCACGCTGAAGTTATGCACTTTTAAAATCGTTTACACGTTGTGTTTACATCTTATACACACACATGCAAAACAATGCGCGCTCCTCGATACTCACTCTTAATACAACCGCTTTAAATTCAAAACCACAGAACAATTGCTACAATAACCGGTGAAGTTAATGCTATATGTCGCAGCGATGTTAATCAAACCAGGTTTTTGACCAAAAACCAAAGACCAGTAGATAACAACGGTAAAATTCAATTTTATCATAAATATTAATTTGTTTTAGGATTTTGATCGAAAATCTATAACAATATAGGTTTCCGATCATGAACCTGAAGTAGTTTAGGATTAAATATGGTAAAGTTATTGCCAAAAACATTAATGTAATGTAGTCTTTGATTAAGAACTTGATTTGGTTTAGGATTATGATAAAAAATTTGGCAAAACTTACGTTATTTTTTTTTACCTCAAGCGCCTAGCTTTTTGGACAAAAACCTAGTTTTATCAAAAACTACGACATAGAATGACGCTGAACGCTGCACAATGCTGCCCATTCCCTTGATTAGGCCCTTCGATACCCTCGGGTAGAAATAGAGTGATGCTATTTTAAGCCGTGAAAGTAACATTATTTCAAAATTAAAAATAAAAATACTTAAAATGTTTAAAGAATGCTTAAAAATCCTCAGAGGTCAATCATTATTTTATATAGTGAAAGGTCAAGGTGGAAAATTTCACATAACACGTGTCTTTAGTTTAATTACGATAAAAATACTTAAAGAAAAAAAGTTCAAATAAAAAAGAATCGACCCATGAGGATACGAACCATGACATCCCTGATTGGTAGGCCACTGTCTTTACCAATGCGCCATCCGAACATTTAACACAGGGTGCGAAATTTTGTTACCCATTTCACTATTAGTCATTATTGGAACGTGTTTGATTAGTCATCTTATTCTTTTGCTACAATCTGTTTACTACGCGCTTCTTTGTATGTGTGAGTGGAGTTTGGCTTCAAACGACTTTAGAATTAAAGCTCATGTGCATGTCTCTGTAAAGTCTATATGGAATTCTGTAAATGTCTGTACCAGTTCAAGTCAATAAGCGTCAAAATCGTCGCTATTACTGAGTGAGCCATCTGTAAAGGCGCTTCGCGCAACGTCTGCCTAATTTGTGTTACAATCCACATTATATCACGTTAGAGTGAGAGTTTATTTTTCCTAAATTCGCTACCACAACATTCTAGAGGTAACTTCCTGTAGGTAGATTTAAATTCAAACTCAATCGGCTGGTTTGCAATGCGCGCAATATTTTCCGACAGAGATACTCGTATCCCGTCGTTGTTTTGTTGAAATTTTTAGTTACAACGCCCAGCTTTAGGATCCGTTGGGCCATTTATTTGTGGGCTTAGTTTACTGGGAATAAAACACTTTCTAAACATATTTGGTAATTTCAGTGCATAAAATAAAGTAAATACCCATTATTTTGAGTTAGAATATCGATCGATATGTAGATGTGTTATGGCCGTCTCTAGGCCCAGCTAACTCAGAAGTCTCTTTGAATTTTCAGCCAAAACCATAGTATAAATAACATTTTTAGAAGATCAACGACAACTCTCCAAACTCAATCGGCTGGTTTCCAATAGGCGCTGTATTTCCCGGGAGAATTAAACGTATTCCGTCCGGCACTTGCCCAAAACGTGGCCGTTTTGTTGGAATTTTTAGTTACAACGCCCGGCTTTTGGGCCAGTTTGGCCAATTTATTTGTGAGTTCAGTTTACTGGGAGTAACAATACTGGTATTTTGTTTGTACCTAAAGTAAAATATGTGAGTTTTTATTTGAAGTCCTGGCCCAGAAAATAGTTGCCACGTACGTCATATTTCTTGTATTAAAATTGATTTGAGATTTAGGCGAGGAACACACGCAACGTCGGTTTGTGCGTCGTTTGTTCGATTTTCCACCTTATTTTTATACGAATACAGTTTATGTCAAACGATTTGACAGACAACGCAGCGTTGTGCGATGCCGTTTGACACAAACCGTATTCATATGCAGGTAGGGTGGAGAATCGAATGAACGACGCACAAACCGACGTTGCGTGTGTTCCTCGCCTTAGCTGTTTTGATATTCTTATACTTGAGATTTTGACAGTAGCAATAGCAACCCTTGCTATGTTACATATAACAAGTAAAGAAGTCAACCCCCTTGAGGTCAGCCAGTTGCAGTCAAGCTGGTTGACGTTCATTTAATATGTATTCAGAAATGGCTTGGGTAAATCCTGTCAAGTAATTGATAATAAAATAAGCACATGTGAGAAAATATAACATGTGACAATCGCGAAAATCCTGAATAGGCTCGAATGATCCTTCTGTAAACTCTCTATTTTGTGGTAACACAAAAACGTTAAACAGTTTTAAAAAAGTAAAGATTAATCCTTGACCCCTTACAAGGGAAGTGTTGCTAATAATACGGCTACATAAATATTCCGCAGATTTATAGGACGTATTATTTAAATCAAAATAAAATTATTGTGCACGGCGTATTTATTTAGAAATAGGACGTGATTATAAACAGTGTTTTATTTAGAATTAAGAAGAGGGCATGATTTATTGTTTGGCTCCGTGAATGATAAATCATCTCCTCGGCTAATTAATGGGCTTCACTGGCGGTTGGCGGGCCGCGGTCTGAAGCTTTACTCACCAGTGAAATGTTGCTTTTCCATTCAGTAAAATAACGAGCCTCTAAGAAATTATGAATAAATTATATCGTTAATATTTTGGTGAGTTCTGCCGCTCTGCTAGGGAATTTTGAAGAATGATTAGCTAAGTAGATAGGTAGGTGCATGTACATTTCCATTGACCTACCTGCCTAACTTATCTATCAGCAATTATGTGGTAAAGGCCTAGTTATATCGCGTACGGACCCCGCGCTCGCCGCGCCGTCTTTCAAATTTGGGCAATTTTAAAAAGATTTCATGTCCAGTATGTCATACACTACACATACATAAATCACGCCTTTATTCCTTGCGGGGAAGGCAGAACGTTAGTACGTAGTAAAAATACGTTCGGTTTCTCCACGTCTGACAAATAGTTTGAGGGCTGTTTTAGCTATTGTCTTGTATCGTTATAGACACAGGTTGTCAGCCTGTCGCCTAAAATTGCAATACAAATGAAACCCTCAAGTCCCTTGGTCGCTTCTAGCGATACGCACAAGAAAGACATGGGGTGATTCAAACTCTTGGTAGGTACTACCAGCAACACTTTAATGCAGGTACCATCTTTTTGATAGTCTTATTATGAAAAACCTATCTGGTCGATGGCTGGAAATGGATAGGTTGATTTTCTGCTGTCAATTAAGTTCTAAAACTAAGTGAATTAACTTCTGGATGAATATTTATCAAGTAACAAAATGTCTTACCTCTTTTGGTCTAAAATTTTAAACTTGTTGTTTTCGAAACAATATCCCTTTAATTTCGAAATTACAAATATTGGCTTCTAAGCGTAAATCCAAAAGTTATAATATGAAAAGGGGAAATTAAGAGACCAATTGTTCCTAAAAGATATTTAAGTCTCCTATTAATGTAGATGTTTCTGAGGTGTTGAGACGAGCGGCAATGGCCTACTTTGGGCAACTCAAGTTTGTAAATAGGTAAAGGTAAAGTTAAAGATAAGCACCTAAATATTCATGAAGTTTCTGTAATTTATTAGATTTTATGTGTAAATTAATAGGTACACGTAAAATACTTCATTCGCAGTGTCATCGTGGCATCAAAGCTGAATAAAAATGACAGTGAGGGTTATCATATCAGGTTCTCTATCCATTTGCATAAAAATAATTGATATAATATATTTTGGAACACTGTAATTTAAACTAATGACTTACGCATAATTCATGTACGCATAATTTCTTTACGCACAAAAAATATTGCCATAAAAGTACATAGGCCTAAAATACAAAACCATAAATTGTCATATCCATAATCAAAATAGGCATACAAATCTGATGCATTAGAAGAACCCCTAAATTGTATAAAAAATACCTAACCTAACCTAACCTAAACTGACCTAATTTAACCTAATATATCTTGAAAAATACTAAACTGACTTACATTTCCTGCCATTTGACACGAACGTCATATTTCTTGGATTTAAAATTGGCTCAGAATCATATGACGTTCTTTATCAGATTTTGGTGTTCTGATATTTTTATACTTTGAGATTTTCAATAGTAGCAACCCTGGCTATGTAACAAGTGCCAATCGCGAAAATCGGAAATACGGCCCAGTAAACCTTCTGTAAACTCTATATTTTGTGCCCTAGGCCTGCTGATTCGATTTCTATGTGTTAATCCCAAAATACTTAATTTGAATTGAAATTTGTTCCTATTCAGAAAACGTTAAAAGATTCCATGAAAACTTTTCTAAGCTTGGATGGTAGCTTTACTTTGTCATATTTCATTTTACTTTTCTTTACAAAGACAGTTTTTACAGATTTACGATCCTTGTACAATATTTTGTACCTACAAGTTTTATTTAAAGAAAAGGAAGCTTTTTCTTGCAGATGTTGGAAAAATTAAATTTCCGCTTGAAGTGGCTTTGAAAAGTTTTTTACCTTTTTTACTTTCAAGAGGTTGGTTTAGTGTTGGATATGAAAATAGAACTTCTTTGGTGACAGAAATTCACCGAAATGAAGTTAACGACATTCTGGAATGCCACAAGAAATAATTAGCTAGGTACCTTATTTTAGGTAGGTACCTGTACCTATACCACAGCCTATACCTACTTAGTGTCCTTTAATTCTGCCATATACCTATTTGCCTACTGGAATGTTAATTTTCATATTGCTACATATATTTATGCCGCGTGGTGCTTATAATAACATCACCCCATATCTTTTCCGTGGGTGTCGTAACATGCGATAAGGGATTTGAGAGTTAAATGTGTACTGCAGTTTTAGGCGACAGACTGACAACCTGTTTCTATGGTGATACACAGAGTTCGGAATGATTGTCAAACTTTTGTCGGACTTGGTGCAAATGACTGTTTATTTGGTATAGCCGGTTGCGCTCTGCCTACCTCGCAGGGATATAGGCGTGATATAATTTGTATGTGTGTATGTTATCGAAGTTAATAACAGTTAAATTGAAGTTGCGTCAAATAAAAACACATCACAAAGTAATCCATGCTGTACCTACCTAATAGGCCTGTTAAAAATGATATCAACGCCCAAGTTCACTCAATCAAAATACAATGTTGCTTTTTATACTTATAGCTTTAGAATTCCCAAACGTACCAGTCAAGAAGATAACAAATATAGAACAAACCCGGTTCAGAACATTTAAAACTTCAAGGAACATTGTTCAAACAAAGCCTTACACAAAGGCGAAAATCGCACGTGACGTCTTTTGCTGCGATTTTTTATCCCATCGACATAGCAAGCGTTAGGAAAATGCGAATTTCTTCCTTATTTTCGTACAAATACAGCGTAAGAGCAGTTTCGCACAACGTCCGGTCCGATTCCGATTCGTGAAAATATGGTCCGTAGCATCCGTAGTAATGTAAATGACGGATATGTTATGTTATTAATGAGAATAGGAAGAGTCTTCTTTACTTTATTATCAAAACATACATTTTTCAAAAGTATTATAAATAAAAAATTATAAATTAAAAACCTCTTCCAACGCACCACACTGAGGCAACGTACCCAAAAGGCTGGCAGCATTCCCTCGCTGAATCGCGAGACTAACGCGCTGTGCAAAATAATTGTCAGCTCTTAGGTCTCCGGTTGCCTCAATGAGGCGCGTTGTGACGTCCCTTAAAAATAGTTTAGCTTCAGGACCCCATGGTCCTAAAGTCTCCACAGCAAAGGGTAAAAATATGTAAGCCTCCCCCAGATCCGCGTACTTTCTCTTCTTCAACACCTCAGCCGAACGGGCTGCCGCACCGGCACGTGCCGTAGTGCCTGACAAATGGGAAGGAGCCAGAGAATCAGCACAAGTGGCGTCCCATACCAGGACTCTCCCCTGCTTCCACGGAATGAGAGACATTCCATCCGGCCTACGTCCATCAGACCGGCAGACACCACTTGGCTCAAGCACAGCTGGAACACTTGCTGACACTAATGCCCTCTTGATGACATCATTTATTGCAGCATGCCTGGGAATACGACCAGCACTGAACTGGCAAGACAAGCCATGATGCCCTAACTCGTTAACCCATTCCCGCAGCGACATCGGTGAGGCTCATTCGTCTTCACGCCTAAACGCAAACCGACCGCCAGTGACAAGGTAGTCTTATCCAGTAGCGTTCCTATATTAGAAGACGGGTACGCCTGCAACCAAAGGCCGGATTCCCACTCCGATACCGCCAAAAATCTCGCTCGATTGCCCGCATCCGAACAAGAAGATAATATATCTTTCTGGATGCATTCACAAAGTGGCTCATCCCATTTCCTTTGCGAGTGGAGAGCAGAAGGCAAACTCTTTGGGTACGCATAGTCCACACATCCCTGGCATCCGCAAGCCCCGTCACCTCACCGGCACCCACAGTAGGGCCAAGTAAAATACCGGAAATGAAGCTAGAGGCATGCGCAGACGACAAAAATGCGGGAAGCGCAACATCCGATGGCCTTCTAACACCCAGACCACCATAACGAACGGGCAGTGTAGCCTGATCCCAGGCAAAACCATCCAGGAACAGTTTAGAATTTCGACTAGAGCATCCTTAACCACGTTATCCAGGCGAATAAGAGAGTCCCGGTGCCTCCAAAACAAGAGCTGCGCAGTGCGTATGTGAACTTAGGTACGAACAAACAGTGCCTTACAATGAACAAAGCCATATGGGCATTAATTTGAAATAGCCGCTCAGATGACTCCTGAAATTTTTGTATCTGCTCCTCGACGTACAAAGGAATAGCAGAATCAAAAACCGGTGCTCCTAACATACTCAAAGACTCAGCCTCCACGATTTTCAAGTCAGGCGCCAAAGCAATAAATTCGCGAATGATGTTCTCTTTGGGTCCAGCAGGTACTGTAGAATTTATGAACAACTCACACTTCGAAAAATTCAGCTCCAGACCAACCGCAGCAAATTCAGCATTCAAAAACCTCAAATCCTCAAGAACCGTTTCGGGATCTCCACCTAGAGTCCCATCATCCAAGTACCAAACATTTAATGTTGATCTCAACCTAGTGATGATAGGATGAATGGCCAAACTAAAAATAGCTGGACCTAGTGGATCCCCCTGCTGACAACCCGTAGAGGATGACAACTCATGATCCTTATATACTAACTTCGATGCCTGACTGTAACACTGGCGCAGGTAAGGATATACCGCAGGAATGTGCGTCTTAATTTCCGTTAGAAGAACGCCACGATCGATGGTATTGAAGGCATTCATGACGTCAACCTTCAAAAGAACGTCACTTCCGGGCTGACTTAAAAAAGTACGGGTCGCATGTACTGCCGCTTCACAACCTCCTTTAGTGCCAAAACCCAACTGCCTAGGCTGAAAAATAGTTTGTAAACCTGGCAAAATAATCCGACAGCACACCTTTGACACCAAACGGCGCAAAACACACCCCACAGCAATAGGCCTTACTCCGCCATCCTTTTTCTTTAGAGCGCACAAATTTGCTCCATATAGTATCTGCGCAATATCCTCTGGAACCCTCCCTGCCAACATTAAATTCGTAAGAGCCGTTAAACTTACAAGGAGAGACCTACCAGTATTACCTGTCACACCACAAACAAGATCCTTCAGATGCTGAGGTGAAAGGCCGTCCAGCCCGCTAGCCGAACCTGGCTTGAAAGACATTAAGACCTCTTGTACATCTTCCGCAGAAACTTGTGGGGAAAGGTCAGCTAAAGAAGGCGGGTCTGGCAATACAGGTGTAGAAGAAGGAACTGGATGCTTCGATTTTAACGCGTTCAGCGTAGAAACATCATTAGGAGCTAAGGTGTCGCTTGAAAAAATCAATTTAGCGGCTCCCTTTAAATCACCTTCATTTACCTTACCCTCAACTCTCTTCACGACACTGTATTGCTGGTTAGGCCGCGACGCTGGAACCGTCACATCAGCCACCGTATTACAATTTCTCCTAATCTTCTCAGTTAGAGAAATACCCTCATTTACCTACGCGTGCATCCACATGCAACGTTCTATAGGCGAACGATAATAAATGCTCCCAGCTACTCACTGTGTTATCCGAAACAACTTTATTTATACACTTACTGAGAGCGTCCGCTACCGCCAGACGAGCACCACGAGGAATTCTCTTTACAATAGGTAAACCCTGCTTATAACTACCCAAGCGCCGGCAAAAAGGTTCAAGCTCTACAGGCTCGGAAGGCGTCAGATTGGTTGGACGCACAATATTCCGACCCGAGATACCGTCAGAAGGACAACTCGACTTGTGCTTTATGCCAACATGAATACTTAGCCCCCTTCTACCCCTGAAAAGTTTAGGGCAGTTGCACTGGTCGCAACGCAGATCGCCATCGTCATATGACAAAGTTCCTAAATTTCCTGAATGTACGGGATCTGGGGGGTTTGGCAGAGACATAATTCATTGACGTACAAATCACAATTTATTAATAAATTAAAAGTAACAATCATCTAAAAAGGGTCAATAAAATATTCTAATTATAATATGTCAATTAAAAAGTACGATGTAAATAAATTAATTAATGAACCAAAAGGTATGAATAAATTAAATAAAATGAAATAAAAGTCAATGAAATCATTAAAATAACAAAACAAACTTTAAACCTACTTACTCCCTGAGAATCAATTTAATTACAAAACAAGTTCTAAAACATTGAAACAAATACAAACAAACATGCCTACTACAAGTAATTATACCTACCTATTCCTGGGCCGTGCAGAAAACGTGACAAACATACATTTTCAAAATTAACAAGTAAAATATTACAACAAATAAAAAACGTCCTACAACCGAAAATGACTAGAAAGTGCCTATCTAATACAAAATATCAACTAAATGTATAAAATGATATCTTCAATTATTATAAAAGTCATAGGCACAGCTATAAAACAAACAAAATATATTATAAATAGGTGGTAAAAATGTCCGTGACTAGAAATTTTTATACATAAGAAACAACAGCTTTGAAACTAAACAAAAACCGTACGCGTCAAAACACATCAAACACGAACGCCCTCTATGTAAATGATGATGATCTTTCCGGCCGGTTTCGACCATGGCGACCACTTCTACTCCTAATCAAGTCGGCGCTGATGCGCTCGTAGGTGGCTATTGTAGCCTATTTTGGCAGTAAACTCCCGTGCACAGTGTGGGCACGTGAGTTTGCCATTGATATAATTGTAGTTAATGGCGGCGGGAGGACGGGCCTTCAGTTCATCGCGTTTAGCGTCAAGGTCTGCTTTACGCTGCTCCTCGAAGTCGCGGATTCGCCTCTTTACAAGACCGCGCCATTCTGGCCGTTGTGCTGCTAAAACCTCAAATTGAGAGGGTTCGATATTGCATCTTTTCATGTGTCTCTTCTGAACATCTTTAAATCGGAGGAGTTGACCGCCATGCTTTCGCTTGCCCTCCTCTAGCTCAGAATAGAAGATGCGCTTCGCCACTCGCTCATCCGCCATCCGGGATACGTGACCGCACCACCGAAGCTGTCGACGCATTAAGTAGGCTTCAATGCCACCAACATTGGCTCGTCTTAGAACTTCGGTGTTTCGCACTCGGTCGGACCATCTGATCTTCATGATGGTGCGAAGGCATTTGAGGTGGAATCGATCCAAAGTGCGTATGTGGTGACGATACACACACCAGGTCTCGGAAGAGTACAGAAGGTTTGGCAGTACAATCGCCATATATACAGATATTTTTGTGGCTAGTTTAAGGTCGTGCGAGCAGAAAACCTTGGAACGCAGCTTCCCAAATGCTGCAGCTGCAGCACTGATTCTGCTATTGATCTCAGCATCAAGGTCACACTTAGCTGTAATAGTGTTCCCCAGATATCGGAACTTGTCAACCTGTTTCAACATATCTTCACCAAGCTTAATTGTCAGTGTCTCACGACCTTGTGTATCCAGGGACATCACTTCCGTCTTTTTGACACTAATCTTAAGGCCGAATTTGCAGCATGCTTGGTGAAAAACGGTCATCAGTTGTTGTAGGCCTTCTGGGGATTCTGCAAGAAAGCACAAGTCATCGGCATACATAATTTCAGTAATAAGTGCATGCGAGACTTTGGTGCGCGCCTTAAGTCTAGCCAAATTGAAAAGACTGCCATCAGTGCGGAAGCGGATGCGGACTCCTTCGGAGACAGTATTTAGGACCTCCTTGACTACTACCGCAAAGTATAAGGCGAACAGTGTGGGCGCTAGAACGCACCCTTGTTTCACCCCACAGGTGACGGGGAAAAATCAGACTGTTCACCGTCTACAGAGACGCAGCACTGCATATTGTCATGCAGGAGTCTCAGGAGGCGCACAAACTTCTCCGTGCACCCCAGTTTTCCTAGCACCATCCAGAGAGCCTCACGAGGCACACTGTCGAACGCTTTCTCCAGGTCAACAAAGCAGAGGTACAACTGACGACCTTGTTCTCTGCTTTTTTCCTGCAGTTGACGTACCGAGAAAATAGCTTCACATGTGCCTCGGTCAGGTCGGAAGCCAAACTGGGTTTCGGGCAGAATCTTTCTGATAAGTCCTTCAAGCGGTTTAATAGGACTCTTGCAAAGGCCTTTCCGGGGACCGATAATAACGAAATACCGCGGTACGAGTTGCAATCAGAACGGTCACCTTTGTTCTTGTAGAGGGCACTAATGCGAGACACTTTAAAATCGTCCGGGACTCGCTCCTCCTCCCACATTCGAATAAAAAGTTTCCATACCATCGAGTGCAGCTCCGCACCGCCATATTTAAGTATTTCGCCTGGTATAAGGTCAATGCCAACCGCCCGTTTATTATGCTGCTGTCTGATGGCAGTAACAACCTCATCACACGACAGGGGCTCGTCCAGCTCGGTGGCTAGGGGGAGTTGAGGTAATAAACTGATGTGATGCAGGTTAGCTGATCGATCTACGTTAAGCAGATCGTTAAAATGTTCAGCCCACCGTTTGAGCACATCCTCTTTGCTGGTCAAGAGTTGCGAGCCATCCAGAGACCTCAAAGGCACTTTTGCTCTATGGGGCGTACCTGTCAGTTTACGCACCTCGCAGTAGAACTCCCAAGCTGGTTTGTATCGGCAAGCCACTGCATCTGACAAGCTTTTTCCTGCCACCACTTGTCTTTTATTTGCCGAGACAGCCTACGTAATTCTTGGTCACTTTCTTTGACTGCCGCTACACTTCCACCTCTCCGATGATGCTGTCGCAGGAGCTCTCGATGTTTGTCGAATGCTGCCTTGAGAACTTCGTCATTGTCATCGAACCAATCTTCACTACGCCGGTCTTTTGTACCTAAAGTAGCGGTAGCGGCTTCTATAAGATGACATGACAAATTTCGCCAAGCAGCATTGACATCAACTGTCTCATTTGTTGGCAACAGATTTTCGGTTAAGGTTTCAGCATACTTTTCTCTCATCTCGCGATCTTGCAGCCTATCCACGTTCAAAGACGCAGGCTTTTTATCATGGATCTACGAGGTCGACGAAGGCGGAGTCGCAGTTTTGTGACAATAAGTCGGTGGTCAGTCCAGCAGTGAGCACCGCGCATGACGCGGGTGACTTGGACTTGACTGATGTCTCTTTGCCGCATAATAGCATAATCGATCAAATGCCAGTGTTTGGATCGCGGGTGCATCCACGTCGTCTTGTGCTTAGCGGCAAGTCTGAACATAGTGTTCGATATCGCTAGATCGTATTGAGCACAGAGACTGAGTAGCAACTGACCATTGCTGTTCATGTTGCCGACTCCGTGTCGCCCCAGAACTCCAGGCCAAGCCTCATAGTCCCGACCAACTCTAGCATTGAAATCGCCCAGCAATAGTATCTGCTCTCTGGCGTTTATGCTGTCAAGGCATTGAGATAGTTCCTCATAGAATTTGTCCTTAATGTCATCAGACTTGTCTAGCGTTGGAGCATAGACACTGATAACATTAAGGTAGTTGTCTTTGTCCAAGTGAAGGCGCAGTGTGGTAACGCGGTCCGAGATGTGAACAGGACATTCTTCAAGTCGCTTTACTAAATGATTTTTGATGGCAAATCCTACCCCTGAACGTCGAGGTTCAGATACGGATGTACCTTTCCAGAAGAAAGTGTATCCCCCTCCATCTTCCACTAGTTCTCCTTCATCGGCAAGATGTGTTTCGCTGAGTGCAGCCACATCCACGTTATAGCGATGAAGTTCCCGAGCTACTACAGCGGTTTTACGTTCAGGACAGGCGTTGCCATCTCTATCAATGAGCGTTCTCACGTTCCATGCGCCAAATGTCATTATAGATGGTGTGTTATTTATTTTATTTTTTTTGTTGCGTCGACCACGTGTTAAGTGATGCGATGGCAGCCGTGGTTACTACCACCTTCCAGGAAGGGACGAGCATTTGTTTAGGGCACCTTTTCTAGCCCCCCCGACTGAGCGAGGAGAGCAGTGCTTCCTAAATAGGGCTGCTCTTGTCATCCCAGGTGCTGCCGAATTCGCATTGTCGTCCCGATTTTTCAATGCAAAAGCGACCACGGCGTGTACTCACACCCTGGGACCGCCTGCGTGCAGGAATCAGACAAAGCCCAGCTTGCACCACGCTAGACCTCTCTACTTCAACCCATCGCCGCAGGACTTAGCGTCATCGGAGTCCATTATTCGGAAGCGGTCAGTTGCGCAGGATATATTAGGGTGCGCAGACGTTCGCGCAAACGCAAGCGCACACACTTAGTCCTTCCTCCCGGTTCAATGGAACGGAGAACCGCTACGACTGAAGGAGAGGTCGGATGCAGTGTCTGACCGACAGTAACTATACACGCCCTCTACCGTCGCCCTAGGCCATCCACCTTGCTGCGTCGCCGAGTCCGCCAAGCCCATTCGCACTATCTGCATTGTGTTGCCATTCTCGCCAGAACAGACTTTTTTATTAAGCAGGAGGGAGCTGCTTTTGGGCCGACAGTAACTACACGCGCCCTCTACCGTCGCCCTAGGCCATCCACATTGCCTTGCTGAATCGCCGAGTCCACCAAGCCCGTTCGCACTATCTGCATTGGGTTGCCATTCTCGCCGAAACAGACTTTGTTTGTTAAGCAGGAGGGAGCTGCTTTTGTTGGATCTAGGAGAGATAGGAAAGTAGGAATAGGAGTGGGGAGGAATGTGGTGAGATTGGGACAGGAATACAGGTAGTAGGATACTACTGCCCGGAAGGTAGTCAAAGACAGTAGAAGCTCGGGAAGCCGGGGTCGCGTACCCGTATACCACATCTCAGCTTTTGATCCAAGAACTGAGATGAGTACCCCTGACACAAATAAGTACATAAGTAGTTAAACAAGACGGAATGTATGTTCCTTCACCCCGCAGAACAAATCAATCGAAGAAGACGAAGGTGTATGTCCGACGCAACCGTATCCGAAAGTCATTCACAGGGGCCGCCGGTGTACATCACAATTAAATTGATTGATAGAACACTCAAAAAGTTTCACTACCACTCGGCGCTCGGGCGGGATCGAACTCGGAGCGCAGCGCAGCCGCAGAGTAAAAATTCCTGCACGTAAGACCGCTGGACCAACGGAACATGTGACGATGCAGTGAAATTAGAGTAGTGTTTATGTTGATCAGCTGTATATCAGCTGTTTATCAGCTGTTGACGGTCGATGCGAAACACATTAAATCAACAACACCTTCAAATATGCCGCATACGTAAATACACCAGCCAAAATCACGTTGTTTTATGGCAAAAACTTGCCTAAAATCTTTAAATTATTTTGCGGACAGCTATTACTAGGGTCACTTTACTCACTGTTAAGTCCAGAGTATGTATAGGTAAAACATTATCACTTAAAACGCACCATGGTACCTATCTTTTTTGCTATGGTACGTAATTAGCAAAATAACGCACAAATGGCTCTGCAAACAGTTTTGGAGCCTAATTAGGATAACACAACACAATTGATCCTGTCTGAACCACTTTTGGACTTTTGCTTATATTTTTAAACACGGAGCTAGTTACAAAGCTGTATTTACAAGAGCAGTGGCGCCCTCTCTTATAAGAATAGGAATATGTTATCAACCATGTCAGAGGCCTGCTACTTGCAGTAGGCGGTTGAAAATCTCTGACACCAGGGTTCATCGGGTCGTTGAACGACTCAGTGTCCCACACGAAAAGAAGAAGAAGAATGAGAATAGGTAGAAAATCGCAATTTTTCTAACGCACGCGTTGCGCATGCGATAAAAACCCCAAAATCGGACATAACGTGTGATCCTCGCTTAAAGCTAGAAAACTAGTTTTGTACAACGAAAAACTTCAGCAAAACCGTTGGCTTAAAGATAGTTAAAAGTTAAAACCGAGCATTCTGGGTTCATTGCAGCTTTGTTTAAAGTTGAAAGTGTAACAATTTAGTGGAAATAATTATCTTTTTAATCGGTTCTAAAAGAGCATAGTTTTAGAACTTGTTAGTACACTTCTCACAATTGCCTAAAATATCTTTGTTCGATGTCTTTGTGCTGTTGAATGATACAGAGTTACAATTTCCTACAACTTGTGTAAAATATGAAATTGTATACCTACCAAAAATTCGAATAAGATTTTCACGCAAGCGAAGATGTAAGTAGAAATGTGCAAGTTCCGCTCGACGGAACATTACATTTCCTGTGTAGTAGGTAACTACATACCGAAATCTAGTTCAGAGATGTAAGGAAATGTAAGTACTGAGTAGTTTCATGCAAACTGTAAGGACTAGGTACTGCTCTTATGAAAATCTTTAAGAAATGGTGCAATTTTTAAAGTACACAATTTCAACAAAAGAGGCTGTCATCCATGATAGACACACATGTATCAGAATTTTAAATAGGTGGATGATGTTGAAAGCTGAAAAATTGATCGTCTTTTGTATCTCAAAAACAACCCATTACAAGGATTTGAACCAGCAACGCCCTTCGCCATTTGTACTGGCGAAGCCTCTAGCCTCTACCATATACGGTGAAATTTTACTAGTGACCGATAGCGAAAACTCAGAACCGGCTGGTGATAAGGAACAACTTTCCCCAAGGAACATAGTTCGAAATACGAAAAAAAATTTTGGACCGCCCATACAAAATTGCCGATCAGCTGATTTGAGTTACTATGGGAGGTCAAAATTCTTTTTTCGTATTTCGAACTATGTTCCTTGGGGAAAGTTGTTCCTTATCACCAGCCGGTTCTGAGTTTTTAACCGACGAAAAAATAAAAGAGGAGGAGGTTCTCAATTCGTCCCGAACTTTTTCGCTATCGGTCACTAGTAAAATTTCACCCTATATGTACGTTTACGCAGCGGAACCCGCATGGAATAAAAGTTAGGAGAAATATGTAAACAAGGGAAGTTTTCCAAAATTTGGTATTCTATTCTATATTACAAGCCTGATATCGATTATTATTTTTTAATCATCACAAGCGTTATAAAATTGTGCTCATTGTCCTTCAGCACGGTAGTGCCCCCGTCAAGACGAGCCAAGCACTACCTACCTTTTACAAAGAGCGGGAACACTACCTACCTTTTCTCGAACTGCTTCGTCGCTTTATAGTGTTTTACACTCTGAAGTCAGTTTCATTTATATCGGACATGTAATCAGTCAAAGAAACCAATGAAGATTTTTTTTCTAAATTACGCCTTCTTAGAATTCAGCCTTCGCATTTAACCAATTATATCGTACCACAGCGTAACTAGGTAAGTACTTAAACTTTTCCCTTGAAGGCATTTGCAATGAAAACTATCCAGTATGAAAAAAGAACCTTGTAATTGAACGATTTATTGCGAACCGATATGCTGATAAAAAGCTCGGCCTTATTCCAAGGGTCAGTTCCCACAGAAGGCGACGAGACGAGACGCGACGCGACGATGCAATGTCATTTTCAAGCGGCATCAAGATGCATCGAGCGGCGCCGCGAGTTGCATCTTGATGTCGCTTCCGGCCGCTCGGTGCTGCTTGTCAGCTTGTCAATTCACTTTAGTAGTTCAAGAGCTTGATGTATGTGCAGGTTATGTGATATGATAGCTTTGTATGAGCTTCGATCGGAACGGAAAGGAAGACTGTGTTTCTCTTAGAGCCTAAAATTCTTTTATTTTATTATAATAGGTATATTTTTGAAGTTAACAGCTACATTTACGATACAAATATTATAGATAACTACTTTTAAAAGCCACTTAGTACAAGCCAACATATGTAGTTTAGTCGTTTTTTGACCTGTGGTTTGCTTGTGAGTCAAATAAATTAAGTATTCTTTATATTTCTGGGAATAAGCAACAGTTTTCTGTGTGTACAACACCTTGCACTACGCTCGCCAATATGCTTGTTTGCCAGAAAATAGCTCATGTCCAAACAGTGTACTGTTGTGGCTGTTAAGTTTCTTTTAAAGTAAAAATGCTGTCAGATAGATAGATAGTGTAGCGTTATCTACATCTTTCTCTTCGTCTAGGACACCGAGACGTCCAACGACTAGATGATCTCTGGTGCCAGAGTTAACGACCGCCGCGCCGTCTAAGTTACACAGCTACCGGGACCGATGAATTAGCGCCTGTTCATTTATCAATTATCATACTGGGTGTTACAAAACAACCAATAAAGCTGAAAGGAGGTCAAGGTACTCATGAAACTGAACAACTTTCCCCATGGAACATGGGTCGAAATATGAAATAATAATTTGGACTTCCCATACAAAATGAACTCACTTTGTATGGGAGATTTATTGGTTGTTTTGTAACACGTGGTATAATTCATAACATATGAGCCTTTGTACGTGGCGGGCGGAAGAATGACGTATGTCCATGAATACATATATCTGAGCCAAATAGTCTCCTTCCAGGCACGAGAAGACAAACAAGTTACGAGATGCACCGAAAAAGCCTGGAGGAGCGAGGGAACAAATGAAAGGCGAAATCGCAAAATCATGTGCATTCTCCCGATACTCACTTATGGGGCACAGACGTGGCCTTTGACAAAAGCTCAGAAGACCAGCTTTAATATCTCAGCGAGCAATGGGGCGCAGTATACTAGAAAAACTCTGACTCGGAAACTGAAACTCGTAGATTAGGTCAGAAATACTATACTGCGTCCCAAAACGCTAATTGCCGATGTGGCACGTGCAGTCGCGAAGCTCGAATGGGATTGGGCTGGTCATGTCTGGCCAAGCCAAGCGAAACTATGGACTAAAACCATCACTGAATGGAGCCCCAGTGCCGGTACCAGTGATGAAGGGGAGGGAGGCCTTTGCCCAGCAGTGGGATCCTGACGACTAAATAAGTTAAGTTTAAATGGTTGATAGTAGCATTTGTAGAGCAAGGTAGGCGTAGGTTATAGACAGGGTGTAAAGGTGTAAGTTCGTCAGGTGTGGCTATAGTCATATGAAAGTCGAACGCGTCTGTCGCAATCCTTGAATGCAGCGCCGTATACTTTTATACTACGGCTATAGCCGCAACGCGTGGTGACCGAAAACTTTGCTGGCATGATTAGAGAATAAAACCGAAAAATCTTTCGTGTATGTTAATTTTGTCCTCACGTACAATTGCCGATCGGCTGTTAATACGCTATTTAATTACTTTAAAAAATTAACTGTTAATAAAACAAAGAAAAGCAGCATTTAACAAAGAGCATTCGATAAAAGAACGCTCGTTGGAGTTTAATTCCTTTCTACACAAAATGGGAAAAAATTGTGGTAATTAATAAACCTTAAGGTACTTGTGAGTTTTTTAAAATATTATTATTATTATTAAATTCTTTATTATTCACCATTAAATACACAGTTACACATACAATTGAAAAACAAAGGCGAGCTTATCTCTATAAGAGATTTCTTCCAGCCAACCTAGCGTGGATGAAAATCGAGGAGTATACGGGAGCATTAGAAAATAAAATATGAACAATTTCTAAATAAAATACATTAAGTTAAATAAATAAAACAGAAACATGTTGCAAGAATAAGGTACCTACTAAATAAATTCGAATACACATATAAATAATAAAATAAACTAATACGATAAACGTTTAATAATAATAGTTTGTACATAAATAAAATTGTTATAACTGAGATAAAAAGTGCTCTTTTAATTTTATTTTAAATGTAGCAACAGTGTATTGTATAGATTTAGGCAGTTTGTTTAATATCTATTAGGTTTCATATAAAAATCGGGAAAAAAGAGGTTAATCTGCATTTTTTGTTCACGCCGGGGGTTTTAAATTAAAGGTAAGTAAGTATTACGTAATTTTTCTATGAAAATACAAAATCCGATTTATCCAAAAAAGATACCAAAAATACTTTATAAGTATTATGAATAACTTGCGGCCCGTCTCTTTTCGTTAAACTAGGTTTCTGGTGTTCCATTCTAGGTATGTCACATCCTGGATATCTAACTGCCAGTTGAATGGCCTCAATATGCTGAACAACTTCAACTTTGAAGTTAATACCTTATCTCTAATAATTTAGGTGGGATGCTGGTGATTTTCATCGGGTACTCTAGACCCTCAATGACCATGTGCAATTTTTACAATGAAGCCATCACCGTATCTCTTATAGTTTGGATAAGATGCTGGTGGTCTACATTAGGTACTTTAGACCCTCGATGACTATGTGCCAGCAGAAGCGGTCCGTAATGCTGAACAATTTTTACAATGAAGCCATCAAATATCTCTTATCTATACTTTGAATGGGATGCTGGTCATCTACATCAGGTACTCCAGACCCTCGATGGATGACCATGTGCCAGCAGAAGCGGCCCGTCATGCTAAGCAAATTTTGATAGAAGCCTTTTTCGTATCTCATATAGTTTAGCAGTGCTCCTGGTGCCCTCCATTAGGTACTCCAGATCCTCAAGAGCTGACAAAAAGTAGTACATGTCCGTCTTCGATATGCTAGCAATATCAGTGTTAAATCTCGTGAAGATCGGTTAAGCGGTTTGGGTAATATCTGCTTAATTTCCTGGTTTTACCACTGGTAACCGTTTTTATATAAGAAAATGATATCTTCTCGTGATAAAAATCAGCTTAAGTTACTCAGAAATGTTGTACCTGTTCAATAGTGATAGATTTTTGAAATCGGTTCAGCAGTTTCAGAGTTTATCGATTACTAGCGGCCCGCCCAGCGATTTCACCCGCTGCTACTTTTCTGTTTTCCCGTAGGAGGATCTTTTCCCGTAGGTTCCAGCAGAAGTGACCATCATGACCATGTGCCAACAGAAGCGCCCGTCATACTGAATAACTTTTACTTTGAAGCCACTACCGTATCTCTTATACTTAGATGGGATGCTGGTGGTCTACATCAGGTACTCCACACCCTCGTCACCACGTGCCAGCAGAAGCGGCCCGTCATGCTGAATAACTTTAATTTTAAAGCAATTACCGTAAACCTTATAGTTTAGATGAGATGCTGGTGGTCTACATCAGGTACCTACTCCAGACCCTTGTGACCATGTGCCAGCAAAAGCGGCACGTCATGATAACTTTTACTTTGAAGGTATTACCGTATCTCTGACAGTTTATACGGGATGCTGGTGGTCTACATCAGGTACTCCAGATCCTGGATGACCATGTGCCAGCAGAAGCGGCCCACCATGCTGAGTAACTTCTACTTTGAAGCTATTGCCGTATCTCGTATAGTTTAGATGGGATGCTGGTGGTCTACATCAGGTACCTCAGATCCTCGATGACCATATGCCAGCAGATGCGGCCCGTCATGGTGAACAACTTTTTCTATGAATACATGACCGTATCTCCTATAGTTTTGATGGGATGCTGGTGGTCTTCATCAGGTACTCCAGATCCTCGAGGGCTGACAAAAAGTGGTCCATGTCCATTTTTAATATGCTAGTAATATCAGTGCCAAAATTCGCGAAGGTCGGTAAAGCGGTTTGGCTAATTTGGGTAATGTCCGCTTTGTTTCCCGCTTTTTCTGCTGTTAACAGTTTTCCTGTGATAAAAAGCAGCCTATGTTACCCATGAATGTTGTAGCTTTCTAATGGTGAAAGAATTTTGGAAATCGGCCCAGTAGTTTCGGAGTTTATCGATTACATACAAACAAAGAAACAAACAAAGAAACAAACAAAAAAAACAAACATAGGTTTCCTCTTTATTATATTAGTGTAGATAGTGTAAAGACATACATACAAATAAACAAATCTTTCCTCTTTATTATATTAGTGTAGATAATGTAGAAGTCTAGATAATAAAATAAGTGTAGGTAGATGTAGATAGTGTTGAAGCGTAGATATAAATTTAATGTAAATTTATTGTATGGGGCTACGGGGCCACCATAATATGCTATAATGTTTCAAGACTTTCCCAACTTCAGGCTCGTAGACTATAAAGTGACAGGTATTTGATGGACAATGTCAGTCATCATCATGCGGCCTCTTGACATTGCAGCTCGTTGTATCCCAATGCATCCCGATGCCGCTTGACGCCTCGCGACGTCGCGCTACAACAAGATGCAGCGCGCGGCGTAGCGCTACGCCGCGCTACATCGAGCGACGCGACGCGGCATTTTTGCTCAATTGCCGAGCACAAGGCCGCTCTACGTCGCTCGTTGCAGCTTGTTGTAGCGCGACGCCGCGCAACGCCGCGCGAAGCAGCTTTCAGTCTTGGTAAATTACAAAGTAGAGTGTTGCCGTTTTAGCTAATTATTACAGAATTGTGTGTAAAATCCTCTGGTCTTTCCTTTCTATATAGTATTTAATTTTTTTGGTTTATTTTGGTTAAAATCTACATTTCAGGTCAAAATAAAGACCAAGCGCGGCGGCTCATAGTGCGCCGTCAACGTGACAGCGTCGTTCATAGTATGACTGGTTTGTATGGGTTTATATGGGGATGCCAGAAAAAAGGGTGGCACGCCGCGTCGCGCCCTCAATACTATGAACGTCGCTGTCACGTTGACGGCGCACTACGAGGTCGCCGCGCTCGGTCTTTATTTTGACCTTACAGGTGAAAGCTGTCAATCTTAAGACTAGTTTTCTCGGAATGCTAGACTATCAGATTGTTTGAGAAAATAGTAGGTCTTGAAGTGATCTTTCAGATGACAGCTGTCGAAAATAAGATCCGTTTATCTCGGGAACCATAAATTTTAGACTAACAATTTCTTTAAGGAAATGGTAAGCCCTGACGAGTTTTATCAAACGACAGCTGTCAAACTAAAATCACATTTATCTCGGCAATCATTCATGCCAGTCTATCAGTTCGATTGGGAAAGTTGTAGGCCTTGAAGAGACCTTTATTTTATGTGACAGCTGTCAACCTAAAAACTAGTTTATCTCAGCAATCGTTCATGCTAGACTATCAGTTTGTTTGGGAAAGTTGTAGGCCTTGAAAAGACCTTTATTTTATGTGACAGCTGTCAAACTTAAAACTCGTTTATCTTGTCAATCGTTCATGCTAGACTATCAGTTTGTTTGGGAAAGTACTTGGCTTTCATGAGACCTTTATTTTTAGTGACAGCTGTCAAACTTCAAACTCGTTTATCTCGTTAACTATGCATGCTACACTACTAGTTTCTTCAGAAAAGTTGTAGGTCTGGACGAGATCTACATTTTAAGTGACAGCTGTCAAACTTCAAACTCGTTTATCTCGTTAACTGTACATGCTACACTACTAGTTTCTTCAGAAAAGTTGTAGGTCTGGACGAGATCTACATTTTAAGTGACAGTTGTCAAACTTCAAACTCGTTTATCTCGTTAACTGTACATGCTACACTACTAGTTTCTTTAGAAAAGTTGTAGGTCTAGACGAGATCTACATTTTGAGTGACAGCTGTCAAACTTCAAACTCGTTTATCTCGTTAACTGTACATGCTACACTACTAGTTTCTTTAGAAAAGTTGTAGGTCTGGACGTGATCTACATTTTAAGTGACAGCTGTCAAACTTCAAACTCGTTTATCTCGTTAACTGTGCATGCTACACTACTAGTTTCTTTAGAAAAGTTGTAGGTCTTGCCAATATCTACATTTTATGTGACAGCTGTCAAACTAAAAACTCGTTTATCTCGTTAACTGTGTATGCTACACTACTAGTTTCTTCAGAAGAGTTGTAGGTCTGGACGAGATCTACATTTTAAGTGACAGCTGTCAAACTTCGAACTCGTTTATATCGTTAACTGTGCATGCTACACTACTAGTTTCTTCAGAAAAGTTGTAGGTCTGGACGAGATCTACATTTTAAGTGACAGTTGTCAAACTTCAAACTCATTTATCTCGTTAACTGTACATGCTACACTACTAGTTTCTTTAGAAAAGTTGTAGGTCTAGACGAGATCTACATTTTAAGTGACAGCTGTCAAACTTCAAACTCGTTTATCTCGTTAACTGTACATGCTACACTACTAGTTTCTTTAAAAAAGTTGTAGGTCTGGACGTGATCTACATTTTAAGTGACAGCTGTCAAACTTCAAACTCGTTAACTGTGCATGCTACACTACTAGTTTCTTCTGAAAAGTTGTAGGTCTGGACGAGATCTACATTTTAAGTGACAACTGTCAAACTTTAAACTCATTTAACTTTTTTCTGAAGAAACTAGTAGTTTAGGATACACAGTTAACGAGATAAACGAGTTTGAAGTTTGACAGCTGTCACATAAAATGTAGATATCGGCAAGACCTACAACTTTTCTAAAGAAACTAGTAATGCAGCATGCACAGTTAACGAGATAAACGAGTTTGAAGTTTGACAGCTGTCACTTAAAATGTAGATCACGTCCAGACCTACAACTTTTCTAAAGAAACTAGTAGTGTAGCATGTACAGTTAACGAGATAAACGAGTTTGAAGTTTGACAGCTGTCACTTAAAATGAAGATCTCGTCCAGACCTACAACTTTTCTGAAGAAACTAGTAGTGTAGCATGCATAGTTAACGAGATAAACGAGTTTGAAGTTTGACAGCTGTCACTAAAAATAAAGGTCTCATGAAAACCAACGACTTTCCCAAACAAACTGATAGTCTAGCATGAACGATTGACAAGATAAACGAGTTTTAAGTTTGACAGCTATCACATAAAATAAAGGTCTCTTCAAGGCCTACAACTTTCCCAAACAAACTGATAGTCTAGCATGAACGATTGCTGAGATAAACTAGTTTTTAGGTTGACAGCTGTCACATAAAATAAAGGTCTCTTCAAGGCCTACAACTTTCCCAAACGAACTGATAGACTGGCATGAATGATTGCCGAGATAAATGTGATTTTAGTTTGACAGCTGTCGTTTAATAAAACTCGTCAAGGATTACCATTTCCTTAAAGAAATTGATAGTCTAAGATTTATGGTTTCCGAGATAAACGGATCTTATTTTCGACAGCTGTCATCTGAAAGATCACTTTAAGACCTACCATTTTCTCAAACAATCTGATAGTCTAGCACACACTATTTCGTGAGAAGGTGGATCACTGACAACTACTCAACGGAACTACTGCGAATTATCGTAAACTAAGATTTGCGATAGTTCCATTGTCTGACCTGGCCCAATGGAACTAGTGCGAAAAAACTTCGCAGTAGTTCCATGAAACTATACTCAATGGATATACTGCGAATGATTGGTCTTTTTTTTAGTTCAATAACAACTACCTACCCTTCATAGTTACCAAGTAGAACCAACTTACTTTGCTTTGTTTTCGTATCGAGTTTCCAAAAGTTGTAGGAATTTTTTCCCATCGCGGCAACACTGAGCGTGGGAATCTGACTGACAGGCGGCCGAAAGTGATGTCACCTGAACTGACATTGCATCGTCGCGTCGCGTCGCGTCTCGTCTCGTCTGGGTTTGAAGCGGCTTCAAGATGCATCGAGCGGCGCCGCGCGTTGCATCTTGATGCCGCTTGAAAATGACATTGCAGCGTCGCGTCGCGTCTCGTCTCGTCGCCTTCTGTGGGAACTGACCCTTTCCAAGAACACTAGTATGATTGCCTTCTGTTCAACTGATTAAGCGATATTTTCAGGAATTTCCTGTAATAATCGGAAATTACAAGCTTTAATAAAGCTACTTTATACATGGGTGAGTGAAGCTTCGTGAAAAGCTCGCCTGGAAGGTGCAGTACTATAAGCAGTTCAATTACGATAGTTGTTCTGGGTAACTGTGAGGCAGGGCTGGGTCGGCGCTATGAGAACATTGGTGGTCCGTGGGTAGGTTCATGTTGCAGGTTAAGAAAACCAAGCAGTGGCGGTGATGAAGGTGGTAAAAGACTCTTACATGTCTGCAGTGAAGAAGGCACTAGACCAGGGATTATAGCACTATTTTATGTTAGTTATGATATTTGACTTGAGCATCCAGCTTTCAGTGTGAAATTTTCAACAAGACTGAAGAAAAATTTAAGGAGTTGACGTACGGTTGCCTGGAAGAGAATGCTACTTTAGCATTAAGGCCGCCTTATTGTACTGTGTTCTCTGTACCTGTTTTTCTTGTATTATTGTTTTTTATGTGCAATAAAAGTATATTATTATTCAGATGTCTATTTTTACTCCTTTTTACAGGGACCTGAACCCAGTGACGCGGGCCTTTCAGCCAAGAGTCACTGAGTGAGTTATAGGGGTTGCGTCTGTATTACTATTATTAATTTCTGTATCGCTGTTTTCAGAACTTAAAAACTTCCGTACGATACGACAAGTATTGAGGATAGCAGCTTTTTGCATCGTGATATATGTTTTTGAAGGTAGACCTAGGAGACTCAGACTTTGAAGAAGGTGTTTTGGAATAATTCCTGTACTAGAAAGCACCATTGGCACTATGTATACATTGTTCAGGTTCCATATTCTGAGGATTTCCTCTTTTAACTCAGTGTATTTGGTGAGTTTTTCAGATATGGATTTCTGTATGTTGTGGGTGTTTGGGACTGTAACATCAATCAGGTAAGCAGTTTTAGTAATTTTGTTTACAAGTGTGATATCCGGTCTATTGTAAGGTATAGTTTTGTCTGTTAAAATGGCGCGATCGTAATACATTTTAGTTCCGGTGTTTTCCAGCACAGGTTTTGGCTCGTACTGGTAATATGGTTTTGAGTCTTTTTCAGCAATAAATTCACATTTCACAGCTAGCTTTTGGTGTATGTATGCAACGATTTGATTGTGGCGGTGGGTGTAATCATTTTGGGCTAGAGATGCACATGCGCTAGTAATGTGTTGAATAGTTTCCGGTTGTCTATTGCATTTACGGCATTTATCTGTATCTAAAGCTTGTTTCAGTATATGTTTTTTATAGTTTCTAGTGTTAATGACCTGATCCTGTATACCTATCATAAAACCTTCCGTCTCCGGGAAAAGATATCCTATTTTTAACCATTTGTTGGAAGCTTCTATGTCTATATGTGGCTGGTTTAAATCTTGGTAATGTCGCCCATGCAACTCCTTCCGTTTCCACATATCTATTTTATCCTTTTCGTACTCTTGATGTGTTTTAAAGTGTCTTTCTTTCAGTTTTAGATTCAGCGGTGTGAAGTTGTTATCTATTGCTACAGTGGCTGCGTGTAAATCACTAGATTCAGACTTCTTGTAGAAAAAGTCTCTTAAGTTTTTAATTTGACTTTGCTATTATTATTATTATTAATATCAACAAAAGGCGAAATTAAAAATTGTTTTGGATGAAAGCTTTTGAAAGAGGTGTATCTGTATCTATCATAGTAGTTATAGTAGTAGTAGTTACTATAGCAGTAGTAGTGCTAAGCTACAACTGTTTAAAAACTAGTTTTAGTAAAGTTGGTGAGCAGGGAACGAACGGTGCTCGCTATTTAGATCTACACAATGTAAAAAATAAGTAGGTAGTAAAACAACAGCTCCTACCTACCTGAATAATTACCGTGTATTAAGGATAATCAGAATTCGGGCACGTACCTACTTAAAATAATGACGTATTTTACGCCTAAATTAAAGCTAGAATTAGGTATAACATCACGACATCAAAATTGCGCTTCTCGCAATGATGCTTGTTTTTTTGTCCTATCCTAATTATGGGAACATTGTGTGACCTAATGTGTCTTTGGGTCCTAAGATATAGGACCGGTCGTTAATAATCTTTTTTTCTTCGTAACTTCATCACTAGCGATCGTGTGTGCAAAAAAAATCTACTTCCAGACTTGTAAGAGTGTGTAGGAGGAGTGATGAGGCCAGTAGGCCGAGTGACGACGGAGGAGGGAAAAGGGTTGCAACCCGCCTGGTCAGGTGAGTTGTGACCAGGGGAACGACTGTTCCAACCGGACATGTTTGCAAGTTGTATTTATAGCGATCGGCGGAAACACTTCAATACCGCGTTTCAGGCGTCTTCTGATTGGCTAATCTTCTCTGACAGAGTGACGTAGCTTGTTATCCAGTTGCTAGGCAGCTCAGGACTTGGCATGTGGGGCGCATGCGCGCCGCCACATCACTCCCCCTTTTTGGAGTGTCGAAGACGCTGTTCAGCCATTGATGTCTTGAGGCAGAGATGCTTCATCGTGCAGTCAGGCGGTGAGGCTAGCAGGCATGTAGCAGTGGTAGAGCAGGCTGCACGCTGGAGTGTGTCGACAGTCGTGGCTGCTGTAGACCCTGAGATGCTTGAGTGCCGACCGAGGATAGAGCACATGTCGTACTGTAGATCCAATACTGGTACTGCGATGAATGCCGAAGACCAAGTGGCTTGATGATGCGTTGAGGTTAAGTAGTCCAAGTTGCGCTTATGTCCGGTGGAGTAGTGACGTCATGTTGCATGATGCTGCAGTCTGGCGCGGCGTTGCGGTGAGCAGGAATGCAGAGGCAAGCAGGATACTGGAGGTGGTACTCGAACAGTGTCAGCTGCTGAAGGCCGTGCAGGTGCTGTTGCTGGCTCCAGGTCTTCGAAGTGTCGATGACATGTGGAGGCAGGAATGATGCCGCAGAGGTGCTGGAGAGAAGCTGTGACTGCAGTGGTTGCTGATGATGATGACGTCTGGCTCCGTTGATGAAGGTGGCGATGTCCGTCACGTCGTCGCTGTTGATCACGTCGGGGTCACCAGTGTAGGAGGAGTGATGAGGCCAGTAGGCCGAGTGACGACGGAGGAGGGAAAAGGGTTGCAACCCGCCTGGTCAGGTGAGTTGTGACCAGGGGAACGACTGTTCCAACCGGACATGTTTGCAAGTTGTATTTATAGCGATCGGCGGAAACACTTCAATACCGCGTTTCAGGCGTCTTCTGATTGGCTAATCTTCTCTGACAGAGTGACGTAGCTTGTTATCCAGTTGCTAGGCAGCTCAGGACTTGGCATGTGGGGCGCATGCGCGCCGCCACAAGTGTTTTATGTGGCCATGTTTTTTTTATCATCAGCATAGTTTGGCAGGGTGTAAGTACTTAATGCAATAAAAGCAAGTCTTTTAAGGTGGGACGCTTCTTATACAAAAGTGAAAGGGACGTCTCGTCTGTGAATGAGACGAAAGTCTGATAAAAAACCAATCTTTAGTTTTGCAACAAATTTACGTTTGCCTTCGTTTGTTCACATAAAGTTTTTCAAAAAACAACTTTGCAGCTAATGTCTAAGTACATGTTTCGTTTGTATGAAGTGAAACCCGACACGCACAATTTGCGGTGTGCAAGGCTTGGGTTCGATTCCAGTGCAGATATTGTGCTGACACGTTGGTTACCATCCGGTTGTAGCTAGCGTACCTATGTTAGGTTAGGTCATGGACCTATCGTAATGGAACAGACACTATAAGTGACGTCACAGTGGTTCTATTCTCCGCGATGGATTGTTCTGTTACGTAAATACACTTTCAGTGATAGATAGATTAGTAGTAGGTATTCAAGATTTGCCACTTGCGTAAAATTCCTGCATCCATTGTAGAGATGCAACGAATACTAATTTTGCTGAATTCCACGCCCGAATAAATAACTATAAATAAATGCAAAAAAATATGCTTTTAATATTAACCATTTCCTGCAAAAAAGTGTATTTTTACTCATAAAGTGGTCTACCCTAATTTTGGTGGTTATCAGTCTCGTATTCACCTACTGGTATAGATATCGACTCCACACAGGACAAGAACTTTATTCAGAACAAAGCGTATTTCGTCTAGGTACCAAATTTTTTAATATGTGACTTCATGTCAAATGTATCAAGACCTCAATATTTCGCGACGAAAACACCACAGAAACTTAGACTTATAAAACAGAGTTATTTTCAAAGCTCATACGGCAAAGCTGTAACTAAAGTTATAACCTGTAACCTAACACTGCACTCAACCTGCAGCTCATTCCGACACTAAAGCCGAGAGCCTAATTACTGTTTGACGTGCAAGTTTATTTAGGTGTAACTACCCACTTTCAGGTTACCGTTAGGCTAGTGGCGCCTCCAAGGAAAAAAAATAAAAATTCAAACCTTATACAGCAGATCTCTAGCCCTAAAGCGTTGTATCCTAACACTGCACTAAGCATATAAGCATGCAGCTCATTCCGACACTAAAGCCCAGAGCCTAATTACTGTTTGACGTGCAAGTTTATTTAGGTGTAACTACCCACTTTCAGGTTACCGTTAGGCTAGTGGCGCCTACCTAAAAAAAAAACTCACATGAAAGAGCTCTAGCGCTGAAACGTGTAACCTATTACTGCACTTAGTAGCATGCAGCTTATTCCGAAACTAAAGCTTAGATTGTAATTACTGTTTGACGTGCAAGTTTATTTAGGTGTAACTACCCACTTTCAGGTTACCGTTAGGCTAGTGGCGCCTCCAAGGAAAAAAAAACAAACCTTATACAGTGGAGCTCTAGCAATAAAACGTGTAACCTATGCACTCAGCATGCAGATCATTCCGGCACTAAAGCCGAGAGCCTAATTACTGTTTGACGTGCAAGTTTATTTAGGTGTAACTACCCACTTTCAGGTTACCGTTAGGCTAGTGGCGCCACCAAGGAAAAAAAAACCGGCCAAGAGCGTGTCAGACACGCCCACAAATAGGGTTTCGTAGTCAATGTTTAAATATCAGGTTTTTCAGCATTACAAACTTAACTTGTTTGCAACTAACTAGCAACTGGTTTGTTAGCAGCAGTATGATGACCAACCGCAAATAGAAAAACTCAATTTTTTCTGAAACCTTTAAGGGTACAATATCCGTTATAGTTTTCATTGAACTTCAGATTGTAAGCTATATTCCATATTTATTTCAAATTTTTAGCTTTTATTCTTTAGAAGTTACAGCTGGAACAAATTATGGGTCAAAAACGCCCTTTTTAAAAGCAAATATCTCGTGACAGAAACATTTTAGAGAATTTGTTTCAAAGAAACCTCACCTTAATTTTAAAAGACCTATTCAACGATACCCTACTCAATATTACAAAAGAAAAAAAAATTTTTGCCCCCCTTTCACTTGTATGGGAGGGGGTCCAAAAAACATTTTTAATATTTTTTTCTTAACATTTGGGTCAACACGATCTATCTTCTCACCAAATTTCATGTCGATAGCTCTAAAACTGACGAAGATATGAGGACGCGGCATACAGACAGACAGACACACAGACAGACAGACAGACAGACATGACGAAACTATAAGGGTTTCTAGTAGACTACGAAACCCCTTAAAAGTGTAACCTTTTACTGCACTTAGCATGCAGCTTATTCCGAAACTAAGGCTAAGATTCTAATTAATGTTTGACGTAGTAAGTTGGTTTAAGTTTATTTGCCTACTTGCAGGTTAACGTTCTGCTAGTAGGCTAGTAGTGCCACCAAACAGGAAAAAGCTCTGGGTGAACAGACAGGACACGCTTCTTCTTTTTCTATCTACTCGGCCACCGAGTCGCTAATTGTAGCTAAACGCAGAAAAAAAATGATGGTTTCATGCAGTCCCGATTGCAGTGTATAATTAGTAAGACGGCATATCAGAGGCCTGTAACTTGTAGAAGGCGGTTGTAAAACATCCGATTTCATCGGGACTTTGGACGACTCTATTCAATAGGAACGATGGACGACAGAACTACGGGATTTCTAATACATATGGAGGCAAATATGTATTAGAAATCCCGTAGTTCTGTCGTAGTGCTGTCAGCAGCGCCAATTTCGCTTATGTTGCACCTGAATCTCGGTTACTAGTCGGCGCCAGCTGATTTATGTGGCTACTGTTTAAAAGGCGTTTATATCTATTGTAGGGAATAAGAATGATGGACTTCAGAACTATGGGATTTCTAAATCACATTTTCCTCCTCGGACTAGCCTTTTTTTTACCCTGCTGCGCTAGTTTAGCTTATGTTGCACCTAATGCCTGGTTTACACGGGGCGAGCTACTGAGTAGACAGTAGACAGCTGCTCGCCTCTTCTCTGCCTGGTTTACACGGTGCGAGTCAGCGTGCGAGTCGGCATAGACAGTAGCTGCAGTGCAGTAACTCGCACCGTGTGAACACATCATGCGAGTTACTTGCACGTGTGAGTTGGACAGTAGCTCGCATGCGAGTTACTTCAACATTTTTTGTTTTCACTCGCCTACTCGAATAATTTTGATGGCAACTACAAAGATCAACAACTGGTTTTTTCTATTATTTGACATTAACACTATGACATTCTGTTTTAATACAACACGACTCCGCTCCGGCCGGCTCTGATTCAACTCGCATGAGACAAGAGGCAGCTACTCGTATCGTATGAACAGCACAGGCGAGTCGAGCTACTGGCATGCGAGTACAAAGAGGCGAGCAGCTGTCTACTGTCTACTCAGTAGCTCGCCCCGTGTAAACCAGGCATTTACTGGCATGCCAGTAGCTCGACTCGCGTGTGCAGTTCACACGATACGAGTAGCTGCCTCTTGTCTCATGCGAGTTGAGTCAGAGCCGGCCGGAGCGGAGTCGTGTTGTATTGAAACACAATGTCATCGTGTTAATGTCAAATAATAGAAAAAACCAGTTGTTGATCTTTGTAGTTGCCATCAAAACTATTCCATTGATTTTTTCGCTCTCTGTACAGATTCATGATGATATTATTTTCGTGAGACCATCTATCCGAAGAAACCATTTTAAAATCGTAAACAAAAAAGAAAATGCACCTACCAACACCTAAAAATGCACCTACAACAAGATTATCTCGTGAGATGACAGTGGCGAGCTACTGCCGAGCGCGTTCACACGATGCGAGTATTGTGCGAGCTGCTGTCATGCATGTGGTGGGGAAAGGCGAGTAGGCGAGTGAAAACAAAAAAATGTTGAAGTAACTCGCATGCGAGCTACTGTCCAACTCGCACGTGCGAGTAACTCGCATGATGTGTTCACACGGTGCGAGTTACTGCACTGCAGCTACTGTCCATGCCGACTCGCACGCTGACTCGCACCGTGTAAACCAGGCATAAAGGTCAAAATAAAGGCCGAGCGTGGCAGCGTCGTAGTGCGCCGTCAACGTGACAGCGTTGTTTATAGTATGGAGGGTGCGCCGCGGCGAGCCGCCCGGTCTGGCATCCCCATACAAACCAGTCATACTATGAACGACGCTGTCACGTTGACGGCGCACTACGACGCCGCCGCGCTGGGTATTTATTTTGACCTAAGCTGATTTATGCGGCTACTGTTTAAAGGGCTTTTACATTGTAGGGAATAAGAACGATGGACGTCAGCACTACGGGATTTCTTAATCACATTTGCCTCCTCGGACCACCGATTTTTTTTACTCAGCCGCGCCAGTTTCGCTTATGTTGCACTTGAATATTGGTTACTAGCTGATTTATGCGGCTACTGTTTTAAAAGCCTTCTACATTGTAGGAAATAAGAACGATGGACGTCAGAACAGCGGATTTCTAAATCATATTTGCCTCGGACCGGATGTTTGCTAGAGTCGGCGCTAAACGGCACGCACACATTCAAATTATCGAGTAATGACTGCACTAACCCGTGCTAAGTTGTAGTGTAGTGCGTGTGTGTGAAACATAATGTTATTTATGGCAGGGACTCAATGAAAAAAACTCTGACATCAGGGTTCATCGGGTCATAAGAAGAAGAAGAAGGCCCAAGCCCAAGCCAAGGGGGTTATTTATTATGGCAGAAAGCTTTCAAATGCACCGCACAATATTTCGGTATTTTGCCGGATCCGGTACTGTAACAGTGACAAAAAGAAATTACGAAATCCTATACAAATTCAGACCCACATGCTGTATATTGACTGCGGTACGTGTGCAAATTAACTATAGTGCCGTCACTCGATAGGCCATATTCAGCTGTCGGAATCATGTTAATGCAATGACATAAGGTCTATTTTTCTTTGTTGACTGGGTTTGACAGCTGTCAAATATGGCCTATTCGAATGACGACGGTAGGCCTGTGTACCAAATAATATGTTCTATGCTGTGTGTAGGTACATCAAGCGAAATACCTGCACTATAATCATTTTGTAGGCAGTAACATCATTAATTTACCGAAATTGCCCCCGAAAGACTATTTTCACTGAATAAACAGTTCGATTGGAACATTAATTAATATTACCTTTCTATGTATATCGGTCTGTATCATTCTGTACTTTATGAAAAGAGAAACCTATAAATAAAACTGGAGACTGCCTGGTGACATAAGTAGTAATTAATTAGAGTAGGTTGATAATTCAATATAAACGTTCCAAAATATGTGTTTTATTATCTATTACATACGCCAATTTAAAGTAGCGCGCGATGTGATGGCATTCAAAAGCGAAGACACTTGCATCGCATCCGTCGACGCTGCGTAACGGATGTGCCACCATACTCGTCGTATATGGGTACAAGATGAAGATTGACATATTCGCTAATATGCCGTGTGGTGCCGGCAGAAGCCGTGTGGTGCCGGCAGAAAGCCGTGTGGTGCCGGCAGAAAGCCGTGTGGTGCCGGCAGAAAGCCGTGTGGTGCCGGCAGAAAGCCGTGTGGTGTCGGCAGAAAGCCGTGTGGTGCCGGCAGAGTAGAATAGCACCACCCCCTCTCTTCCCGTGGGGGTCGTAAGAGGCGACCGAGGGATAAACCCGACCCAAACAGCCGGGGCCAACCGTTTGGTGGCGGTTAATCCACCACAAGATCATTCCTAAGGAGGGTTGACGTCTGGTAGGCGGCCGGTCGTAAAATTAAGCCAAATCCTTTGCAACACGATTTTGTGTTCAACAAAGCGTGATGCGCCGACCCCAAGTAATTGAGATAAGGGCAGGAATATGATAATATTCGCTAATATGCGATTTGCGCTGCGATAAAAAATCGCAGCAACGGACGTCAAATGTGATACTTAAGTCGGAAATGTCAGAATCGGTAGATCTGCGAATATTTCCTACATTAAATTAATCCGCAGTCACAATTGCCCCCGCTTTGCCTACATTAAATCATTTTCTGAAATCAAATTGTGCTATTCAGTTTTAAGCCCGTAGATTCAGTTAATTGTAAACTAAGTTTGCATAAGTTCTGTTAATTTGTGCTTTCAGCAATTCAGTCAGTTTAACTACAATAGCGAAATACTGGGTACAATAGGGAAAGTAAAGCAGTTACACACTAATTAAGGGGATTTCAAAGTTTCCTTTGGGAAAGTGGTTCAGTTTCATGGAGAATGCTACTCCATGAAATAAAGTACGTAGATAGTCGGTATTTTTTGACAGTATTCGCAAAAAACTGTAAAATGGTACTGTTTTGACCAAGCCATACAATTTGTTTATCACCAAACACAGATTCCGGAATTATGCAAAATTAGAGGAGCATATCGTAAAAAGCGACAGAGATAATTATCCAGGGAATGGGCAGCAGCGTTATCTGTGAATTAAACATCTTGCACTGCGCTCGCCAGTCCGCCTGCCAAGCGTGGTGAGTATGGCAATACCTAAATACGGGGGAGGCCCATGTCCAGCAGTGGACTGTTGTGGCTGTAATAGTAATAGTAGAGGAGCATATATGGTGATATAGTAGGTATATCATTTTCCATAATGAATTCGGCCTTTAGCTATTCACAAAGTTAGAACAGTTCATAAAGTTTAGTAATTATTGTCGAGAAGCTAAGTTACAAGGGCCTACATGAAGTACTCTACAACCTATATATTAGATAATCGATACGAGCGAACGAAGCGATAAACTGACAACTCATATGATATGAAAAGAAGACTACAATATCTTCAAAAATAACAAGTTACTTACCTACATCTTACTCTTTATGCTCAACCACTGGCTCTTAAATCTTTTCTATAACTGTAAACATAATACGCAATCTCCACAAAGAAGACTTGCGACGTGACGCGTGGGAAGGCATCTGTCAGACAAGTAATCGTCAGCCGTCATCGATACGCCGTGTGTCTCATGTCTTTTCTGTTTCATACATTTTATATGGAAGCCATCTATAGACATCGCATTAGCAGGCTTATGCGGAGAACAAGACGGTAATATACAGGTAAGAGATGGAAACTGATTTAAGAGCCGCGCAGTCGCACGTCTCACGTCTCCGCGTCACCTGTCACATCTCCTTTGTGAAGCTTGATGCACCTATAAATCTCCTATTCCTAGGTAAAAGCGATCTACCAACGACACTTTTTGACCCCTAGTTCCGTCAATAGTGAGTGACTCGATAATATCTTCGCTCCCGTTTCCATCACGTCACGTGCCCCAATATCGCCTGTGTGCAGAGCAAGCCTCCGTCAATATTGTAGCCGAAACTTTGTTGACATCAATACACTCCACGTCCAAATTGTCAAACTTGACTCTGCAGTGACTTTACACTTCGCTTGTAATGTTTGGATGAGACGACATGTTTTCTTCCCCTTTCAACTCAAAACCGGATCATCGTTTGAACTTAAGGTGGACGGTTCCAAAAGTTAAATGGTCTTACGTCTTAAAAGGAGACAGTAGTCTAATTACAAAACATTTTTGCAAAATAAAAGTGATAAGTGATAGATATAGTTTAGCTTTGTCCTCACTTATGTTATGATGGCAAGTTATGCTGCTGGGTGAACCACACGTACGACCGCAACTTAATGCAAATGTACAAACGATGCACCTCACCAACACTGCAAATACCGTTTTACACTCTACACGTGTTTCGCTCCTCCATGGAGGTCCTCAGGAGATCTTGGACAGTCGAATGAACATATTTTTAACCACCGAAATTTCAGACAGAAACCAAATCGCCACTTTACATATCTCATGTTTAAATTGATTGAATTTCAGTTTTTCATTTGTGTGTGTCTCTTTTGCAAAAAAGGGCGTCAAGTGTAGGTTGAGAATTGCAATTTTAGGCGACAGGACAGGCTGACAATCTGTTACTACAGTCTTCTAAATGACTCTTAAAGCTTTACGTAGCGTAAATGCCCGTTTATACAGTCATTTACGCTCTGCCTACCCCGCAAGGGATATAAGCATTAGATTATAGTAAACGTGTGTATGTAAGTGTGAGACTACCTATTAACAACAGCGTAGACAATTAAAATTACCGCCATATTATTACAGACAAAGCTTTAACACAACGGATTAAATGCCAGGGTAGGAAGCTAAAATGTCGACGTAAACAAATATGTAGGTACCTACCCTACCCATCGTTGTAAAAGCCCCGGTCGTTTTTTCAGCATATTGGATGTATGCTTTGTTTGGATAGGATCTAAAACACGAAAAACCCTCAAGTGTCCTTTCACATTAGCTGCTTTTTACATGTATAAGGTAAACATAGGTATGTACTATCGGTAGCAAATCCACCTACCCATTGAGGGGTCAACTTATACTGATATTTCTTAGTATTTGTATGAAAAACCAGTAGTGGTTGGTCCCAATGGGTACCTATAGGTGGATTTACTGGCGACAGTAGATACTACTACGATGATCGATCATATAAAAAAAAAACATCGCTTTTTAACAATGCAACCTGCATTTAAAAAATATTAATATAAAACGTAAATGTCATAAAATATCGCATTGTAACAAGACATCAAATAGTTTCCGCGAAAGTTGTCATATATCTAAGTACCTATCATAAAACTGAAAATTGTGCGACTGCGTGTCGTTATCCGTATTCGTTATTTCCTAATTTGTGATGATAATAAAAGTAAGAAAATCTTAAGAAAATTATTACAAAATATATAGATGACGTCAAGAAGAAATCTTATAGAGACTAGTAAGTCCAAAGAGTTCTGATGCCCGAAAAGACTCAACTATATCTATGACCCACCATTATTGCTTGATGATTGGTTTTGTGAGTTTAAGCCTATTTTTATCACCGTGTAACATTCCTACTCGAGTATAAGAAATCGTCAAAATGGCCTTCCATTTTCCTGATTCAAGAAGAGTCGATATATCAGCCGCATTCTGAATGGAAATGCTCGTTGTAAGGCCCAGCTTTGCGAACTGAGCTATTTCAACTGAATGAAAGTTCTGATCCCAATGGAACAACGGTTTCATAAATCGAATGAACGATAAGTTGGCCGTGTGTTGCTGGCTTATAATAGCATCACCCTATATCTTACTCGTGGATGTCGTAAGAAGCGACTAAAAGATTGGAGAGCGGATGTGTATTGCAATTTTAGGCGACAGGCTAATAACCTGTCACTATGGTGACACACAGTCTTTCTAAATGAGTTTCAAACTTTTATGATACGTGGTGTAAATGACCGTTTTTTACATTTGTTTACGCTCTGCCTACCCCGCAAGGGATATAAGCTTGCTGTAAGTATGTATGAATGTATGTAAGTTGTCATATCTACCTAAGTATCATACAATTGCAATTTGTGGGATTAAACTATACGAACGACAGACCCTTACTGCATTTAGTGGGTACATTTTTGCTTGTCTGATTTTTATCACCTTGTAACACTCCTACTAGAATATTAGAAATCGCTAAAACCGCCTTCCATTTTCCTCATTCAAGAAGAGTCGATATATCAGCCGCATTCTGAATGGAAAAGCTCGTTGTAACCAGCTTTGCGAACTGAGCTATTTCAACTGAATGAAAGTTCTGATCCCAATGGAACATCGGTCGGTTTTACGAATCGAATGAACGCTTAGAGATTCCTACAGCACATGCCTAGTATACTTATCTTAGGCCAACATGTACTGGTCTTTCACAAATGTATTAAAAATAACCAGTTTAATTGTGCGCTATTTTTTGCCCAGCGCGATAGCACAACCGTATGTGTATGAAACAATTCATAGGTATGTCGCAAAAGTTTGATATAAATCTTCTTGTAGGTACTAAACGAAATTTGTATTGTACTAACTAAAATTATCAAGTTTCTTCAAAACCATTCGAAATTGGTCATTCATGTCATGTCATCATGATCAAACTGAAGTTCTTTTTAGTTAATTTGATCCGTCAGTCAAGTACCTACCCCCAAATTTTGTTTTTGTTTTTCCCTATTTTGTTTTTGCAATAAAAATCATTTATGTTATCCATCACCTTGGAAAACCGGAAATGAGTAAAATCGCTGTCCATTTCCTCATTGCAGAGGAGTCAATATTTCTGCAGAATTCTTCCGAACGCAAAGCTCACTTTAAAAGCTCCATCTTTGCGGGAACTCCAACTCAATGGGAGTTTTGATCCCATCGAGGAGTTTCATTTCGCTTTCATTTGTGACATTTTCAGTAGCAAATTGAATATTTTAAGGGCGTGTTCTACTTAGAAAACTAAACACTTTTATTGGAAACTTTCCTTCGAAATATTAATACCGTGTTGTAAAAATTCGACAAAGTATAGATCCTATTTTGTTTTTATATGACATTTACTTCCTAACATTGTTAATGTTTAACTTGTTATTATGTTTTTGATATGTCATTTTAGTTACATAATTATGTAACCTTGAGTTTAAGTAACATATTTATTTCGATTATTAGTACATTTTAATTCTTTTATTATTGTGTAAGCTTTATTCAGAGTCATAAAATGAGGCTAGTTATCAACTTGTTATGACCAGTATTACCTACTAATATTAAATACTTATAATTGAACAATTTAATGATTAGTAAGTGCAATAACATTTTCAGTATATTTTGATGCTTATATTTTACTGTATAGGTAGTAACTAATGTCGGTAACGAAAGCGGACCAATCAGCGATCGGTCTGATAATCTAACGGCTTTCTCAAACCAGTGCTATTGTCAATATAAGGCTGCCTTACAATTGCACTATATCGGTCTAGTGAAATTATAATGTCACTGAAACTAGCCCGTTAAATTGTAAGTAATGCAAACGATTGACAATAAATCAGTGCAATTATAATGGCACTAGTGAAATTACAATATCACGGCTTTTTTAATATACCTTTAACATATTATAGGTATCAATGAAAAGTTTCTTATGAAAGTTGTTCAGATTTGTGAGAAGAACACGCCTTAAAATATTTGTAGTATACTTAATTAAACCCTACATGAACAATATTTCTGATTCTGATTATGTATGTACAAACTTAACTATTTAACTATCATATACGTAGGTTTATATAAGTAATAAAGTAATTAGGCTTGTTGGTTAGATTATGACATGATCTGTTCCACCTTGAACCTGTGCTAGAGGTTAATTACTTTGGCATTAGCTAGCTTCGTTGATTAAATTTAATGGATCAAGTCGTTTTGACAACCCTAATGTGTAACTTAAAGGCACACCACATGCAATACGTGGAAAATCTCGGGTGGCATCATAATATTAATATTCGATAACAAAAATCTTAGTACCGACAGAAAGAAATAGGTACCTAATATCAGCGATGAAAATTCCGTAAGTTACTGATTTTTGCCGGGCTAGCATGTGCACTTTAGAGAGACTTGTCTCGATCAAGAATACATCAGTTGCCTATGACAAATCGTATGGAATTTATAAAATCGTATTTCGTATTTTTGCACGTATAGGTAAATTCCGGATTTACATTCCTTTCGTACTGCGTAAATTATGTTATTCTGATTAGGCACTTACTTAGTAAAACATATTTTACGTGGTGTTCCATAATATTGAAGACTGCAGAAAGAATCTTTAAGTAAACACGACAGGATAGGTAAGTACCTAAATCCCATGAATTCTGTACTTAGAGAACATTTTTTTTATGTAGCCTGTTCTATGTCCCACCCAGAGAACACTTAACAAAAATAAATTAACCCCCTCTTTATCAAATTATTTACTGTTATTAAAAACCGTTTTCACTAATCGGCTCCTTCGATCCAGAAAGTTAGGAGTAATTTATTTGATAAATCGACCAAAATACTAAATTAATATAACAATTTCTATAATTTGTCTTTTGTAATGAATGATAATGAGTTAATTTGTCCAACTGTCTTTGATTTCGATCTTTCTATAATTTGTAACATATTTTTTGTTTATCGGCTAAATTAGTATTGTCTCGATTTGAAATTAGTTATTGCCCATCTTGACATAATTAGGTAAGTACGTATAGGCGGGTAACTACGGCCTCTCCCTATGACCATAAAATATACCTAAACATATTTATTGTAGTAAAAATTGGCAAATTAACACAAGTAGGTATCTTCCCACCTACCTACAAATTTTTGAAGGACCTATTACAAAATCCTTCCAGCAAATTATGCACAGGTTGAAGTTTTTATTCTTCTAACCAAGCAAATTACAGTTGTCCGAAGTTGGTAATTCTGCGGAAGGGGGAGGGCCTTCTGGGGGTTTCATGCAAATGAGCAACACAAAGTTGCATCAAAGCAGATCGTTTCGGAAATGTCCGGGAAAGGGCAAATCTCAGTGGATGTCGTAGCAGGTAGCCACGCTATAAACAGGGACAGGACGGCACATAATAGCTTGATGAAGACAAGCAGTTACAAATGCATTACATATTTAATTGGCATACAATATAATGCGGGATTGGAAAGTAGCTACCGGACAAAAACCGCTAAATACATAATAGAACCAGCTTGCGACGTGTATTTTCCAACTTTGACATTAGCGGTAATGTCCTACGTTAAAAATGTCCATTCTTTTTAAAAATTGAATGACAAATGGATCAGAAGATGGCTAGCTAGGCATAAACTGATGTTAAAGCATTATGAGGATCCTAACTAATTCCAAAGAAAACTCATAAAACATAAGTCGCAAGTCAATAACTTTGTATATCGAACCATGTTCTTTGAAACCACAGTTCAAACTACAACAATTACAGTTTTATGAACATGTTTCAAACTGAACGGACAAGTTGGACAACCGTCACTTATTAGGCCCCATTCAGCCCTGTCGTTAATGACAGCTAAGGAAATTTTCTCACAATTTACTGCCTTTGTGAGGTGACACGCGTGCAGCTCTACTAAAGGTACATGACTGCGGCAGGTCTATTCATTTTCGTCTTTTTTTTTTCAGTGATTGTCAAATCAGTGACTATACTGAGCTCTTTTATGCATTTTACCGTGAGATGACGACTTAATCCATATAGAGCATGGTCTATTCATTTTCGTCTTGTTTTTGTTGTACGGTCAGTTATTGTCGAAATCCTTGGTCGAATCAGTGACTGTACTGAGCTCTATTATGCTGTCAATGTCACTTTACCGTGAGATGACGAATTAATCTACATAGATAATATAACCAAGTCATATATTATCACAACAAGAGCAACAAGATACATTTTATTTTATAGGTCTCCTAGCCACCTCTTAGTGGTTTCACCCTCTGCAACTTATTTTCCCGCAGTAAAAAGGCATTTCCCCGCCATGTGTTATACAAAGAAACGAAATCACTCTTTATCTATTACAAAAAAAACACATCAAAATCCGTTGCGTGGTTTAGGAGGAGTTAGCAAATTCCACGACAGACAGAGAGACATTCATTTTTTTTTCAGAGCGTAAACATTTTACTGCAATAATTGTTACTTTTCTTGATGCAGCGATATTAATTGATCGTTTTAGGAGCATTTTTGTATCTAAACCCTGATTCGAAGAGGCTAGTCCTTGTTAAATTAAAACCGAAAATCTCCTAGACTGGCTGGAGTTATAAACGTGACTGCTACGTCGCGATTAAGATAGTATTATACATGATTTATGTGTTGAGGCGACCTCAGCAAGCAAGCGTTTACATCGAATAATGTGAGGTAATATATTATTGTAGCAGCTCAAAATGCCAGGTTGTAAGGGAAAAGGGAAAACGGTTTTTTAACAAAGGACATTCTTAAAGCTCGATTCCGTCAACGACCTCCTAAAATTTGTATTTTGTAAGATTACCTAGGCTTTTTATTCGTTTAGGCGCTATGAAAGTTGTTGTAAAACGTTTACGAGTATTTCAAATGGTAAGTTCTTTTTTGATTCGTAAAAGTGTTGCTCTTTACGAAAACTCATATTTAAATCTCATCAAAGATTTTTAGCACTGGTAACAAACTGCACTTATCCTTAGCACTGGTCCTTTTAACAAAAAATCAGAGACGTGTAGGTTCTTCATATATCATTGTAGGTCTATCCGCTATCAGTGTCATGACCACCCTAAGCGGGAGGCCAAGTTACGCTGTTCGGGTTGTAATACTTAAATAGTACGCGACTAGAGTAACTTGGCCTCCCGCTTAGGTTGGTCGCTCGTGACTCTATGATACCGGATGGACTCTAGGTACTAAGAATAACCAGTATAGATAGACCTGGTCAGATAAATACATGTACCTAGATCCTGTATAAGGTTTAAATTAGAATCACAGTTAATCGAATAAGTCCGGCTAATCTGCCGGTCGGGGACTCCTAAAGAGAAGACTCTACAGGGTGTTAATTTAAATGTGTGCTTCATGGTAGGTTTGTATCGATGAAGGATGCCGTAAAAATATCCTAAGCAAATTAAAAAAAATTACTTTGCCGAAAATTTAAAAAAATCATATTTTTACTCTTTTGTCGTTTTGAGAGTACCAAACCAATACTAGGACTTCTAAATAACTTGTCTAATAATCGTAAGTTTGAACGAATCTTGGCTAAGATAATACAGGGTGTTAGGGACGGTGTACCGAAAACTTTGCAGGCATGATTAGACCATCAAACTGAACAACTTTTACTATGTAGCCAATGGCGGGAAACGAAAAAAATTTTCCGACCTCCCATACAAAATTCACGATCAGCTGACTGACTTTATATGGGAGGCCGGAAATTTTTTTTCGTTTCCCACCATTGGCTCCATAGTAAAAGTTGTTCAGTTTCATGGTCTGAGCACGCCTGCAAAGTTTTCGTTACACCGTCCCTAACACCCCGTATATTGCATATGAATAAAATTTCGGCTAAGTATAAAAAAAATACCAGACATTTAAAAACAAATTTAAGTTGTCCTTAATTGATTGATACCTAACCTACCCATAAGCCACGTCACTCATTTAAATCACCCAACACCCTGTATATCTGAAATAGGGTTTGCCTCCAAATGAATCGAGGATTGTCGGATTTACGACAACGCGTTCATTAAATCGCAAGAGGTGCGACTAGGAAATTACATCGCGTTCACATCCTTATTCAGTGTGGCAGGCGTTTTCAGCAAGATCATTCATTACCTTTGTAATATCATATTAGAATTTTTATGTAATTATTTTTAAGTTACTGTCTTTTATTGATACTTAGCTATGTCACTCGTTTAAACTAACACCCTGTATATCTGAAATAGGGTTTGCCTCCAAATGAATCGAGGATTGTCGGCTTAACGACAACGCATTCATTAAATCGCAAGAGGTGCGACTAGGAAATTACATCGCGTTCACATCCTTATTCAGTGTGGCAGGCGTTTTCAGTAAGATCATTCATTACCTTTGTAATATCATATTAGAATTTTTATGTAATTATTTTTTAAGTTACTGTCTTTTATTGATACTCAAGCTACGTCACTCATTTAAATTAACACCCTGTATATCTGAAATAGGGTTTGCTTCCAAATGAATCGAAGATAACGACAACGCGTTCATTAAATCGCAAGAGGTGCGTCCAGGAAATTACACCGCGTTCACATCCTTATTCAGTGTGGCAGGCGTTTTCAGTAAGATCATTCATTACCTTTGTAATAATGATTGTCTTTGAGTCGAAATCGATCGCCCTTTCATACAGTTCACTCCGCGGAATTTTTGAATGTAGGTAAGTAACCTATAATTTTTAAATAGAATACCGAATTTTTAAAACACACCTCGTGTTTGGCATACAATTTTGGAAAACTTGCAAAATTTTCCACCGCTGGCAGGATTTGAACCTGCGACCTTCGGCATCTGTACTGCCGACGCCACTACCAACTGGGCTACCGCGGTTCTAATCGAGCCCGCGAATTTAGCAAGTATGTCTTGTCTACTATCGCGTAAATGTTTCCGGGTGGGTTATCATTTCTCATCTTTATCAAAAACTTACTACGTACACTAACTAGATTTTCTAAACCTTTTACGGTATACTCGTAAGTAAGTGAAGCTTCCTCATCCTTATTTGTCCTTACAGATACTTCTGCTTTATTTGGACGTTATTAACCGACGAAAAAACAAAAGAGGAGGAGGTTCTCAATTCGTCCCGAACTTTTATTTTTATTTTTTATGTATGTTCACCGATCATTTAGAGACGCCTGGACCAATTCGAAAAATTCTTTTTTTGTTTGAAAGCGTGCACTGCCCAGGTGGTCCCATTGTCATCAGGTCAGGATCTGATGGGAGGATCCTTAAAAATTCAGTAAATTCTTATATTTTGCGGCACATTTTGAAGCGTAATGTACTTATGTTTACCTACATGCCTACCCGTTGACATCAACTGCATGACAAACATCTGGCAAAGAAGCTTGTGAAAAGAGGTTCGTTTTAAAGGTCGTATATGAATATTAGTCTGTAGGTATTTTATAGTGATTCTTTATTCTCTTTGAACTCTTATACGACTGGACATATTTTGATGAGAGCTATGTCAAAGGAATACTTTCGTCACCCTGAGACACCATTGCTAGTTTTCTTGTAAAATAATTACGTATTGACTTGCAAATGATTGAATTTTATCAAAGGAGAGATAATCGGTCGCGAACGGACCTATTTAACCAAACTTTTTAGGACCATTGACGATAGTGTCATTGACGTCTTACATCACAGTTTGACTTAGCTCAAACTTATCACACAAGCGGTTTTCGAACGGGTGCGGAGCGGAACGGACGGCCGGCGGATGCGCAGCGAATTCGTCACGTACGCGAAGCGATTTGCAACGTTTTGATAGAAATACCGCCGGTATCCGCCGCCGCATGTCCGAGACGAATTCGCTGCGTATCCACCGCGCATCAGTCGCGCGTTGCGCGTCCTCTGGCCGTTCGTTCCGCATCCGCTAGCAAACCGGTTGTGTGATAAGGCTCTTTTATCTCAAATCAAACCAATCATATTCGTGTTTGTTTACATTTATTTAAAACTTCGACAACAGAAAACTTTTGCAAATAGCAATGTATATTTGATAAATTGAATTCAGCTTTAGGTAGAGCAAATCCTATTTTCCTATATAGGTAAATGTTTACAATAACATTGTTATAAGCAACCAATGATTTTATGAATAGATCCCATGCTCTGTGCTATGCAAGCGGACATCTTACTGAGAAGGCCTCTGGAGAAGGCTGCCTGGCTTACCCTAAAAAGAACTGCTGGTGTTGCTACAACTACATGGCCGACTAATGATATATTATATATGTGTATTTAACATGAACTGAACTGAATGAAGTATTTTATTGCATTTAGAAAACCTCATAATAGGTATATTCCAAGTACCTATTCGATAAAGTCTGCGTATCACATTGAATATGAAGAGCAAGCTGGTAGTTGTTGTGAAATATTTGCAAGAAAAACTGAGGTAAAGAATTATCATCATGTGACTGAACATCAGAACGAACTAAAAAAGTATGTTGTAATACCTATTTGTTTATTTTTAATGTTACGTCCGTCCACACCAACTAAATATGAAAGGTTGAGGTTGATAGACATAGTACTTAGTACAAATCATTACATTTAGGGAGTTGAGATGGGACTTCTGCCTCACATAGAAAATAAACAGTCAAATATTGGTCACAAAAAAGTGTAAAATAAAAGCTTTTTACAAAAATATCAACCAACGAAAACTGAAAAGCATAAAATAATTAAGCTTTGTTAGTCAGCCTTAATAAAATCATTAGTTTACAAACTATTGGTAGAAGGTACTATAGTAATATTTTCGGAAATGTTTTGAGATAATATTCAATTTTATTAACTAAGTTCATAAATTAATCTAAATGTGCCTGTCTAAATGATTTTGAGTCGGCGCCAATCATAATTAAAATAAATAATCATCCATGAACAAACATGTACCTACTACTATCCTGGATGGAACGCGGTCTCCCACTTAGTGTAGAGTTAACAAGCGTGGTGAGTATGAAAATACTCTCCGTCAGGGAGATGATAGTGGACAGTAAAGAGGCGCCTCGCGCGCTGTATCCCAAATTTTTTGCGTAAAGTATGGTAATAAATACGCTTGATTGGCGCCGACTCAAAATCATTTAGACAGGCACATTTAGATTAATTTATGAACTTAGTTAATAAAATTGAATATTATCTCAAAACATTTCCGAAAATATTACTATAGTACCTTCTACCAATAGTTTGTAAACTAATGATTTTATTAAGGCTGACTAACAAAGCTTAATTATTTTATGCTTTTCAGTTTTCGTTGGTTGATATTTTTTGTTAAAAAGCTTTTATTTTATAGAACACAAATACCTAATACACAGTTTTGTTGGCGTTTTACAAAATGTCAGCTAACTTTTCTTTCACACTGTAATATAATAACAATTAAACCCGTGATATAAAAGATCTTTGATGACAATGCAATGCAATTATATGCTGATTGCTAACATTGCTAACCTATCTGGTATAACTATGTGTAAACCTGCTATTAAAAAGCTAGTATACCAAAATAGCCTTGTAAATTCTATACACCTGTATTCTGTTGATTTTTATAATAATTACACAGCAGTCTACAATCAGTGTAACAACACAATAACAGAACATTGTGTGACAACGGGACAAGATCTTATAGTAAGTATACAATACATAAAAGATACTTGCGGCTAATGTAAGAGACATATAATGTGATGACGATGATGATGATCTCTCTGACCGATTTCAGCCATGGCGACCACTTCTACTCCTAATCAAGTCGGCGCTGATGCGCTTGTAGGTGGTTATTGTAGCCGATTTTGTCAGTAAACTCCCGTGCACAGTGCGGGCACGTGAGTTTACCATTGATATAATTGTAGTTAATGGTACAAAAGTGCTGTCACTATCGTTTTCCTTCTGATGGACAGACAGGTTATGTTCATATTCGTGCTAACCGTTCATACCTGGTTAAGCCCACTCTATATAGCATGCTTATATAATACTCTAATAACAGAACATTGTGTGACAATGGGACACGATGCTATTTAGGGTCATTACCGTTAGGGAGTCATTTGCCTCACTTCTCACAAAGGACAGAACATTTTAGTTACAAAGTGGGGTGCAGATAAGAAAAGACTTTATTTTTGTTGTGGTACGCATCTAATGTTACGGCTATTATTTTGATACAAAAGGCCGTAAACTGCTGAAAATATTTCAAGGCGTAAACGACCCGTGAGACTGAACAACTTTCCCCAAGAAACATTACAACTTTATGTAACTTCAAAAACGTAGTTGATACTACGTTTTTGAAAACTATGAAAATTATATTTTTTTATAATATTACACTTATTTTTAATCGTGGCATCGCAGCACTAATTTTGACAGCTCAAAGTTCAAATGAAGTTACCCACGCGGCGCAGCGCAGTTCGGTCTACATTGCTGGCTATTACATGAATGTCATCAATACAAGAAACTGAGTCAACCAGCAATGTATGCCGAAGCGGACTTTGTTCGCCAGGTAGTGTAGCACCTGACCTAGACTAGTGATGTGATTATTTTATCGACTGATAATAATGAAAAATATTCTTTTTTTTGGTTAGTTATGTAACAGGTTATTTAGGTATAGGTAGATTAGATTTCAGGAAAAGTTAATCAGTTTTATGGCCACCGCTGCCCGCAATCGCTAGGTTCCACAATAAAGCCAACTGGAAGAAGTATCCATGTTTTTTTAGGGTGCCTATAACTGAGACCGCCCTGTCTGTCCATCCATCTGTAACCAGGAGGTCACCAGGCTGTATGTAAATCATAAACCGTAAAATTACAATAAAATTAAAATTAAAGGGTTCGATCTAAGTAACATGATATTTATGGCATTTTTATACAAATAGTACGGCACCCTTCGTGCGCGAGTCCGACTCGCACTAGGCCTATTTTTGTTTTTCAATGTATGGTGTTCATATTAGTCGGTATTCGTCAGAGGGGCGTATATACTCGCTGAACAGTTTAATGACTGGACCTTCGGGTGGTTCGCACACACACCGGCAATATTACGGTTCGTGGCAGCCGCCATTCAAAAATTACAGCCGCAATTTGATAGGGCGACATGTAACATGGATGTCATTAGTGTCATTTCATTACATCCAATTTTGTAATAGGGGTTCGTAGACGCATTTCGTCAAAAACCGGATCCGTAATACATCGGAAATTCATGCGGTGTGTGTGTAAACAACTCTGCCTTATGATTAGCAATTGGATAAACTAGGAACACATTAATCCACATATCTATCAACTTTATTAAGCCACAGCCGCTATTTTTAGTATGCTACCGTAAAGTAAAGTAATTGAATGCCTGATAATTTGAGTAGGTATATTTTGTTGTAAAATTCATATTTAATTTACTTTCGATACTTATATTTATAAAATATAAATATGCGCAATTAATTTTAATAAGATCGTTTCAATCAAGTATGGAATTCCTATACTAATTGGGATTTTTAATGCACTCACAAAGCTATACAACGTGTTACAAAACAACCCATAAAAACTCCCATACAAATGGAGTTCATTTTGTATGGGAGGTCCAAATTTTTTTTTCATATTTCGACCCATGTTCCATAGGGAAAGTTGTTCAGTTTTACGAGTACCTTGACCTCCTTTCAGCTTTATTGGTTGTTTTGTAACACCCAGTATTATTCTTGATAATAAGAAAATTCATCAGCGACCGCCGAGTCTTGAACCCCCCGGGAACGTGGAGAACCTTCCCACTGCTCTGCCAACTGAGGTACGAGCGCCTGGCTGAGACTGATGAATTTTTCAACCTCTTGATTCCCATCTCAAAGCGACGATCTAGTAGTAGGTAGTTTTTACAAATAAATATTTTATTTATTTGCAATTCGATGATACCGTTGTGTAGTCTATGTTCCGTTAATGTCATTAAGTTAACAAAAATGATTGATAACAACCTAAATATCTAAATGAAAACATCATTACGCTTCGTAGAGCATTTTAATGCACCATGACATGACTATAGGTACAATAATTTTGTGATCAAATCATGTTCTACTGATAACAAGGTACACATGTTATACAATAGGTACATATGTCAAAACATGACACGATTGTGACATGAATGACTCTATTATAAAAATCGTAATGCGTAGAAATATTATGAACGAAAGGTGCAAGTTCGTTAGGTACGGCCGATCGCAGTCGCACGCATCTGCGCCTGCGGCCATGCGACTGACGCTTGCGGCCGATGTGATGTGGCTATAGTCAACTATAGTCGTAGTATGTGCACCGTATGTGTGCATAAATTCAAAATATCAAGGAAGGATACATTTTTGTCTTTGGTCGAAGAAGTGGCTAATACACTTCTTATCCCTGACCCTAAATCCCTGACCACAAATAGCTTTTTTATAGGTAAACCTTTATATTTAAAGAATCAAACTGTGGTTAGAAAAGAATATTCTCTTTGAGATGAAACTGTTAGACCAGATCCTACCTTAGTCCCTTTATACCTAAGGTGTAGAATTAGAGTGTCGTAAGCCGGGCAATCAGAGCAAGGAGAGAAATATTTACAAATTGAAATTGAAATTACTAACAATATAGGATACATAAAACTAACACTTATTGATAGTAACGTTTAGGTAAGTTACAGCCACTGTCACATATAGGGTATGCAAAAGTAAATTCACAAAATCAACTAAATTAATAAATAAGTACTTACGTTTTGACTTAGAAAAAAATACTTTACAGATTTTCGTAGCTCTATAGTCTAGTCTATAAGATAGGCTTTCCAGCAGTTTCCTTGATATAAATTTGGTCACGATCGAATAAGAAATCATTACCTTCTCCGTTACTCATTTCGGATCCTTTACAAAATTTAGGCTCCCGCATATAAAGGATCCAAATGTCGGCATTTAGTTTCCGAGATAATTTGCATTTTTGTGAAAGTAGGATGTGCAGAGTAAAACTCTGTCTGTTACAAAAAAAGTACTTAAATTTCATTACAATAGAAGGAAGAAGAATAGAAACTATGCAAGATTCTGAAATTGGCCATAAGTCTTGACCTATGCATTTTTATGTAGTTGGGTTTTTGGAGTACAACTTTGGAGGTCTGTAAATTAACTGAGTTTCAGGAAATGTATTGGATTCCACAGTCATTATGATAGAGGGACTTTTGTAGATTCCGAAACTGATCTTAGATAACCCACTGATGGAGTCTTTTTGTGCGGAACCTCACAAATATTTCTATGAAACCAATATAGCATTATCAATAGCTTTTCACTAAAGTATCTTATATTAACAAGTAAGTAGGTCGCCTTAATGAATGCTTTTAAGACGACTTAGAAGATTGGATATTTTTATCCAAAGAGCAAGTCGTGTTCGCGAAAATCTTTAGAAAGATCATATCTTTTTGAGGATAAAGATAAATGAAGCAAGATCAATCTGATCCGATCCGTAAGGCTACTTACTTTATGTAAGAGTAATTAATTAGTACCAGGAAAATTCGGAAAAATCTGTTATATAAATTGCAGGATAAATATCAGTATTCAAAACCTACAGATATACCTATCGTAACGAAACCCATTACGGAATTCTACGAATTCAATGCAAAGATTACTTATTTTTGTTAATCTCGTTTCATACATAGCCAGATAGGTTTTTGTGAAGCAAGACTTTCGTGGTTGTCATATGTGCCGCACGATTGTGCGGTTTTGGGTGAGTGCCACTGACGAAAAAATATGTACTTAGTATAAAACCATGCACAGTCAAGCTACGTCACGTCCGATGACACTTGACTCGAAGCGCCATGTAAATAAAGATAGGTTTGACATACGCTTCCGTCCACACAGCTTCGTGTGATGTGCAGTGCTACCGTTTGATATAAATCGTTTATTTATGAAAATTGGGTGTAAAATCACATTTTCGTAACGCATGCAATAGCGCTGTGAAAAAATAACGCACAAACAGACGTTTCTCGGCTAACGTAGCCTGATCTTGACTTTATATAAACGCACACGTCAAATATCGCAACCACCTGGGCGCGGGTGTACAACACTCGTTCTATTGAATTATCATTTCGTATGCAAAACCAATAAAAGCGGTTTTCATAAAATTTCGCTGAAAGTTTTTGCGGACACATTTTGCTTATATCCTTTTCAGAAACTTCTGTCCCGAATAGTCCCGATGTTTTTGTGGACCATGATCTTTTTGTTCTTTATCCATTCCTTGTTTCTGTTTTTGCTATGAATAGGTAGTGGATAGGTACCTCGATTTTCTACGTGGATATTTTCTTCAAATTTCTGCTTTATACGGGTTGTCCCATTAATAATGGATCAACGGCGTGTGAGAGATATTTGGCTTCTATATGACTATGACAACTTTTATTATGAGACAATCTGCAAAATCATGAAAAATAAATTTTCTGTTCATTTTGCTTGAGTACGTCTTAGAGTTTTCAATGGGACAGCAGATTTATATTTCGTGATTTTGCAGATGGCCCCATAGTAAAAGTTGTGCATATAGACGCCAAATATCTCTCTCACGCCGTTGATCCATTATTAACGGGACACCCTGTATTAAAGCAAAAGTCTTTTTTTAAATTTATGCCATAAAACTGCTGTGTTTTATGAAAGCACTATTGTCTCCAAAACTTCGAATTTTTCTTTATTATTTGCAGAAAATTTTAGCGTAGAATAACGTGAATAACGTCAATGATATCCATAGCCCTAGAAAAAATACCTAGTTCAGATTATGCTTAGTAGGACAGATCAGTCTCAAATGTAAGGAGATGTTTTTCTTTGAATTGAATGCATGTTTTGTATAAAAATGTAGTAAAAAATAAACAGGGCGATACCTAATTAGGTTAAAACGTGAAAATCTTTCCGATGCTTGCTCGCCGCTTGTGGTGACTCATAATTAAATTCTCCACCAAGAAAATAAATTCTTAGGTCGCTTGGTCTGCGAGATAACGAATTCCTGGCATACTGTTGCAGAAATATTTAAAAGCGGCAACATTATTTAATACCCTGGGGTTCCTGAATGAAACACTAAAGCGGGGCCCACACGTAACGACCGTTATACCGCTATTTTAGCGCAGTACTAACGCACGTCTATCAGATGCATTCAAATTTCAAATTCCTTACACGTTAGAAAAACGCAACGCATTCTATTGGGATTTTAAATGCACTCGCAGTGCTATATTATTGTCATAAATGAAAATATGAAATTAAAAAAATATGAATGCGTCGACCAGGGCCCGAACGAACGGAAAGTTTCTGCGCTGCGCTGTTTCAACGCACGTTTCTGCGTTGCGTTATTTTAACGTCGGCTTTCAGTATATGGAGTTTGATATTTCAGCGACGTACCTTATCTATGCGTTATTGTTGCGCAAAAATAGCGCAGCATCGGATGATACGTGTGGTCTTCACCTAAGCTCGTGTGGCTTTTCGCCCCAATTCACATGTATCATCGAAACTGCCGGGAGAGTAAAACCACGTCGTTTATTATTGCGCAGTGCAATAGGTCAGGATAACAAGCAAAATTTGGATAACATTGGGAATATGCCAATAAACAAGATTATTTCGAGTGTATCCAGAAATCAGGTATTGAGCTTAATGAGTTAAGACCCTTAAGGTGGTTCGTTACGTCATACAAACGAAAAACTGCACTTCAGTCGGGTTACACATGAGCTGTAGAGTTTCTTTTTAAAGAAACTTTATTCTGAATGATGAAGGCACACGTAAATTTGTCGCAAAACTACTTATAGTTAAAAGATAATCAGTATTTTCTGCACAATAAAATTAAACGTATTTATTGCAGCAGTAGCTCCATCTATTTTCGTAAAGAGGCGACTCGCTTTTTACGGGGAAATCTGATGATTTAAAAATTCTTTTTAGTGTTTTGCGACAATCTTATATACCCACGGGACTCCCCATCAAGTTTTTTAAACCGACTCTTGTCTCCTTTACATACATAACTCCATTGAATTTTTGTATGGAAAACGGAACGCCTTAAGTAAGTTGACTATCTCAATTTTCTGTATTTTATGTCATTTTTATTTACCTTCCTATTTACTCAAATTGACACATCAAAGATATTTTAAATTAAGGAGACGCCACAAGTTCAAAAGAAAATTGAATGTTATTGTATTTCACATATTTATTTACACTAGATTGAAAATTAAAATACCGACTGTAACTACTAAAGGATTTGACACCTGATAGGTATAGAGAAATATGGATGAAAAGGGTGGGAAGGGAAGGAAGGAACCTACTTTTATAAAGTTAGTGATATGCCCGCTCATGGAAATATAAAAGTTCCCTCCATTCTCCAAGATCCTTTAACCTAAAATTAAAAAAAAACTTAATCTTTCAATGAGTCTTTCTAGGTATGTAACCTAACCGGTGAACGAACATACGTAAAACAATGCAAAGTCCCAACGAATTGAGTCCCTTTATTAAGTCAGTCAAAAATCCAACCGAGCCCTTAATCCCGGTTTAAGATAATCTCATTCGGGAATTGAACTCTGATCCACTAGGAATTCGATCTAATTTCCGAGATCGTTGAGTGATTTAACGTAACAAATGATCCGTCAAGCTGAAGTCACGTCTTGGGACCTCGGAGTGGGGCCCCCATACGTGCCGGACTTATTTGCGGTATTTAGCCGGTCCAATGCTACTGACAAAGCAAACTGGTAGTACTGTGAAAGGAAGGGTGCTACTGTGACTAACAACATTAGAATAGCATTCCGAACACGATGTTATTTACCAAACTAGAGGAAAGCCCGGCTTCGCTCGGGTGTAATATAAATCGTAATGTAGGTGCAAAATTTACTTGCGTAATTCTCTAAATTATTGAAGGCAAAGCAGGAGTGTATAGCGGGAAATCGACGTAACGCTATCTCGAAAACACGCAGTAAAGAAATTTCATACAAACGCTCAAAAACTCTTTCACGCACACATACAGCACCGCTACATGGAATCTCGTTTACCAAATATTCTCATATCAGCCTTCAAATATGGCATCATGTTACGGATTCAAAGAGATTAAAAGATCCAAATAGAATCAAGATTCAACAGACACCAGGGTTCACAGAGTCGATGATCGACCCGATGAACCCTGGTGTCATAGTTTTAAATACGTCTTTTACGACTCTAGTAAGAATTTGACCTAATTTAACGTAACAAATGATCTGTCAAACTGAAGTCATGTCTTGGGACCTCGGAGAAAGCAGTGGCTCCCACACGTGCCAAACTATTTCATGATATTTTGCCAGTTACTGACAAAGGAATTGTGTGAAACAGCATGCACAGTGCAGTCGTTCGAATACTTATGCCATATTTGACAGACGTGAAAATCATGTTAATGCTATAGCATATGGTAAATGTTTCTTTGTTGAGACATGACGTTATTTGCCAAAAAATTGCATATAAGCTTTCAAATATCGCACCGTATTACGGCATGTGTGAAGGCAACCTTATAAGGCAATCTGACAGCTTTTAACGCTTTAAAATAAAGCTACACGTACAACATTCATAATTTCTAAAGGACAAAGAGTCGACGAACGACCCGAGGAACCCTAGTAACATAGTCTTATAAACATCTTTTACTAACCTAGAATGTATTCGTCTAATTTCCACAGACTGATATATGTAACAAATGATCAGTCAAGCCAGAGTCACGTCTTGGGACCTCGGTGAAACCTTATAGGGTTGACAACGTCGCTAAAAGCCACTATTAAGCACTTAGTTACATCTAGATCCCCTGAGGATCTTAAGAAGTTTCGCAACGTTTGAAAAAAGTTTTTTTTTAATTATACCTAAATACTGTTATCCACCGTTCATAATCTCAAATTTAGAAAATCATAGCCCAACCTTATAAATTCAGTATCATTTTGGTGGTTCCATTCCGCAATCTGTCGATTTCACATAAAGGCATCAAATAAAGAATTTTAGTACCTAAAGAATTTAAGTTATTTATTTTAGGTAAAAACATAAAGAATTTTAGTACCTAAGTTGATCAATACTGTGACGTAGGGTGCAATATTTATGGCATGCACAGCAAAGATTTCAATTTCTGATAGTTGCCTGCCACTTGATAAAAGTTTTCAAGCGAACAAAGTTTTAAAGTGTTTAGGTTGCGCGTTTGAAAAGGCACAGCCCTAGACCGCAAAGTGAATGCAGGGCTGAAACAAAGATGAATGAACAAACTCCTAAGCTGATATTACGTGTAATCATATTCATGGGCAAAGTTATAATCGGCAATAACGTACAAAATATATGAGCACGAAAAAAGTTATGGTACCTCATGTTTTTTTATTTCGGGAAAGATTGGAAAACATAGGTAATGCACAGCAACCTAAGAGATCAACCAAAACTGGATTATTCTTATAAACTGTTTGAAAGAACCAGTTTAAGTTGAACCGTGACAACCGATGTGGCCTAGTAAGTATTTGCGCGTAAGCGACTGCCTGCGACGCAGAAGGTTCCAGGTTCGATTCCCGGTGGGTCACTTCACAAAGTTGATATTTATCACTCTGTGAATTTGTTCCTAGCCTGGTTAGGACATTGCAGGCTGAAACGCCTGATAGTCCGAAAGCAAGATGGTTCCGATCTTCGGAGGGCACGTGAAGCCGTTGGTCCTGGTGGCTGTCTATGATAACTTAGACGGTGGTCGATACCTAAGCATGTCAGAGGCCTGCTACTTGTAGTAGGCGGTTGAATTACTCTGACACCGGGGTTCATCGGGTCGTTGGACGACTCGGTGTCCTACACGAAAAAGAGAAGTTGATCCGTTCAAGGGGTAGGTAATCTATTGGGATTGTAATGCACTAACAGTGCTATATTATTCTCACAAGTGAAAATAAGAAATAGAAAAGATGACGTACATCGACCGGGAATCGAACCCGGGCCGCATGGGTAAACGCCCCACCGCTCTGCCACTGAGCTACCGATGCACGGCCGATGGACGCCAAATTTTCTATCTCTTGATGCTCGTCGATGTCGTCGTCGATGCGGTGGGGCGTTTACCCATGCGGCCCGGGTTCGATTCCCGGTCGATTTACGTCATCTTTTCTATTTCTTATTTTCACTTGTAAGGGGTAGGTAGTTTAATGTGCGCTGATAAAGTCGGTGTAGGTGTAAGAGTATGTAGGTTATAGACGACGAGTATGCATGTGGGTAGGTAAAATTAAGTTCTATTTCAGCAACGCTTCGGGCCACAGGGTGCTGAAATTAATTTGTACCTACAGCAGCACACCAACCTACCCCATCTTTATTTTTATTTCTTAATACAATTTTCACATTACAATATTATACAGGGTGTTAATTCAAATGCGTGCCATGCATGGCTTCAGGATAGGTATAGTATGGTATGTCGATAAATGATGCCGTAAAATATATAGAAAAATTTCAGGGCAAATAACACCATTTATTGCAAAAAATACTCTTTTGTCGTTAAGAAAGTGCCAATACAAGTACCTAACTACTTTCGTCTAGGTATTTAACTTTGAGGTTGAACGAGTTTTCGCCGAGTTATAGGCATTTGAAACAAATTTCGGCTAAAAAATGTAAAAAGAAATATACCTATCTATGAATGTTTAAATATTTTTAAGGCATCCTTTATAGGTGTATGATTGATATAACACCCTGCATTTGTATTTTAACAAAATATAGCTAGGTACGATACAGGAAATCCTTGTAGGTATGTTATTATTTTGATTGCGTTTGTAAAAATTTCCTTCCCATTTTGTTTACCTTGCCGACGTGGTTTTAATTGCTGCCCGTATAAAATTGGTTTATTTTTTAATAATTTTATAAAACTTTTCATCGAAATATGAAAAAAATTTGGTCATGTGTCAAACTTTTGAACATGTTTGTATGTGAGGTGCAATGATTTCATTCATAAGATTTTTTGGGCAGACATGCCTATCAAAGTGCCTATGAATAGAAATATGACATCATATAAAAATTTGTTTATCTGATATAGATTAATTTAAGGTAACGTAAAAAACCTTTTTTTTCTTTCGACCTACCTACCGTTAAGGTGCTAAGTTCGTCATTTGCGACTTATTTTAGTCGCTGACTTAGCCAAAGCTTTAAAAGCATTTTTATTTCCCACACAAAATAGCCAATCAGCTATTCCATGGAATGTCCTGGTTCATTTGTTATCGACACAATTGGCTCTATTAGGAAAATATTTTCCTTGCAGAATATTGAATTTTATTTTCAAATTCTCAATTTTCACGTGAAAATCCATTATTAAGGAACCCGTGGGGAGGAAAATTAAATAATGGATTCAGCCAGCCGTCACTGGGCGGAAGTCCATCACGCTTGGTAAATAGAAAAAAAATGCACCTTCCGCTTGGGGAATCCTTCGAATAAAACTGAACTCGTGCTTAAACAGTACATCGAGAATCAAGTCCGCGAAAAAAAAACCTAATTCTCAAACTTTCTCGAAGTCTACAGACTTGTAGAATTGGGATCAACCTGTACTGGTTTTCCATACACTTAGGTACTAAAAACGACCAATCTAAGTTGATCTCTTGAAGTTTTAAAAGGCTTCTTTTTGTGAATCGACAAAAGCTATGGGGCTCGACCCATACTGTTATCCATACACTTACCAAAAACAACCAATATAAGATGATCTCTTGAAGTATTAAAATGCTTCTTTTTTGGGGATCAACAATAGATATGAGGCTCAACCCATACTAGTTTTCCACTTACGAAAAACAACCAATACTGGATGTTACAGAACAACAAATAAAACCGAAAAGAGGTCAACGTAACCTACTCATGAAACCTAACAACTTTCCCTATGGAACATTTGGACCTTCCATATAAAATTTCCGATCAGCTGATTTGAGTTACTATGGGAGGTCCAATATTTTTTTTTTAATATTTCGACCCATGGGGATAGTTGTTCAGTTTCATGAGTACCTTGACCTCCTTTTGGCTTTATTGTCTTTTATTTTTAGGGTTTCGTAGTCTACTAGAAACCCTTATAGTTTCGTCATGTCTGTCTGTCTGTCTGTCTGTCTGTCTGTCTGTCTGTCTGTCTGTCTGTCTGTCTGTCTGTATGCCGCGCCCTCATATCTTCGTCAGTTTTAGAGCTATCGACATGAAATTTGGTGAGAAGATAGATCGTGTTGACCCAAATATAGAAATGTTAAGAAAAAAATATTTAAAATGTTTTTTGGACCCCCTCCCATACAAGTGAAAGGGGGGCAAAAAATTTTTTTTTTCTTCTGTAATATTGAGTAGGGTATCGTTGAATAGGTCTTTTAAAATTAAGGTTAGGTTTTTTTGAAACAAATTCTCTAAAATGTTTCTGTCACGAGATATTTGCTTTTAAAAAGGGCGTTTTTGACCCATAATTTGTTCCAGCTGTAACTTCTAAAGTATAAACGCTAAAAATTTGAACTAAATATGGAATATAGCTTACAATCTGAAGTTACAATGAAAACTATAACGGATATCGTACCCTTAAAGGTTTCAGGAAAAATTGAGTTTTTTTATTTGCGGTTGGTCATCATACTGCTGCTAACAAACCAGCAACAAAATTAAGTTTGTAATGCTGAAAAACCTGATATTTAAACGTTGACTACGAAACCCTATTTGTGGGCGTGTCTGACACGCTCTTGGCCGCTTTTTTAACTCATTGTATAAGTTGATCTCTTGAAGTAAATATTCGGGGTGGACTGTTTGATTAGTTAGGTTTTAAGTTTAGATTTTAATGAACGGTTTTGTCTCTAAATAAAATATTTCTGTTAAAATAAATGCTTATTTTTTTGGGGATCAACAAAAGCTATGGGGCTACGGCACAAGTCCACCGTGATTTTGTCGTTTCATTACACCGGCCGGATATTAAGCACTGCGCCCTCCTTCCTAGTCCTTTTTATCAAGATTTGGAAACAAGTTCCTCACATTTTTTACGTGTTACGTTCATAAAATAAAATGAATAACTCATTTAACTTTATAAATATAAAGTAAATTAATTTTACTTACTTTCACTTCAGTTCCATCCAGACAATAATGAAGAATCACTGAAAGTATTTTCAAAACACTTTTTTCACGATCGCGAAATATTCAATCAAATTAGTCACATAAAAATAAATTTCATGATCATGATTCATGACAGAAATCTGTTTTCCATTACACTGGCCACTTTACCTTAGTTTACAGAAAAACAAAAAGCAGTTTTTGAAATTGGAATAGAACGCGGTCGAGTTCCGAACTCTACGTTCCGTTCTAACCACAAGCAGACGTGCGGCTGGACGCCCCGACGGTTTTGGACTGGCTGGTTGTAGTTGTAGCTGGCTGGTGAGTTTCGTTTGACCGAGTTCAGTTCACCGAGTTGAAATAAAAAGTAAATAAAGAACTTAACTCTACATTGTTCAGAAGCTTGTGATCGTAAGCTCACGCAAAGTTTGCATTTAGATACCCACATGCGTAAAAGTACAAGATGTAGCGCTTGCCTGAAGGTATTACCTAGGGTGGGAATGTGTTCATTAATCAAATCAAATTCTTACCTAGGTTAGGTACATAGGTAACTGAGGTCTATAAATTACACGAAACACTTACCCTCGGTCGGTCGCTACAATAGTTTTGATTAAATAATATTTCGAAATAAGTAGGCAGGTGGTGTTAAAAAAAGACAATAAGTAGGGATGTCAAAAATAGGTACTTCCTCTAGTAAATTCAGTCAGCTGATCGTGATTTTATACAGGGGGATAATTTTTTTAATGTGTCCTGCAATTTGTTCATAGTTCTTAGTTGTTTAGTTTAGTGGACTGAATGCACCCTATCAGTTTCTGAGAGCTGTCCCTTACATCCTGTATAACATATGACCTAGGTATCATTTGTCTTTTTCCGGACGTGTTGTACACAGTCATGTTTATTTGCGCTCTGCCTACCCCGCAGGGGATGTAGGCGTGATATATATTTGAACGTTATGTATGTAGCCTTCGCCTAGACTATTTGTAATACACGTAAAACTCCGAACTACCTTTAGGGCCCCCGCAGACAGACGGACGTTTTTGAAAATGTTGACATTGGCTAGAATTACAAACATCTCCAGTTGTCGCTGGATGCCGCCGAGCTACTATGAGAGACGTTTGTCATTCTAGCTAGCCAATGTTAACTTTTTTTATGACTATAGAGTCCATCTTAGTAAATCTTGTGGAAAATTTACGCCCTATACGTCTGTCTGTAGATATGCGTCGGCCCTTATTCGCCCTTACGACACCCGCGGGAAGAGGTCATAACTGTACTTTTACCAATTTTGTTAAGTGACCTCATAGTACCTATTCTAAGATTATTGTATCATCATGAACATTTGCCTGCCTTTAGACAAATTAAGTAGTTGGGGTCGGCGCAACATGTTTAGTTAGAGCACACAATCATGTAGCAAAAGAATTTGGCAATGTTTTGTGACCGGCCGACTGCCTGACGTCAACCCCTTTGGGAATGCTATTGTAGTTGGTACCTATCACCGCCACCATGCGGCTACAGTCGAAAGATATTCAGCCGAGGTCAAAAAATCTACGTCGCCTTTTACGAAACACCCTTAGTGGACTAGGGGTGGCAGTATTCTTAGCCGCTACCACACGGTACTTGTGGATTAAAAATATTGTATCCCGCAATCCAATTCCCGCAATGTGAGGGAGTGTCCATGTATAAGGTCCTATTAAATGCACTGCAAATATTTTAAGGGCATGCGAAAATATGTATAAGAAAAACATCTAAGGCATTTTAAAATAAATCTACACGCTAGGTTTTTTTCTCATTTTCAAACAAACTTTTTAGTTAATTATGTGAACACTCTTTGACTGACCCGACTGACGTTCCGCCACGTAGACAGGATTCACTTACACGGCACGCACACTGACAACCAACCAATCACAGCACCTTTTTTGGCGCGTAATTTAAATTCATAGAAGTGTGTGTTTCTAGGACAAACAGGGTGCACTTTTTTCGTTTTATTTTTTTAGTTAAATGCAATTTTCTCGTAAACTAGCCTGTAGATTTCTTTAAAACTTTGCCTAGTACATGCTTATTATTTATTTGATCTGCCCCTAAAATATTTGCAGTGAATTTAATAGGACCTTATATTATGGGATCGGATATTTATTGAGCCTAAACGAAATAGCTTCCTTATTCTCTCATTGCAATGCCACCCTAATTAGGGGAGGCAGGGAAGTATTCAGGAAGTTATTTATTATTAAAAGCGAGTTTCCAACTGTCAATCATTCTTGAATTAGCTTTAAACACCCTTAATATCATAACCCGACTCCGAACCCAAATGTTAAAATAGCGCCTCGTAACCTAAACCAATTTATTTTGAGGTGATACGAAATGTAAGCTCTGCGGACTGGCGTTGGAGGATCAAAAATTCATATTTCTTTTGAACACTTGGTGTTTTAATCGAACACTAGATATTGATATTAACTTTTTGGTTACAAAGTTAATACAAACGAAGCAAGCGGAAAAAAATCACGCCACCGATGGGATTCGAACCCACGTCTTCTGACAAGCCGGGTCAGTCAGACGTGTTACCTTTACACTACGGCTGGCTCTACCCGAGGTGGCGAAATTATGATCCACTTGCTTCGTTCACTTACCTAGGTTTATTTTATACGCAAGCAAAATTATAAAATATATTTTTTTTCCTCCACAGGCGGGAACCTGCGATCTGATCGGCATCTGAACTGCCGGCGCCTCCACCAACTGGGCTACCGCGGCTTAATAGTAGCCTGCGAAATAGTGCAAGTTTATCTTGGCAGGGCTCTATCTACCGTGTGTATACCTACCTAAAGGTAAATAAATGGATGGACTTCGGCTATAGACGTAGGCAATTGGTAGATGGTTGTAGAATGTAGGTAGAACACACCTACACTTTTTATTTCGCAGTCGGCTAAAATATAAAAATAGGGCGAAACAAGACTGGCAATTAGTTATCGTCCACGATTGATGATAGACATAATTAATTACAACGCGATTTCATTATTGAACTTAATTTTCAAGTTTGTTCGTTTGGTGTTAAAAGTGGGTTGACCTATTTCCGTAAAAGTAAGTAGTTAGGTAGGTGAAGAAGTTGTAATGAAATTAATCAAAATTTTATCATAAGAACATACTAGTAAAATAAACTTCGATCAGCTGATTGATTTACTATGGAAGATCCAATGTTTTTTTTTCATGTTTCATGGGGGAAATTTGTTCAGTTTCATGAGTACCTTGAGCTCTTTTCGGCTTGTATAGACTCTATAGGTACCTACCTACGTATCAATGCCTAGTTTTTGACCCAAAATTAACTTTCTTTACTTGATTTTATGTTAATTTTAAGCAGATGCCGCCTAATTTTATGTATTTTTTATACAATGTGTGTTGTTAGTTGTTATAATTATGCTTATTTATGAGTCCAGTGATTATAATTATTAATGTGCATGTTAACGAAGACGATGTAAACAAAACGGATACCAAACGGCATTTAATGATAAATTTTATGGCATTTATTAACAATAATTAATGGACTGGGGGAAGCAGATGGTCAACAGTTTATTGACATGGCGTAAAACAAAATGTTTCCAGACTCTTTTAGAATTAAGTATTACTTGACTCATTCGTTTGCTGTACCTGGTTTTATAAAGAATGGGATCATAAATGGCGGCCAAAGGTCATGATTTCTCACTTGCACTAAGGTTCTTGTTCTTACATACACCAGGCGTTTATGCTTTCCCACTCTCTCTTCCGGAGCCGCGATTTATAATGACATTCTATATTGAACCAAGTAGTACTTTATACAAGTGGTGGCTCAGAAGGTAGACAATTTTTTTTTTTTGTAAAATTACATTTGTTTGTAAGGTCCATATTTTTTTTTATTTTAATTTCAAGCCATGTCTAATGAGGACCCATGGTTAAATTAAAGGCTTTGCATATTTACACCCTTTATTTCAATTGCTCTTAAAGGTGCATATTTTCATTATTAAAAAATAGTTATAGTCGGCAGAACTTGCATTAGGTACAAATTTTTCAGCATTTCTGTAAATCAATTTATTTAAAACATACAAAACATTAATAATACAATAAGCAATATTGGAGTTTGACACAACCTCAATCACACTTTTGATCTTAGTTTAGATAATTTGTGTTGTGAACTTGTGACCCACTATTGGCCACTCTTGCCTATAGAGGTCTAAAGAGCACCTTGATAGTTGAGTTGCCGTGACACCAAGGGTTAGCTATAAATTATACCTGGGTAGGTATCTAACACCTATCCGAAAGTCAAACTAATTAAATGTAGTAGTAAGTAATAAAACTTGTACCTATCTTGGAAGCTGTTTGTTTATTTTGCCGAACTAGTAACAACCTGTCGCTTCTACCCACCTACAGAAGATAAACACAAAGATATTTTGCCTGATTTACACACATGCCGCACGAATTTGCGGTATTTTACCAGTCGCGTGTTCATCTTTATTTGAGGTGGCAAAGCTACTAACTCTTTTGAGGTGCTTTTGATAAAATCAATGTATAATGTGTACCTAATAATAAAAAGGATTTGTATTTTATGTCATTTGCTGGCTTTCAAATACCTCTCTCAAATACTCTCAAATAAATTCTCTCAAATACCTTTGTTTTTCGTAACTGACCCTACGATTTCAGCCCCGGGGATATTAAATCTACACATAGCTGTTTATTGAGAAGCAGAAGGCATACCCGGAATTGTGTGTGTGTAGTTGTTCAAACAACCACCCTAATCGTGCTCTTGGGGCGCGACTGGGCTTACCAGTTGTTCTGGGAAGAACAGATCGGAAGTTGTTAAGAACGGATCGGAGTCTCTCAAATACCGCAATATCTCACGGCACATCTACGAGTGGCCTTAACTGTGTATCGCACCTATTTAGGCAAATTAAATTTAAATGTTCTCAAATTGCACCGAAGGTGTGCGTGAAATTAAAATAAAATTTAATTAAGTAAATGCTAAAACGTTTTCGCAGCAGTACGAAGTTTACGATCCGAGTTTAAGGAATTAACTTACACAAACGAATTCTCAGTTTACCAGTTATTTCAATTAAGTACCTACGGCTAAAGTAGGTACCTACGCAGTAGCATGCACTGAAAACGGATACCTAGGGCATAGAACAGAAAGTATACCTAGTCGCCAGCCAATACTTATTTTGTGACCTAGTACTTACAGCTTTACATTCTCCCTGGCATTGACCTAACATTTTTACTACTTACCGATACTGAAAGTTGTAGATGTGTTGGATCTCCAAGAAACATCATCACCATGATCATGCTCTTCATGTACAAAAGCCATAGCCAATTTTTTAAATAGGGTGAAATTTTACTAGTGACCGATAGCGAAAAGTCAGAACCGGCTGGTGATAAGGAACAACTTTCCCCAAGGAACATAGGGTGAAATACGAAAAAAAAATTGACCTTCCATAGTAACTCAAATCAGCTGATCGGCAACTTTGTAGGGAGGTCCAAATTTTTTTTTTTTTTTCTTATTTCGACCTATGTTTCTTGGGGAAAGTTGTTCCTTATCACCAGCCGGTTCTGAGTTTTAATAATAATAATAATAATAACCCCCCCAAGGGAGTAACCTTGCCGCGGTGGGGGGGCTTAAGGAGAGGCGGCACTAAAATTAAGTCGGAACATCTAGACAAAATAGGTACCCAAATGGAGGAACAACATAAATACCTAATACCACCGAAGGTATACCCCTCTCCGAACTAACTACTCCCAAACCAAAACCCTTATGGAGCACAGTAATAGAAAATATAATCTTCGGCCGCTGCCCGGGGTCGCCGGGGCGCATCTGGAGCCGGTGCTGGATGCTTCAGTTTACGGGACACCGGTGACGAGGAGTTGAGCAGGCGGGCTCCCGTCACACAATATGTTACAGCCGGACGCCGGGAGTTGAGCAGGCGGGCTCACGGCGAAGATGCGACAGCCGAATCTTCTGGCGATGATACAAGATCACTGTTTTCCTCCATCCCTTCAACTCGCCCCTCTTACATGACAAGGCGAACATCTACCTTGTCATCCTCAAGCACGCTCGCTGATGTTGTGCAAGAAGTCAACGCTGACTTAGAACTTGCACCCACTCCGAGCGTATCTACAACGCGCAGGCGATGGACACCAGAGATGAATAAGTTCATACTGCGCACCTACTTACAACTAACTGCTCTTAACACTGATACCAAAACATATCTCGAACCATTACACCTGAAATTTACTGAAAAATACCCGGACATGCAAGCTAGTCGACAACGTGTAGGAGACCAACGCAGAGCCATTTTACGTAATAAACTGCTGCCACAAAATACAATAGACGAAATCTATAACGAAGTCAGACAAGAACTAAATAACCTGGAAAGAAGTATTGCTATCCAACAAACACAGACAGGAACAACCACGTTTAATTGCAGAACACAACGTATAGAGCTTACACCTCAATCACACACCTCACAAACATCTACAATACAAGGTACCACACGAATGAGATGGACGACTGAACAGAATGAAACGGTGATGCGAGAATACTACAGAATAACACAACTAGAAACTAACAGAACTGCCTACCTAAAACCGCTACATGAAGCCTTTATTGCCGCCTTTCCCCTCAATGTCGCATGTAACACAACAGCGAGTCTCTGACCAGAGAAGAGCCATCATAAATAATAAGTATATCGACAACGATAGGCTTGACGCAATTAAACAGCAAGTTGCAGAAGAGATGGCAACAGTGAATGACCGCTCTAATTCTGATGCAGACAACCATGCCACAGACGTATCGGAACACCAGGGACTAACAGACCTTCAGGACACTGAAACTCTGTTTCTAAATAATATTGAACTGAGTCTCCCAGAGGAACCCGAAGAATCTTTGAATAATCGGCAGAATCCCAAAAGAGATCCCCACATAGATGAAACATTTGAACATACATTCCAGCACTTTAAAGAAACAGACCCGACTAATAGACCATATATACCTAAACAAAAATCATCGAAAAAGTTTGCATCCATAGTTGATTATTTAAATAGAGTAACACTCCCTGAAAATCTAAATTTAGAAACAGATTTCGATACTTTACATACGACAATTTACTGTGCAGCATGGACAGCTGCTAAAGTCAACGGAGCAAAGATATCGCTAGAATCTACGGATCGATCACGTCCATCACAAAGAGACCATAAACCGAACTGGCAAAGACGAATAGAACGAAGACTTGAAGACTTGCGAACGAATATAGGCAGACTTACACACTATATTAACGGAAGTAGGAGCAGATATCTAGAAAGACAAGTGAAAAGTATAATTGACCGATACAAAATTCATTCCATCCATGAAGAACCTAATACACAACTTACGCACACACTGGACACACTTAAACAGAAACTAGCTGTAGCCACTGGGCGACTTCGTAGGTACAAAGCCTGCACGTTACGAAAGCAGCAGAACAACCAGTTTAGGAGCAACGAGAGACAATTCTACCGTAACTTAAGACAGACTTCTACAAACACACAAGAGACTACCGACAATAACAATACAGACGTCGCACCAGACCCACAGAACTTAAAAACTTTCTGGGCTGGAATATGGGAACAGCCTGTTCAACATAACGTAGAAGCCGAGTGGATCCAAACGGAAATCGAAAGCCACTCCACTAACACCGAAATGCAATTTGATCACATACCAATCGATACTTTCCAGAAAGTCCTCCGTAATCTCCACAACTGGAAAGCACCGGGCTCGGATAACATACATAGCTTTTGGTATAAGAAATTCACTAGTGTTCAAGGTTATCTTCACAATCACCTTAACAATTTCATAGATAACCCAGACTCATTACCACCCTTCATTACGACTGGAACAACTATAATGATACCAAAAGACAAAAATGACCCTACAAACCCGCGAAATACCGACCTATAACTTGTTTACAAACCATTTACAAAATACTTACAGCCTGTGTATCTGAACTGATTTATACCCACGTAGACGAGAACAACATCTTAGCTGAGCAGCAAAAAGGATGCCGTAAGTTCAGTCAAGGCTGTAAAGAACAGCTCATCATTGACTCGGTAATCTTGAAACAAGTTCAGAAATCGAAATCAGACCTACATAGTATGTACATAGACTACCGAAAAGCCTACGACTCTGTTCCTCATTCTTGGTTGTTAAAAGTTCTCGAAATATATAAAATACACCCAAAACTTATTAACCTTTTAAAAGTGTCAATGAAAACCTGGTCTACAAAATTAAAACTCACCACACCTTCAAGCTCAATAACTACTGAACCGATTAGAATACAGCGAGGTATATTTCAAGGGGACGCACTTAGCCCTCTGTGGTTTTGTCTCGCTTTGAACCCTCTTTCCAATGTTTTAAATTCCACAACATTAGGATACCCCTTAAAATATACAGAAAATAACCAACAGACTGACCAACAAAATCTGAGTCACCTTCTCTACATGGATGACATTAAATTATACGCAAAGAATGAAGAACAGCTATACCAATTAGCTCACCTAACAGAACGATTCTCATGTGATATTAGGATGGAGTTTGGCCTGGATAAATGTAAAATTAATTCAGTTAGAGCGGGAAAGACTTATCAACATAACTACACTCTAGAAACAGGAGAACAGATAGAGCCACTAGATGAACAGGAAACATACAAATACTTAGGATACAACCAGTCGTTACAGATACAATATAAAGAAACGAAAGAAAAACTGAAACAAGTATTCCGACATCGACTAAACTCCATACTTAAAACGCAATTACATTCTCGCAACACATTTAAGGCAATCAATACATATGCAATCCCTGTACTGACCTATTCTTTCGGCATTATAAACTGGACAAAATCTGACTTGAAAGCTTTGCAACGGACAATAAATACTACTCTAACTAAATTCCGTAAACATCACCCCAGATCTTGCCTTCAAAGATTAACACTCGAGAAAACAAGGTGGTAGAGGTCTTATTGACATTATAAATTTACACAACAAACAAATAATTACACTCCGAAAATACTTTTTTAGCAAAGCAGAAACCTCCACTCTTCATAAAGCCATAGCACAAAACGACTTCAAATCAACACCTTTAAACCTCCAAGACACCGACCAACAAACTAACGAAAAACTGACAGATGACAAAACCAAACTCGCTGAATGGGCCGGAAAGTCTCTTCACGGGAGACATTACCACGACTTGAACCAACCTAATGTCGACAGAGATGCGTCGAACGCATGGCTCAATCGTGGTGACTTGTTCCCGGAGACTGAAGGATTCATTATGGCAATACAGGACCAAGTGATAGAGACTAAAAACTATCAGAGATACATAACTAAAACCTTAATGACAGACTCATGTAGGAAATGCAATAGTAGCCCAGAAACCATTCAACACATCACAGGTGCATGTAAATCCATAGCCCAAACTGACTATAAATACAGACATGACCAAGTAGCTAACATCATCCATCAAAACTTGCGCACCAATATAACCTGATCCCATCTATCCAGCCATACTATAAATACAACCCGCAAACCGTTTTAGAAAATCCTACGACTAAACTTTACTATGACCGCGCTATCCTGACTGACCGAACTATCCACTACAACCGACCCGACATAACTTTAATTGACAAAACTAACAAAACTGGATATTTGATTGATATAGCAGTCCCCAACACACATAACTTACAAACCACAATTGCTGAGAAATTGACAAAATATGTGGAACTTAAAGAGGAAATCACCCGAATCTGGCGCCTTCAGAAAGTGACAATAGTCCCGATAGTGGTTTCATCGACGGGTGTCATACCAAAACAGCTCCACCAGTCACTGAAGACTCTCAAGCTCTCAGCAAACACCTACAATCTGTTGCAAAAAGCAGTCATACTGAATACATGTCGCTTAGTACGAAAATTTTTGCACAATGATCAAGACCATTTGCCATCATCATTGTCAACACACTTAGAAAACACCTCGACAATCATGCAAAGCCACTTGACTAGCACACAACCTGACACAGAAGACACACCGACAATCCCTCGAACTAACACTCTAAACAACTTGACAAGCACACAACCTCATACACGAGACCCACCGACAGTCACACGTCCTAACACACTAAACAACTTGACAAGCACACAACCTGATACACAAAACTCACTTACAATCACACGACCTTACACACTAAACAACTCGGCAAGCGCACGACTTGACGCCCAAATCACAATGACAGTCACGCAAACTGACATACAAATCCAGTCTTCAAACCCTGTTATACACTTGGCCTAGGCCCGTGCATAACAGTTTACCGGTAGAAACCGAGAAAAACAAAAAGTACCTAAAAATAATAATAATAAATAATAAAATTTCTTTATTGCACATACATAATAATAAAGCACACATGTAGGTAATACTAAAACTATAAACATATGGCAAAAGGTGGGAGGCTCAGTTATTGCAGAACAAGTTACCAAAGGCCACTTGTCTGCACTGATTTTCAGCCCCAACCTTCTCATCTCCAAAAAAATAACAAACAAGCATTCCGAGGGTGAAATGATAAAATATCAAACTGGACAGAAGCTGACAAAAGTAATAATAATATTTAAGCTTACAATATCTAAATGAAATAAAACCGAAAGCAAACAGTCAAATATAAATATAATAGTTAACCATTTACCACTTGTGTGCGTGTGTGTGAGTGTGTGTGAATGTATATTATGTATGTGTGAGAATGTGTGTTGGCGATGTGCAGTGAGCATTAGAAACGCGGTGTAAAGTAGCCTTGGATACTACTCTTCTGGTGCATGATCAAAATTTGTCTCATTCTTTTCTTAAAAGTATTTGTAGTCATTTTTTTTCGTAATGGAGGTGGAATTATATTCCAGACACGAGCTGCTTTGTATCCAAAGCTACCCTGAAACCCGCCGTTCTATGCCGGGAACCTTCAACAAGTTTTGACCATTCGATCTTACATTATGACGAGTATTTAGGTCTTTCCATTTTAATTTTGCATACAAGTAGTCAGGAGTCTTGCTGGAAATGATTCTGTGAGTCATACAAGCAAAATGCAATTCTCTTCTCGATTTCATATTAAGAATGCCATTTTCATTTAAGAAAGGTGTTATATGTGCTCGTTTTGGAATGTTATAGCAAAAACGTGCACAAGCGTTCTGTAGTCTCTGTATAGCTTTCTCAGTTTTTACCATTAATCTAGGACCGTACACAGTGTCACAGAAATTAAGAGGAGATAAAATTATAGAATCCACCAGCAACTCTCTAATATCAACCCGCAAGTACTTCCTTATGCCGTATAGAGTTTTAAGTTTGTAAAAAGCATTCCTAATTTTTGCATTGACGTGGGCGACATATCTAAGTTCACTATCCATTGTTAAACCTAAATTTCTAGCCTCTTCCACTGGGGATATTTTGGTCGTTAACTGTCAAAGTAACATGATGATCATCAATAACCTTCTCCACTTGTTGTTTTGTGCCTAGAACCAAAAACTTAGATTTTGTTGGATTAAGGATCAAGGAGTTACCTGTTGCCCAATCGAAAACTCTTTTCGCTATCGGTCACTAGTAAAATTTCAACCCATATTTCTATCCCGCACACCTAGTGCGCCATAATTTGCATTTAGCTGCATTTAGCCTGAAAACCACTAAGCTTTCACTGAAATAGATTGCTGAACCTAGGCATTGTATAGGGTGTCCCGGTTATCGTGGGCCAAAGAAAAAATCTAGACTCTGGACATCCTAAGCTACCATAATACCAAAAAAATGTTTAATATTTGAAGAAAAGAAATGGACCTCCCAAATATTGAACATTTTTTTTTTGCTTTTATGGTAGCTTAGAATGTCCGGAGTCTAGATTTTTCTTTGGATCACGATAACCGGGACACCCTGTATAAGTCTGGACGAAGATAGCACATGAGTGTACCAACCACGCGAGAGAGGCGTCCTACCGCAGCCACACATGTGGGTAATAGGTAGGTAGGTAGGTACAGTCACTCCCACTCACTCATGAACAATCCAAAATGTAAGGTTTCGATTTTTTCCAGACTGTAATATTTTACAGCAATAATTGTTACTTTCTAGATACAGCAACATTTATTGAATCGAACAACATAGTTTTTGTCCGGTTCACAAGAAAATCGAAACCTTATCACAAGAAAATCGAAACCTTAAAAATCAAATTGTTCATGAGTTAGCGTGAGTGACTGTACCTATAAGGTCATTTTGAATTTAGTACAAATATTTTTAAGTAAAGACAATACAGGCAAGTTTCGGCTAAGTCCAAAAACTAGTTTTTTATGGCATCCTTTTTCGATACAAGTACCTATACCTACCCTGAAGCTATGGCACGCATTTAAATTAACACCACCCTGACAACTTATAGACAATTGCAATCCCAAAGACAGATGACGTCAGGCCGGTCGTAAAACATAGCCAAATCCTTTTGCAACATGATTTTGTATTGAAACAAAATGTGTTGCGCCGACCCCAAGTAATTGGGTTATAGATGATGATGACAACTTATAGACAGGACAGGATATAGGTAACAAGATTTTAGAATTGTTGTTTCACCAAGAAACAATTAGATACTATCAGCGAGTTTTTATCCGACTGCCTCAGAAGGAGGATTGTTATTTTTCGACAGTATGTATGTAAGCAAGCATATCTGTATGTAGACAAGAAATTGGTTTTCACGGGCTACAGCCTAAACGGCGGCTGGGCGGATCTTGACATTTGAGGTGTCGTTAGATTCCTCTCAGCAGCGCGATTGGCACTTGTATGAAATACAACTTTGAAAATACAAATAACTACAATTAATGGGTTATTGTTTTTAATACATCTGCTTGTTTTTAGAAACTGCATAAAATCGCCCTTTCTGTTGGTCTCATAAAGAATCATACATATCTACGATGGGTTGATATCTATCGAGGTTGATATGCTACCTACTGTTACAAGTAGGAATCGACAACTTAATTTCTTTGTTATAAAAATAGAAATCACCCTTCATTTTACCGCCAGTAGGTAGTCCCAGTAGTCAACGTTTTCCGTGTCAAGAGCTGACAACAGCTGTCAATTAATTCTGTCAACAAATTACCTGCTGCTCAAACCAAGTTCAAACACTTGTCAATACCCAGAACGTATCTCAGAGCAAGGGTATGTTTGAAGAGGGATTCCTTCCTACTAATTACCGGAGGAGTCTCACTCACACACATTGCTGGATCACACGTTCAAATCCATAAACACATTCGCTAAATTATTTGCCGTTGTTGACTTGAACAAAGTCGAGTAGTAGAATGAGTAGACCTAGTTGCGAATGCAGACTTTCACATGCAAATTGTTTAAAACTCAATCTCTATCAGGAAGCCATGATAAACTCCTCGCAAACATACTTGGCGCGCGCGCGGAGACAACTATATACTCAAAAACACAAAATTAAATCTGTTTAAGCATGTACATTATGTATGTAATTTTTGTTTTTACATAATGTGATACTGAAACCGATAATGAAAGGTGCAGGACCAGCCATGAGTTGCGACGAGTTTTCACGGCATTGGTATAATTCGTCCTCGGGACACATTTAAAGAATTAGCGAGGTTCTTGGGATGTGAAACAGTATCTTACTGCGACTCGTTTTCATGGCTTCACTCTGATTCTTCATGAAACCCCTCTGAAGCTCCTCGCTCTGGGACACGTAGTTCAAACACTTGTCAATACTCAGGACGCATTTAAAGGATTAACGAGGTGCATGTGATCTGAAGCGGCACCTCATTAAAGTGGCGTGGATTGTACTCAGTCTTTAGTATAATGAAAAGTAAGCAAAATCGGCCAAGAGCAGTTGTGGCTAGTTTTTCAATTTTGCCTGGTTTTTATAAAGTCCCTCAAAACGTGCTACTTAGTCTGAGAGACACTGTTTAATTCAAACAAGAATTAACGAGGTGTGTGCGGCGCTGCGGCGTAAAGTGGTTCCTGATCGCGATGAGTTATTCATGGCTTCACTCTGATTCTTCATGAAACCCCTCTGAAGCTCATCGCTCTGAGAGACGCAGTTCAAACACTTGTCAATACTCGGGGCGTATTTAAAGAATTAACGAGGTGCATGTGATCTGAAGCGGCACCTCATTAAAGTGGCGTGGAGTGTACTCAGTTTTTAGGATAATGAAATGTAAGCAAGATCGGCCATGGCTGGGAAAAGATGTATATCTTATCGAGTTGATTTTAGAAAAATACTTTAGGTATAGATAGGATATATGTTTGGTTTGGGCCAGTACGTGTAGCCATTCGAACAGCTTCTTTATAAAGGTCCGTGACTTTATAAAGGTCCCTTATTATGCAAGTGGTAGGGCATGCAGGACAAGACAAAAGGTGTGCCATCGATTGGGAAGAGACACCAAACAGACATTGATTTTCTGATCTCCTAAGTACTTATCTGGAGCAGACAGAGTCGGGAGAAGTAAGAACTCTTCTAAATCTTAAACTCCATCATGTCTTCATCACAAGCTGCTTGAATCCTAGAACACAGATTAGTCCAGAATCGCGAGGAGTGGTTTATTGCGATCTCCACAAAGCAATCAAGATTTTTGAGAGCTGTATTTTTGATTACTCATACTCATACCCATACCTACTGAGCTTCATCATTGCTAAAACGGCTTGGCTCCTCTAATATTCCTGTATACCTATGGTTAAGTAGGTTTTTTCAGTAAATATCCCCTCATCCACAAAGTACAGAATTTACAGAAGCTCTCCCCCTTTTCACTGATTAATGCCACTCTACCACAAATTAGAGAAACGACGCGCGGGCGCCCATACAGATGGCTCACTCAGTACTAGCGACGATTTTGACGCTCACTGACTTTAACTGGAAATAACTAAGGAGAACTAAGAAGATGGTTGGCACGAACGTCATATTTTTTGGATTTCAAAATTTGCTCAGAATCATATGCCGTTCTTCATCAGATTTTGCTGTTTTGATTTTCTTATACTTTGCGATTGTTGACAATAGCAATCTTGGCTATGAAACAAGTGACAGTCGCGAAAATCTTAAATAGGGTCAAGTGAACCTTCTGTAAACTCTCTATTTTGTGACTCTGCTAAGTAAGTAAGTACTTACACTACTTACGCTCCCGCCAATTCATAAATTACCTCAACCTACCCATTTAAAGGATTAACTTATAGCTACAGGCTTTGCGTAGGAAATGTATGAAAAAGCACAAAGATACCGGGTTTTAATTTAAATGCGTGCCATTTCCACTGAAATATATTGGGAAAAGAAGTTTAAATTAACAGCTTGTATGTTGAATAATAGAACTATTGTGCGTGTTTTTTTCGCAACGTAACGCAAGCGTTAGGTCTATACGAATTTCGACCTTATTCTCACACAAATACGGTCTTTGTCAAACGATTTCACAGACGCATCCGAGGACACAGCGTTGTGCGTTATGCAGCGCTAGCGGTTGTGTCTGTCAAACCGTTTGACACACATAAACCGTAAATATTTGTATGAAAATAAGGTGCAAATTCGCATTTTTCTAATGCATGCGTTATGCAGAGCTTAAAAGCACACCAATGGACGTTACGTATGACTATAGCTGCAGGCTTTGCGTAGAATTTATATGTGTGGTGCAAGAATAAAATCACCCCATATCTTTCCCGTGGGTGTCGTAAAAAGCGACCAAGGGATTTGAGAGTTGATGTGTATTGCAATTTTAGGCGACAGGCTGACAACCTATCACTATGGTGGTACACAGTCTTCTGAATGACTATCAAACTTTTGTCAGACGTGATATAGGCGTGATATACCTATGTAATTATGTAGGTATGTATGTATTTGTGTTGTAACTTTAAGTATGAACAAGTGGATGTGTTAAAAAATAATAAAACCCGACTGCGGTAATTTTAAAGTACTATTTTGCTCTAAAAATCCGCCATCTTGAATCTATAATTTTTTATATAGCCAGTGTCACTCGCGCTGCTGAGACGAATCTAATGACACCTCATATGTCAAAATCCAACTATCCGTTTGGGCTGTAGCCCGTGAAAAAGAATTTTCTTGTCCACATACATACATAGGTACATACTCTCGAAAAACATAACCCTCCTTCTGAGGAAGTCGGGTAAAAACCACAAAAATAAGTTGATGAATAGAACCCTGAACCTCTAGGTGCTGCCGATTTTAACTAGCTATCAAACGATCTTATTTGTGCAGCTGCCCGGAGATTATGGGTGGAATTATGGTCGCTAAGTCAACTTATCTATTTGCACATCGGCCCTCTGATTGATTTATTTAATTAACTTACCTATTAAATTATCCCCCTGGCTATTCAACCACGAATATGATTATTTCATTTCGAATATTATTGTTTTAGATCTAGTTAATCTATCTATAGGTAACATAAGCAACCCACATAAGGGACCAACCTATAGGTTATCATCATCATGGGGTGCCATAGGTAGTTACTGGTTTTTCATACAAATACTACACCTACGAGTACTAAGTAAAAGTATTTCCTACATAGGTATAAGCTGATCCCTTGAATTTGCTGCTTGAATGTGCTGGCGACACGTGAGCGATACATATAAACAAGTAGATGTGTTAAAAGACAAAAAAAAACCCGACTGCGGGAATTTTAAAGTAGTATTTTGCTGTAAAAATCTGCCATCTTGAATCCATATTTTTTTTATATAGCTAGTGTCACTCGCGCTGCTGAGACGAATCTAACGACACCTCATGTGTCAAAATCCAAATATCCATTTGGGCTGTAGCCCGTGAAAAAGAATTAATTTCTTATCCACATACATACATACTCTCGAAAAACATAACCCTCCTTCTGAGGCAGTCGGGTAATAATAGACTACAACCAAAAAACCTCACGGAAGACAGACCTTGGTTTTTGGAGACCAATGACTTCGAATTGACTGACCAATTTTGAAGGCTAAAAGCTTTGGAAGCTGACGCACTGATGAAGTCACTCTGTCAGTCACTGTGACTAACAAAGCTACCGCAAAGGCAGGTCACGACTTACATATCAATCTTGGCTTATTCAGGCAAATCAGAGAAAGATAAATTCATTAACACAAACATTTGGGTCATTCTAGAATACTCCTATTAGGTAGAGTCTGGCTAGCGAGTCTTTGGACGTCAAATAATTCAAATATTTCAAATGGCAACATGTTAACACTGAAAAACTACATTAAAACAATTTTGATACTTACTATTTTTTTGTTTTCTGCCCTTTAGTTTGTGTTTACCTTGCCTACCGTTATGTATGTATGATGTATCTACCGGGAGTAACAGAAAGGATATAACAAGCCGAAAGGAGGTCAAGGTGCTCATGAAACTGAACAACTTTCCCCATGGAACATGGGACGAAATACGAAAAAAAATTTGGACCTCTCAGAGTAAATCAATCATCTGATCTGCGATTTTGTATGGGAGGTTCAAATATTTTTTTCATATATCGATCGACCCATGTTTCATGGGGAAAGTTGTTCAGTTTCATGAGTACCTTGACTTCCTTTCGGCTTGTTACTCCCGGTAGATACATCATACATACATACCGGTAGGCAAGGTAAACACAAACTGAAGAGCAGAAAACAAAAAAATAGTAAGTATCAAAATTGTTTTATTGTAGTTTTTCAGTGTTAACATGTAAAAGATTTTTAAAATTGGCGCCATTTCCGTGTCCAAAGACTCGCTGGCCAGACTCTAGGACTAGCGCCATCACATTGATCAACACCACAAAGTAAGTATTGGCTAGACACCCATTTTAGGTATGAACTTATATTGGCTTATCTTAGTATTTGTATGAAATACCAGTAAAATTCGGTTGGTTTCTGAACTCTCTCTCTTTTCGTGTAGGACACCGAGTCGTTCAACGACCCGATGAATCCTGGTGTCAGAGTTTTTCAACCGCCTACTGCAAGTAGCAGGCCTCTGACATGGTTGTGTAACGACCGCCATCATAGACAGCAACCGGGACCGACGGCTTAACGTGCCCATCCGAAGCACGGAACCATCTTATTTGCGGACAATCAGGTGGTTCAGCCTGCAATGTCCTAACCAGACTGGGAACAATTTCACAAAGTGATAAATATCAACTTTGTGAGTGACCTTTGCGTGGCAGGCTTTTTTGAACTAAGTATTTTGATTCTCATGCGTCTGTCGCTACTGAAATTATTTATTTACCTTGTAGTCGGTCTTTGGCGCAAGCTTCACTGAGTAGATGTGAACCGTACCTTAATCGCAACGCTTAAAACCGTTACCATGTAAAATATATAAAACACAGATGAAACAGAAGAAACAAAGCTTCACAAAATAGTCCCGCGTCCTATGGATAACAGCTGACGATCGCTTGTCGGACAGATAACATCGCGTCGCGCGTCTATTTTGTGGAGCCTGCCCCTATTAAACGAAAATCAACCTACGTTTTAATCAAATTGGATTATAATAGGTACAAGGTGTTAATTTAAATGCGTGCCATAGCTTCAGGGTAGGTTAAGTATTGATTAAGGATGCCGTAAAAAATAATGAAAAATTTCCAAAAAAATATTTTTTTTTCTGTTCTAGTATTTTTTTTTCTTGACAAACAATTTTTTTACACTGTTGTTGTTGTTGTTACAGAGAGTACTTCGTCTAAACAACTTTGAGATTGAACGAATTTCAGCTGAGATATAGGCATTTGAATCAAATGTCAGCCAAGTAATTTTTTTTGTGACTGGGATTTTATACAATATTTTTTACGGCATTCTTTATCGATACTAAACCTACCCTGAAGCGCACGCATTTAAATTAACACCCTGTATATCTAATAGATAACTGACATCGTGATTATGGAAACGTAGGCACAGTCACGGTTTGATTTCTATCGTAATTATAACATACTTAACTAATTTGGTGTAGGTTAGTTAAGATGGAAGTTAATCTACGCTTATTCATATTATAGTCTAGTAACTAACGTCAATAGCTGGTTATAACTATTCGGATTGACCCATGAAGCTGAAAATCGGCATGTAGGTACTTCTTGACCTCCTGAACAAAATTAGACATGGAGCCCAGCGGGCACCACCCCCCTTAACCTTTTACCGCCCCCCCTCCTTTACAAGGCGCAACTTTTGAAGTAATTGACTTGGAGAGTAGTTTTTATTTCATATCGTGAGTGACATCTCACTTGAAGCTTATTGTGTCCTCAAAATTACCCAAAATTGGCCCAAGGGGGCCCAAAAGCTCCAAAAGTGGGGTGTCCCGTCCTTATATGAGATTTTCTTATTTTCAAGCTATCGATTCCTAAGTGGTATCAAAAGTTGCGGAATTAGACACAGATTGCATAAAAACTAAAATATCTTTAAATAATATTTATCTTTAGGGCTTTGCCGAACATTAAAAAACAATAATATGTTGGTTTCGTAGTCACAACACTTTAACGATCGATAGAGCCCTAAATATAAATATTATTTAAAGATATATTAGGTTTCTTGCAATCTGTGTAATTACGCAATTTTTGATACCTTTTGGGAGTCGATAGCTTGAAAATAAGAAAATCTCATATAAGAACTGGACACCCTACTTTTCGGGGTTTTGGGGCCCCCGGGGGGGCCTAAAGGGTAATTTTGAGGGCACAATAAGCTTGAAGTGAGATGTCACGCACGATATGAAGTAAAAACTACCCTCCAAGTCAATTACTTCAAAAGTTACGCCTTGTAAAGGAGAGGGGGTGGTAAAAGGTTAAGGGGGGTTGTGCCCGCTGGGCTCCATGTCTAATTTTGTTCAGGAGGTCAAGAAGTACCTACATGCCGATTTTCAGCTGCATGGGTCAATCCGAATAGCTGTGACGTTAGTTACTAGACTATTAGGGAAGCTTGATTTGACTGATTGATTGATTTATCGGCGCAAAAGAGGTAATTGAGGTTGTGCCCTAAATAGTTACTTATAACTTAGGTACTACAACAGTCACAACAGTCCACTGCTTGTCATGGAACTCCCGCTATTTGCCACATTCACCACGCTTGGCGAGCACATTGAATCTAGACACACGGCAGTGTGTCCGCCAAGTTCGAGCAAAAAAAGCGACACACCGGCCGTGGGTTATATTACACGAACCATTTCGGGCCAAGTTCGACCCACCTATAACTCAAAATCTATTTTATCTACGCTTATGAAATTTCTGTCGAGATCTACTTACTTATCTAAAATACAAAATTTCATTAATGTACCTATTGTAGGTCTTGAGATATTGACGTCAGAAAATCGCTATTTTTACTATACACTCACTGACTGACTGACTGACTGACTGACTCACTCATCAAAAACCTAGACCACTTCCAATGGTCGTATTGACTTGAAATTTGGCATGGAGGTAGGTCTTTAGGTCAAGGTAAAGGAAAAAATCTAAAAATGGCCAAGTGTGAGTCGGTTTTAAAAATAATGAAGGTGTAAATTCATACCCCTAAGGAACTAAAACAAAAAATTTATCTATATCTTCCAATCGTAGTACCGACCTAAAATTCGTTACGAAGGTTTGTATTTAGTCAAAGTAAAGTATAAATGAGATATATATTTCCTTACCTAACTTAATCATAAGAAAAAAGAAAATAAACCTTACAAAAATAAATGAAATCCCACCCAAAACATAAATGTGAAAGGCTGCCAAGTTCGATAATATTGGAATGCTTCGCCTATAAAAGAAGTGAGATCTAAATAAGTACCAAGTTCCATACACAGACCTCAGTTAAAAATTGTTACAGGAATGCACACTTGATTTTCCGCAGTTTGGAAAGTAGATTCTTATTTCCAAACTGCGAAAAATCAAGTGTGCATTCCTGTAACTATTTTTAACTGAGGTCTGTGTATGGAACTTGGTACTTATTTAGATCTCACTTCTTTTATAGGCGAAGCATTCCAATATTATCGAACTTGGCAGCCTTTCACATTTATGTTTTGGGTGGGATTAAATATTCACAGGGAACGCTGCTGAACATGCCCTGAATTTATCGCTTACTCGCATTTTACGACACCTACTGGTACTGGCAGAAATGGAGTGATGCTATTTCGTGTGATGGAGTGATCCTACGCTGGCACCACACGGCAAATATGTAGTTAACAGACCTCAAAACGTACCTACTTACTAGCTTCTCAGCCTAGTCATGTCACCATTCTACAACATGATTAATTTTGTCTTACCCTAGATAGTATTTTGTGAAATGACCCTAATTTGTTCTTCCGTCCTTCTTGTAGACGTGACTTATCCTTAGGGTATAATTATTTGGACAAGTAAGGCAGTACTATACAAAAACACAAGAAGTGGCATGATAGTTAAGGGAACCTTTACTTTTAACGATATTTCGGGTTGTCTTTAGCGCCCCACTTTAGCGGTTTTCTTTAGAGTGTAGAGCTTGGCACAGAGAAAACTTTTAGTAATTTCTAACCTAAGTAGGTCTTATCAAATCAAATCTAACAACACCTCATATTGCCTAATAATGTCAAGCAAGATACAACCAGCAGTTGCTGTAGTCCGTAAATAGAAGTTGTTGCCTACATACGTACCTACATACTCTCAAAAAACATAACCGTCCTTTTGAGGCAGTCGGGTAATCAAATTAATACGATTGGATATGTCGCAGGTGAAATCAGGTAATTTAATAATAACCTAAGTCTTTTTTCAAAGACCGTTTATATAATTTATGAGTTTATTTTTTATTTATTGGAAAATTTATTTATTTATTTATGACGAAAGTTTAGATTTTACCTCTCAAAAACAGATGAAAGGATTTTGTTAAAGATACAATATTTATAGTTTTAATTTTAATTGAGCTACCATGATCTTTATTTATTACAGTTTTCATAAAATCTAATGATCGGAGATCAACGCATTTATATAAAAATAAGTACCTATATTATAATGGTCATCACAAAAAATAAATCATCTAACAAGTATACTTAGTAATCATCTAACAAGTAAATAAAACAACTCATCTGCTTTCCCATATCCCAAATCGGTTAGGGTCGGTGCAACATGTTTTGTTAGAATACAAAATAAATAAACTACCGTAGGCTATTTGTTCTCAACCACCCACCCCTTTTTACGAGTAGGTGGTTCTTATAAAAGGTCTATTTTAATTATAAAAATAACCGTAGTATAAGAGCATAATTAATTTTTAATTAAAATAAAGAGAGCCGATGACAAGGCCTGATGTTCGGGACTCAATTATAATATAATTATAATCTTGTGCTGACGGAGAGATAGTTATAATAATAATTATTATTAAAAGGATGCCTCTACATTCCAGCTGACGGGTGGGGCACCTATTTTATACTGTTTTTATTGTAATAAAGTTTTAGGCGGTGATTCTAATAAGGCTGCATAGGTATAGGTGGCGTAATTTTATAACGAGTGAGTGTTGATAATCCTAACAAATGTCAAATAATTATTATGAATTGACTGAAAAATGTTTAACCGGCAGACTTTTTATTGACACTTTATATTCACAGTAGACCTCCATAGTTAATGATATTATATTAGGCTACGAGATATGACAGATACTTGCGATGCAATGTGATTTGAAGCCGCAAATTATGTGTAACACCTCGCATCTACAAGTATTTGTATAAAAATAAACTATACGCTAAACTAACGCAGAAAATTATTTATTTCATATTCGAACTACCTGCCTAACCTGTACCGTACGTAGGAAATAAAACTTTTTGCTAATATAAGCATGTATCTTCTATGTTTCGTTCGACACATAAACGACCAAATAAAATGTTAGTAGAATAAGTCCCCTTAAAATGTAGGGTCATTTCGTTTAATGACCACAATGGTTATGTTGGATTCTGTTAGTAGAGAGCATCTCCATAGCCGTGTGCTTAATGTTGGGAAACATTAAAATTAAATTAAAATAAAACAAATACTATAAAACATTGTTATAAAGATATTAAATCCACTGCATTTGCAGCTATGCTCACGTACTCACTCACCTGACTTTACTTTTCAAAATAATAAGACCCATACTTGTCAAAATAAAATTGGTTCAAAATATAATTTACAACAGGTTACTTTGTCCTTGATAGTGGGGACATACATACATATATCACGCCTATATCCCTTACGGGGTAGCCAGAGCGTAATTGGGAACATTTGAGGCTGATTTAAGACTTTTCTTATTATGCCTGGCTAAAAGCAAACTAAACAAAAATACTCTCAGGTTTTTACCCGATTGCTTCAGGAAGGTTATACCAAAATTTGTTTGTGTATAAAACTTTTACTGAAACTGAAACTAAAACAAACAGACTGACAAAAATAGTTTAATGTACGTAGATATATAGATAGATATATATAAGGTCCTATTAAATTCACTGCAAATGTTTTAGGGGCAGATCAAATAAAAGATAAGCATGTACTAGGCAAATTTTTAAAGAAATCTACACGCTAGTTTTCGAGAAAAATGCATTTAACTAAAAAAACACAAAACGAAAAAAGTGCACCCTGTTTGTCCTAGAAACACACACTTCGATGAATTTAAATTACGCGCCAAATAAAAGGTGCTGTGATTGGTTGGTTGTTAGTGTGCGTGCCGTGTAAGTGTATCCTGTCTACGTGGCGGAACGTCAGTCGGTTCAGTCAAAGGATGTTCACATAATTAATTAAAAAGTTTGTTTGAAAATGAAAAAAAAATCTAGCGTGTAGATTTTTTTAAAAATGCCTTAGATGTTTTTCTTATACATATTTACGCATGCCCTTAAAATATTTGCAGTGAATTTAATAGGACCTTATATAAACGATTATAAAGACATTACAAATTCAAAAGCAATTGGCCTGGATCAGATAATTTTATAGTCGCTGTGTTCAAGCTAATTTTGGTAATTGTAAATTAACAAGTCGTAATTTTAGCAACAAGATGAAAATTAGTAGTAAACTAAGTTTGTAAAAACTAAACTAAGAAGTTTACAGGGTGTAAGGGACAGCTCACCGAATACCAAAACTCAATGTAGTTAGTCAACTCATCAACCGATCGGGATTTTGTATGGGATGTCGAATTATTTAATCATTTCCTTAAAAAGAAGTTTATGGTATGTTGTTTAGTTTTATGGTCTGCTGAATACTCCCTATCAGTTTCGGAGAGTTGTCCCTTACACCCTGTATAGGTAGATAGTTAGGTGTTTACAGCTCTTTCATTATGGTAATCATGTAGATTATTGTTGTAATTATGAGATCGTTGCTTGTTAGTTATGCTTACGATGATGATTGCGAACTAGTAACGAGAAACATGTAGTAAATAATAATGATACTTTTTTATTTGAAGTGGGTTCATTTGATTTCCTTTTGTGTTAGTTAGTAATCAAAATCATTGTAGTAATTGTAGGTAATCATCATTTTTCTAAATCAGGCTAAATACTGGGTAAAATTTTACTAGTGACCAATAGCAAAAACTCAGCACCAGCTCAGGGTGATAAGGAACAACTCTCCCTGTAAAAGCTTAGGTCGAAGTATGAAAAAAAATTTTCATACTTCGACCTAATTATTTCTACCTATGTTTCTAAAAGAAAATTCTTTCTTATCACCCTGCCCTGAATCGGTTCTGAGTTTTCGCTATCGGTCACTAGTACAATTTCACCCTATGTAAGGTCCTATTTAATTCACTGCAAATATTTTACGGGCAGATCAAATAAAATAAAAGCATGTACTGGGCACAGGCTAGTTTTCGACAAAATTGCATTTAACTAAAAAAACACTAACCGAAAAAAGTGCACCCTGTTTGTCCTAGAAACACACCACTAACAATAATTTGATGAATTTAATTTACGCGCCAAAAGAAAAGGTGCTGTGATTGGTTGGTTGTTAGTGTGCGTGCAGTGTAAGTGAATCCTGTCTGCGTGGCGGAACGTCAATGGTGTCAGTTAAAGGATGTTCACGTAATTAATTATCATTATTATTAGACAAAAAAAAATTATCATTCCTCATTAAAAAGTTTGTACGAAAAGGAAAAAAAAATTGACGATTTTTAAAGATGTTTTTCTTATACATATTTACGCATGCCCTTAAAATATTTGCAGTGAATTTAAAAAGACCTTATATAACAGCCTATCACAGGCGACATAATAATATTTCTTGTTTTTATTTATCTACTGCTTTTTGTGTGGTTTAATTACTACACCTCTGTTAATTAATGTCAAGTCTAAATAACCATATCCAATTAATTTTACGACCTTCATGGTTCAATGGCTGGAACCTTGGACAATCAAATCTAAAGCCTTAAATTCGAGTCTCAAAATTAACACATTTTGTGTAAATGCCCGAAAATTTTCCCGATTTAAAACAAATAGGTATACCTACTTATCGTAGAGTTGAATGGGCAATTTTTATTTATACGTACCTAAGTTCAATCTGGCATATTCGAGAAAGTTGTTCTTTTAACTACCTATTTCATTTTAGGTTTACTATGGTACCTAACTATATTTTTAACCTGGGCATTCAAGAAGGTGATAGATACCTAATTTCATTCAGGTTACCTATCCGTAAGGGAAGAGGCTGATATCCCGCAACACAGGGAATCCTAGTGTAAGAGTCAGTGCGCAACCATCTGTAAAATTTAATTATGACCAATAAACGATTTGTATTTTTCTATCTTATCACATTTAGTCACCTTATCAATACGGTAAAAAAAAACTGTATATGTAATAGCTTTATAAGGAAAGTTCCCAAAGTTCTACGCAGATAAAAACACTATAATCTAGAGAATGTGTGACGGAATTTCCGGATTACACGTATCGGACAAGTTATCACAGCAGATGAGGTGAAAAGGTCCAAATGGACAATAAAATAGATAATAGTTGATAAGAACCGGTGTTTTTATACCTGCTGTCTTCTATGTTACACATTTTTTTAAACATCCGTCTCTCGTAATAAACCGGCAAAGTTAGAGTAGAACTTGCGCCGCGAAAAGTTCCATCCATACCACCATCATCATCATCTGCCTGCCCTTATCCCAATTTATTTGGGATCGGCGCAACAAGTCTTTTTCTTCCATTCATCTCTATCAGTTTTTCATATCGTCGTTTATAAAATCCATCCAAACTTTTTTAGGTCTCCTCTTCTGTCTATCATGTATTAAAATGACAAAAATTAAGTCTGTTGTATCGGAGTCCCTTAACTATTAATTCTGTTCTACTTTTGTTTTTTTTTTGTTATAGCGGCAACTGACGCCATCTGTGAAAAAAATCTTTTCGATCTTCTGTGAAAATGAAAACTTTCCTAACTATCACGTTTAATGAGACCACAGCCTGGTGACAGATAGACAGACAGTGAAGTTTCAGTAATAGGCATAAAAGGTTCCCGTATTCACCTTATTAAGTTAGGTACGGATCCCTAAGATAATTATAATGCGTATTTTGCAACTTAATACACTTTTCTTTTCATTACTCCCTTTAAATAAAGCAATAGGTATAAAAGTGTTGAATGAAAAAGAAGTGAACATAAAACAGTGCCCTACTGCGCATCGTTCCAATATCTGGAAAGCAATTAATTTGAAAACATAGAGCAATTCCGAAGGCTATAAAGATTGGACTGGACAGGTCCGGATTAAGTGGAAATAAAACTGTATTGGCCACACAGGCCGGTGTACCTAGAATTGCCATTAAATTGTGGGTATAGTTGAATTATATAAGATATGCATGACATTTCTGGTCCTTGATTAAATACGTACTTTTCTCGTATAATAAAAGTTCACGACGAATTGAGAACCTCTTTTGTTTTTTCGTCGGTTAAAAAGTGGCTACATGCAATCCAGATGGCTTTTCTTATGCGATTTACGACTGAAAGTGTGTAATCTGGTATTAAAAATCGCATTATCTAAAGGCCTTGGCCTTAATCATATAGCCTTATAATAATAAGCTGCCTAGACTTATGCGGCACAAAAGGCAAAGACAGAAATGAAGATGGAGCGATATAATCCAGAAATCAAAGAGGACACACGCAGATAAGCAATCTGCAAAAAAAACTTAAATAATAGGATGTATTCCAAGTCCCAGATAAAAATAATAGTAGGTTGTTGACGAGGACGGGAAATAAGACTTCGACTGACGAGTAGAGTTTGAAGTCCGAGCCGCAGGCGAGGACTTTAAAAATACGAGTCTGGCAAAGTCATTTTCCCCGAGGCTTACATAGTGCTTTTCTCAAAAAAATGCTAGGAAATTATAAAGATTTTAATTTATTTTATAGTATTTTGATATAAAAAGTTGTTGATTACTAAGTCAAGATGTGGATTAGGAGTTATTCTTTTTTTATTTTGTAATTTCTGAACGATTTCAATATCGCGCCAGAAAAGTTGTATTGGAATCCATTGCTGGTGTGTAAAAAAGAAATCGTTCAGAAATTACAAAATCACAGACAATGTCAAACTTTCTGGATTGTTTTCTTGAAAGAAATTGTCATATTTCCTAGCATGTTTGAGAAAAAACATATTACTGTAATGTAATCAAAATATATTATCATTAAAAATAAAACTCAAGTAAGATCCAAAATTATCTACCTGCCTACCTCTGACTGAATACGTCTGAAATCCGCATCTGTTTTACAATGTGACAGATACATTTATGAATATCCAGATAGCAGTAAAGATACGACACCATGCAATCACCATAATAAGAATCCCATTGGCGATATGACAACTTTTCAACAACAAAACCATTTAGTTAACAGCACTGTAGGTATGCAAACTATCGTAAAGTGCCGTTAGAGCTATAAAATTATATTATTAAAGTTTTTTTATGCTTTTTGAAGAATATTGCGTACATGCAGAAGTAATGAAGTTGAAGTACCTATCTTTGATAGATTTGTAGCTTTGTCAGTGCAGGTTAGGGAATAAGGTTGTAAGTTGTAGTTGTAAGCAGACTCGTTAGATAACGTGGCAGCTACGTACAAACAAACAAATAATGTAAAGTCTTCTTCTTCTTAGTCGTAGCACTCTTGACAGAGTGGTCGTGGTCATCATGTAGTAGTCGTGTTGTCATCATGCTGAGTGGCCCGCTTGATTGTACGACGCCATTCTTCTCTCACAGCTGCTCTTCTGGTGCACTCGTGAACTGTGCTGTTGGCTGCAGCCTTAATCTGGTCGGTCCATCTCATTGGTGATCTTCCGCGAGCTCTGGTGCCCTGAACCTTCCCCTGTACCACTAAACGTTCGATGGACTCATTGTTACGCCGGGAAATATGACCGAAGAAGGTTAGTATACGCGTTTGAACTATCGACGAAAGGCGTTGTTTGATGTTCAGTTCTTTGAGTATAGACATGTTTGTGCGAAATTCAGTCCATGACACGCCGAGCATTCTCCTCCAACACCACAACTCCAGCGCGTCTATTTTCTTCCTTTCGCTCTCGCGAACTGTCCACGTCTCTGAGGCGTAAAGAAAATGGGAAACACCAATGCTCTGACTAGTCGCATTTTAGTGGCCTTTGTTATGTTTCTGTTTCGCCATATGTTTCTCAGTTTTTCCATAGCACTCCTTGTTATAGCCATTCGTCGCTTAATTTCATCCACACAACCACCATTGTTGGATATAAGTGCTCCTAAGTATATATATGACTGAACAACTGCGCAATTCGCTATTTGTGTGATCTCAGGTGAGTTATTTTTAACACGATCTACAATCATAACCTTGGTTTTGGTACGATTAATCTTTAATCCAAAGTCAAGACTGACGCTCTCTAATCTTCCAAGTAGACCTTCCATGAGCTCAGGACTAGTGGCGAACAGGGTTGTATCATCTGCATATCTGAGATTGGAGATCTTCTTTCCACCTATTGCAACGCCATCTGTCCAGTCCTCAAGGGCAATTCGCATAATCATCTCTGTATAGATGTTAAATAGGAGAGGTGAAATGATGCATCCTTGACGAACTCCTGCACTTGGATGGAATTTTCCGGATAAAACTTCATCTGTTCTTACTGATGCAGTTCCATCCTCATAGAGACGCCTAAGTAGATGTACGAGATGTTTTGGCGTACCCATTTCCAATAGCGACTTCCACAGTACTGGCCACTTAACGGAATCAAACGCTTTTGAAAAGTCTACAAAGCAAATGTATGTCGGCTTGTTGTATTCCCGGGCCTATTCAACAATTTGTCGAACGTTAAATATTTGCTCACGTGTCCCTTTTGCCTTCACAAAAATGTAATGTAAAGTACCTAGTACATATTACAAAATAATAATTGTACAACAGATGACAAGAAAAACGAGGAGATATTTAATCATTTCTGTTCTTTAACGTTCAATATGTTATATTAGTTTTATCCTACATTGCATGTTTATGATGCCATTTATTCAATACCTACTTTTTCGAAATCTATGGACCTAAGCCCCAAACTCCACAGAGAGGACACGGAGAGGACATAGGACGTAGGGCATGACGCTTGACGTTTGCCATCGCGACGTTTACATACAAAATGTACGAAAAAGTATTGACAAAGGCACACACAAGCGTCGCCAAAGCGTCGCATCTATGACAGCTAGCGTCAAAAACTAAGAAGAATATTTGACGATCACTTTGTAACAGATATTGTCTAGTCTGTGGTAGTTTATACTTTTTAATATAATCAGACTGACGCGACCCGTCGTACAACCAACATGTTGTTTTATTAAATATCCAGAATCTTATAAGAAATCCTCCCCTGACCTATCGGAAAACCACATTACATGGTGTCATCGTGGTCTACGCCCAAAGAAATTGAAGTTTTGACCAGCCACTACTACAATGTCACAGGTAGCTAACAATGTGAAGCCGCTCATATTAAATGGCGGCAATGACGGAGCAAATTTCTATGAACTATGGAAGAAATGGAAACAAAAGTTCATGATCTATTACGAAGCGAACGACTTAGAAAAAGTGCCAGAAAAAAAGAAAATCGCGATATTTTTAAATTCAATTGGTGACACGGGAATAGAAATATATAACTCATTTAACATACCAGAACAAGATGGCGATGACCAAGCACATGCCGAGACTTTCAATTCTATTATCAAAAATTTGATGCCAAATTCAACCCGTGCAAAAATGTCACCGTTGAGCGATACAATTTCTTCACAAGATATCAAAATGATGAAACATTAGATGAATATGTCACAATCCTAAATAATTTGTCAACAGGGTGTGATTTTGGTAACCTAAAAGAGTCTATTGTCAAAGACATGTTTATAATAGGAATCAAGAACACTAAAATAAAACAAACTCTACTAGAAAATCTACATTAAAAGATATTGATGAAGCCGTCAAAATAGCAAAAAATATGGAACTTTCTCAAGAGCGGTCAAAACTTCTACAGAACGGAAATAACAGTAATGCTGTTCAAGTCCAGGCAATAAATAACAAAAACGGTCAAGGCCAAGAAAAAGGGAGGTCAAAGTCACAAACAAATTATAGAAGTCAGTCAAGAAGTCGCAACAATAGTCAAAATTCTTTTTCAGGCAAACCTTTTTCAGGCAATAATTTCAGGTCTAAAAGTCAAGAAAAAAATGCCAATTGTAGCAAATGCGGTCAACAGCACCGGCACAGATGCCCAGCCATAGGAAAAACCTGCCATATATGCAAGAAGATGAATCATTTCGCAAGTCACTGTTTTTTCAAGAACTCGGACCAACGTAAGAATGTAAGTCTAGTAAACAACTCATCGGACAATCCTGAAACTCAAGAAAAAATTCACTATTTAGACTGCCCTCAAAATGATTTAAATAACTCTCAAAATGATTTTGTTATTAGTGAAATTAGTTCTTTATCTGAAAATAAAAGTAAATGGTTAATTGATGTGAATATTTATGATAATATAATCAAATGTCAGATTGATACTGCAGCAGATCTCAATGTCATGTCAATAAACACTTTAAAAAATTTAGAAACAATGTGTAACAAAACATTTTTATTGCAAAAAACAGAAAATAATATTCATTCATTTTCAGGCCAAAGAGTACATAATTTAGGTTCTGTCACACTTGATTGTTCTTTGCACATTCACAAAAATATACCTATTCAATTTGATGTTGTAAACTGTAATTGTTCTACAATTTTAGGTTCAAAGACCAGTGAGGAAGTTGGCATTGTGAAACGTGTTTTCAAACTAACAAGTAACAATCTCACCACTAACCTAACACAACAAAGGTCAGTACAAACACTAATTGACAGTTATTCAGACACTTTTGAAGGATTAGGTTGTTTACCAGGTAGTGTTCATTTACAGATTGATACAAGTGTTCCTCCTAAAATCTGCCCTGTCAGGAGAATGCCTTATGCATTACAGTCAAAATTAAAACAAGAACTCGACCGTATGGAACAGTTACAAGTCATTGAAAAGGTTACAAAACCCACCGACTGGGTAAATGCAATTGTACCAGTTGAAAAGCCTAATGGAGATATTCGGGTATGTCTTGATCCTAGAAATTTAAATAAAGCAATAAAACGACCTCACTTTCCATTCCCTACCTTTGATGATTTGCGTTCACAGGTAGCGGAGCCTCAGTATTTTCAAAACTTGATGCAAACTCAGGATACTGGATGCTTAAATTAGACACAGAAAGCAGCGACCTTTGTACATTTAACACACAGTTTGGCAGGTATAAATTTCTCAGATTACCTTATGGAATAAATTCTAGCGGTGAAATTTTTCATCGAGTCATGACTGATGTCTTTGGAGACCTTCCAGGCATAATAATATTTGTCGATGACATACTGGTCTACGGTTCTAATCAAAGTGAACATGACCAGAGGTTAGAAAATGTCTTTAAGAAAGCCAGAGAAGTCAATTTAAAGTTTAATAAATCAAAATGCAAGTTTAGTCAGTCGGAAGTCTCCTATGTTGGTCATATTTTTAATAAAGATGGTATTTCCCAGATACTTCAAAAGTCAAGCCATCATGAAAATGCCTAGTCCTGAAAATGTCAAAGACCTTCAAAGATTCCTAGGTATGATTACTTACCTTGGTTCTTATATTCCTAACTTGGCAAATGAAACTACTATCCTTAGAGACCTTTTAAAACAACAGAATGCTTGGCAGTGGACTGAAAACCATGAGCAGCAATTTAATAGATTAAAATCTCTTATTTGTCAGTCACCAGTATTAACTCATTATGATGTCAACAAGCCTGTAAGAATGTCAGTAGATGCCTCAAAATTTGCTGTAGGAGCAGTCATTTTCATGAACAAAATCCAATCGCATATGCTTCTAAATCACTTAATAAGTCTCAAGAAAACTATGCTCAAATAGAGAAAGAATTGTATGCAATAGTCTTTGGTTGCAAAAAATTCCATCAATACATTTATGGAAAAACAACTTATGTCGAAACGGACCATCAGCCTCTTGTAACTTTGTTTAAAAAACCTCTTTCAGATGTCCCGGCACGTCTCCAAAGGATGATGATTGCCATTCAGTCATATGATTTGATAGTCTCATACAAGAAAGGTACTCAAATGTATGTTTCGGATACTTTATCTAGAGCTCCTATTTCAAAAACCAATGTAGAAAAGTTTAGTTTTGATGAATTGGATAGCAATGTTGTTTGTCAAGTAAGATTACTAACCTCAAATTTGTCAATTACAAAAGAAAAACAGGAAAAAATTATTTCCCATACTAAGTCTGATTTAACTTTGCAAAAGCTTAAACAATATTACATGCAGGGATGGCCAATTTGCAAACAAAATTGTGACCCAATTGTCATGCCATACTGGAACATTAGGGATGAAATTCATGTTGTTGATGAAATAGTTTTCAAAAACCAGTCTATAATTATTCCAAAGTCATTGCGATCAGAGATGCTTTCTATTTTACATGAAGGTCACATGGGCATAGAAAAAACAAAAAATCTAGCCCGTGGAACTATTTTTTGGCCTAACATTTATCATGACATTGAAAATAAAGTAAAACAATGTGAAACTTGTATGACATTCAGCTCAAATAAAACAAAAGAAACTTTATTGCCTCATGAACAACCTTCTTTACCCTGGCAAAAAGTAGCTACAGACTTATTTGATTACAAAAATAAAAAATACTTATTGGTAGTAGATTTTTATTCTAATTATATTGAAGTTGAAAAATTAAATACAGATTCCAGAGCCCAAACAGTCATTAGAGAATTAAAATCAATGTTTTCACGTCACGGCATTCCTTTACAGTTAGAAAGCGATGGTGGACCCCCATTCAACTCAAAGGAATTTGAAGATTTCTTGAAAGATTGGGATATCCAGCATCTTGTGTCAAGTCCTCATTTCCCCAGATCAAATGGTCTTGCGGAAATATCTGTAAAAATAATAAAAAACATTCTTAAAAAATGTGAAGACTCTGGAACAGATTTTTATATTGGTTTATTACAATACAGAACAACAGAGAGAGGTATCTTAAAATCTCCATCAGAACTACTTATGTCAAGAAAACTAAGAACTAAATTACCTATAAAGTCAAGTCATTTAAAGCCTAAAGTAGTACAATTTTCATGTCATTTCAAAAACAAGTCTAATTTAATAGAAAAAAGAAAGTTCTATTATGATAGAAATGCAAAAATTCCACAAGAATTCAAGTCGAATGATATAGTATTTTTCAAAAGAAACACAAAAGATAGTACATGGTCTAAAGGTCAAGTCTTGTCAAAAACTAAGTTTCCCAGGTCATATTTGATCAAAGATAATAATGGCTCAGTCTACAGGCGAAATACAGAACACATAAAATTGTTCAGGTCAAGTCTGTCACAGTCAAAGTCTCACCAAAATGGAAGTCAAATACAAACTAATAATAATACTAACACATGCATGTCCAATATTAACAACAATGTCAATCACATAGGTCAGGGTCAAATAATAATTGTAAAATGTATGAGTCAAGTAAAAGCCAGTCAAGTCTAAAAGGTGAGGATGAAAGGGAGATGATACAATATTATTATATTCCAAACTACTTAATAAGCCAAAATGAAAGAGAGAATGAAAATATGAATGAAACATATGAGTCAGCAGAGTCAAGTCAGTCTTCTAGTTTAAGTAGTCCTAGTCGATAATTCTTATGAAATGCAATCGCCTGAATTTGTAGATATTGATAATAATGTAAGTGACACTGAATATTTGTCAGAAAATCCAATATCATTTTCACAGTCTGAGTCAAATGAAAATAGCTTACCTGAAACGCTTGAGATGTCCTTCAGCTCAAATATTCCTGAATTAAGGTATTCGTCTCGCGGCAGACTGTTGAAAGCCCCTAAACGCTTTAATTTGTAATGTTATCAGTGTGAAATTGTATTGTTTATTAATAAATTTTATGTAGTTTGATAAAAATACAACGATTTAAAATGACATTTTAAAGTCCAATTTCCACTCTCATTAATGAACAATGATAATAATAATAATAATAAGCCCCCTACAACCTAACACCACGTCCGGCACGACCATCTGTTGCCACGTGGGGGGCGGACACTGGCAGCTATAAGCTTATTACCCACCAGTGACAAACGGTGCTCTAGGCTCAAAAATGCGATATGCAGCTTAGGAATAGGCATCTACCTCAGGTGGGTACTCGCCAACAGGTGAGAGAATCCCATCCCGTAATGGGCAGCCCCATCGTATCTGAGGGGGGCAACATGTCGCATTCTGCCCAGTCTCTGACTGTTGCAGACACACCAACTACAGAAACTACAAGATCGAGCCCATCATCACCAATATCTTCCACTCACAGCTTATTCCCTTCACCAGATTCATCTCCTAATCCGTTCGAATACGCCCTTAACTCCCGTTCATCAACCGTCACTCCCACGTCAGTAGATGTTGAGCGAGAGGCACAAAGCCTAGAACTTGCTCCCACTACTGACAAAAACAGTGCGCGAATAATGTTTACTACTGACATGAACATATTTATATGGCGCACATATTTAAAATTAACACATCTAGAGAAACGTAAAAAGTTCGTTGACAGTCTACACCTTGAATTCATGAGCAAATTCCCAAATTGTAATATTTCAAAACAGAAAATCGCTGCTCAAAGAAGGGATATAGTAAATAACCGGCTTTTAACACAATCACAACTAGACCAGATTAGACAAGAAGTACGACAGTTGATTGATCTCGAAGTTTGCAACACCGCTCAACCTAACACTTCATCACATACGTCTAACACAACTTCCAACTCTTGCCCGGAACCAAATTATGTGCTTTCAAGCATGCGACCTGCAACTACCAAAGCAGACAAAAGTAGGCAAAGAATGCAGTGGTCTGACCAGATAAATAGGGATTTACTGAGGTGTTATTACATTGTCACCAGCTGTGAAACTAACTTAACAAGTTACCGACCCTTAGTGCACACGCACAGCAAATTCATCGAAATGCACCCGGAACTGCAATTTATAGGGGAACAACGTCTGGCTGACCAAATAAGAGTGATCAATCATAACAACAGGATCTTACCACAAGACAGAGAGGAAATCAAGAGTCAGGTAAGAGAAGAGCTTAATACTGTGCAGGTCAATAGCGTTCAACATAGAGACAGTACAGATTATCAAACTTACGCAAACGTTGTCCGTTCACAAAACTATGCTGAATTAAGCTCTGTGACCCAAAGCTCTGAAATGACTGACTCTCTGAATTTACTTCCACAAAGTGATTTCTCAGAAATAGCAGATAACTTACAAAACCATACCCCGGAAGTTGAAAATAGCAATCAAGCACAAGAAATAGAGACAATTTTTGAGGAAACATTTAACTACTTTAAAAACATAGGATCAACAAATAGAATGTATATTCCAAAACAAAGATCTTCAAAAAAGTTAGCTATTACAGTAAATTATATTGATACAAAGATTTTACCTAAATACATTAACATAGACACAGACTTCAGTATACTTCAAACAGCGATATATAGTGCGGCGTGGACAGCAGCAAAGGTTAACGGATCTAAAATAACGTTTCCGACACCACTTAGCACAGGTTAGAAAAAAGAAAAAAGCACCGAAATGGCAAATACGATTAGAAAAACGGATAGAGGACTTAAGAGCTAAGATAGGACGTTTAACACAATAAGTACATTAATGGTAACAGAAGCGAAAAAGTAACTAAACACGTACACAATATCTTTAAACAATACAAAACACATACACTACATGAAGAACCAAACCAAAACCTTGCACATTTTCTGGATACGTTACGTCAAAAATTAACAGTAGCAAGCAGTCGCCTTAAGCGTTACAAAACATGTACACTCCGAAAGACACAGAACAATAAATTTGAATGTAACGAGAAACAGTTCTATAGATCACTGAAGTCCTCAACAACTAATCAGACAAATAACAACGAGGAAATTGATAGTATAAATGATTCACCTCCAATTGATGAGTTACACGGATTCTGGTCTAAACTATGGCAAAACCCTTTAACACACAAAGTAGGTGCTGAATGGATAGAAGAAGAAAAGAAAAAGCTCATCGACACTGAACCGATGAACTACGAACACATCCCTGTAGAGGTTTTTCAAAATGTCATCAAAAAGTTACATAACTGGAAAGCCCCTGGCTCAGACAATATTCATAACTACTGGCTAAAAAAACTCACTTACACTCATCCATTTTTGCATAACTATATTAACAAATTCATAGATGATCCTACTATAATGCCAAAATATATCACCGATGGAGTAACCTACATGCTGCCGAAAAACCAAAATGATCGTACCAATCCTGCTGCTTATAGGCCCATAACTTGTCTTCAAACAATCTATAAAGTTATCACATCCTGTGTCTCAGCAATTATTTACAACCACATTGATAACAATGCTATTCTGACAGAACAACAGAAAGGGTGTCGTAAGTTCAGTCAGGGGTGCAAAGAACAGTTATTAATAGATTCAGTAATACTAAAACAGGTGCAGCAGAAGAAAAAAGATTTGTTTACTATGTACATAGATTATAAAAAAGCTTATGATTCAGTCCCCCATACATGGCTAGTTGAAGTACTTAAGATATACAAAATACATCCTATAATTACTATATTTTTGGAAAAACATAATGACTCATTGGACTACGCGACTCAGACTTAACTTACCCACAGGAACTATCGAAACAGAGAGCATCAAAATACAACGCGGAATATTCCAGGGTGATGCATTAAGCCCGCTTTGGTTCTGCCTTGCTCTTAACCCTTTATCTAATTTATTAAATTCTTCGAACACAGGTTACCCACTTCAATATTGCGATGATAACTTAAATTCACTTAGCGGTAAAAAAGAATACCTTCTCAACCATCTGATGTACATGGATGACGTCAAACTTTACTCCTCAGACGTAGAAAGCCTTAACAAATTAGCTGATATTACAGACAAATTTTCTAGAGATATATGCATGGAATTCGGCATTGATAAATGTAAAATAAATTCTGTTAGAGCGGGACAGACCTTTGAGCATCATTATGACTTAGAATCGGGAGATAGGATTGAATCACTGGATGAGGCAGCAACATACAAGTATCTAGGGTATATACAGTCAAAGCTTATCCATTACAAGGAAGTTAAAAAATCACTGACTCTTCAATATAGGCACAGAATTAATGCTATTGTACGGACATACCTAAACTCAAAAAACACCTTCAAAGCCATTAATACATATGCTGTACCGGTGCTGACCTATTCTTTTGGTGTCATTCATTGGACGAAATCTGAGTTGTCAAATTTGCAACGAAACATAAACACGACCTTGACTAAAAACCGGAAACATCACCCGAGGTCATGTGTCCAACGCCTCACGCTACCAAGATCGAATGGGGGTAGAGGCCTGATTGATATTACAAATCTGCACAATAAACAGGTTACCAGTCTCAGAAAAAACTTTTACGACAAAACTGAAACCTCTACTTTACACAAAGCAATAGTTCAGAATGATACCAAATTGACACCACTTAACTTGCACAATACAACAGTACAGAGAAACGAGACACAAACTGACATACATGCAAAGACAGAAGCTTGGTCCCAAAAATCTTTACACGGTCGACACTACCGCGACTTGAATCTACCTAACGTCGACAAGACAGCGTCGAACGATTGGCTCAACCGCGGGCAGCTGTTCCCTGAAACAGAAGGTTTTATTATCGCCATCCAGGACCAAGTCATTGAAACCCGAAATTACCAGAAATACATAATTAAAAAACCAAATACAATAGATAGATGCCGACGATGCAATAGCGCCACAGAAACCATACAGCATATAACTGGGGCTTGCAAATCAATTGTACAAACGGATTACAAATATAGACATGATCAGGTTGCCAATATAATACACCAGAAACTAGCGATTAAATACAACTTTATTTCCACACCATCCACACCCTACTATAAATATAGCCCAGACACAATACTAGAGAACGAATCCCACAAGATTTATTTCGATAGAGCAATATTAACGGATAAAACTACTCATTTCAACAGACCTGACATTACTCTCATCGACAAACAAAATAAAACCGCTTTAATAATAGATATAGCTATACCCAATACCCATAACTTGCAACAGACCATAGCAGAAAAACTTAATAAGTATATAGATCTAAAAAACGAAATAATTAGAATGTGGAATCTACAGAAAGTAACAATAGTACCAATAGTTCTTTCCTCTACCGGTGTCATTCCAAAACAACTGAAACAATCCCTGAAATCCCTAGACTTACTCGAAAATACTTATATTCTTATGCAGAAAGCGGTCATTAATTGTGAGAAAATTCTTAGACACGGATGAAACTCCTAACACGGAAACAAACGAAGCTGATGCACACTTGGCTTAGGCCCGTGTGTATTATTATACCGGCAGTAGCCGAGTCTAACAAATAGAAAAAGAAATAATAATAATAGACATTTATTTCAGGCAATAACCCATATCAACATCAATAATGTAAATTGCCATACACATAATGTCAGAGTTATGTCGTATTGAATTAATGTATGTTATAATGGTATTTTGTGTTTATATCCAGAGTTTTTTGATAAATTTTTGTGATGTAAACAATTCTAATTTTAAGGTTATTATTATGTCAACGTCAAGTAAATGTCAAAGTAGAATTGTAATGTTGCCATTTTTTAAAGAAAGGGCATGTAACAGATATTGTCTAGTCTGTGGTAGTTTATACTTTTTAATATAATCAGACTGACGCGACCCGTCGTACAACCAACATGTTGTTTTATTAAATATCCAGAATCTTATAAGAAATCCTCCCCTGACCTATCGGAAAACCACATTACACACTTGTCTGTCAACTGTCATTCTTACGTCCTATGCCCTTCGTCTTTTTGGTGGAGTTTGCGCCTTAGGTACCACAAAAAGTAAGACGAGCGTTGAACACGTGTATCGTGCTGTTTTTGTGAAGTTTTATAACACCTTGTCTGACTTTTTGTTGTAAATGTTTCATGGTAGACGTTTCATGATCGCCAGCACATTAACCTATCTGTGACAGGCATCAATGTAGGTATGTGATGACAGCCGATGTGGCGCAGTGGTTAGTATGCCTGCCTGCCACGCAAAGGTTCCGGGTTCAATTCCCGGTGGGGTCACTCACAAAGTTGATATTTATCACTTTGTGAATTTGTTCCCAGTCTGGTTAGGACATTGCAGGCTGAACCACCTTATTGTGTGCAAGTAAGATGGTTCCGTGCTTCGGATGGGCACGTTAAGCCGTCGGTCCCGGTTGCTGTCTATGATGGCGGTCGTTACACAACCATGTCAGAGGCCTGCTACTTGCAGTAGGCGGTTGAAAAACTCTGACACCAGGGTTCACCGGGTCGTTGAACGACTCGGTGTCCCACACGAAAAAAAAATGTATGTGATGTATACTTCTTCTGCTTCTTGTGTGTGTATGAAAAACAACTAGGTTCAAGTTGATCCCTTGAATGGGTGAGTTGGTGTGTTGGCTATCGGCTACCCCATCTTTGGCTATCTAGACTATCCATTTTGCCCCACCATGTCGTAATCGCAAATGCCTTGACACATTTGTTACAGTTTCACCGTGTTCAAAAAAGCAGTATTTGCAGATGCCAGCGAATGTGGACTAGGTTGTCTTTGTTTACCCTCGTGTCATAAAAGTGGACGTTTAAGGGACGTGTAGTGTTTGTTACCTTATATACATAAGCAAACTATAGAGTGCGCCTTACTGGGTATGAACGATGGGCACTAGTCCGAACTCAGTGTTTGTTACCTTATATACATAAGCAAACTATAGAGTGCGCCTTACTGGGTATGAACGATGGGCACTAGTCCGAACTCAACCTCTGTCCATCAGGAGCAAAACGCCAGTGATAACACTAATCGATATTTCTCTAACATTTGGCTACCTACGTCCTACGCCATTGGAACAATGAAACTACACTCCGTTTATTGCTGACACTTGAGAGTACGGCGCAGGGCGATACGCTCAACTCTAAGAGTGTGTTACGAAAAGCGTTTACAATGCAAGCAAAAACGAGCACCTGCCGAGTGAGGAAAGAGGGCAACAATAAATCTATTTTTACCAAAACTGTTGCAATTACCCGACACTTTAGGTACACTACAATATGTTCTTTGTCTGGATGGGTATAAAAATGTTATGTGCGCTTTGAGGATATGTAACACTAGTGGCCCGTCAGCGATGTCATCCGCTGCAACTCATTTTATTTTTCTGTGAAAGACGTTATCCCGGCATATACATCTATCATGTATTAATATGCACGCATTATACCATGTATTTAAAGAAATGCATCTAATCCATTGCGTGGTTTAGAAGAAGTTAGCGGTATCCATGAATACAGACAGACAGACATGAAGACAGACAGACAAGCAGACATAAGTGCGTTCGTTCAATTTGTAACGCTTGGTTCAGAGACTCATGCAAACCCTTGTTCAAAACATTAAAAATTTTACCACTTCCATGCATGTACATTTACAAAATATGTGTTTTTGTTAAACAACATCCAAATTTTTATACACTCCTCAGAGATGTCCAAAAAAGACACCTGCGTTCTATGTATGTACATTTGCTGCATCAACCAACTAGTCGCACTGATATTTATAAGAAAAATGTTTACAACATGACCATTGTACTTTATAATAATTTGCCAAATGATATTAAATTAACTGATAGTTTAAACATATTTAAATCAAAATTATTTAATTGGTTATTAACAAATTGTTTTTACAGTGTTAGAGAATACATGAACCATGTTTGACATTATTTTATTATTGTACTCAACTATTTATGACATAATCCTTCTTTTGACATTTTATCTCGCACTTCTAGTTTTATTTTATTTTGTTTTCTAATTTAATAATAATAATATATCTTTTTTACATCGTTGACATTGTTAATGAAAATTTGCACGCTTGAAGCAAGCAGAATACTGTACTGGACTTTAATTCAAGATCACATTATGTATTGACATGTATTCTTGCAAATAAAATATTTCTATTTCTATTTCATAGAAATGCAAAAAGCGATTTACACTTACTAATAGGGAAACCGTCGTTTTGCATATTGTTGAAGTTCCTAATATAGTTCGGCATAACACGGCTCGCATAAATTTCTTTGTCATACTATTTGTTCGACATAATTTTTTTATGTCATACGCATTTATACTATTCGCTTGTCCTATTTTCTTTTAGACAAATTTTGAGTCGCATAATTGTTATCTGTCATATTGATCAATGAGAATAATATTTTTATGGAAGACACATTTTTATGAATAATGTTCATTTACTCTTGCTGTAAGTTAGACGCGTAACGCGTAAATAAACAGGGGCGGGTGCGAGCGAAGCGAGCACGAGAGTTCGGGGCACCCCGAATCGGTTAGTTTAGGTACAGCAGGCTATGACGGAAGCGAGCACAGCGAGCGTAGCGAGCTGGCTTGCTTCTGTCATGCCTGCGGGTTAGGTAGACATTTATGCATGCCTGCTCGCTCGTGCTTGTTGCTTGCATGCGTGTATGCTTGCTGCTTTATTGCTTGCATGCATGCTGCTCGCTTGCTTGAATGCATGACGGGGAAGAGAGTGCGCAGCCCCCCACAGAAAAAAAAACTATTACCCATTTTCGGTAGGTTAGGTTGTGTTAGGTTGACATGTATGCTTGACATTTATGCTTGCCTGCACGCTGCAGGGTATTCCTGTTTTTCGTAAAATGGTTTTGAATATTATGCGGTATAATTATTATGCGTTTTTAAAATTATGGCAATGAATAATATGCCTATTTATCTTTATGTTTATTGACATTATGACTCTGTAATTTATACCAAAACAGTTATGCGTATTGAAGTTATGACTTGGATTAATTATGACTAGTGATCGTAGGCCTAATAAAAATATGACTTAAAATTTTATGCAACCCGACCCCAATCCATACTAATATTGATATTCAAGAAAAAGCTTTCTACCTTGCTTTATGGCGTTACAGAAAGCCAGATGCAATGATTCTTGAATCTACCTAAAGTGATTCCCAAAAACCATAAAACTATACAGTTACATAAACAAACATGCCTAGCCACGAATGAAAAGTGTTCGTTAGCCACCGTTAATCAAAATTACAGTGATATAATCATAGTTTACAGCCTAGCTATCACCAATAGCCAGAGGGTGCTAAAGGTAAACCAATATTAATTTGGTAGAGTCACAAATTGTAGAGTTTACAGAAGGTTCACTCGTATTCGGGATTTTTGGGATTTGCCATTTGTTACATAGCCAGGGTTGCTGCTGTCAACAACCTGAAAGTATAAGACTATCAAAACAGTAAAATCTGATAGGTAAAAAAACGTCATATGATTCTGAGCCAATTTAAATCCAAGAAATATGACGTTTGTGGCAACCAACTTACCTAGATAGTTACCTTGACTTCCCCCGAGATTCCGGTTAACGTCGCAAGTTCTGAGTGAGCCATCTGTATGTACCTAATTTGTGGTAGAGTCGAGGTACCGCTTTTAGAACAGGGGCCGAACTCTGCTAAATGAAAATCGTTTCCGTTGTGTGAAGAATGGCAAAAAATAGCAGACTTTAGGCTCAGGCCCAATCTATCCTACTAATATTATAAAGGCGGATGTTTGTGTGTGTGTTTGTTACGACATCACGCAAAAACGGCTGATTAGATTGACATGAAACTTTGCAGAAATATAAAAGGGCATCTGGAATAACACATAGGATACTTTTTACCACGGAAAAATGTCTCATTCCCACGGGATCACGCATTTTCCAATATTTTTGAAATAGGTGGCGTGACTGAGCTGATTCGCGTTTTAAACGTTTTCGCCGAAAACTAACAGCGACATCTCTCGGCGAATAATGCTTTTTTCCCGCGGAATAATAGGTTGCAGCGGGTGAAACCGCTAAGACGGGCAGCTAATAATATATAATAATATGAAATAATTTATCTTTTTAGTGCCTAAAATCTATACTTTATTATTAACTGTCCTTTTTCAAAAATGTAAGGGGGTTTTGCAAGACGGTCATATTTTGAATATTATGTATTGAAGACTACAAAAACATAGTAATGTTATCGGTCTGATATACTTATGTCGGATATATGATTATGACAACTCGATCAAAAGATCTTTGATGTCATATTGAGACAATACGAATCGACTGATAGAAGTTTTTCCCAGTTACAGAGTCGTAGGTAATCGTACTTTTACCTTAAAAAGTTGCATCTTGGGTAGTTTGAAATAAAGTTAGCTGTTTAGCAGAACTAGTTTATTTGAAGAACAACAATATTCTTTGAAGTTTATTTCCGTAGTAAGCAAACACAGGTTCATTTTCTTTGTTTCTTTACTTTACAATGATAGAAACCGTTTATGGAGTGTTGCGTGCGAGGAATGTAAACTATTTTTGTGTGTTTGTGTGTTCTTTCTTTGTATGGATTCGTAACTGTTGGATTTTAACGATCGATAGCCGTGTCTTAATTATCATTTTGCTTTCACTCTATTCATCGAAACCGTTTCTTGATTTGATCTACGTTTTGTTAGTAAAATAGAAATAGAGTGGAAAAGATATCTTTGCTCATGAATAGGACAATGACACCAATTATTTTTTATTATTTGACTAAAAGGGGTTGGTCCTGAAAAGACCAAAGTTAATGCGACATTTGCAAATCTATTGTGTGTGGCTGACCCTTATAATGACAAGTCTAGGTTACGAAATACCTAATGACACAGTATAGGTACATAAGTTGGAACCACAAAATAGATTGGCGCCACCTATTACTAATGTTGGAACTCAGGTCGAAATAATGACGATTGGTCGCGGAGTTTCAGTAGATAATGTAAAGTCTCTCACGCTACCTCATGAACAATTCTGTTTTTAAGGTTTTAATTTTCTTGTGACTGATACGAACAAGCCGGACAAAAACTGTCCATGAGTGAGAGAGTGTACCTAAGTTTATGCTTGACAACTTAAACATAAAGTGTAAAATAAAGTGGAAATTCGCAGTTTACAAGATCCAAGATCGCTAAAGGCCAAGTTCAATTCAAGCCAAATTCAAATGTAGAGGTAGGTCAGGCTGTATGTTACATATTGTGGGTGTGTTAAATGATTTGTGTGAGTTGTTTCACGCCCCTACACTACCCCTCTTTATGCAGTACAAGCACAGTCAAAACTTTATCAAAAATAGTATAACTTAATTGATTTTGAGACATTTAATGTTCGATCCTGAAGCCTGTAAGCCTTTTTTGAGACAAAAGTCGTGGCTTTTTATAATAGGTATGTAGGTGCATAACTAACTAATTCCTGAAGAACAGATACAAATTACTAAATGTGCAACAAAATTGGCGAGTAATTTAATTCTACAATCTATTTCTGCAAAAATTCTGCAAAATTGAAGACATTTCTGTACATTTTTTAAATATATTTTACAGTACCATTATTGTACGTACACTCGCGGGAACAATTTATCTTTTTACGTCCTTTACTTGAGCTGAACCACAGAAAACTTCTTCAATAGATAGGTAGGTAAATTGTATATAATCATATTTAATTATCTCCCGTACTTATAACAAACTGATGACAAATAAGTACCTAGAATTGGGTCTAAATTGGATAATATAAGGAGAAATTATATAGGAATAAATTTTCTACTGATCGATAGCGAAACCTCAGGACGGGCTGATGATATGGATCAACGTTCCCCGAGGAACATAGGTCAAAATATGAAAAAAATTAAACTCCTATAGTAACTCGAATCAGCTGATCGGCAACTTCGTATGGGAGGTCCAATTTTCCTTTTTTCTAACTACTTCGATTTATTATGATTTGAAATAACAAACACCACAAACTTTTTACGAAATCCCTATCCAAAAAACACCTTCGTGTCCAAACTTTTAACGAAATCCCTATCCCAAATCCTAACCGCCCCTTCGAGTCAAAAACGGAGTGTCTATATAGAAGTCTGATCTGTGCCTGCCTGTTCTTTTGCCTTCTTTCTATGCTTCTTTGGTCATTTTACGGCCACGTTCTAAGAACTAGCCACTAGATGGCGTGCTAAACAGGTCTGCCCAGTTCTGCCAACCTTTCAGGACAAATTGCTGCAGTGATTTACTACCGTTTAAAGGCGGGAAGGGAAGTCGCAGTTAATAAATAGCAACGGCGTAAATATTTATTGTGGAATACGGAATGGGAGTGGGCAGCTGCAAGAACTTACATTGTAGTGGACTTCCCTTTTCAATAACATTTTTTTTGAGTTGCTTTATTTATAAATCACAAGAAGTAAGTATCTCGACATTCTTTTTTCAATTAACTTTTGTAATTTTTAATCTCATTTTTTTTAAATGTATGTATTAGATCAGAGGGAGAGGCACCGTCCATTTGGATTCCTTCAAGATTTACGTGCATTCTTCTACCTTGACATTGGCAGAAATTGTTTTTTTTTTGACAGAAGTCTTATAGATGAATGCAATTAATTTAAAAGTCTAACAGAATGCAAATTACCTTTAATGTTTAAATAAATTGAGATTTTATCAAAAAAACCGTTCCATTTAACGCAGCAATGAGCAAACTACGGCACTCATGTGGGTCCCGGGTTTATTTCACATGTGACTGACTTTAGGGAATGCGACAGACGACGCATGCGCAGCGTTGAACAACCGCAGTTGTATGGGACCAGTGGCGTAACTACGAAGGGGCAAACCGGGGCAGTGCCCCGGGGCCTTTGAGCCTTTGGGGCCCTCTTGGCCCTTGGGCACTGATTAAAGCACTAGGAAAAATTTCTACCATATTCAAAAATATGTAAACCTGAAATCCGACCTTCATTCGGCAACTTATTTGATACTAGCTGGTGCCCGCGAACTTCGTCTCGCCAAGCGATGTTTTCCTGTGTTTCGTGTTTATGTTATATTTATTTAGTATTTATAGTTTAGCCATGCTCCTTGTGTCCCTCGTCAGGTAGGTAGACAGGCCATCCAGTGCTGATAAAAGTTATCATCACTTATCTATCATCATAAACGTTGATGAAGACCTTAATCAAAACATTTGTCAGCCACCATTTCAAACATCAAAATGGATGCATGCACAATCTATGGCGGCGCCCACAGCGCAGCGCTAACGCATGCATCTGTAAGATGCATACCAATTTCAAATGGTTGGTTGGTTGGTTGTCGGGTATCCGGGTTCTATTCCCGGTAGGACACTCAAAAAGTTGATATTTTCGCTTAGTGTTTTTTATTTCCTAGTCGCAGTCTGTTTAGGACATTGCATTCTGAACTGTCTGATTGTCAGAAAACCAAGATGAAGCCCCGGTTGCTGTTTATGATTAAAAATACGGTGGTCGTTACACAGCCATGTCAGAGGCCTGCTATTTGGAGTAGTTGAAAAACTCTGACACCTGGGTTCATCGGGTCGCTGAACGACTTGGTGTCCCACACGAAAAGAAGTTTCCCTCCAATTATTTTTCAGGGTTTATTACCTAAAGGGTACCCAGTTACTGATACTTCACTGTCTGTTTGTTCATCCATCTATCACCAGTGGCTCATGCAACGAAACTATAGGCTACAATTCTACAGGTGAAATTCGATGTACATTGCGTAGCCGATTAGCAATTATGATTTCATTAATAAACCGGCTACGCAATGTACATCGAATTTTCCTGTAGAATAGTAGCCTGTAGTATAGAAAAAAACCGGCCAAGAGCGTGTCAGACACGCCCACAAATAGGGTTTCGTAGTCAACGTTTAAATATCAGGTTTTTCAGCATTACAAACTTAATTTGTTGCTGGTTTGTTAGCAGCAGTATGCTGACCAACCGCAAATAGAAAAACTCAATTTTTTCTGAAACTTTTAAGGGTACAATATCCGTTATAGTTTTCATTGTAACTTCAGATTGTAAGCTATATTCCATATTTATTTCAAATTTTTAGCTTTTATACTTTAGAAGTTACAGTTGGAACAAATTATGGGTCAAAAACGCCCTTTTTAAAAGTAAATATCTCGTGACAGAAACATTTTAGTGACTTTGTTTCAAAGAAACTTCATCTTAGTTTTAAAAGACCTATTCAACGATATCCTACTCAATATTACAGAAGAAAAAAAAATTTTTTGCCCCCCTTTCACTTGTATGGGAGGGGGTCCAAAAAACATTTAAAATAATTTTTTCTTAACATTTCTATATTTGGGTCAACACGATCTATCCTGTCACCAAATTTCATGTCGATAGCTCTAAAACTGACGAAGATATGAGGGCGCGGCATACAGACAGACAGACAGACAGACAGACAGACAGACAGACAGACAGACAGACAGACAGACAGACGGACAGACAGACAGACAGACAGACAGACAGACAGACAGACAGACATGACGAAACTATAAGGGTTTCTAGTAGACTACGAAACCCTAAAAATCGGGTACAGGAGGCTGTATCTCATAAACCGTGATAGTTAGAGTTGAAATTTTCTCAAATGTCATATTTCTGCTGCCGCTATAAAAACAATTAATACTTAACACAGAAATAAAATAAAATTTAAAGGGGGCTGCCATACAAATATTTATTTAATATCGTATTTTTTGGGGGAATGAGCAACTTTCCCGCGGTAAAAATCCTAGATGTTGACCAATGCTAGAAGCTACATATTACAAAAAGGTTCATCAATATATTTTACTTCTTTTCGGAGATTATCGCGTACAAACAAACATCGCGAGAATTCAAATATGAAGCAGTTTTATTAAATAGACCTTTCACTGTTGACATTAAAAAGACATTAAATGTGTCGATATAGATAACAAAAAAACGGAATAGTTTTAGGCAAACATCATAGTTACTGATCTTGAGGTCCACATCTACGTGGTACCCAGACCTTTCATTTCAGCATGCAAATGAGTGATTTTCCGGCAGTAATAAGTAGTTTATACTTTGACCTTGTGTGCTTAATAAGTTAATAACTATAAGTAGGTACACGACAAAAAAACTATATTGAAATCCACCTGGTTAAAGATTAAATGTTTTGAAAGAATTTAAAGATTCTACTTGTAATCGTATTTCCCATGAAAATGAACGATTTTTCCGCAATAAAAGTGTCCTAGATGTTGAGCAGAATTTACACGACAAAATGTTTCATTCAAGTCCAACCGGTCGAAGAGTCCATTTTACGTTTAATCGTATTTCCCGTAGGAAAGTGCGATTTTCCTGCAGTATAATGTGGCTTAGACGTTGACCAGGTTTAGTAGCTACACAATACAAAAAGTTTCGATCAAATCCGTCCAGTAGTTTCAGAGATTAGCGGTTACCTTATCTTAAAAATGTAAAGATTTTACGCTTTATCCTTTTTCCCGTAGGAAAGAGCGATTTTCCCGCAGTAAAAAGTGGCTAAGATGTTGACCAGGTTTAGTAGCTACACAATACAAAAAGTTTCATTCAAATCCGTCCAGTAGTTTCGGAGATTAGCGGTAACAAACAGACAAACGGACAAACAGACAAAAATTTAGATAATTACTGAAATGTGTTCTAATGCTATTTTTACATCACCCCCAATTAGTTTTTCGTATTTTTATTCAATGTACAGACACACGGGTTTTACTGTTTTATTATATGTATAGATATTCAGGGGATTCCCTACAAGTCTCGTACTATAGGTTTGTTTGCCAGTGCCATCTGTCGATCGATATCAAAATGTTTATGCACGGGAATTCACCCGGCGGTCACCGGGTTCGTATCGTTCTAGGCTTGGGGCCCTGGTCAAGTTTTGCCCCGGGGCCTTTGGTTACTTAGTTACGCCCCTGTATGGGACCAAACAAACGCCACACACTTAGCTCTGTCAATATAATTGAAGGGCTTGAGAACAAACGCTCTACTCTGCCAAAGATAAAATTACATGAAGACAAACTAAAAAACATTAGAGGACAGCCAATCGGATTCACCATAGAGAAGAAAGGCAACGGACAAGTTGTAGTCACTGGTCTCGTTGGACGACTCGGTGTCTAACTCAAAAAGAAAAACACAAAAAATTAATAGTCATTTAGGTAAGGCGGGTATCATACCTACTTGGCGTCCATTCTGCGCTATTTTAGCGCTACGAAATGTATACGTTAGGAAAATGCGAATTCCCACCTTTTTCATACAACTATGGTTTACTTCAAACCATGTTATCACAAAACGTAACGTGTGATCCCCGCCTTAATGTACCCAAATAATGTACAGAAATAAGTTATTTAAAAGAGCCATTCTTTCCGTAGATAACCTTTCTTTCCGTAGTCAATGCATAGAAGTATCATAAGCTCCCACGTACCTACTAAAAAGGAGAGTAAAAAATAAAAAAAGAAGATATTTACAACCTATACAGCCAAGTTGTTTAACAACCATTGTAAGCTGTAAAATGCTGCGAGAGCAAAATATAGCAATTTCCATGCTGCTAGTTGATCTACTGATATAATTTATCTGGCAACACTGTGCATAGCATAGGACTACATGCTAGGGACTATAGAACGCCTAGGTTATCAGACCAAAAATGCCACACTAGTTTTTATTATTTTTCTTAGTTATACAGCGCTATCTACACTGCTACACACATTGGACATGAGACGTGAGACGTAAGATGTTAACTGTGACGCCGACTGTCGGCGATGGATGAGACGTGCGTCTACTGTTTCATACATTTTACAAATATGGAAACGGTAGAAATCGAATGTCGCGCGCGCCATAGAATAGTAGGCAAAACTGGCGCAGATATAGAACATGATATCCCGAATAGGCATAACATTATTGTTGAAATCCTGCTCAAGTGTCATATTCATATAATACGATAGAGAGGCAAATAATATTGTGACTTCGCCGAGCATGAGCATTTTGTTAACTCGTTGCCCTGATCATTTAAAAACGAAAAAGATCCCCCCTTACAGATAGTATAACCAGCAATTGCTATAAGTAGTAGCCAGATCACCCAACCATAAATTACATCCAGTAGGTTGGTAGCTCCTTTATTTTAGTTTGATCAATGAAGTCGAATACTGGAAACCAAATTATGAAACCACTCGCGACTTTGATTTTTTTCTGCGATTGGTTGAAAATGTAACAATGCCTTTAGACTAGAGCAACGTCTTATTGATGTGTTTAAGACACAGGGTCACAGTAACGCTCTGCACCATCTGCATAAGAGTTGAGATTTTCTTCAAACTTTATCGCCATCACCATCAAAATATTCATAAAATAAAATTACAATCTGAACCTTTCATGATTTAAATACCCGTAAAACTAAAATTATACTGTGGACCTGCTGGAGTGACTAACAGTAATAATTTGCGCGGGAAAGCACCACGCCTCGCGATGGCTTGTAAACAAATTGAGCGATTTATCGACTTTACAATAGAATGACGGCCCATTCTGCACATAAAACAAAGGTCTTACTCTTTTTAGCTCTGCCTTACTTATTTATCCTTTACTAGGGAGCTGTACTACCTTCAATGTATAAGTACCTAACCTACAGGTAAATAGATATTAAGGGTAGGTATAGATTGTATTTTTTTTTACAATGGGTGAGCATTTGTCCGCAATCTCACCTGATGTTAAGTGACGATGCAGACGATGATGGAACATGCTCGCCCAGATAATGCCTATTCACTCTCGCCTTGAAAAGGCCCAGGTTATAATGTTCCGGAAACAGATCCGCAGGCAGGGAGTTCCACTCCTTAGCAGTTCGCATTAAAAATGTAGAAGCGAAGCGCTTTGTGCGAATTTGCGGGATGTCTACGATATAAGGGTGGAATCCCAACCGGCGTCTCGTGCACCGGAGATGGAATGGTGATGGAGGTATCAGGTCATGGAGAGACTGTGCACATTCCCCGAAATGTATCCTGTAGAATACCGACAAGCAAGCTACTTTGCGACGGTGTTCGAGGCTCTGTAACTTTGCGTCAATAAGTGCCCTATCAGCGATGAGTTTCTTGGCGCGCTTCTCAATCGAGTCCAGGGCTGCCAGCTGGTATTTGGCAGACCCGTCCCACAGGTGACAGCAATACTCCATGCAGGAACGGACTTGAGCTTGGTATAGTTGTAATAACTTTACTGGTGTGAAGTATCGCCTGACCTTTGAGAGAATTCCGAGTCTTTTTGCTGCAGTCGTGGCCAAAGACTCAATATAATGTCCAAAGTTCAGGTCAGAAGAAAGGTTCATGCCAAGAAGATGGTCGGAAATCGGTACGGAACTTAATAATAAAACTGTCTGGTACAAGTTGTCTCAAACTTTTACAGTCTCTCATGCTAACTCATGAACAAATCTGTTTTTAAGGATTTCGATTTTCTTGTGATTGACACCGACAAGCTTGGTTCCTTAACCGTATGCGACTTGTTGCAGTGCAAAAACCTAGCATTAGGATAAAATCTTATCATGAAGATTCATGCTTAATGGTAGGCTTAAAAACCAAGCGACAGCGACAACGACAAAATGACTGGTTTGAATGGGGAACCAGAAAGACTGAGCACGAGCCGTCACGTTGACAGCGCGCTGAGAAGCTCAGGGTTTGTATGGGATGCGGTCGGGTTTTTCTACAAGACCGCAGCGACAACGCCGCCGTCAAAATTTGACGGCGAATAAGGGTACCTACCATTTTACCCTTTAATCTTCTACTTACCAATGGCAACCAATGGCAACCAATGGTTTCCTTGTCATTAAAAAAACGCCGTCACTAAACCGACTCACCGGAAATGATCGGCCGCATTTTCCAGAAGCCGCCGAAAGGTTTCACCTTCAAAATATTTGTCCATTTACCTTTGACTGGCGCAAGTCGACCGGCGCAAATTGCCTTTTAACAGTGTTTGCGTTCTGTTAGGGCGTAGGGCTGGCGATCCCGGGATCCCGGAATGTCGGGATCAGGCGGCTCTCTCTCACACACACCTTGATTCGGTTTAGTGACGAAAGGAGTAGTCTCTCTCTCTCTCTCTCTTTTTTTTTATCTATGATGGGCTTACTCTTGACCCCAATCTTACCCTAGAGCAGAGATGGGATCTACGGTGGTGGAGCGAGCTTGCCCAGAAGATGCCTATTCACTCTAGACTTAAAGAGATTCAGGTTATATGCACTCGGAAATACAGACGCAGGCAGGGAATTCCATTCTTTAGCCGTGCGCATAATGAAAGATGATTTGAAGCGCTTAGTGCGTAATGTGGGTATATCAACTAAGAACGGATGGTAGCCGGCCGTGCGTCTGGATGTCCGATGGAAGAAAGGAGACGGTGGTATGAGCTCATGCAGCTCACGCGCACACTCTCCGAAGTACAATCTGTAGAAGACCGATAGGCAAGCAACCTTGCGGCGGTGAGCCAGGCTGTGAAGCTTGGTCGCCACCAGTTTTTTATCGCCTATTAATCTCTTGGCTCTGCGTTCCACCGAATCCAGTGCAGCAAGTTGGTATTTAGCCGAGGCATCCCAAAGGTGACAGCAGTACTCCATGCAAGATGTATCTTCGAATGTATGGTACACAGTTTTGTCGGTGTTTGAAAATTCCCCGGTCGTTGGAGTTTGAAAATTCCACGCTGCACGCCGTCGCATCAAATTGCGGCTGACGCAGGTTGTCATTTTTGTGTAGCGGCCATTATAAGGCAGAACACACCGCCTTCGTATGCGTGACGGTGACGTGCACGTCATCACGCGCGTAACCATGACGTTAACCGCATTGTCGCCCGTTACCACACATCACGTCTTCAACGTGACGCCGCCAATGTCATTTTTGTATGACATTGTATAAATCCTGTCACTATTCTCATGAAAAAATATTATAAGATCGTATACCTTGTTATGTATGTACGAGTACGATAATATTCCATCCACAGATACTCTATCCATTCATCAAATGATTTTTAAAAGAAACCGCACAAGTTATACCTAATCACGGACAGCTTATTTCAATTACCTTATTGAATTTGCGTGGGAATGGGAAGTCAAAATATGCAGGCAAAAGACTTACGGTAAGATTGAAATAAGTTATTGGTAATCGAATCAATAGATATATTTTTAGATATTAAAAATAACCTTATATGAATGGTCGCAACTTCTCACTATTTTCATAAACAAATTTCTAAATTGATGGTACGGCCTGTTTGTTATCTTTCTTCTTTCTTTACAGAATAAAACTTAAATCCCGCAAATGCCGGGATTTGAAGACGTGAAGCTTTTTGGAAGGCCTAGGTACACTATGCGGTTGACTTGGCTCGCCATTGCCACCAAGACAAGTCACTGGTGGTGGAGACGATTTTCAAATTAACAGTAATTATATTTTCATTGTTGTATTCGTAATGCATGCACTGATATCGGCAAACTAACCAATAAGTAGGTAGGTATAGGTACCTACAATGTAATGATAGTAAAGTATTAAGATAGGAACTAGTCAAGACGTATTTTTTTGTCCATATTCAGAGTCTGCTTGCATATCCGGCATGTTGTAACCAAGTAGTAGATACATGCCTACGTTACCTATCATAGAAAATTTACTTCGCCAGCAAGGTGTCATTTCATTACTTCGCACTCTTCGCAGTCGCAGATTCTCCGTGGGATTGTTATTTTGTCATCAAGGATTTTCCACTCGATTTGTCATTCATATCCCATTACTAGGTGGGTACCTATCTCATATTATTATTGCTATCTCAGGTGCGCAGATAAGATGCGGTCACACACGTAGGTACACAATGTAACAGGCAGTGGTCAGGTCACCGTATCGTGTGTTATACCATCATCTTCACTCAAGCCTACTATTGACGCGACTGTGTTTGAACTGCCAAGCTACTGTGACCGTGCTGCATGCCCTTATAAGGCTGCTCTTCCACTGGAGATACGAAAAAAAACGCGGAGCCGTTAAAAACAAAAATACAAATTACAGGAGATCCTGCGCTCCCTTAAGTCTTAACACAACTAGTGTGCATTTAGCATGCAACACATACCTAGTAAAAACATTTTCATTTTCCTGCCCAACTAAACGAAAAGATTTTCACCGCACATTTCTGCAGCCCTGTTACACATTCTCATACAAATACAACACATTAACTACGCACCATCTCTGGTGGAAAAGTTAGCTTAGCTTACCTACGCTACGACTCAAATTACCGACCTATTTGATTATACCTCTAACAAAACACTTTAGATAACCAGTAACCTATTCTGCCAAAGAAAGGCCAGAAGAACTGTTAGCAAATAAGTACATACCCACCACTCTTGCCTGGAAGGGTAGGCAGAGTGTACATCCTGCCACTTCCTACGTTCCTGACACACTACTTCTTTCGCCTTATCAATGTTCATCAATAATTTCAGGCACGCTCGTCGGTTTAGGGTACTTTCGACAACGTCCTCCATTTGATCCAGGTACGTTCGTCTTCATAGTACTTCCAGGTTCTTACTTCACATCTCTGGTGGAAAAGTCAGCTTAGCTTACCTACGACACTACGAGCACTCATTTGAACGACCTATTTGTTTACCTGTAACAAAACACTTTAGATAACCAGTTAACCTATTCTGCCAAGGACAGGCCAAAAGAAGTGTTAGCAAATAAGTAATACCACGTAAACCCACAGCATGTATTTCGCTACAAAGTTCATGGGTTTCTCGCTTTATAAATAAGTTTACAACATCGCACTTAAAAAATTGAGGTTTTCCTTTTTGGAGGTAAGCTCTAATGATCTCAACAACCAGTGTGGGTGATGTTATTGTAGCTCTAATCAAAGTAGAGTATTGCTTCATCTGTGTCTAAGTGCAAATCATGGTCAACATCCGGTTTCACTTTTTTGCCATACATTTTTGGCCAGGTAAACTTTTCGAGTATTACGTAACAGTATAATAGGTAATGATATTTTTTTTAAACTCTTCCTACAGGCCTACTAACTTTCAGTCAATCTAATCGTAATTACCTCAGTCAGAGACGTAAAAGTTAAATGGTGCACTCTGGTGTACTAGTCTAACAAAATCCACATACATTTAATTACTTAGGTAACTAATGTACCTACTTAGTTGCTTGCTCCCCTTGCACTTATGCTAAGCTAAGTACTTAACTTGTTAACCCTCCTTAGGTAGGTTAATAGGTCTAAGCATTAGTTATTTAGTCACCTTTAAGCATTCGATAGATAGATACCAAAATTCCATTCAGAAGAGTAACACAAATAACACAATCAAATCGAAATATGGCAGACTGAAATTCCTACCCTACCCCAACGCCACACTAACATGACATGAAAACCGATATTTGAAAAGGGTAGACCTGAGGGTGGACAGTCAACCATCCAGCCAGTAAGAAATTACCGAAATCACACAAAACATTTACAATGCTAGGAAAACCTGCCACTAACATTGTATAATAAGGGAATTCTTGAGACCTTGAGTGTTGTGAATTTGTGATCAAAGTGTGCGTGTATTTAAGGTGATTTTCAATCCTGCTGAAAATTCCATCACCACAATACAGCGTGTGTAAAAGACGGTACCAATAATCTTTGAAACTGTACAACTTTCCCTATGGAGCCTATGGTAGAAAAAGCAAAAGTTTTTGAATCTCCCACAGGTACAAAATCGAAAACCTATCTAAAATTTTTTTATCAGTCTGGCTTTGTATGAGAAGTTAATTTTATTTGTCGTACCTAATTTGTACCCTAGTTAAAGTAGTTCAGTTTCACGGTCTGATCATGCCTACAAACTTTTCAGTACACCCCGTAGGAAGGTAAGGAAATATATATCAAATCACGTTTTATGGAAATCTACATTAGATAGGTAGGTACAACGTACAGGTACATATAGGTACTAGTAATTAAGTAACATATCGAATTCTCACCGTTATTAATTATAACTGGGTATTGATTTAGATAAATTACCAGATAATTACCAAAGAACGCATAGAAGGCCGGGGCTAATGGACTCCATTAATAATTTATTTGAAGGGCCTGTCATGGTGGAATGATTCTGGGCCTCCATGTAGCCTCTCTTTAGATGACGGTTGATATTTCAAATACGCAACCACAACAATGATGAAAGGTCAAATGCCTACACAATTTAAGTCGTATAGAAATCCCATTAGTATCGTGTAAGTAGATAAATCGTAGGGTATCCATTATCTATCGACATCAACCTACTTTACATTCTGTTTTGGTCATCGTTCTTTTAAGAACAAACAAATATCACCGTATTAGCTGTTTTCTTGAACTTTAGATTTTATTGTCAAGTATGAGATACCTACCTAAAACAACTTGAGCGGAAAAATCCTGATATCATAATATCAAACAATCCCAAATTTCGCTTCTGAGCTATACGCTGCGCTGGTATGTTCGCTAGCCAATACCCCAATACTTACTTTGTGTATGTTACGTACGACATTTACACAAATTTCATGGAAAATCTTCCTTTATCAAGCTCATTCCTAGAAGCTATCACAGTGCTATTTATCTATGACTGTATCTATCGTAACTATCTTTCTACCCATTAGCCTATTAGCTGATGAATCTTTCTCGATAAGTAATTAGCGTGTTCTCCGACATTCTGCATTCAGGGCAGGCAGGTCAATGGATGTGCCCAGCGGCGCTTTTAACTAATCATGTCCACCCACAGTGCGTTTGTATAGACGAGGAAAGAAATATTATTAATAATAGTCTTAGAAAAAGTCCTGTTCATAAATGGTTGAGGCCTTAGCTTAGTAGAGGCAAAATAAAAATAGCTTACTTACGTACCTACATACTGTAGAAGTGGTCGCCATGGCCGAAATCGGCCGGAGAGGTCATCAATCTGAAATCGTCAATTGAGAAAATCAAGAGGTTTCTTTGATCTATAACTAACTGAAAAAACACAAGAAAGCACGTTTTGATAATAAAATTTAAAAAAAACTGCATATTTTTCCCACCGAAGCAACGCCCAGATTTAATTACCTGTACAGAACCATTATTTAATCTGTGCATTATCAGCAGTAAATCGCTCTAATTGGTTGTCGGACATGTTTCTAGCTTTGCTTGTTCTGTGATCTACGATACGACAAAGTCAGCCTACGATCTCCGCCATTGTCACTACAGAAGGTTCACTCGACCTTATTCCGGATTTTTGCGATTGTCAGTTGTCACGTTACACAGCCAGGGTTGCTACTGTCAAAAATCTCAAAGTATAAGAATATCTATATCTGTTATAGTGTAGTAGTAGAGTCGACTCTACTTTTTCAATCTGGCAGTAACAGAAAACTGCTACCCATGCCAGAAGCCTAGTGGATAGACTTGCTTTATGTACTTTGACTTTACCTGGATTAATTTTCCCTAAATATAGAGCTAAGATCGAATATAGGTAAATCAATTTACGAGGGCCTTGAAAAGACTAGGTAGGATGAAATCAGGATCTCCTCAATTATTCTGCTTTTTTGTCTGCAAAGTACTGGGTGTTACAAAACAACTAATAATGCTGAAAGGAGGTCAAGGTACTCATAAAACTGAACCACTTTGCCCATGGAACATTGGTCGAAATATGAAAAAAAAATGTATTTCCCATACAAAATGATCTCTTTGTATGGGAGATTATTGGTTGTTTTGCAACACGTTGTATAGGGTGTAGGTCTGCCTAATCGACAAAAGTCATGTCCGTAAACGCAGCAGGGCCCTTTACCTCAATCAATTATTTGGACAATAGCGCTACTATTTAGTGTCTCTCTCATTTGATACCTTCTTTGGGAATTATTGGTATCTACCGGGTAGATTCAATCCGATCCGTTCTTCCCAGAACAACTCCTAAGCCCAGTCGCGCCCCTAGGACCACTACATAGTTACACTACCTACATACTTCCAGGTGAGCTCTTGCTCCCTACTAAACTATTAAGTCTAGACTAGGCTTGATAGTCCCGGGGCCAAAACTGTAGAGACCTTAATTTTTTAAAAAAGGAAGGTACGATTTAGTATGAATGTGAATATTTTCTGTCTGACTTAATCAGTAGATACGTGAACTTTACAAACTTTGGCGATGTTATCAAAAAGTTTTATTATTTCCGTCGGCTCGTTACACTCCACACCCCGACGACGGTAGATTGAGAAATTATACTGTTTATTTGTAAGCATAATTAATGGTTTTGTAAATTGTATCGCCTCGTTTGAAGTAATTGCCTGATTAGTGTCGGGGAAATGGTGTAGAGTTGAGTTATGTTCAGTAAATTAATCTTGCTCATACGAGGCAGAGATGGGCAAAAATTATTCGCCGAATAAATTGCCTGGCGAATAAATTATTCACGAGTAAAACATAAACAAATGGCAATGACCCATAAAAAAGCTTTTGGATGAAATTGAGAGTAGGTACCCAAGTATCTAGTAATAAAGAATATAAAAAACTTGCATTTTATTAATTTGTTGTACTTGCGATTGTCGGTGCTTGGTGGAACTCCATTGTAAACAACACCTAAAATAAAATAAAAATCAAATTTGTGGAACGAGTACAAGGTGTTGTTTACAATTATTAATCATCTTGCATTTTATTCCTTGTTCAATTAACTTACTCATAAAAATTTTTTTCGCCAGGCAATTTATTCGGCGATAATTTTTGCCCATCTCTTATACGAGGCCTATACTCGCGTGATAGTAGGTAAGATAGGGCTCTCATGTGTCGTCGACGCAAAATTGCTTCAATAAGTCTATGTACGGTGTTTGACAAATCAAGATCATCAGTGTTACAGTACGGCCGTTCGAATGGGTGATATTTGACAGCTATCAGTCATGTTGATACTATGACATAATGGGCTATTTTGTTGACATGTCTTCTAGTAGGTATGGGTTTGATACCTGTTAAATATGGCCTATTCTGACAGCCGTACTCTACATATCTTCGTTGAGACTTTAAAATCCGGTAGGAGATTGACTTGTTAGTTTGTAATCAGAGTAAACGCATTTGTAATAGTGTTATATTGTGGTTGCGACTTTTATGAGACTGTTTTATTAAGTAATTATTTGTGAGATAAAATTATACCTACCTATCCTGGTCCTCCACGTTTTGGTATATCTAATAAGTAAGTAGGTAGGAAGGTACCTATCGACGGTTAAGATCCAAAAACGTCAATCTAACAATCTACAAATTTTACAGGAGGCGAAAAAAAAGTTTAATTTCTTGAAATAAAAAGTTATGTCAAAACTATTTTTGCTAGATGTCATTGTAAAAATATTGAAATATTATAGGTAGACCGGTTTTTTTTTATTTCTTACGATTTTCGAAATATTGTAAGTTAGGTAGTTTTGGTTTAAATAAATGCAATATTATATTTTAGCGATACTGTGGCTATGGTGACTAGCAGGGAGTACCGCTAACTAGGTAGAACTGGAGCTCTTGCAGAAAAGAAACACTATTTCAGGATCAGATTTTGGAATGAATTTATTTACAAAATATGCCTATCTATATTTACACCAAAAGGTTCTCAACTAGGTATATACAAAAAGAGCTTACATACTACTTAAAATTACACGCACACATAAACGCACACGCGCGCTCACATACGCGATTTCGCGGGCGCGCGGGGGCGGGGACTCGCGGCCGCGGCTCGCGGTCCGCGAAACTATAAATACGGGGTCATGACCTCGCGCTTTCTTTTTCGTCGCCGCTCGCCGAGGAAGATGGACGTCCGCGCAGCTCCGTGTCGCGCCGCGCCAAAGCAATCAAGACGTGAAGATGAAGATGCTGGATGCTGTGCTGATGAAAATCTTCGACGAGTGGAGTGCTGAACTGGATCGCCGTGTCTTCTGATAGGCTGTGCGCTGATGCACATGAAACAGCTCTTTTCAGAGCTCCATCTTAGTTTCATCTGACTAACGTCTATATTCAGCTGCTCCCACCATGGACAGCTATAAGTTTCTGGCTTACGTCTGATCTGCTGTTCCCTCGTGGAATGGCGCGAAGTTTCAGTTGGACTAATGTCTTCCCAGTTGTGTATGCGTAGGTAGTGCTGCTTGTAGTTAGTAGCTGTAGCTGTAGATATGCTTCATAGTGCGCATTATGGAAAGTAGGTATTGATGATCGATCGCCGCTTGCCGCTTGCTTGATATCACGCCTGGCAGTAAAGTAGGTATTCATCCGCTTGCATGTATGTGACGTCACACGCGTAGGTTCCGACTTAGGTATGTGCACGGCGAAATGCTTGTAGGTAACGCTGTATCGCCTTGCCTATGCGCTCATGTAGGTATTCGCGCTCGCAGTCGATGTACATGTAGGTATGTATGTTGTAGCGTGACGTAGGTAGCTACAATATAATTTATTTTTGGAGATAGGTGGTATTCCTAAATAAAACAACGAGTACATAAGAAAAAATGTTTAATCAAATACTAGAAAAAACTGGCCAAGAGCGTGTCAGACACGCCCACAAATAGGGTTTCCTAGTCAACGTTTAAATATCAGGGTTTTCAGCTCTACCAATTTGACTTTGTTGCTGGCTTGCTTGCATTGCAGCTGTATGGTTACCAACCGCAATTTTTTTATTTATCTGAAACCTTTAGTGGTGCAGTATCCGTTATAGTTTTCATGGTAACTGTAGGTTGAGAACTATATTCCATATTTTTTTCAAATTTTTAGCGTTTGTACTTTAGGCGTTACAGCTGGAACAAATCATGGCTCAAAAACGCCACTCTTAAAAGCAAATATCTCGAGACAGAAACATTTTGCTGACTTTGTTTCAAAGAAATCTCCCCTTAGTTTTAAAAGACCTATTTAACGATACCCTACTCAATATTACAGGCGAAGAAAAATTTTTTTGATCCCCTTACAAGATGTAACATTGACGGAATTTCCAGAAACATAAACGCGCTGGAATTTAGCTGGTATTTCCACGGCTCATTTCTCGCGTTATGTTTAGGTTGTATTATTTGACGGTTTTGGTAGGACATGCAAAAATGAATTTTAAATCGATGTACATAAAAATGTCGATTTCGTCAAAAAAGTAAGAAAGACGTTTTTGGAACTTAACCGTCGCTATGTAATTTTAGAATCGAGAAAGAAAAAAATAATCTCCTCGAAAGGACATAGGTTAGGTACGCATACCTATAAATACGTTAACAATAATAGGGTGTAGGGTATTACTGATGTGGGCGTTCATAATATGGAAAAAGGTTGGAAAGGCTTTGTGAAAGCTGCCTACCTACTTGCGTGTAAGCTCTTTGTTTACCTTAAAATATCATATCACACATACATAACAAACAATCACAAATAATATAATATATCTTCACCTCCGCGATAGAACAATCGGATAACAAGTGAAATGACCGATGCCTCCGATAAATAACCAATATTGTTCTCAACACTTTATCATCGAGATGCCGATCGAATCAATGAAATATTGACTCTCTCATAGAGTTAGACATCGTGGCTCGTAATGCCTTCTGAGCCGGGAGTTTCGGGTTCGATTCGATTGTAAGACATGATCAATAACATGTGTCGATTCAGTCACACGCATTCCTTGGAGATGCAATCCTGGATGATTAAGATATAGAGGCAAAGAGGAAATCAATACATAGCACAGCACATAGTATCTATACCGACAAGTCGCTTTTGCAAGTTTTCCAAAAATTTATTAGCTGCCATTTCCTCGCTCTCTCTCTCTCTTCGTGTGGGACAACGAATCATTCAAAGACCCGATGAACCCTGGTGTCAGAGTTTTTCAACCAAGTAGCAGGCCTCTGACATGGTTGTATAACCACCGCCATCATAGGCAGCAACCGGGACCGACGGCTTAACGTGCCCATCCGAAGCACGGAATCATCTTACTTTTCTGACAATCAGATGGTTCAGCCTGCAATGCCATTCCCTGCCTCTCTTCTTCTTCTTTTATCCTTATTTTAGGAAAGTGTCTTCACTGCATGTACCTAACTGTATCTACTTATTCACCTACAGTAGTTGCGTACGTAGGTACCTAAATAAAACTAAAAAGCCATAGGCCAAAAGGTAATTAAAGGAATGAATCCGCAAGCGCTTCTTTTTCAACCACTTCTCCTCAATTTGACCTGTACCTACTTATTCTATTCTATCCATGTTTTTATGTCTATTGTGGTAAGTATACTTATTTTGACTTTCTCTCCCATAACATAAGAAAACATTAAAAGTCGCCAGCTAAACTATTAATCTTACTGTAGCGTGCCGCCGCCCGCCGCTGGGCCGCCGCGGCCCATACCAGCATGGGGACTATAGTTAGCACACCAACTTATCTACTTCAGGGGCCAACTTATACTGGTTTTTATGCAAATACTAAGAAAACCCAGTTAAATTGATACCACGGAACCCAGAGTTTACGGCGGATGTGACGCAGTGGTAGTGCGATTGCCTACGACGCAGAAGGTTTCGGGTCTAGTTCTTGGCGAGTCACTCACAAAGTTTATCACTTGTTCAGTTGATATTTATCACTTGCGAATTTGTTCCCAGTCTGGTTAGGACATTGCAGGCCGAACCACCTGATTGTAGTAGGTGATTGTAAAACTCAGACACCAGGGTTCATATGGGTCGTTGGACGACTCCGTGTTCTACATGAAGAGGGGAGTTGATCCCTTAAATGGGCAGTTCGATGTGCTGTTGATAGTACCATAACAGCATGGTGGCCTATCTCCTTATCTCCCCGATCTGCTCTCTCGCTCATCTGTCTCCGGAACCAAAGCTTCATCAGGCATTGCAGGTGATCCAATATCTCCAAGTAAATTAACATTCTTTTGGGGACCATCAATCGGTGGAATAGCTGTGATTTGTCTCGCACGCGCCGAGATTACCAGATAAGGAAAAAATCTGTTCCCTATTGGGTCTATTCAGTCGAGAAAACTCATATAACTAAGTACATAAGTAGCTAACGCTTTTGTACGGCTGGACACTATGGTAAATGCTCTTGGGACTTCTGAACCTGACCTAGATATTCGGCGGACAGTTAGAGCTTAGATACGCAGAAATATCTAGGATTCGCTCAGAAAGTACCTATAGACTACATTACAGTAATTACTTAGACACTATAATGGTTTATGTCTATCAGTTTCCACCGCTTCTTTCATTCTCCATTGAAGATTTTTGGTATGACCAAATTTGACACCTACTGTTTTTTACGACCGTACCTAACCCACAGAAAATTGTAATAGTGAAACCGATGGGCACGTAGTGAGAGTGATCCTCCCACGTTTAATGTACAATGACCGTATCTATCATAGTCCTAGCGGTAGTTCAAAACATGCTGCACCTGAGAGAAGAGTTCTGAAATTTGGTACACTTAATCTTTAGGGTAAATGAATCGATTTGACCCGTAGTACACAATTTTAAAAAAATCCTATGAGGAGTAATGACGTCATCTTTTTTTTGTATGGGAAAAAAAAATTTTTTGTTCCGAAACCTATCGTGTGTAGTATCAAATGAAAGGCCTTGCTAAGCCGATTCTAAAAATATATGACATTATTATATTTAAGTCACTTGTATAAAATTAAATAGGAAATAATTCTCGAAACATGCCACGTTTGGGCTTCTCCAGGTATGATACGGTTGAATCATTACTTATAAAATATACGTAATATAACGTGTAATATCCTCATCTCTAACCTCAAGAAAGGTACTACGGATTTTTTGTCTTTAAGTAATTTTTTTTGAATTTTAAAGTTACAGAAATTTATGAAAACACACTTAGTTGAAACTTGGCATCAAAAGTTCAATTTTAGTCACCGAGGATGATAAAAATATAGCCAGATGAGATTCCAATCATATTATTATGTACATCATATCATATTCGTTTTGCAAAAAGAATGTTATGTGCTTCGGAGGGCACGGTTAACCGTCGGCCCCATAGCAGTCGCTCTCTATGAATAATAAGACGGCGGCGGTCCGTCAGGGTCGTCAGATAGGGACTGAATAGTAACCATGGTTCATCGGGTCGTTCGTAGACTCGGTGTCTCACTTTTCAGAACAAGATTTATTAATTATAGGATGATAAATACAAATGCGAGAGAAGTTTTCGATTGATGGTTATAGTGATCATTTCTCTATACACACACACACACACCGGCAAAATTAACGGAATCTATACATAATAATATAGTTGTAGAGGGTCGAAAGCCTGTACATAAAAGATGTTGGAAAATAAATTGTCAGCAAATTCTTGAAATTGATAACAAAACACGTTTCAAAAGTATTTACATATTTTTTCCGTTTAGATGTTTGTATGTGACAGCATCCTGAAAAACTACTGAACGGATTTTGATAAAATTTGGTACAAAGATTGCTATCTTATTGAAGAAGGTAAAGGCAGCTTTTTTTTTCCACTTGAGGGACTGGAGTACCTGATGTGTACCACTAGAAGCACAACCACGAGCCCAGCTAAACAATGGGAGATACATTTATGGCACCAAAGCAAGAATTGTTTAGCATCATGGAATGCTTCTGCTGGCAAACATAGATCGAAGGTTTTGAGAACCTTATGTGGACCACCAGGTGCACCTCCAAGAGCCCAACTAAACTACAGGAGACACATATTATATAGTCCCAGAGCAAAAATTGTTTAGCGCGATGGGACGTGTCTGCTGGAAAATATAAATCGAAGGTTAGGAGAACTACAGGAGATACATATAAGGCTTCGAAGCAAAAATAATTCAGCTTGATTGGGCCCTCCTGCTAGCAATTAGAAATCAAAGGTTTTGAAAACCTGATGTAGACCATCAGGTGTACCAAAAATAGCCCAGCTTAAATAGGTACATGAGATATACATATGGCCTCAAGAAAAAGAATATTTAGCATGGCGGGACATTTTTGCTGGCAAATAACTAATGAAGGTGATGGATACCCTGGGAATAAATGTAAGGATGCTGGTGCGGAAATAATGTGTGTATAGACATGTGAAAATTATAAAGATGAACCAAAACTCCTCTCGCATCTGTATTTATCATCTTATAATTAATAAATCTTGTTCTGTCAAGTGGGACACTGAGTCTACGAACGACCCGATGAACCATGGTTACTATTCGGCCCCTAACTATCGACCCTGACCGACCGCCGCCGTCTAATTATTCATAGAGAGCGACTACGATGGGGCCGAGGGTTAACCGTGCCCTCCGAAGCACATAACATGTTTTTTTGCAAAACGATTATGATGTACATATGATTAAAATCTCATCTGGCTTTATTTTTATCATCCTCGGTGACCAAAATTGAACTTTTGATGCCAAGTTTCAACTAAGTGTGTTTTCATAAATTTCTGTAACTTTAAAATTCAAAAAAAATTACTTAAAGACAAAAAATCCGTAGTACCTTTCTTGAGGTTAGAGATGAGGATATTACACGTTATATTACGTATATTTTATAAGTAATGATTCAACCGTATCATACCTGAAGAAACCCAAACGTGGCATGTTTCGAGAATTATTTCCTATTTAATTTTATACAAGTGACTTAAATATAATAATGTCATATATTTTTAGAATCGGCTTAGCAAGGCCTTTCATTTGATACCACACACGATAGGTTTCGGAACAAAAATTTTTTTTTTCCCATACAAAAAAAAGATGACGTCATTACTCCTCATAGGATTTTTTTAAAATTGTGTACTACGGGTCAAATCGATTCATTTACCCTAAAGATTAAGTGTACCAAATTTCAGAACTCTTCTCTCAGGTGCAGCATGTTCCATACATTCGGCCAGCGAGCCGCTATGGCTATCATTAATTCATATCAATATGTACCTCTTAGATGTACCTACTTAGGTATTGCCATTAGAATATCGGCAAACGCAGCACGAAAATGTGACATATCATCTTACGTCATCCTTTTATGCTAACCAAGCCATCATGACCGAACCGGTACGATTAATAATATTGGTCAATAGAATACAAAGCAATATAAAAAATGCGTACACATCTATCGCGGTCATTATTCAAACATCGTAATCACAGATGTTGCGTGGATGCAGTAGGAGGTATATTTTTGAACCTTCGCATGCGAAAGTTTGCTACTAATTTGTACTCATTACACGTTCTACTAAACTCATCCATTCACATTATTAAAGAGTAGTAGAAATTATGTTATAGACGGGCCGAATGGTACCTATAGACCACAGTATTCGGTTTATGTTCGGTATTTGGCATGATCAGCAGATGTACCGAATATTGGGTGAATTTGCAATTTTTTGGCCGAATAAATCCTATCCTTTTTGTATTCCGTGCACATTTTCAGTAATCACTGTTTTAAAAATTGTGCGCCTGAATGTGTTTGTTTGTTTTGTTTGGGAGCTTTTGATTTGTCACGGTCATTACACGATGTGTTTGTGGTGTGAATGTGGCTTGACTCAATCTTGGATCGATTCGTCTTGCCTATAGTCTTGCATTTTTTGTTACGTCACTCGTAATATTTGTTTAATTCATTAAGGCCAATGATGATGATGATGATTCTCTAATGATTAGCTCAACTCGCAAAGCAGAGTCAGGGTGGCTGGTGGCAGTCAGTCTACAATACTGTTCTAATTCTAACGAATTAAAAAATCATAATACTTACAAACGACTTTAGGGTTTGGACCTTGACCTATCACAAAAAGTTCGCTTCGCGGAAAATTCGTTGAGTAGGTAAACTATCCCAACCTAAGATTTCACCTAATTTAACAATTTATTGTAGGTACACAAGGAAATACAGAAATCATGCTCATTAGGAAAAACAGCAGGTACTGCTTATTATTTACTTTTTAACTTAAATTAAATCCCGAAATGACCCTCAAGCTGTGCATCAAGTAGGTCCTACCTATTTGTGCTGGCTAAGACGGTTGTTCTACTAAGACTGTTCCCGGTTTGCCTACCACTCAAAGAACAAGGGACTGCATCCATAACACCATCAAACCGCGCGCAAGTCCACTCTATTTCTTTATTTCTACTCGTCACGAGCGCTAACGAGCTCGCTGCGTGAACAAGCAGCGTTTCCCCGCCCTCTAATTATATCGACAGTCGACAGCTGACGAGATGTTTACGATCTTTAAACTGAAATTAATAATACAGTGGACGGATGCAGTGCAGAAGGTATTTGGTAACATTTCTCGCGCTATTATTATCGAGTTGTCGACTAATGAGAATGTAGCCTCATTTATCATAGTCTTTCATGTAAAGCATGCATTGCATTCTTATTTCTTTACATAATTTATTTGTTACAAAGTGCATAAGTAATCTATCGCAGACCGACGGCTTGACGTGCTCTCCGAAGCATGGAAACATCTTTCAGACTGACAAACCAAACTGAGAACAAATCCACAAAGTGATAAATATCAACTCTGTGAATACCTCACCGAAAATCGAATCTACACGTCATATCAGCCGTATTTTTGAAATATAAACATGGTTTTGTCGCATTAGTGCTAATAGCAAAAGAAAAGAGACAATGAAACACGTAGTAGTAGTAAGTAATAAAATAAGTATACGTTTTCTAGTGATCGTACGCAAACTTTAAGCAAGCACATTCTAAATTCTACTGTATTTGCGAAGTTTTAAAACAGGTTTATATTTTGGAAGTAACTAAAAGACAGCAGTACTCTTACAATCTCATTTATTACCTTACCAAGAAATGTACATACAGATCATTACATTACACGACACTACACAGAATGCTACATCAACAATTTAACACTTCACTTTGTTTTCTGAACTACCAACTTTCTGATCAGAAATTTTACTCTCTTTCTCTTTTACTGTAGATATTTTAGTGTCCAGAGTTTTACCTTTCTCCATTTCCGCCGTAGAAACTGTGCTCGTTCGTTCAGTTTGACTGGACGACGCTTGGCTTGATGAATCAATCTGTGCTGGTTCAAATAAACTGTGAATTGAAGCATTATTTGTATTTTTTCTTTCGCCTTCCGAAACTTTGTCGCCTTTCGTCACGGTGCTCGCTTGTTTGTTTGTTTTTTGCGTGTGCGTGTGCGTGGCGTGCGTGCGCGCGTGCGTGTCCGTGTGGTCGCGGCGCCGGCGCCGTCAAGAGCCTTCCTTGAGTTTCCCGTTCTCGTTCGCTTTGCCCGTGATGCGCTCCATCACCTCGTGGTTGTAGGTGGAGTGCAGCATTAGACCTAGTACGCCCGCCCTGGAAGTAAAACAAACTCAATATTAGCGAGAGGGAAATAAATAGAAGTGAATATTAGTGAGAGGGAAATCGCTGGAGGCAACTTATTCATAAAAGGAGAGTAGGATCCCTTTCACTTATTCACTAAATGTGAAACAACGAGCTCGCTTCGCTCACAATTATACGTGATTTTTACGTAAAACGATGAGCTCGTTTCGCTCGTAATACGTACTATGTTTTCGTTTTAACGTGAAAAAAAAAGCTCGTCGCGTTCGCAATAAGTATTGTGTTGCTGTGTTAAAAACGACCACCTCGCTTCGTTCGTAAGGCTCGTAAGTATTACGTTGATAAAGCGCCGTGTAGCACCCAGTAACGTAACAAGATAAATACTAAAAGCAGAGGATGGGTGTTATTATGTATCACTTATTTATAATAAACTGAAACAACGGCAATGCTTGCGGTGTCTGATTTGCTAATTGCGTTAAGGAGCTAAAAGCAAACTTTCAAAAACGCCACTCTTCTTCTTTTCGAGAGGGACCCTAATTCGACTAAAGACCCGATGAATACTCGTGTCATATATAATTTCAACCGCCACTGACCTGGAAGCCATGGCGAGCCTGATACTCCGCCCCTGCTCCACCAGCTCGTCCAGCCGCAGCCACTGCCTGACCCTCTGCATGTCAATCATAGTCCTCCTCAGCAGAAGCTGAAGTACCCTAGGGAGAACCCACTAGTAATGCTTGAGATAAGCCTTCTTGGGCGCCCTGCAGAATTTACAACTAGGCCACTGACCTGGAAGCCATGGCGAGCCTGATACTCCGCTCCTGCTCCACCAGCTCGTCCAGCCGCAGCCACTGCCTGACCCTCTCCATGTCAATCTCTGCTCTCCTCAGTTTCTCCCACTGGTAGTGCTTCAGACAGGACTTCTTGGGCGCCCTGCAGGACTTCTAACTAGGCCACTGACCTGGAAGCCATGGCAAGCCTGATACTCCGCTCCTGCTCCACCAGCTCGTCCAGCCGCAGCCACTGCCTGACCCTCTCCATGTCAATCTCGGCCCTCCTCAGTTTCTCCCACTGGTAATACTTCAGGCAGGACTTTATAACTTCTCGGTGAACGACAGTTGCGATTGCGGTGCTATCCAGACCATGGGTCATTTACTAACCTGTCCCAATTGCCCAAACTCATGCTCGCTTCAAGACCTGCAGGAAGCAAACCCTAGAGGCATTTCCGTGGCCAAGCATTGGATATATTCAAACTGTTACCGTCGACTTGATGAAGAAGAACTTATAACTAGGCCACTGACCTGGACGCCATGGCGAGCCTGATACTCCGCTCCTGCTCCACCAGCTCGTCCAGCCGCAGCCACTGCCTGACCCTCTCCATGTCAATCTCAGCTCTCCTCAGCTTTTCCCACTGATAATGCTTCAGACAGGACTTCTTAGGCGCCCCCTGCAGAACTTATAACTAGGCCACTGACCTGGAAGCCATGGCGAGCCTGATACTCCGCTCCTGCTCCACCAGCTCGTCCAGCCGCAGCCACTGCCCGACCCTCTCCATGTCAATCTCGGCCCTCCTCAGCTTTTCCCACTGGTAATGTTTCAGACAGGACTTTTTAGGCGCCCTGCAGAACTTATAACTAAGCCACTGACCTGGAAGCCATGGCGAGCCTGATACTCCGCTCCTGCTCCACCAGCTCGTCCAGCCGCAGCCACTGCCTGACCCGCTCCATGTCAATCTCGGCTCTCCTCAGTTTCTCCCACTGGTAATGCTTAAGGCAGGACTTCTTGGGCGCCCTGCAGAACCTATAACTAGGCCACTGACCTGGAAGCCATGGCGAGCCTGATACTCCGCTCCTGCTCCACCAGCTCGTCCAGCCGCAGCCACTGCCTGACCCGCTCCATGTCAATCTCGGCCCTCCTCAGTTTCTCCCACTGGTAATGCTTCAGACAGGACTTCTTGGGCGCCCTGCAGAACTCCCCCGTAGGCTCAAACACGTTGCGCACTAGTGGACACCCGCACACATCAGTGTCGCTGACCTTCGGGTCTTTGAAGTGCTCCGGGCACATCACCTAAAGGCAAAAGGAGAATAGGTAACTAATAGTATCAGGCGTTACTTTGCGGAAGTCCATCTTGATGAAAGTGTAATCTTGATGAAAGGACAATAATAATGGGCAAAGGTGGTAAGCATAACAAATGGATCCAGAAGCGAACTGTATTTGAACTGTTATTATAGTCTTTTTATCGCGGGAAACCCATCTTTTCCCGTGGGATAGTTATAGCATCACCATTTGGGGTAACTGAACTGAATAGATTTTTAAATACCTCTTTACATACTTTTATCTTACCAATAGTTTACTTTGAAGAATGTTGACGAAAAATGTTTTACCCTGAAGGTTATGGAAATATTTTCCCATGGGAAAACATGGTTATCCCGCAAGAAAAGATGTTACAAATGTCGCAAAAGATTTACAGATGCCGAAATCTTTCTAGGTATAAGTATCAGCGTATTTTTACCGTGGTAAAATAATATTTTCCCATGGGAAAAAACCATAAAATGGCGATACCTCATGTACCCTCAATATCTTGCAGTATGTCCCATTATTCGGGTTAAAGAAGTCACAGAACATGCTCTGCCCCTCGATCCTTGTTCTATATGTCTGCTACCAAAGGACGCTTGTGCTTCATACTTGATGAAATACTTCACCACATGTTTCATAATTAGATATAGTATCACCAGTTGGGGTAACTGAACTGAATTGATTTTTAGAAACCTTTTTATATACTCTTACTTTACCAATACCTTACCTTGAAGAATATTGACGAAAAGTAGAGAAATATTCTACGATATGATTATGAAAATATTTTCCCATGGGAAAAGATATTAAAAATGACACTGAACATTCACAGATGCGGAAATCTTTCTAGACACAGTTATTATCGTCTTTTTACCGCGGGAAATCAATCTTTTCCCAAGGGAAAATTTCGTAATACGTCACCTACCCTCAATCTCTTGCAGTATGTCCCATTATTTGGGTTAAAGAAGTCACAGAACATGCTCTGCCCCTCGATTCTCGTTCTATGTCGACTCCCAAACGAAGCTTGCGCTTCATACTTGATGGAACACTTCTCCATATGTTTCGTAATTGGATATAGTATCACCAGTTGGGGTAACTGAACTGAATTGATTTTTGGAAACCTTTTTATATACTCTTACTTTACCAATACCTTACCTTGGAGAATGTTGACGAAAAGTAGAGAAATGTCCTACGATATAATTATGGAAATATTTTCCCATGGGAAAAGATATTAAAAATGACACTGAACATTCACAGATGCAGAAATCTTTCTAGACACAGTTATTATCGTCTTTTTACCGCGGGAAACCAATCTTTTCCCATGGGAAAATTTCTTAGAAAGGCACGAACCCTTAATCTCTTGCAGTATGTCCCATTATTCGGGTTAAAGAAGTCACAGAACATGCTCTGCCCCTCGATCCTCGTTTTATGTCGACTCGCAAACGACGCTTGCGCTTCATACTTGATGAAACACTTCTCCACATGTTTCATAATTAGATATAGTATCACCAGTTGGGGTAACTGAACTAAATTGATTTTTGGAAACCTTTTTATATACTCTTATTTTACCAATACCTTACCTTGAAGAATGTTGACGAAAAGTAGAGAAATGTTCTACGATATGATTATGGAAATATTTTCCCGTGGAAAAAGATATTAAAAATGACACTGACCATTCACAGATGCAGAAATCTTTCTAGACACAGTTATTATCTTCTTTTTACCGCGGGAGACCAATCTTTTCCCATGGGAAAATTTCGTAAAAAGTCACCTACCCTCAATCTCTTGCAGTATGTCCCATTATTCGGGTTAAAGAAGTCACAGAACATGCTCTGTCCCTCAATCCTCGTTCTATGTCGACTCCCAAACGAAGCTTGCGCTTCATACTTGATGAAACACTTCTCCATATGTTTCATAATGAAATATAGTATCACCAGTTGGGGTAACTGAACTGAATTGATTTTTGGAAACCTCTGTAGGTACATACTCTTACCTTACCAATAGTTTACCTTGAAGAATGTTGACGAAAAATGTTTTACCTTGAAGGTTATGGAAATATTTTCCCATGGGAAAACATGGTTATCCCGCAAGAAAAGATGTTACAAATGTCGCAAAAGATTTACAGATGCCAAAATCTTTCTAGGTATAACTATCAGCGTATTTTTACCGTGGTAAAATGATATTTTCCCATGGGAAAATTTCATAAAAAGTCACCTACCCTCAATCTCTTGCAGTATGTCCCATTATTCGGGTTAAAGAAGTCACAGAACATGCTCTGTCCTTCAATCCTTGTTCTATGTCGACTCCCAAACGATGCTTGCGCTTCATACTTGATGAAACACTTCTCCATATGTTTGACGGCGGTGCGCGAGTGGATCTCGTGCCCGCACGTGATACAGTACATTGATGTTTCGTCGTCCGCTTCCTGGAACAAAGAAATCAAGGTGTTGAGAAACATAAACAGGGGTTTATGACGTCAAAGTAAGGTTGGTATAGCAGAAATAAGATAGAAATAAGCTTTACATGCTTGCCTCAATTCTTAATGAGGCGAACAACTATATTCATAAAAACTGTACTCGAAAAGAAAAATAATAGCTGCATATGTATCAATGAGTAAAGTAGCCCTTGAGACTAGTTTAAACTAAACAATTTTCCAAAAGAATTACCGGATGAATCATCAAACATACACTGCAAGTTAAATAAAAGCTTTTAAAATTAATTAGACTTCTCTTAAAAATTAACACGCAACGCAAGCGAAGCGAGCTCGTTTCTTACGAAATATATTAAGCATTGAGAACGTAGCGAGCAATAATGTCCAATACAGAAGTCATTTATGATACCTTTTCATCCTGATGCTGTATAGTAGCCACCGCAGTTCTTGCTAAATGAGCATCTAGCTCCTGGTGTTGCGTATCCAACGCCCGCAAAGCAGCTTGTGCCTTGGCAAGCCCTGACCGGACCACTTCTAGCACCTTTGGTTGCCCCACTCTTGGATATAAGACAGAAGAATCAAAGCTACTTACTTTCTCGTCCTGATGTTGTATAGTAGCCACCGCAGTTCTAGCTAAGTGCGCATCTAATTCTTGATGTTGCGTATCCAACGCCCGCAAAGCTGCTTGGGCCTTGGCAAGTCCTGACCGGACCACTTCGAGCACCTTTGGTTGCACCACTCTTGGATATAAGACAGAAGAATCAAAGCTACTTACTTTCTCGTCCTGATGTTGTATAGTAGCCACCGCAGTTCTAGCTAAGTGCGCATCTAATTCTTGATGTTGCGTATCCAACGCCCGCAAAGCTGCTTGGGCCTTGGCAAGTCCTGACCGGACGACTCCGAGCGCCTTTAGTTGCCCCACTCTTGGATATAAGACAGAAAGTCAAAGCTACTTACTTTCTCGTCCTGATGTTGAATAGTAGCCACCGCGGTTCTTGCTAAGTGCGCATCTAATTCTTGATGTTGCGTATCCAATGCTCTTAGGGCGGCCTGCGCTTTGGCAAGTCCTGACCGGACCACTTCGAGCGCCTTGCGGTTACGCTGCTCGGCTACACAGCCCGACAAGCCCCACTCTTGGATGCGCTGCGGTAACACCTGGAAAACAGAGAGATGGATAGATGATTAAAACCATAAAACGAAAAAAAAAAACCTTTTTAAAACAAGCTTTTATTTTGGTGCGCTAAAAAGAATAAAACAAGTAGATGTGTTAAAAAACAAAAACCCGACTGCGGTAATGTTAAAGTAGTATTTTGCTATAAAAATCCGACATCTTGAATCTATAATTTTTTTAATATAGCCAGTGTCACTTGCGCTGCTGAGACGAGTCTAACGACACCTCATACATAAGTCAAAATCCAACTATCCGTCTGGGCTACAGCCCGTGAAAAAGAATTTTCTTGTCCACATACATACATGCTCTCGAAAAACATAACCCTCTTTCTGAGGTAGACTGGTAATAATCTAAGTATTTCCGTAAAAACTAACTATGCATTAACTTATAATGCCATTACACCTTCACAAGTTTAAGGTAAAGCTCACCTGATATATCCTGGCAGTGGCCAGCCTGACACCGCATTTACTGGAGCAGTATTTAGACCCGTACTGAGCTGCTCTAGTGCACTGCGGACCGTAGCACTGTCGGGGTTCCAACGTTTGCAAGTGGGATATAGATTCTTCAACTTCATACGTTTCACGCTCATGATGCTTCTTTTTTACTCTGTTACTGCTGTAAAAGTTTAATTAAAATGTTTCATTAAAAAACCGGCCAAGAGCGTGTCGAACGAGCCCACAAATAGGGTTTCATAGTCAACGTTTAAATATTAGGTTTTCCAGCATTACAAAGTTGCATATGTTTATTTAAATTTTTTGTTTTTATTCTTTAGGAGTTACAGCTGCTGGATCAAATTATGGCTCACAAACGATCCTATTAAAAGCAAATATTACGGGACTGAAACATTTTAGTGACTCTGTTTCAAAGAAACCTCGCCTTTGTTTTAAAAGACCTATTTAACGATACCCTACTCAAAATAACAGAAAAAAATATTGCCCCTCTTTCACTTGTATGAGAAGGGCGGGGGTCCAAAAAACATTTTATATAATTTTTTCTCAACATTTCTTCTTATATCTTCACACAAAATTTGATGTCGATAGCTCTTAAACTGACGAAGGTATGACGGCGCGGCATACAGACAGACAGACAGACTGACATGACAAAATTATAAGGGTTTCTAGTAAACTACGAACGAAACCCTGAAAAGGACGATTATATAAAAATTGGTGAGAATATTCCAAGGCCAAGACCAGCTTATGCTATTCAACCACTTTTCTTACACAAGTCAATATTCTTGGTAAGTTATTAAAAATTACCTGGATTGTTTAGATGTTTTCCTGCTCTTGATACAAATCCTCTGCTTACATTTCAGTTTCACTTTATTACTGCCTCCATATTTGTACATATCTTCACACGCGTCACAGCTGCAATGCAAGTATGAATTTCTTAATCAAAATGCAAAATTAATAACATACTCGAATATCAGCTTTCTTTCAATTAAAACACAGTTCATTTTCAATTACATACTGAAAAGCCGCTAGATGAATATTACATATGCCAGCCGATTGAGTAAAACATTTATAGCCTTATCACAAAAAGTTAGATGGGCTTTGGATAAGTGTCTAATGTTTTCGTGAGTTTTATTTTATACACATGTTCAACACTTGTATTTTTTTTTGGAAAGAACTACCTTGTTCAGCTTAGCTATTTTCTTAAATTGAATATCTACTCATATTCAGTTAGATTACATGAGACCAAAAACAAGTTAATTGGTGGGTATTGGATGGTTCATTGGTGGTCAATCTCAATGATAATGTTCTATCATTTAAAGATTTCTTTGCTATACAAAAATATAAAAGTAGAGGCACTGCCTTGGGGCTGGCCAGGCTAATCACATGGCATGAAACTTTGCTTTTCTTTTGACTTTGACACATAGCTTGAATAGTTTTCATGATAATATTGATAACCATACTCACTATCCACAATCCACAGGTGGGATAAAAAAGGCACTGCCTTGGGGCTGACCAGGTAAACTACATGCCATGTAACTTAGCTTAACTTTTAACTTAGATGTGTAGCTTGAATAGTATGCATGGTAACATTGATAACCATACTTACTGTCCACAATCCACCAGCTGCAAGCACCCTGGGCAGTCTCCGCAGCCGTCCTTAGCACTAACTCTCTTGGATGATTTGTTCTCGGAATGGTCCTTCTCTTTTCGCTTCTTTTTCCTGTCATCCCGGCCTGCAACTTTCCAGATATGACTAATTTATTAATATTCATTAAAATCCCAAAAAAATAAATAAAATGACTGATCGAATTTTATTGTAAAATGAATATTAATAATGAACACAAAATTTGTTTAAAATGAAAGTGAAATGTGCCTAAAGTAAAGATTAGGAATTTTAGGACCTGTGGAACATCATAATATTGCCATGTGGTGCTGGCTTAGAATAGCATCATCCCATATCTTTGTTTTTAGAGTTAATGTGTATTGCAGTATGGTGATACAGTCTTCTAAATGACTCTCAAACTTTTGTCAGAAGTGGTGTAAATGAACATTTTTTACAGCCGTTTATGCTCTGCCCTTCTCACTAGGGATATAGGTGTGGTATATTTTTTTGTGTTTTTTTGGAACTTCACATTGGAGGTGCCTCATGACAGGGAAGAATGGGAAGAAGGGGAGGGGAGGCTTTTGCCCTGCAGTGGGAAAGTTCAGGTTTATAATAATAATAACTTTGGAACTTCACAACTCCATTGACTCATTTTACATAGACAAGTCATATCTTGAATGAATCAAATAAATACCTGAATCTCCCTCATTCTCCCTCTTCTGTGGTCTAAATCTGGTTTTAAGAGTAGGATCTTCCTCCCGGCATCGCTCACAGAAGTAAGTTTTGATGTATTTTGCTTCTCTTTCCGATATGTTGATGCAATCTCCATGGTACCATTCTTCACAAGCATCACATGCTCTGAAATCAATATGAAGTGATGTTGTATTGAAATGAAATAAAAACACAAAAATCACCCAGACACTTTTGCAATTCATATTAATTTTATATTTGGATGAGACCAATGCCTGCTCAATGTATTGTTCCACTGATATTATGGATGAACAACTATGCTTGTACTTCTTTAGAAAGCAAAGGATAACAGTCTATTTGCTATTAACAGAAAGAAAAGATATTTGTTTAAATAACTAGACAAAATCCCACAGTATTGGCCTAAATGAAATGGTGAAATACTTGCAAGTCTGGCAACCTATTCTGCTAATATGCTAGTTATCTTGGAAGATCATTGGTTTCGCTTCACAAAAAGATTATAGCAAAGATATACTAACATCATAAACCGGGAGCTGTCGGACGATCGGCATATGCAGTAGGCCTGGCCAGCCTGGTTCAGAAGCGTCGTGATCTTCGACTGCCGCTCAGGGAGGTCAAACTGCTTTGCTATGTCCGCTTTCTGCAACAAACAACATCAGAGGCCTTGACTATAAATAGACACTTTGGGCTTTGGCACCATACATGCACCATAGTCCGTCGGGTCGTTCGTAGACTCGGTATCCTATACGACATGGAAGAGATCAAAAAATTACAGTTTAGAAGACTGAGTGCGTAGTCAGTCGGTCTTGCTTGGTTATTGTAGTTAGTACGCAACGAACTTACACTTTTCTTGCTTTTTCTTTCGCTCATGGTGCTGAACGATTCGCGATGATACGATCGAAATAATCGAGTACTAATTGCAAATTACTGCAAATTCTAAATTCTGTAATTTCACAGCAAAACACACGCAACGCAAAGTTTTTTTTTTTCAGTCTCACTCACACATATACTTGTTTGTCAATCAATCAATCCACGTTCGGATACATACGCCAACCGCATTCACACATGCGACTTTTTTGTCGCGCGCACACGGATCATGCACGGATCTCTCGTTACTTTCCACGTGTTGTGTGAAGTGACTCCGGATAAGTAGCCGGCCAAATTCTCCTCAGTGTGCGCGGATGGTGCGCGGTAAGACGTTTGGATCCAAGCAAGCGTTAAATTTGAATCCGTTGAATCCCTCGTCGACAACTTGACTTGAAACCAAACTTGAAACACTCGAAATGGCTCGAAACCTCGAAACGATATCTGTCCTTGTCACACTTGAATTTTTTATCCTGCTTTAGTCAAGAGAAGTGGGTGGCTAAAAAGGCTTGAATCCAGGCCAGAAACCCACCCAATATGTAAAAAAAAAGTATTCCCTCCTGTCTTGTGTTGCCAACCATACGATAATTATCGTATTTGTACGATAATTTGAGGTACGGTACGATAAAAAATAATTAAGTAATATTTTACGATAATTTTACAACACAGTACGATATTTTTTTAAATTGTACGATATTTTTGAAATGTTTTTCGTCCCTGTCTGCGAATGCTAAGATAGGTGAATCGGGAGGGCAGTCAGAAACCTAGGTTTTCGCTAGCAGATTAAAGTTAATTTTATCGCAAACCCTAAGTACCTAACCCACGTTTTTAATCAAAACAGAAATTACATTGTCAGCGGCAGTCTATACCTTTCAGCGGCAGTTATCGACGGATCTTGGTTGGACAGAATGATGTCACCTGTTTTTTATCATATGCCGGTTTTTGACAAAAATCCTTGATTTTATGGAAAAACACTACAAAATCAAAAACAGATAGGTGTAATCTGTGGGCTGGCCACCGCTGGGATGAATACGATAATTTTGATAGCAAAATCTGATAATTCCGAAGTCAATAGTTGGCAACACTGCTCCTGTCTGCCTGCTGCGCTGCCTGTCTTGTTCATCAATTCAAGTGAGAGTATAGTATTCTTTGGTCTTGTTGCTTGGAACGTGAAGTCGTGAACGTAAATAATTTTCTAATTGAATTTTGGTTTTCAATGGTTTATCGATAAAGTTTTCAAGAAATCTCCAAAATGAGTCGACAAGTGGATGTGAAAGCTTTAATATCCCACATAGTTCGAGGAGACGGCGCAGATAGATGCCGAATATGCATGGGTGATACTTCCGAAGGCCAGGTTTATCTTGGAGACACTGTCATGATGGACAATGACCGGCCTGTGACGCTATCAGAGCTACTGGAGGTCATCACAGGAGTCGAGGTAAGCAAAATCTACTTGTTATTAGACCGAAAATCAACCGAGAACTGTTTTATAGTTAAAAATCTGTGAGTAACGGAACGGCGTCATTCCTTCCCGCCGACCGAGCTAACAAAATGGCGGACCTGTATTGGTTTGGGAAGGAATGATGGAATAATGCTTCTGATTTCCATAAAATAGTTCACAGCTCGCATGATATTCGGTCTATCAGTTCTCAGCATGTTATATTTAGGTTAGGTAATTTATTTCATACTACAGATACAAAAATAGGTAAATTTTTGGTACACTAAGCATGGCGTTTACGAAGAAAAGAACCATGCTCGCGTCATAACGCGTAGCTACCACGTATGTAGGTTACGTACATACTTTAATTAAGCTGTATCTAATCATACAAAACTACATTCTCGGTTAGATAAAATTTTGAAAGGAAGGAATATTATCAAGCTACTTCTATGTAACACTGTAAATATTCTTTGAATATAACATTCCTCATAAACATACCAAAATACTATGTTGGGGTCAACCATTGTTCAACGTATAACATCCACAATGACATGGGTATGGGTCCATATCGGTCTAATGGGGAAGGAGAATGATGTTATATAACAATTAACTTCAAATTAAACTTCAAAATCTTCAAATTAAACTTTTATAGTAACAGCATAAATTAAGATGATTGAGCCTTTATTAAGCAAATATAAAAAGCAATTGATATTGGAACAGTTATTTTTAAATATAAGTGTGGTAAAACACACCAGAGTTGTTCGACATGTGCTTATCTCTAAGAGGACACATGTATCCTCATCTTCTCTTCTACATCATCATGAATTTATTTTCTTACTTGCTCTTGACACATGTAAAATAACTTACAAGCATTTGGGGAACAACATAACCTAACTTATAAGAATTATAAGAAAATTACATAAGCAACGATATACCAAACAATCAACAAAAGGTTGTTAACCTAAGTCTGCGTTCACACATGCAACTTTTTTGTTTTGCAGCACATGGATCACTCATTTTTTTCCACATGTCTGGAAGGTGCTCCCAATAAGTTGCTAGCCAAAGTCACCTCAGTGTGAATAGTTCACAATAGTTGTTTTCTGTCAGTAACAGAGATGGGAAACATCATGTCATTTCAGAGTGGCACTTAGAAAATCCTTTAAATTAATTAAGTTATTGAACTAAGTAACTTATTTATTTAATTTATTTAACCATTTATTGTACACAAAAACAAATACAGGACAAGTACAAAAATACAAGTATAAGACACAACAGGCACTACTTATTTCTAACAAGAAACTTCTAACAGCAGGCCTACAGATGTGAGATAGCATTTACGATACACGGATAATTTAATTTAATTAAGTTACTTATCCCATGTCCAGCAGTGGACTGTTGTGGCTGTTATGGTATGGTATGGTAAGTTACTTATAAGTAACTTTCTTAACTCAAATACTTACTTATTTAAATTACTGAATTAAGCAACTTAATCAATTAAGCTACCTTAATTAACTAACTGTTACTTAATTAAATAAGTTACTTAATCTATATCTATAAAGTATTATTGATAATGATTATTTTTTATATTTTTTATTGTTTTAGGTAGTATTTATAATAAGAAAAAGTTATTGCGACAAAAATAATTAAGGTGCGTACGGATTAGAGGCAGCCTCAGGTTGAGCAGCCTCGCCACGCACGGCTCGTGTAGAGGCTGCCTCGGTAAACAATTTGAGGCAGCAGACTGAGGCAACCTGCCTCGGGTCGAGCCAGGCGCGACAAGATGGCGCCGGATCGACAGCTGATTCACTCGTATTTCTGCGTCGTCGGCGTACTTATTTCGCCATTTTACTATTATCCACGCACGACAAACCATAGCGTCGAACAAAACCCGTGCTGCCGCTGCGTTATTTGCTAATCTTTTCCATGCATCTCTTTTGACATTCTTATCGTAGTACTTTTCATCGCGGGGATTCCAAAAAACCTGTTCATTTTCCTTGTTCCAATTGACCATTTTCGGACAATGGCTTATAATTATTTGATAGCAGAAATAATATGAACTTCCAATCTAATTTCAATCTATGACACAGATCTAAAATAAAATAACCTCAAAAAGAGAAAGAACTGTGTGACTCGCTAAAACCGTGCTCAAATCACGTCCAAATTTGCGAGGCACGTACGCCGAGGCGCCTTTGAGCACAGCCAAAAAACCGACACCGAATGGCTCGCGTCGAGGCAGCCTCACGCGAGGCGCGCCTCGGGCTGAGGCACGTACGCACTTGAGGCAACAGGGCGAGCCGTGCGTGCCTCAGGCGAGGCTGCCTCTAGTCCGTACGCACCTTTAGGCCTCTGCCTCGAATTTTGCGGGCAGCGGAGCGGCAGCGGCGGCGGCGCGGCAGCGGCAGAATGTTTTGCATGTATTCAAATGGACCGGTTTTCGAACACAGCGGCGCGGGAGCGGGCAACGAGCGGTGCGCTCCAGTCAAGCGGTGACCGCCCGCGCTGCGCGTCCGTAGTGTTGTAGCTACTTTCCTTGTGACGTGTCAAAATGTCAAAAATCAAAAAGGTGCTGTCGTCATTGTTCAGCCATTTTCCCTTACAAATAAAAACAACAATCAACACTACGCGCCGCCGACACTAAATAACACAACACTACGCCGCTGTACTGCCGCGCGATCTGCCCGCTGGTTTCGAGAACGGGTCAGCGTTGCCCGCCCCGCTGCCGCGCCGCCGCCGCCGCCGCCCCGCTGCCCGCAAAATTCGAGGCAGAGGCCTTAGTCTTCTAAAACACGACTTTTCTAATTTTTATTGAGCTATCTCATCAAATTATTATAATTTCTGTATTTTTGAAACCGTACAATCACCCTGTCTTCCAGATACGATCCAATAATACCTACACCAAAATGAAATATGAAATAATAATATTTTAAAAAATTACTCCCTTGAAAATAATGAAAAACATGTTTAAGTAGGTATAGTATAATACGGTCTAAGAACTATTTTAATTCATATTATGAGTGTAAATTATAAAATTACTGATTTCTAGTCGGAGTTGTTATGACAACTGATATTCCGATCCCTGGTCCCTGGTCAGTAAAGAGGGTTTGAAATCCTTAAATGTCATTTCAGGGCCACAATTATAAAAGGCCCAGATTAACTAATTGTTAAGAAGAAGTTGTCTTATAATATAAAAAGTTGACCTTATTTACTAACCATGATCCTCACGATTAAATAAAAAAATTAAAAGATAAGTGCTTTGAGTTGAGTTTACATGTTTCTGAGGAAATCATTAAATTGGTCACATTCACATTGTTAAGGTCATAGTATTGAACAATTATTTATTATGAAAATAAAATAGAAATCCTATATTACCTTGCTAATGGAATATCCAATTATTCTTTAAGTATTTAACTCTTTTTTGCCTGATTGGTAGCTTAGGATATCCTAAATCTTCATTTATATTCCTTGGATTACTTAAAGAGTATAATAAAGTAGGGTAACCCAGCTAAAGCAAAGGTTAACAATAAATAGTAATGATTTCTATAAAGAAGAAGAACCAAAGAATAACAATTTAGAAAGCAAAATTTAACAAATACACAAAAGAAACTGGGATAAGTCATTACTGCAAATATTTTTAACAGGGTTTACCTGGGTTTATAAATTGCCGTACTTACATACAGCACACACCTTTAAAAATTATGAAGAAATAAAAATTGAATTTATGAGATCAGCCACTGCTTAAATGCATGGTGCAAACCCCAGCTTTATTGTGGCCATTTGATTAGTGCCCTGGTTACAGGTGCCGCTGGACGGAGATCTGCCTGGGGGACTTTGCACAACATGCACGGAGTCTGCAATGGCTGCGGCAGCTTTCCAGAACTTCTGTAAAGAAGCCACAGAACAATGGCATAATGCAGTGATACTCCTTGAGAACCTACAGAGACTGGAAAATATTGAAGAATATCAATCTATTTATGCCATGGTAAAACATGATGGCATTACACTGGATCTTGAAGGAATTGAGCTCAAAATCAAACAAGAAGAGGATGAACTTAAAGACGAATATCTTTCTGATCAATCTGATGATGATAGTAGAAAATCTAGTCAAATTAAAACTAAGAGCAAACCAATGGTGTCCAAATATAAAACTACTGGAAAATCATGTCTATGTCCAGATTGTAAGAAATGGTTTATGAATCCAATGGCGTTATATGATCATTTAAAAGATTCCTCAGAAGACAAAAGACCGTGTTACGTGTGTGCCGCGATAATGACGCGAAAAGAGTTGGTGAAGCATTTGAAACATGTTCACAAATCAGTGTTATACAGTTGCAAAAAATGCCCTGCATTATTACGGAATGTTAGCCAATTACAAAAACACTTAGAATCACACAGTCCCGGGGCGCATTTTTGCGGTGAATGTGGCAGAAGCTTCAAAACTGAATATGCTTTACGAGGTCACACCACCTTACATTTAACCAAAACATGCCCAAGTTGCGACAAACTCTTTCGAAACCGGAAATGCTACACTATTCATGTTAAGAAGTGTTGTAATTTAGATATAACAAGAGAAGATGCGTACCATACTAAGACAAAAGTTTTGTTTGAAGTTAATAATATTAATGAGAATAAAAAACTAAAAGTAGGAGCTAGAGGAAGTGCCGATAAAGAATGCATATGCGATTATTGCGGCAAAACTTATGCTGGTAAAAAGTTTGTGTCGGCTCATATACAAATTGTTCATATGAAAAATACTCATAAACCTTGTCCATATTGCGGTAAATTTTACGCTGCTGCTCATATGACTGAGCACATTAAAAAACACGAACAAACTCAATCCTTTACATGTGAAAATTGTGGAGCTGTTTTCAAATCGAGATTAGGATACATTCAGCACTTACGCCTCCACACAGGGGAAAAACCTTACAAATGCCAATATTGTACAGAAACATTCTCCGCGTCATCTCGACGATCAGAGCATATAAGAAAAACTCATAAAACCCCAGACCAAATTGTTCTAAAACATTGCTGTGACTATTGTCCAGCCAAGTTCAGACTACCTTCAAGATTGAAGCAACACCTTGATACAGTTCATGGTGAAAATAAAGATAATGACAAAGAATTCGAATGTCCTGATTGTCATATCAAATTCAGAAGCTGTAGAGGTTTGTTGTATCATAGCAGGAGTCATCAGGTATTTAATTTTAAACCACCCCGTAAAAGTTTGCATTCTAAAGACCAGAAGGAATAGTTAGGTAAAATATTATGTTATGTATAACATGTAATATGTGGTGTTCATTTATGTGTTATTATTACTTTAATTATGACACAAGAACGAGATTATTAAAATGTGTACTTTAAATACAAAGATTTTGTTTTTGTACCTAAAAATGGGTGAACTACCTTTCTTAAGTTGTAAGCATGAGATTATTATTAACATCGCATCGTACTTATGATATGGATATGATCGCTTCGTAATAAAAAAAAGATCGAAAAGGGGAAGATTAAAACAATTAACGTAGAACTTATTGTTTTAGGTCGTAAACTCGGCACTCCCAAACGCGATATGTGAACCATGCATGAAGAACGTTACTGGTGCTTTACCTTTCTTCAGAATGTGCTGGGAATCGAATAGAAAATGGAATGAAATCACAGATTTCTTTTGCCGATATGATGTACCTGAGAACACAAAGAACTTGTACCTAGTTTTTGAAAAGAACGGACCGCGAGTTCTAAACGACAACTGGAAGTGCCCTACATTGCCTCCCAATAATGCAGGAGCTGTATTAAAAAACTTTAAAAACAGGTTATACCGTCTTAAAGCGTACAAGAAACGGCAAGATAAAAAAAACGCATTGATTAAACAAGCTGAACTTAATTTAAAACCGTATGAACCATCAGATTTACCCAGCAAAAATAACATGATATGCCCTCAATGCCATGGTGTCTTTGGGAATACTGTGAGCTTCTATCGCCATGTCCGAAATATTAATATGATTCCCTGCTCGTATTGCCAAAGTTTATTTCATATAGACGTTTTAAAAGACCATCTGCTTGATAATCATGGAATTAAAACGATTTCGTGCGAGACTTGTTCAGAATCGTTTGAGCATAAAAGATCTTTAATTAAACATGTAAAATTAAACCATAGCAAGCATTCAATGTTTTGTAATGAATGTAAAAAGTCATTTCCAACTCACAACAGATTAGCTATACATATGTTTGGGCATACAACTCAAATTTGCATCGGGTGTGATAAAAAGTTCACTAATAAGTATTGTTTTAAAAAACACAATTGTCCAAACCCTGTTGCTGTAGCCGAAAAATATGTCTGTGATTACTGCTCTGCAGAATATAAATTCAAAAATGCCCTGAGGGTCCACATAGTCACACAGCACTTGGTCGGGAAGTTGTATCAATGTGAAAAATGCGGGAAAAAGCTTTTGAGTCGCCCGGCATTATTGGAACATGGCAATGTTCACGATAGAGTAGACGATCGATACGTCTGTACTATTTGCGACATGAAGTATAGCTCTAGAAGAGGGTATCAAAACCATATCAAAAAGCATTACGGAGCAGTGGAAGTCAGTACAAAAAGTGTAAAACTGAAAAAAAAGTCAACAAAGACCCTAGAATTAGAGAACCTAGACGTTATCGATTGAGAATTTCTGTATAAATATAAAAATAATTTTGATGATAGGTAATGTGTGTACCATACCTAAATTAAATTACGATAATGATGTCCATAACTAATAGAGACTAGTAGACAATGAATTTTGTAATAAATTGATTTAACGCTTGCCATCCTGACGACCATAAACTGCTGTGTATTTTACCTAACTACGCACTTAGGTATTTTAATATATGTTGGTAGTAGTGGACTGTTGTGAATGTAAATGTTATGTACTTAATATAGTTATGGATCCCATGTTATTCAGCCAGAGTTGAGCATAATCGATTACCCTGAAAGAAAATTAAGACGAACCTCGTAATAAAACTGACTATGGGTTTTTATTTAATTAAAATACTTCTTCTGAAGTAAAGTGCAATTGATAAATCTGTGAAACTGTAATCGATTACAATATGCTCAACTCTGGTTTCAGGTGGCGGAGGAACATGCGGAACTTCCTGAGGGCGTCTGCTGCCCTTGTTTCAACGACTGCATCGCCACATTTCGCTTTAAGCGGCTCTATATACAAGCAAACGACGCATGGAATATCGCAGTCGATTCATTATTGCTAATCGAAGAGCCAACACCAATCGACAAAACGTATTACGTATTTTATAATGATGGAGTGGAAACTATTATCCGCGATCAAATATCAAAGGTCTCCGACGTGAGTGAAGCTATAAAAAGGATAACAATCGATCCAACATCAGTCGAATCTGAACCTCCTAAAGTAATAGAAACTAAAGGAGTCGTTAAAAAATGCAAGTGCCCTGATTGTGGTAAACCTTTTAAGATGCCATATTTTCTTAACCAACATTTGAAGAAGTCAAGTAAAAGAGCATGTCTCGAATGCGGGGCCATAGTTTCTAAACAGGAATTGGCTAAACACTTACAAAAACACGGAAAATCACTAATCCCCTGTAAAATTTGCCATGCGCTGTTCTTGGATACAAGGGCTTTAGAATCCCACGTGGATATAAACCATAACAGTTTAGATAAACATACTTGTTCATGTTGTGGTATTGTGTACTCGAATGCCAGAGCGTTGCGTGCACATATGTTTTCACATAGCTTATTTCATTGTTTATCATGTAATCTTGGTTTTGAAAATCGCAAATGTTCTAAATATCATCAAAAAATATGCACAAAAGGCAAGGAAGTGTACACAACTCTTGAAAACAATATGTTCGTATGTGATTATTGTGGAAGAAAATATGATAAAAAACCTTCCTTAAAAATGCATATTGTTCAGAAACATCTTAGGGTGTTGCCGTTTATTTGTCAAACGTGTGGAAAGAAGACATCCACTCTTGCGCATCTGAAATCCCACGAGAAGGTGCATAATACGAACAGGCCTGTATTTCTATGCCATTGCGGTGCCCAAATGCGAACATACTTAGGGTTTCAATTGCATCAAAGGATTCATACTGGAGAAAAGCCATACCAATGTGAAGACTGTGGAGAATCCTTTCTATCAGCTTCTAGACGATTGGACCATATTAAACGACGCCATAGAAGCACTATGCCACACGTCTGTGACATTTGTAATGCAAGATTCGTCAGACCTTATGAACTCAAGAAACATTCAAAATCGCATCAGTGAAATCACCTACTCATAAAACTGGCAACCAGAAGTCTACAGGAAATATAAAAGGTTATAGACGTGTTCATTTAACGTACCTACCTAATTACATTGTTCTGTCGTTGTGGTACACCGAATCGACAGACTACCCGATGAACCCTGTTGTCAGAGTTTTACAACCGCTATATTAATAGTGATCGCTATATTCTATCTGAACAGACACGATCTAAAACCTAAGCTATCTTACTTAATGTTCGTTTCATTTGTTTCAGATGTATGAAGACAGCCTGTGTCCGCCCGGCGCCTGCGTCTCGTGCACCAGTGCAGTAGTCGCTGCACAAGAATTCCGTTCATTAGTCCTAAGTTCTCATAAAATGTGGTACAATGCGATTGACAGTCTAGAAAAACTTCCAACCGACGCGCCCAATACGTCTCCCCTCACTCCAGTAAAATCTATCTTGGCTTTTGTTAAGAAGGACAATTTGACAGTGCAAATCATCAAAGACTATTCCGGAGCACAACCAACAAGCATACTTCAAAGATTAACTAGCAAACCAGCATTGAAGAAAAAGAATGAAAAGAAGCCGCGACTAGCAAGATCAGGACCACCTTGTGATTGTACTGATTGTGGGCAACATTTCCTCAGTCCTTACTATTTGAACTTACATTTGAAGAACAGCGGTCAGAAAGATGCGTGCATAATTTGTGGAACGATAGTGCTACGAGGACACGAAATGAAAGAACATCTGTCCCTAGTTCACAGACAAAAAACTTATTTATGTGCCAACTGCCCAGCATTGTTTGATAGAGAAGTAGAATTAAAAAACCACATGAAAGTTGCACACAAGCCAGGCGCTTTGACGTGCGGTGATTGCGGAAGAACATTTCCAAGGAATGGTGCGTTTGAAGCTCATTCTCAGATGCATGCAGTCAGAACATGTAGAGCATGTGGGGCCCAATTTTCTAATCGAGGATGCTATCGAAAACACAGGTCTAGGTGTGAACCCACAGCGAAACCTGACATTCAGAACATGCCAAGAATTAAGCGTTCCAACGTTCGCGACCCTGCTACGTTCATTTGCGATTACTGCAACAAAACCTACCATTCTCGGCCACAGTTAAAAAATCACATCCTCTGGATTCACATGGACGTCAGACCGCATCAATGTCAAGTTTGTGGGAAGCGCTTCTACACTCCAGCGCGTCTATTAGAGCATTCTGTAGTGCATACTAGGGAACGTAACTTTGAATGTGATATTTGTGGTGCGAAACTAGTATCTAAAATGGCTGCAGTGTATCATAGACGGCGTCATACAGGCGAGCGGCCTTATGAGTGCGAAGACTGTGGAGAACGATTCATCTCGGCCTCCCGTAGATCAGAGCACGCCAAAAGAAGACACAACAAAGGAGTCAAGTTCCATTGCACAATGTGTGTCGCCTCATTTGTCAGAAGTCATGAACTCAGAAAGCATTTAGAAAAAGCTCATAAAGTAGAATCAAAAGGGACAATTTTTGTAGCTACGGCGACGAGCTTATTCACGAATATTCTCAACGAAAAAGCTGTTGCACAGAACTGATTAGTTAATAGGTTTTAGGCTTGGTGCATATCAATCCATACCAGCCACAACAGTCCACTGCTGGACCTGAGCCTTCTCCTAACGGGGGGTATTACCATACTCACCACGCTTGGCAGGCGGATTGGCGAGCGCAGTAAAAGATGTTGCATTTACAGGGAACGCTGCTGCCAATTCCCTGGATCAATATCCTTTAGTCGCTTTTTACGACACCCATGGGTAGAATTGGGGTGAGTGTACATTGTACAGGGCACTAAGTATAGTGGGTCCGCCCGAGTTGGGGTAACTCCCCGTGATGTAGCATAGGGTCTTAAATATTTTTAATATTTATAAGACTCCCAAGAATACAAGTTATGTTAAAAAGATGACTATAAATAAAATAAATACTTAATATAAGTTATTTTAAATTAATTACTTTATGTAGTACTTTTTTAATAAAACGGATGAGAGGAAATTATAAAGCGTTGTTTGTTTTGCTTTATTTACCTATGGAACATACACGCCGTAGTTAGTGTAGGTGGCTCCAGGGTGTTTCACGGTTTCACGTTTCACAGGCTGACTGCAACCACACCTACCATAGCGAAACACGTTTTACAACCTTTTTGCGGCCCGTTAACGCTCTTTCTACCCCGCAGGTTAATTAAAAAATAAAAACCCGACTGCGGTAATTTTAAAGTAGTATTTTGGTGTAAAAATCTACCATCTTTACTATAATTTTTAATATAGCCATTTGTCACTCGCGCTGCTGAGACGGATCAAAATCCAACTATCCGTTTGGGCTGTAACCGGTGAAAAAGGATTTTCTTGTCCACATACTCTCGAAAAACAATAACCCTCCTTCTGAGGTAGTCGGGTAAAAATTTATAATATTTTTCGTAACAGGCTGCATGACTTTAATATCCTTAGCTTGCAAATCAAAAATAATCCACTGACAGAAGTGACAGACTGCCGTGACGTAACCATAGCAACCGAGATTGTTTATGTAGCTAGTCTACATATTTAAGTTCATCTGTGTTGTTTACGAGGTTGTTTATGTGAGGTTAGCGTAAATATTGCAGTCTGAAATTGAATTTAAAATTATTAAAAGCCATGGACGACCTGGATACTCCGCAAATTATAACGCACGTTGAAAGCAATCTCAACCATTCCGTGTTTGATTGTAAATGGGTGCCATGTTCGGCGAAATTCGTGGTTGTCGGGTGTTTACCAAGAGGCACCGGGACCATCGAACTTTATGAGATAACTTCGGGTGAGGCTAAGAAGATCAAAGAGATTGAGAGGCCGAACTCGTTCAAATGTGCCACCTTTGGAGCTAGCAGCGATGTGGACAGGAAGTTGGCCACTGGCGATTTCAAGGGGACTTTGGAAATATGGTAAGTGAGGTTATAACCTATAATTTAATTAAGGTCCAATCCATTGGATAAGTGCGTCTTACCAGTCATGACTTACGGTACGGGGCCGAACCGTGGAACACGACAGTAAAACTGGTCCATCGGCTTCGCATCCCTCAGATACCTATGGAAAGGTGTATGCTAGGGATCTCGCTAATAGATAAGGTCCGTAAGAAGATTATCCGCTAAAAGACCAAAGTAACATAGTCTGGAAGTGTAGCAAGCTGGCAGTGGGCTGGTCGAATAACCGATGGACAGTGGAGTAAGCGGGTATTCGAGTGGAGGCCACAGCTCGACAAGCATAGCAGTAGACCAATGACTTAATGAGAGTGGTTGATAGAACCTGAATGGCGAAAACGGGAGATTGTGCTCTGGGCTGATGTGATGACGATGTGATACTCCATATGTGAGTGTTGTTTTTATTGACTATCTGGGTTGCAGATTGTCTTCCAACGGTTTTCTGGTTTACGTACTTGAAATTTTATGTTACCCACATCAATAGAAACATAGGTATTAATGCATTCCTAACCATACTGTTGCAATATGTCTTCAGGGACCTAGAAATGAACAACCAAGTGTACATCACCAAGGAGCACACGGACATCATAAACTGCATCGATGGAATGGGCGGCAATACCGTCAATTGCGGGGCTCCGGAGCTGGTTACCGGAAGTAGAGATGGTAAGAGATTTGTTATTTTTATACAAGGCAGTAAAAATTATAAGGTTTCTCTTCTTGTAAATAAAAGCCAACAAGCAATGGAAAGGAGTATGCTAGGAGTCAAAAGGAAATACATAATAAGAAACACCAAGATCAGGGAAAAGACTAAAATACAAGATGTCACTTTGAAAATCAAGAGGTTAAAATGGAAGTGGGCAGGGCACATGATAAGAGGAAAAGACAAGTGGAATAAGATACACTTCCCATCAGAAAAATCGAGACGCTTCGCAACTTTACATTTTGTACGGATCACATTATCTGAGACATGTGTTTATTTTGGAATGAATGTCTAATGTCATTCAATAGTGAGTATTACGAGGTTTCTAAATCATAATAACAATGTTCTTTATTCAACTTTTAGTTTCATACCTATATTTAATTTTGTTTACCTATGAAAACGAAAGTGTCTCGATTTTTTTGATGGGGAGTATAGTTACTCAATGGTACCCCAGGGAAGGCAAAAGGAAATGAGGTATACAAAGCAAAAGATGGAATGATGATATCAGACAAGTAGCAGGGAAAACCTGGTATAGGGTGGCCAGACAAAGATAAGAGTGTAAAAGGTTGGAGGAGGCCTTTGCCAACTGGCAAACGGACTTGCAGAAGATAGGAAAAATACAAATGATAAAACATTAGCATAATAAAACATAATTTAGTTTAGTTTTTAAGAAATTTATTGTTAGTTTTTTATAATACTTGTCCGAATAAAAGGCTTTATTATTATTATTACGTTGGTACTCTTTCGAATCACAGGCCCACAGGGACCCAGTCCTTTGAGGCATGCGTGGGGCCAAAGCCAACAGCACAGAGGCCTTTTTATACCAATAATCTAATGTGTACATCAAGCCGATACTCGCTCTGTCTGCACTACAGAGTACACCCAGAGCCAGCACCGGCATGTTTTTTTTTTTTTTTTTTTTTTTATCTATGATGGGCTTACTCTTGACCCCAATCTTACCCTAGAGCAGAGATGGGATCTACGGTGGAGCGAGCTTGCCCAGAAGATGCCTATTCACTCTAGACTTCAGGTTATATGCACTCGGAAATACAGACGCAGGCAGGGAATTCCATTCTTTAGCCGTGCGCATAATGAAAGATGATTTGAAGCGCTTAGTGCGTAATGTGGGTATATCAACTAAGAACGGATGGTAGCCGGCCGTGCGTCTGGATGTCCGATGGAAGAAAGGAGACGGTGGTATGAGCTCATGCAGCTCACGCGCACACTCTCCGAAGTACAATCTGTAGAAGACCGATAGGCAAGCAACCTTGCGGCGGTGAGCCAGGCTGTGAAGCTTGGTCGCCACCAGTTTTTTATCGCCTATTAATCTCTTGGCTCTGCGTTCCACCGAATCCAGTGCAGCAAGTTGGTATTTAGCCGAGCCATCCCAAAGGTGACAGCAGTACTCCATGCAAGATCGGACTTGAGCTTTATAAAGAGTTAGAAGCTGTTCAGGCGTGAAGTACCGCTTGACTTTATTCAGGACGCCCAACTTTCTAGCTGCAATTTGAGCCTTGGACTCGATGGTGGTGCCGAAGTTGAGGTCAGAGGACAGCTCCATGCCAAGGAGTTGAAGAGTGTTGGTCACTGGAACAGATGTACCCCGAAAAGTAGGAGAAAAGGTGAAAGGACTTCTTTTTGCGGAGAAAAGACACGCCTGCGTTTTTGAAGCATTGAAGCTGACGAGATTGTCATCGCCCCACTGGGAGACGTTACTTAACGTCAGGCTCGTACGCTCAATCATAGCCTTTCTCAATCTTTGGATTTCATCACCACTGGCTCCTGCGCCGGACAGATATTTCTCGGTGACAGTACTGTCATCTGCGTACCCAACAATTCCTGAAGATAGAAGGTCATTGATGTGCAGCAGGAAAAGCGTCGCGGAGAGTACAGACCCTGAGGAACTCCGGCGTCAATAGCCTTGAGGTCAGAGGAGCAGCCGTCTATGACCACTCGGATCGACCGTTCACTCAGGAAGTCAGCCACCCAGCTACAGAAGCCAGTGGGTATGCCGTACGCTGGAAGCTTGCTCAACAGACTCGCATGCCACACCCTATCGAAGGCCTTTGAAATGTCCAGCGACACTGCTATTGCTTCGCCGTGGTTTTCAATGGCCTCGCCCCAGCAATGCGTTACGTACACTAGAAGATCTCCGTGGAACGCCCTCGGCGGAAGCCATATTGACAATCACTGAGAAGATCATTGTCTTCGAGGTACGAAAGCAGTTTGCAGTTCAGAACTCTTTCCATAGCCTTACAGAGTACGGAAGTGATGGCGATCGGTCGATAGTTGCTAGGGTCGGCACGGCTACCCTTCTTGGGCACAGGTTGCACATTGGCAAGCTTCCAAGATTTTGGTACAATTTTTGACACGAGAGAGAGGCGGTACAAGCGTGTCAGTACAGGAGACAACTCAGGCGCACAATACCTCAACAATCTTGCTGGTATGCCATCAGGACCACTGGCCTTGTTCACGTCCAGACTGCGAAGGGCTCTACGGACCTCTTTATTGTGCACTGTGATCTCAGACATCAAAGAATCACAGTGAGGTAAGGTGGGTGGATACTTCGAGCCAGCGTCTATACGAGAGTTGCTCGCAAACAGATCGGCAAATAAATTTGCTTTCTCTGCCGCGGTGTGGGCAAGCGACCCATCAGGTTTCTGCATTGGAGGTAGTGAGGGACGGCAGAAGTTGGATTCGACTGATTTCGAAAGGGACCAGAACTGCTTACTACCCGGTGGGTATGATGCAAGCTTTGCCCCAATTCGGCTAATATGGTCGAACCTAGCTTTTCGTAGCACCCGTTTGCAATACCTGGCGGTGGCATTATATGCTCTCTTCTTTGCTCGCACTCTTCTCGCTCGCACTTTTCGATCACGAGCTTTTACCCAAGCTTGGTAAGCGGACTGTTTACGAGCCTCAGCTCGAGCACAGTCCGCATTGAACCAAGGTTGGGCTTTATAACCGAGCGGGATATCGGAGAAAGGACTATTGCAAGTGAGGGTCGGAATACTAGGGCTATGGGGAGGAAATTGCTGGACCGGTTGTTGGGATATTGATTGAGACAACGGGACGCCTGCCAAACCAAATGTCTCAATCTTGATAATCTCGGCAGACGGTAACTCGCCGCCTGCTAGGTGGGCCTCCACTAAAAGGCTGGTACGCGTAGTGCGTGGTGCCCTGGGACGCAACACTGGCGCGGGCGACTTAGTGGTGTCGAGAGGTGTAAACCGCTTTCTGCGCAGAGGTCCTGGACAAGGGCAAGAACATACACCAACTCGCGACTTACGCATGTTTCACTTCCACCCCCCGAGTCCAAGCTCAGGCTCGAACTCTAGCGGCCCCACTCTGGCCGGCCAGCTAAGGCAAGCCAGAGGTGAGAGTCCTGGCCTTGGGGTCCACTTATCATTAGCAAAACAAACAAAAAATCTCATATTTCAGGTACAGTCAAGGTCTGGGACCCACGGCAGAGAGGCAAACCCGTTGCCAACATGCAGCCAGCGAACGGCGAGTCCAAGCGAGACTGCTGGACCGTGGCATTCGGCAACTCGTTCAATGACTCGGAGAGGATCGTCTGTGCTGGTTATGACAATGGGGACTTGAAGATGTTCGACTTGAGGACTATGTCGCTACGGTGGGAGTGCAACTTAAAGAATGGGGTAAGATTTAAATTGGCTATTTTCCTATTTGTTTGAAAATTGAGCAAAAGAATCCTGTAACTACACAGACAAAAATAAATTCTCTTGTTTAGCATCACCCCAACTCTAACTGTGGGTGTCGTAAAAAGTGACTAAGGGATAATCATCCAGGGAATGGCAGCAGCATTCATTTTGCGCTGTGCATACCAATTCACCTACGAAGTGTGGTGAGTATGGGATTAGGATTATTCCCGATAAGGGAAGGCCCATGTCAAGAATTGGGTTTTGTGGCTGTTGAGGTGAGGTCGACAAACAAGCCAATTAAGAGAATCGTGAGTCGGGATTTTTTCATACAAAAGATGTTACCGTATCCCTCTGCCAATTCGCAACCGATCGAAACAATTTTTGGCACGATAACTCTTCTTGACTAGATCTATGCCTAATATTCATTTTCTGGTTGGAATAATGCATTTAAAAAAAGATATGAGCGTCGCAAAATGACTAAAAATAATCAGCAAGTTTAGGCCCTGGTATCTTCTTAATATGACAATAATTTCAGCAAAACAGAAAATACGGGCATAGAATATTTTATTGGCTGCAAAATGATGCTACTATCAACAAATTTGGTAGAGATTTCGAACGGGGAACCTAGTAAACCCAGAACGCAAATTTTATACACGTTTCCAGTACCGAGCTACAACTGTCTCTTTCATGGCTGCGGGGTGAGGGCAGGAAGGGGGTGGCGATGCAGATTGACCCTCTGGCCCTCATTTAGCAAGTATACAAGGTCTCAATAATACCGAGTCTTTAATTTTTTACTTTGTTTTGATATGTTTTAAATTAAATAATTCATGTCTACGTAGATATGTTTTACTACTTGAACACTAGTCAAACTTTAATATGTAGTTTATTTTTGTACAATTTACTTAAGTAATTTAACATAGGCACCAAACCAACAGAAGATAGGCTAAATAAGGGATCATAACTCGTAATTCTAATTGAGTAGCCAAATTATTTATTTGGACTTGAATGAAGATAGGTACGTACCTACATATGTAAGTAGGTACTACAACAACCAATAGAAATAGAACACAACACGTTTGCAATATAAAATAATCACAATATAGCGGTAAAAGTTTTAATTGCACCATAGTATAGAGCAATATAAATCAATAATTTTCCTGCATGGATAAAGAAAATAAACCAATGATTACCACAGTGGCGGTTTTATTGCTAAATGTAGTTATTACTAGTTATTTTTACCAGGTATAGGTTAATTTTCAAGGTACTGCTTACTACTTACCCTATGTGGCGCTTTGCAATAAATTAGCAAATAGGTATCAAATTGGTATGACATAAGATGCGATTTGATTTATACCAGCTATTTCGACTGCATATGGTATGACTCGATAGCTCACATGGTCAGATGCGAGACTTTGAAACAAAGAGAGTGGAGTTCTATTCCTGCCAATACATATTTTGTTTTCTTTCAAAGTTTTGTATTTTTTTTCTTGCATCTTTTGTAACCCTATGTTGCGTATAAAATGTGTCATGATCATGAATGCACAAAATATTTTATCATTATTTGTAACAAAATAGGCAGAGGGAGGATTTTCAGATTTATTTTCTTTCAGCACAAGGAGTTTGGCCTTATCACACTAGCAGTTTGAGAGCGGATGCGGATCGGAGCGGGTGCGCAATGCACGGCAGATGTGCAGCGAATTTTCACCACCGATGCGCGACGTAGGCGCGGTGGATGCGCAGCGAATTTCTCGCGGACGTGCGGCGGATACCGTAGTTATTTGTATCAAAACAATGAAAATCCGTTCGCTACGCATCCGCCGCACGTCAGCTACGAATTTAATGCGCATTCGCTCCGCTCCGCATCCGCTCCCAAAACGCTAGTGTTATAGACTCTTATGTCTTGAAAAGTGTCTTTGGTTGGTATTTTGTTTTGTTTCTTCGATCAAAAAATGACGGGAAATGTCAGATAGAAAAAACTATTTGATCCATTTTTTACAAGTTGGCAAAAGTATGGATAGGACTTTTTATTTGGTAAACCTATAAAAAACAGAGATTCATGGTGTAAAAAAATAACAGCAAATATTTGAAGGGTTGAGTTCAATTCATAAAACTGAACAACTTTCCCCAAGAGACTCAGACCAAGAAAAGTAAAATGAAAAACTTTGGAACTCTCATGCTTACAAATGGCATGTAATTAGCCGTAAGTACTTATATAGCGTGTAATTTTATTAGTGGCGGAACCGTTAAGGGTGTGTTCTGTCAATGAAACTGAACAACTTTCCCCAAGGAACATAGGTCGAAATATGAAAAGAAAATTGGCCCTCCCTTACAAATTGAACCGTCCGGCCAACACACTTAATATGGGAAGACTAAATTTTTTTTTCGTATTTCGACCTATGTTTCTTGGGGAAAGTTGTTCAGATTCATTGACAGAACACACCCTTAACGGATCCGCCGCTAATAAAATTGCACCGTATATGTATGCGTTCACCTTTTTTTTTCTTATCTAGGTACTTACATCTTTATGTAATATAATAAAGAGGAAATATTTTGTTTTCATAGCATTTTTTTTATTAAATATACGAAACTAAAAGTTGAATAAAAAATTGATATTATGATTTAGAAACCTCGTAATACTCACTATTGAACGACATTAGACATTCATTCCAAAATAAACATATGTCTCAGATAATGTGATCCGTACAAAACGTAAAGTTGCAAAGCGTCTCGATTTTTCTGATGGGAAGTGAAGTTTTCTTTTAGTTTTGATTCGCTGGCAACATTGTCTGTGGACGCATCTGATTTCTGATTATATTCCAAAATTAAAGTCTTATCCATACTTTTCCAATAGCTGCATAGTAGATTTTTAGGGTGCCGTACCCAAAGGTAGGAAACGGAACCCTGTTACTGAGACATCGCTGTTTGTCCGTCTGTTCGTCTGTCAGCAGGCATTATTAAATAAATGGTAATAGGTAGAGAGTCGCAAATTTCACAGACGATAAATTTCTGTTGCCGCTATGTATAACAACAAATACAGGACATTTGATACAAATAAAAATACAGCTAGCCATACAAAAAGCGTCCTTTTTTATGCTTGATTTTATCTATTATGGTTAAAAGGCTGTATCTCATAAACAGTAACAGTTAGATAGTTGAAATTCTCACAACCATGTATTACTATTGCCCTATGACAACAAAAACTAAAAAATAGAGGGGCTCCCATACAACAAATGTGATATAAATGCTATTTTTAAACACAAAGGTACGGGACCCTTCGTGCGCAAGTCCGACTCGCACTTGTCCGATTTTTGTGAATCTGAAACGTCATCAGAGTGATTAGTTTAGATAATAAGTTGAATTGTACCCATTAGGATTTCTAATATTGCAAATAAAATCAAGAAATAGCTCACGCTCTGCCTACCCTGCAAGGAATGTAGGCGTGATGTGTGTAAAAGAAAATCAAAGAAAAAACTAATTTGTGTATAAAACGACCCCAGGATAGGTAAGGCGTCGTCGTGACTCGAAACCTGTACTCCCAATAAACCGTTGATCCCAGGCGGAGCGGCTTACATTTTACGCCACGCAGTTACTTGCACTTGGTAGTCAATTTTGTGAATAGTTGCAAAACGTAAATGTCATTGATCATATACAATGAGGGCAAGGGGGTAGCGGGAGGGTCCAGAGCGGGGCGGGAGGGATGCATAAATGAAATAGAAATATTTTTATCAACTGACAGTTCGCGAACTTTCAGGGCGGTATTGTAAAGTCTTAACCGTAATATGAAATATTAAATATGCTTCCCTGAACTAGACACACAGCGCCATCTAGACACGAAGCTTGTAGTGTTTGATATCTATTTTGTTTCAGGTTTGCTGTTGTGAGTTTGATCGCAAGGATATACCAATGAACAAACTGGTAGCAACCACCCTCGAAGGAAAATTCCATGTCTTTGATGTCAGAACACAGAATCCAGCTAAAGGTTTTGCTCAGGTAAATAATAATAACTGTGAGAAAGTTTTGAGTCACGGGTGGTTTTTTTATTTTGTTAGAAATAAGACTGCCGTGTAGTAGCGGCCAAGAATATTGCCACCCCTAGTCAACTCAGTGTATTGTAAAAGGCGACGTAGAGTTTTTGACCTCTGCTAAATATTTGTCGACTATGGTACCTACACTGCATGGTGGCTGTGCTGTTATACCACCTACAGAATTCCCAAAGAAGGTTGACGATAGGCAGGCGGCCGCTCATAAAACATAGCCAAATCATTTCGCTACATGATTTTGATTCTAACAAATCATGCTGCGCCAACCGCAACTAATTTGAGATAAGGGTAGAAAGATGAAGTTAGCAATAAGACCGCCTACCTGTAAACTGTGTTGTTCACAACATATTCACAGCTATCCAAAAAGCCTATACTTTGTTGGGTGATGGGTGTCACTATATAATGGACAGCTGTGAACTGCAAGACTTGGGCGATCAAACTTTCATCGTAATTGTGATGTTCCGCAGGGCGAGAGAAATGACAACACGTCCGTATCGTAGGCACCGTTTATTGGACTGATTTATTAGCCTACCCACTACACTCCTCCACACTTAATTTACAATTAACTTAAACTTAGAAATAACAATAAACGAACTTGTAGCAACGGAAAATAGAATAACAAACTTAAAAACTACACCTTATAATTAACAGTTTTAAGGCGGCACTTCCTCACAGGCCGGGATTGGGGCGATGACACGGTAGGCGAGGCAAATTGCCATTCTGGCGACGATGGCTCTCTTGAACCAACGGAATGAGGAGACTCTGCTTCTACAGTTACTACCCCTTGCTGGCGCGGCGACCCCGCCGCACCCGGCGAGCCCCCCGACCCCTCCGCCACTGATACAGCTTCAACATCCGTATCTCCCGGAGAATCTGTACTAGACTGCTGACCTTGAGGTGTGTTGTAAACAACTGACAAACGTCTGTCGGCAGTACGCTTCCGCAGTTGATCAATGTGACGATGAACCGATTGCCCGTCCTCACCCCATCCTCGTATGTAACTTAAAACTTTTGATAATTCTGGGTCACGCGCTGTAATTCGTTTAATTTCTACACTATCTAATAACAATTCTTGTTGCACGTAGTGTAGGTATGTTTGCTCCGGTAGCATAGGAACCTGTTTGTTACCCGACGAGACAGGCAGGCGCGACAATCCGTCCGCTCCGTTTTGATCCGTGCGCACGAATTCAATATCGAATGAGTAGGCTGACAATATTATCGCCCACCTCGTCATGCGACTCGCTGCCATCGTAGGAATACCTTTATTCGGACCGAATATTGACACTAGCGGTTTGTGATCAGTGCGTAAAGTGAAATGCCTTCCGTATAAATATTGGTGAAATTTGTTCACACAAAATATGATAGCTAACGCTTCCCTGTGGATTTGCGAATAATTTTTCTCTGCCTCGGTCAGAGTTCGTGACACGTATGCAATAGGACGCTCCTGTTGGTCGTCCTCGCTAAACTGACTAAGTACGCCCCCTACACCCCGGGAACTTGCGTCACATGTTAAGTACAGCTGTTTGTTGGGTTCGTAATGAGCTAATGCACTTGTACTTGTCAATAACTTTTTAATTTCTATAAATGTATCTTGACAGTCTTGTGACCACCCCCATTGTTTGTCCTTTTTTAATAAATCATATAACGGTACCAATTTTTCACTCATGTTCCGAATGAATTTCCTGTAAAAATTCAAAATACCTAAAAATGACCGTAACTCCGAAACGTTAGAAGGTCTAGGCATCCCTAAAATAGCTTCTATTTTATCCGGGTCTGTCTTAACCCCATTTTTACTCAAAATGAACCCCAAATATTTTATTTCATCTACCAGGAACACACATTTGTTAGTTTTCAGTTTTAGGCCGTTTTCATGCAACTTACGAAAGACCGCCTCTAAAGCTAACAGATGTTCTTGTTTACTCCTCCCACCTATGATGACGTCATCCAAAAATACCTCCACGTTAGGAATTCCCTTGAGCAAAGTACACATTATTCTTTGAAATATTCCTGGGCTCGATGATAAGCCGTACACTAATCGATTATACCTATATAATCCTCGGTGTGTATTTATAACTGTATACTGTTTCGAATCGTCAAGTTCTATCTGGTTGTACGCTTGTGATAGGTCTATCTTAGAAAAAATATTGGGCTCCGCTCATGTTTACCATTACGTCATCAATACGGGGCAAAGGATAGCGATCAACGTGTAAGGCCGGGTTTAGGGTACCTTTGTAGTCAGCACAGATTCTCAGGGTTCCGTCGGATTTATTTACCGGTACCAGCGGAGAAGCCCAGTCGGACGACTCGACGGGCTCGACGATGCCGTCGCGCAGCATCTTGTCCAATTCCTCGTCGATGCGCTCACGAAGGGCATAGGGCACCGGTCGCGCCCGGTGGAACACTGGAGTCGCCCCCTCGCGCACACGGAGAGTAGCCTTGCCACCCGTGTACCGCCCCAAACCGCCACTGAATAGCTCCTTATACCTGGAAATTAAATCATCGATATCTTTAGATAAATTCTTTTGTTCTACACGAATTTTATTACATAGGACCGAGTTTTTTATACCTAACTCAGCTATCCATTGTCTCCCCAACAATGAGGTGGTACCGCCGTCAACAATAAATAACTCTAAACGTTTACTTATTTTACCATATGAAACCACCGGTTTAATAAACCCTATTGGGTGGGCTACTGAACCATCAAAAAAAATTAAATACCAAGTCACTATTTTCTATTGGAATGTCACTGAAAAATCGTTCGTATGTGTCCATACTTATACATGACGCGGCCGTACCGGAGTCTAGTTCCATAGGGATAATTACGTTTTGAACGTTAATTGGTAAACTCACCGCCGGGTAATCGTTCAGACACATATGGTGAAAATCTTCATGCTGTTGGTTGTCTTCTTCTCCTTCTTCTCTCGCGTCTCCGAAATACATTTTCGCCTGCACATTTCTCGCACCCCTTTGACCGCTTCCGCCTGCAGGACTCCCTTGCTCTCGGTCTGGACAAACCCGACGAAGGTGCCCAACCCCTCGGCACCAGCTACACACGTAGTCTCGGAAACGACACATGGATGTGTCGTGGTCCACCGCTCCACAACCCGTGCACCGATGGCGCCGATCAGCTCCCGGTCCGCCGCCACCGCTTGATGACCAGCCACGCCTAGCTGGCGCCGTTGATCTGCCCGCGCCGCGGCCACCCCGCGCGGCCGGCCGCCGCACCCCGCCGCTTCCACTGTTGCCGTGGAAAAGCGCATGTACCGCCTGACTGCTCTCCGCCGGGATCCTCTTATCCTCGACTGCAGCTGCATCCCGCTCCGCTGCTTCAAGTGACGTTGCTAATTTAACAGCTTCCGCGTAGGTGACCGTGTCCTTTTCCGCAAACAACCGCTGCCGTATGACGTCACTGTGTAAACCACATATGAACTGATCGCGAAGATTGTCGTTCAAATTCGTTCCGAACTTGCAATGACGGGCCAATTTTTTTAATTCAGCACAGTATTCTGATAAATTCTCTTCCTTCGTTTGTCTCCTTTGACGAAATCGGTACCTCTCGGCGAGCGCAGACGGTGCCGGTTCCAAGTGATTACATAACAGGGCTACCGCGTCTTTGTATGTTAAATCCTTAGGTTTCTTTGGATCAGCAAATTCACCAAGAGCTCGTATGTTTCATCACCCATCAGGGCAATTAAGGAAGGCAATTTTAACTCTTCTTTGATCGTATTAACAAGAAAATACATTTCGAGTCGGTCCACATATGACGACCACGTGCCATTTTTAATGTCGAAACTTCCAACTTTTCCGACCGACATTGCACTAAGTTCACTATTTTACAGTTCCGTAACATATAAAATGAGTCCATTAATTATTTTGCCGATTAAACCACCTCGATCGCCACTGTGATGTTCCGCAGGGCGAGAGAAATGACAACACGTCCGTATCGTAGGCACCGTTTATTGGACTGATTTATTAGCCTACCCACTACAGTAATTTTGTCTTTTGATTTCCAGGTTTTGAATAATTGTTCCAAGAGTGGAACTATTTGGGTGGCGCGCCACCTCCCACAAAACAGGGACATATTCATCACCTGCGCTGGGAATGGGCATGTCTCTCTTTGGAAATAGTAAGTATCTTGAACTTATGTGTTTCTATTTCTTTCTGCGGTAGAATGCCAAGTTAAACCTACTTTCTAACTAAAAAATAAATTCACTACTAGTCTTGCTCAAATTATGTAGTTACACTTTCTAACTGAGAAACAAGTTTTTAAATTGGACCAGGCATTTTGGATATTATGTATTACATACAACAAAAACAAATACGCGCTCTAGAATCGGCCTGGCACCGGTAGATCAGTTGGCAGAGCAGTCAAGTGGACGGTACCACACGGTCCCGGGTTTCGTCTTGGCTGATGCTAACGAACGAATTTTTATATCCGACGCTAATGTATAGTATTTTTTTCATTGTTGTATTTTCCTTCGGCAGCGAATACCCCGAGCAGCGATTCCGCACCGACGACAAGGGCGCGGCAGTCGGCGTCCCGGGCAAGGTGAAACGTCTTCAGCGCATGGTAGTCAGCACCCAGCCTATCAACGCCTGGGAGTGGAATAGGGACCATACCGGGCTTGCTGTGGCCACCGCTTACGACCAGTGCATTCGGGTTTTAATCACTACTAAGCTCAACTTGCAGTGAAATAGGCACAACTCTCAATAAAGCAAATTCAACTTACTGTGGCCAAAAATTTACTGCTTGATATAAAGGACATTTGAAACGCCTGCAGCGCATGGTAGTCAGCACCCAGCCGATCAACGCCTGGGAGTGGAATAGGGACCATACCGGGCTCGCTGTGGCCACTGCTTACGACCAGTGCATTCGGGTTCTGATCACTACTAAGCTCAACTTGCAGTGAAATAGGCACAACTCTCAGTAAAGCAAATTCAACTTACTGTGGCCAAAAAGTTACTGCTTGATATAAATAACAGATATCTAGCGACTTTAACATATGGTAGTCAGCACCCAGCCGATAAACGCATGGGAGTGGAATAGGGACCACACAGGGCTCGCTGTGGCCACTGCTTACGACCAGTGTATTCGGGTGCTAATCACTACTAAGCTCAACTTGCAGTGAGCTAAATTCGACATTCATTGAGCCGAATTGAAGTTGCAGTGAACCAAAAGCTACTTATTAATATAAATAACAGATATGTAGCGACTTTAACGTATGGTAGTCAGCACCCAGCCGATAAACGCATGAGAGTGGAATAGGGACCACACAGGGCTCGCTGTGGCCACCGCTTACGACCAATGCATTCGGGTTCTAATCACTACTAAGCTCAACTTGCAGTGAAATAGGCACAACTCTCAGTAAAGCTAATTCAACTTGTGGCCAAAAATTTACTACTTGATATAAAGGACATTTGAAACGCCTGCAGCGCATGGTAGTCAGCACCCAGTCGATAAACGCATGGGAGTCGAATAGGGACCATACCGGGCTCGCTTTGGCCACTGCTTACGACCAGTAAAGCAAATTCAACTTACTGTGACCAAAAAGTTACTGCTTGATATAAAGGACATTTGAAACGCCTGCAGCGCATGGTAGTCAGCACCCAGCCGAGCAACGCCTGGGAGTGGAATAGGGACCACACATGGCTCGCTGTGGCCACCGCTTACGACCAGTGTATTCGGATTCTGATTACTACTAAGCTCAATTTGCAGTGAATCAATAGCGACTAGTCTAATAATACGGGGTGTTAGGGACGGTGTAACGAAAACTTTGCCGGCGTGATCAGACCATCAAACTGAACAACTTTTACTATGGAGCCAATGGTGGGAAACGAAAAAAAAAATCCGGCCTCCCATACAAAATTCACGATCAGCTGACTGATTTTGTATGGGAGACCCGAAAAAAATTTTCGTTTCCCACCATTGGCTCCATAGTAAAAGTTGTTCAGTTTGATGGTCTGATCACGCCTGCAAAGTTTTCGTTACACTGTCCCTAACACCCTGTATATTGAACTCTATAGCTAGTAGTGCTAGTATCATCCATTGGACTGTGAACTGGTGCATCTCCTGGACTTGGCTGGAATGAGCTTGAGGTTGTCGCTCAAGATCGAGACTAGTGGAGAATTCTTCTGCGAGCCCTATGTCCCTAATTTTTTAATTGAACTACTCTCGACTCTTACTAATAGTTGTACCAACCAAGTGAACGAACATGTTGTGAAATGGGCTTGTTTTTTTTTTTACTTTTATTTTATGTGCCTTGATTACCTGTACAGATTAAAATTATGGAATTCGTTGAAGGTCTAGGATATGGATATTGTTTGTTTAGAGTTAATTGTAAATGAATATTGAGGATGTCTAGTCTTAATGTTAGTGTTGCTTGAACTATTCCATAACATAATGTAAAATTCATGTAAGTAGATATGGGAGGATTTTACCAGAGAATATTTATTTTTATGCAATATCGTGAATGAGTCTTGGCTTGGCAATAAATGTTTGAATTTTATTCGCCTTTTTATTTGCTCATTTGACTGCTATACCATACCTGATACCTGCTGATACCATAGTCATAAAATCACATGACTTTTGGATATGATATGATAAACCACTGATCGTATACCGGAAGTAACAAAAAGGGTATAACAAGCCGAAAGGAGGTGAAGGTATGAAATTGAACAAGTTTCCCCATTGAACATGGATCGAAATATGAAAAAATAATAGGCCCTCTCATATAAAATCCTCCTTTCTGCTTGTACCCTTTCTGTTACTCCCTGTATAGATGTAGGCCGCCTAAGGTCTGCAGATGCGATTTCTATGTGAGTGTAGTCACATATTATGTAACTTAAGTACTAAAAGACTTGGTAAATACAGGGTGTTAGGAAAAGTACTGCGTTCCTTTTGAGGGATGAACCAGCCTATGAAACTGAACAACTTTCCCCAAGAAACATAGGTTGAAATATGGAAAGAATTTTTGCCTTTTTGGACCTCCCATACTAAGTGTGTCGGCCGGCCGGGTCAGTTTGTATGGGAAGGCCAATTTTTTTTTCATATATTGACCTATGTTTCATGGGGAAAGTTGTTCAGTTTAATGAACTGGTTCATCCCTCGAAAGGAACGCAGTACTTTTCCTAACACCCTGTATAAGGTTAATAAAATTATAAATAACACAACGGTATAAATTTTCCAACTCAAAAGAGCGCATTTATTATCCTAGCACTTAATATAAATAAAATTCAGTTCTTAGTAACCACTAATAAATGTTAGAACATGTTGATTATAATTACACTCCAAACTAAATTCATAGTAAACAAAATGCCATACGTGATTTCTAAAACTTCAGTCTGGAGTGCAGAACTGACAAGCATTCACTATCTCATTCTAATCAAAATAATGCTAGAGCAGTAGGAGTTGACGACTTCTGCAGGAATATAAAGGAAATAATATGTTACTGCCTTAACCCTAAGGTTACTGCTCTTTGCCCAATGAATTTAGATTCTAGAGGACAAATACAAATGCACGAGCACTGTCCATCTTAAACTGCGCGCGAGGTATTATATTATACTTAATAACTTAGGTTGGTCATCTGACAAAAATACATTTTCTAAAGGCGGGTATTCATCAGATACAAAAGTTCCTTAATAAATGTCCCCAATGAAAACGCATTTATACAATGTTTCGGAACAAAGTTCCCAACAAAGGTGCTTCACTGTGAACTTTGTGTCAGAAACATTATATCTGATACAAAGTTTCGGGGATTTTGTCCCCAATGATTATCCGCCTTTATACGACCAGCTTAACCAAAAATCTCGAGCTTTTTCCACAATTATTTTCCAAAATATTGGAAAGGCGTCAACCCCTACATTAACATTCAGAAACACGTTAACAACGCAAAATTTACATACAAGGGGTGTTATCAAAGCGGTGTCAATATGTATAGGTATAGAGGTCAATTAGAGAAATAAATTATCTAAAACTTACCTTAAATTTGTGCTGTCCCTTTCCGTCAAACAGGTTTAGAATAGGATAGGAAATATCTAAGTCTTGTCATGTTTTAATATGACAACGGATTCTAGTTAATTTAGTCGGCATATTGTTTTCATCGTCACCTAATTTTGACAGATACCACGCATTTTACGCCAAATAAAAAGACACTTTTAGTCGTGATCATCTCCTGTCTTCTTCTCAACCTATGACAGAAAGTGACAGCGCTAATTTAAGGTTTAGAGAATTTATTTCTCGAATTAACATCGTAGGTAAATGATGATGACAAAAGCTGGATCGCTTTTACTGTTAACTGCCTTCAATTATGTACAAACGAGGGAAAAAATGAGTTAAATGAAAAAATATTACTCAATGACCGACCAATATCGAATATGAACTTTGCTCCACAAAATAAGAGTTACTTCGTAATTTTTTTTAACAGTGTATTTTCTGGGAATACGAATATTTTAAACATTTCAGCGGTCTCCAAATGCAAAGGCTTTATTTTTACGTGTAACCACTAACTAGTGAATTCGAATTGTACAAAAACTAAACTCCATCACTGCGAACTAACGACCACTACCTACTCTAGAAAACTTATTTATTTTTTACAACATTTTTATTCGACACAAGAAACGTAAATTTCTTTTTAAGCACTCACAATTAATACTTTCACACATAATGGTTACTTTACCGGGTCTTATCTTACGTCGGGTTCCACATAAATCGCTTATTTACCTTAAAACAACTATCGCGATAAGACCCGGTAAAGTAAACGTCATGTGTGAACGTATGGTTCGTTAAAGACAGTGCCAAATTGTTATTTTCTACCAAAATTAGAATACTAAATTATAAGGTGCCTCGGCAGTTTTGTATTCCATCGCATTTTTTTAAATGTTAGCCAAGAGTTATTACAAAATATTTATATTCTGAGATCGACAGCTAAGTTAAACAATCTGTATTAGATTAGCAAACATAAAACGACTCGCAACTGAACGAAACTTTTTAGACCAAAAAGCGACAGTTGTATGAAAAGGGTGTAAAGGTAGGTACTTAGCTTACATTTAATGCATTACAATATACATGGCATATTATATCACGCGCGTGATAACCGTCGTACAATCTAGAATATTCTAGAACAAGCCAGGTTTAGGACATGAGCATCGGGCAAATTGAGCCCCGAGCGTGAGGGCTAGAGATGGGATTCTACCCAGGTAAATACCCAGATTTGGGTATATACCCATTTTTACCCGTTTTTTCCTACCCGAATTAGTTTTTACCCGGGTAAATACCCGTATATAAGTTTCATATCTATTACAGCTTTTAAGGTACGTGTTTTGCAAAAGAATTCGTACTAGGTTACAAAAACACTTATTATGTACCCGTGCAATGTAAAGAAGATTTTTTTTACGTATTTTACGATTAAGTTTGAAAGATATCGTCATTCGTTTATTGCTTTTAATGTCGGTATTGTCGTGCATTACTTAGACCATGTTCATAGATGCGACTTTTTTTGTCCCGCGAACCTCTCGTTCTTTTCCTCGTGTGTAAAAGGGACTTCCGATAACTCCCCGGCCAAATTCTTCTCAGTGTGAATGCGCGGTCACAGTGCTCAGCTCAGATCATGAAACTGAACGATTTTTACATGGTGGGTCGTAAGTATTTGTAAGTGGGTTCGTTTGTGTTTGTTGGGCGGGTCGTACATGTTTTTTGGGTCGTAAGGGTTTGTTCGGTGGGTTGTTAGGATTTGTTGGGTCGTAAAGGTTTGTTGGCTCGTCAGGGTTTCTTGAGTGGGTCGTGAGTGTTTGTTGGCTCGTAAGGATATGCTGGGTGGGTCGTTAGTGTTTAGTGTGTCTTAAGGGTTTGTTGGGTCGTAAGGATTTCTTGAGTAGGTCGTGAGTGTTTGTTGGCTTGTAAGGGTATGCTGGATGAGTCGTTAGTGTTTGGTGGGTCTTAAGGGTTTGTTGGGTGGATCGTTAGTATTTGTTGGGTCGTAAGGATTTGTAGTTGGGGTTGTGGTTGTTTTCGAGACGTAAGGATGCTTGGTGGCTCGTTTATATATGTTGGTACGTTAGGGTTTGTTAGGCGGTTCGTTAGGGTCGTTTGCTAGGGTCGAAGGGTTTTTGGGTTGTAAGGGTTTGCTGGATGGGTCGTTAGTGTTTTCTAAGTCGTAAGGGTTTATTGGGTTGTAAGAGTTTGTTTGCTGGGTCGTAAGGGTTAATTGGGTCGTAAAAGTTTGTTAGGCCGTGGGTTTGTTTGATCGTAAGGGTTTGTTGGATGGGTCGTTAGGGTTAATTGGGTCGTTAGGGTTGGTTGGGCGGTTCGTTAGTGTTTGCTGGGTCGAAAAGGTTTGTTGGCTTGGTCGTTAGTGTTTGTTGGGTCGTTAGGATTTGTTGGGGGGGTTTTAGTGTTTTCTGGGTCGTAAGGGTTTATTGTTCCGTAAGGGTTTGTTGGATTGATTGTTAGTGTTTGACCAACCGACCCAATCTTTAGGGTTTGTAGGTAGGCTCTTTGGTGTATGTTGGTTCGGTAGGGTTTGTTGTGTAGGTGGTTAGTGTTTGCTGGGTCGTAAGAGTTTGTTGGGTCACAAGGGTTCGTTAAGATGCCGTTAGTGTTTACTGGGAAGTAAGGGTTACTTGTGCGATTTGTTAAGGTTAGTTGGGTCATACGGTTACTGGATGGGTCGGTAGTGCTTTCAAGGTCGTTAGGGATTATTGTCCTGAGCCCGAGCCACGTTTAGAGTAGTAACACAAATTGTCATTAAAAGAGAAAAAATGCATTAGAAATTATCTCTTTTTAAGTTTGAATTAGAATGTGACTTTCTTAAAGAGAATCTTGTAAATTCCTATTGAGAAATAAATTATTGAATTTTGCATTTTGAATTGGGTGAGGTTTTAATTTTTCGTGTTTGTTGTCGTAAGAAGTGGGTCGTTTGTATTTGTTTCCCCATCCAAACAAACTTTACGACCAAAAAATACTAACGAACCAACCTACAAAAGCTTATAATAAATATCCTGAACGAGGCGCCATCTAGCCCCAAACTAAGCAAAGCTAGCAAAATGGGAACAAGATCACTGATATTAGTACTGATATACTATTTTGTAAATAAATCTATATTTATACATAGAAAAAACCCAGACTCAACACAAATACTTAAAAAACCTTAACAAATATTTGTGTCCGGGTGGATCAAACCCACTATTTGAGCATGGCGGGCAAGGGTACTATCCAGTACGCTATCTGGATTTTGGATCATAGTCGTCGTAATGACCCAACAAATCCCCAATATTCAATCCTTTATGACCCAACAAACACTAACGACTTACCCAATAAACCTTTACGAGCCAGCAAACCGTAGCGACCAACCTAGCAAACCATAACGTTTTTTTGTTTTTTTATCTATGATGGGCTTACTCTTGACCCCAATTTACCCTAGAGCAGAGATGGAATCTACGGTGGAGCGAGCTTGCCCAGAAGATGCCTATTCACTCTAGACTTAAAGAGATTCAAGTTATATGCACTCGGAAATACAGACGCAGGCAGGGAATTCCATTCTTTAGCCGTGCGCATAATGAAAGATGATTTGAAGCGCTTAGTGCGTAATGTGGGTATATCAACTAAGAACGGATGGTAGCCGGACGTGCGTCTGGATGTCCGATGGAAGAAAGGAGACGGTGGTATGAGCTCATGCAGCTCACGCGCACACTCTCCGAAGTACAATCTGTAGAAGACCGATAGGCAAGCAACCTTGCGGCGGTGAGCCAGGCTGTGAAGCTTGGTCGCCACCAGTTTTTTATCGCCTATTAATCTCTTGGCTCTGCGTTCCACCGAATCCAGTGCAGCAAGTTGGTATTTAGCCGAGCCATCCCAAAGGTGACAGCAGTACTCCATGCAAGATCGGACTTGAGCTTTATAAAGAGTTAGAAGCTGTTCAGGCGTGAAGTACCGCTTGACTTTATTCAGGACGCCCAACTGTCTAGCTGCAATTTGATTCACCAAACAAACCCTTATGACACAAGAACCACCAACGAATCGACCTACAATCCCTCACGATGCAGCAAACACTAACGACCCAACCTACAAACCCTCAAGAACCAGCAAACCTCAACGACCCAATTTGCAAACCTTTATGACCCAACATACACTAACGACCCACCCAACAAACCTCAATGACCCAATTTGCAAAACTCTATGACCCAACATACACTACCGACCCACCGAATAAATTCTTACGACCCAGCAAACCCTAATGACTCACCCAACAAACCATTACGACCCAACCTACAAAGTTGTAGTACAAACCCTTACGCCTCAACAAGCACTAAAGACCCACATAAAAAACCATAAAGACCCAACAAACACTAAGCTAGAACAACTAACTGGAGACAAGAGCGGGGCTTGACTGATGCGAAACTGTCCGCTACTGCGACGGGCGCGAGCTTACGAAACGTTGCGGGTACTCTTATGTGTAAGCTACGGTGGCGTACGAGAAGTTAAACCACCACACATGAAGTCATAGCATGCGCGTATGCATCCACGCCTGACAACTTATAGGTCATTTTCCTAGATTTATTCTAGTGAAATGTCAAATTTGTTCGTTTGTTTTGCAGAATGAGATGACGATTGATCAATGCGTATTCGTTATCCGTTTAAGTGGTTTCGTTTTCGCGGTTTTCCTGTGACATATAGATTCTAAATGTATAGGTAGGTTTACATTACTTCATATTTTAAGAAAAAAATTGAAATAGAACGCCTTATAACAAAATTCTATAATTTTATAGTTCTTACCCATGCTTTTGGGTAAATACCCGGTAAAAACGGGTAAAAAAGGTAAATACCCAATTTACCCGTTTTTTCCCACCCGGGTATTTACCCACCGCCCATCTCTAGTGAGGGCTCATGCTTAGACTGGCTGACTTATGAAATTACTCTTACTGACCAGCGAACTTGACCTATCAAACGCAAATACCGTATGGCTCAAATCGTCCTGGTCAGTGCATAGTTTTTGTACGTCGTCCAGCCTAACTATGAGCTCCCATGTAAAGGCTAATACCCTTAATGCTCACGGTTTTTATCTTCGACGTAGCATTTATCATTACGTTGTTTTGTCTCACTTTCGCTTAACTACAAACATAACATAACATTACAAGAAACATATTCGAACTTTCTGTAACATAGTGTTACGTATATTTAAGTCTATTTTTACAAAGCTAGAAATCACAATATGTCTAACCATTTTTAATCGACTTTATTGATTGGTTGATCTGTGTAAAAATTTTAATGGTTCTTAAAATTCACGTAACACTATGTTTAAGACTTTTGCTGCTAACAAAATGAACCTAATATAACCCCTAGCTGGCCTTACAATACAACTACGCTAAAGGCTCGCTTACTTCTATTATTCCCACACGCTTACGAATCAAACATAAATTACGTATAACATCTACAAAATAAGGACGTGTGTTTTATTTACATATTCTTCGCAAAACACTGTTCCATCAAATCATTGTTTTGCATTGTGAACGTAAAACATTTTTATTTCTATTATTTATTTTGTTGGTATTTAACTGATATTTGTTACACTTAGTTTTAAAATTATAATCAAGCAACAAACAAGTGCCTATTTTATTTCAAAGTAAATTAGCTAAAATCATTCACTCTTTCCATTCACAATCAGTATTCAATCACAAATATAATTAAAACCAAAAACAGCAATATACAAGGCGTTAAATATTTTTTTGTAGTTTAATCATTCATTTTAACTTATCTTTACACGTTCCGACAATAACAAATAAATAATCTAGTTAGTCAAACGCTTTTATAATATCTTAACATAGACATGTAACACATTTTTATAATGTGATATTTCAGGGTGCAACAAACAAGCAGTCACAAGCTTGTGAACTCGTTTTTGAACCACCCTGTATACACGAAAGCTTTTTCAGTCACATCCACATGTTTCCTCAATCATACACATCAAAATATTCAAATGAAAAAACTGAATATTGTCAAGTGTCCTTTTCTGAAAAAGCCCCGTGTCTTAATTATGTGCCTTCAAAATATAATAGGTATAGGTTTCATATTTATTAAGTTTATTATCCATAATACATATCGGTAGATGTATATTTCATTGTACCACAGTATTTGATTGTTAAAAATGAAACTTACATAGGAATCAAATAATTTGCTTCACTTAAATCACATGAAACCGTCATATTGATAAGCCGTAGTGAGATTCCACTTTTATAAGCTTTATAATTAAACATGAAACTAAATATCTTTTGGATATTTTATTAGCTAATGCTAAAGAAAATCATCCCTTTTAGTATCTTTCAAAAACTTAAGTTTTAGTAGGTATTATCCCTCATATATATTATCATCATTATTATAATTATGATTTCGTACATCATAACACTATCGGTACGGTCAACAAAAGCATAAGCGTAAACAAACGTGTTTTTTTCTGGACCGTACATTAAAAGCCTTTATGTTTACAAAATACACACTAAAATTCACATAGTGTATCTGTGTAGCTGACAAAAAATTAAGTCATAAACAGATTTAGTTTCACAAACAATATTTTTATGTATTTTCTTATAGCTACAAATCTGCAGGATCATTTGTATGTAGTCAATCTGAGACGAGCTAACGTCGGACACGAAAAGCTATGATAGGTTTAATCCTAAAGTTATGTATAGCTAGTGCTATATGTCATTACAAAATGGTAGTTGTTGTATGTTGAATGCCTCTTTTAGTCGATTGCACTTACACGCAGGGAGCCTCGTCTACCTGGAAAGATAGATTTCTTTTACTTTTACATTTGTCTTATTTTTATATCTAGAATATTATATTTGAGTGCAAGATGTGGAATGAGATATGTTCGTGTGCGAGATGTGTTATGAAAAAAAAATGAAAAAATGAAAAATGTTTTATGTCATATTGCTTTACACAGACCTTTTGCAGTTTTATTATTATGTATAGTGTATGTGTATTGTATTTGATTCTTCTCTTCCTCGGGTAACAAATTTAATAAAGTAAAAGTCAATTCAAACTAAGAAACTCGCTAGGCTTGCCTATGACCATACAATAATAATTTTGTCTTAGTGTATAGGTACTACTGCACAGATTATGTTCTACCTATATCTATGTACAGACAGTTTATGTACGAGATGTTTTATGTTTATGTGAGGCATGTGTTATGTTCATTTACAGAATGTTATGTTTGTGTGCGAGATGTTATGTTAGCTTATGTATGGGTTGCCTTATGTTCATATGCGGCAAATGTTAAGTCCTTATGCGGGATAGGTTATGTTTACGTGTTATCTGATATATTTGCTGGTGTGTGGGATTTGTCTACCTGGTGGGTGGTACCAACCGGCTCAGTCGAAGTCGTCTTGGAAGATGAGGCGTTCGTAACCCGGCCCGATATGTTATATTTATGCGCGAAATGTTTTGTTTACGTACGGGATGTGTTATGTTTATGTGCAGGCCTTTTTTGTTCTTGTGCGCGATAGGTTATGTTTAAGTGTTAGGTATCTACCGGGAGTAACGGAAAGGGTATAACAAGCCGAAAGGAGGTGAAGGTACTCATAAAACTAAACAACTTTCCCCAAGGAACATGGGTCGAAATATGAAAAAAAATATGGACTTCCCATACAAAATTGCCGATCAGCTAATTAATTTACTATGGGAGGTCCAATTTTTTTTTTCATATTTCGATTCATGTTCCATGGGGAAAGTTGTTCAGTTTCATGAGTACCTTGACCTACTTTCGGCTTGTTATACCCTTTCCGTTACTCCTGGTATAATGTCAGCTCGTCAAGATGTATTGGATCTGTATAGTTACCTGGTGGTGGGTGCCGGCTCAGTCGAGGTTGTCCTGGAAGATGAGTCGCACGTATCCCGGCGTGCCCTGCAGCGGCGACGCGCAGAACGGACAGATCGCGTGGAAGCCGTTCGTGCCGTGCGGGATGTCCACCGATGCCCAGTATCTAGAAAACAAAAACAATCATTAAAATTTCCATTCATCTAGCGGGTTTTCGAGTGGAGGCCACTGACTTGAAGAGGGCGGCTGCCGGCGGCAGGTATTAGCGCTGGATGTCAAAAACGATGAATCAAGACGTGTGATATTATGATCTTTCCGACCGATTTCAGCCATGGCGACCACTTCTACTCCTATTCTGTTATGTATTAGTATGGCTATTCAAGCCAACTTTGGCTGTTAGCTTCGGTGTACAGTGTAGGCAGTGTAATGTTATGTAATGTCAGTGTAATGTCCGTTTTTCACCAAGCATGCTGAAAATTTAGCCTGATGATCAGTGTTAGCAGTTGACTGCTATATGCCGAAGAGTAGCTGCCCGCTCGCTATAACCTGAAGTGATGTCACACCTCGGACACTCCCATACAACGGGCTCGTTATAGACAACTGTCATTTTTACTTGTGTATGTGTGCGTGACGACAGGCGTGTGAGTGCAGGGTTGACATTCGTTTTGTTTTGATACACCTGATGACTACGTACAGTATCTACCAAAGAGGATGTAATAAATAAATAATTTAAATTTTTCCAATAATTTTATTATGAAAGATATCCATCCGAGACTCTAAGGCGAACTCAATTCAATGTTCGCGCCTTTTTTTATAGATATGAATATGGCACCTCCTTCGTTTCAGTCTAATACAAGAAACTACGATGAAACCTTCTTGGATAAAACGAACATGCAACAAGTCCAGCGCCATACCTAGCACTTTGGTTTACTTAAGTCTTTACTAATTTTTTGACATTTCGCGGGCGGGGGCGGGTAAGCGGCGCTGGTGAGGGGGGGTGAGTGTCCGTTCTGTATGTAGTACTATACTACATACTATTGTCTATTCTGTGGTGATGTAGTGTATAGTATATAACTGACTTGACGGTCCGCTCGGAGGCCATGTGTCCGCACGGGTTGAAGGCGTAGGTGGGCGGCCCGGCGTCCACGTAGAACGCGGGTTCGATGCCCATGCACACTATCTCTGCTACAGACAGTATATAACCTGAAGTGATGTAGTGTATAGTATAACTGACTTGACGGTCCGCTCGGAGGCCATGTGTCCGCACGGGTTGAAGGCGTAGGTGGGCGGCCCGGCGTCCACGTAGAACGCGGGTTCGATGCCCATGCACACTATCTCTGCTACAGACAGTATATAACCTGAAGTGGTGTAGTGTATAGTATATAACTGACTTGACGGTCCGCTCGGAGGCCATGTGTCCGCACGGGTTGAAGGCGTAGGTGGGCGGCCCGGCGTCCACGTAGAACGCGGGTTCGATGCCCATGCACACTATCTCTGCTACAGACAGTATATAACCTGAAGTGATGTAGTGTATAGTATAACTGACTTGACGGTCCGCTCGGAGGCCATGTGTCCGCACGGGTTGAAGGCGTAGGTGGGCGGCCCGGCGTCCACGTAGAACGCGGGTTCGATGCCCATGCACACTATCTCTGCTACAGACAGTATATAACCTGAAGTGATGTAGTGTATAGTATAACTGACTTGACGGTCCGCTCGGAGGCCATGTGTCCGCACGGGTTGAAGGCGTAGGTGGGCGGCCCGGCGTCCACGTAGAACGCGGGTTCGATGCCCATGCACACTATCTCTGCTACAGACAGTATATAACCTGAAGTGATGTAGTGTATACTATGACTGACTTGACGGTCCGCTCGGAGGCCATGTGTCCGCACGGGTTGAAGGCGTAGGTGGGCGGCCCCGCGTCCACGTAGAACGCGGGTTCGATGCCCATGCACACTATCTCTGCTACAGACAGTATATAACCTGAAGTGGTGTAGTGTATACTATAACTGACTTGACGGTCCGCTCGGAGGCCATGTGTCCGCACGGGTTGAAGGCGTAGGTGGGCGGCCCCGCGTCCACGTAGAACGCGGGTTCGATGCCCATGCACACTATCTCTGCTACAGACAGTATATAACCTGATGTAGTGTATAGTATAACTGACTTGACGGTCCGCTCGGAGGCCATGTGTCCGCACGGGTTGAAGGCGTAGGTGGGCGGCCCGGCGTCCACGTAGAACGCGGGTTCGATGCCCATGCACACTATCTCTGCTACAGACAGTATATAACCTGAAGTGATGTAGTGTATAGTATGACTCACTTGACGGTCCGCTCGGAGGCCATGTGTCCGCACGGGTTGAAGGCGTAGGTGGGCGGCCCGGCGTCCACGTAGAACGCGGGTTCGATGCCCATGCACACTATCTCTGCTACAGACAGTATATAACCTGAAGTGATGTAGTGTATAGTATAACTGACTTGACGGTCCGCTCGGAGGCCATGTGTCCGCACGGGTTGAAGGCGTAGGTGGGCGGCCCGGCGTCCACATAGAACGCGGGTTCGATGCCCATGCACACTATCTCTGCTTGCTATATATAACCTGAAGTGATGTAGTGTATAGTATAACTGACTTGACGGTCCGCTCGGAGGCCATGTGTCCGCACGGGTTGAAGGCGTAGGTGGGCGGCCCGGCGTCCACGTAGAACGCGGGTTCGATGCCCATGCACACTATCTCTGCTTGCTATATATAACCTGAAGTGATGTAGTGTATAGTATATAACTGACTTGACGGTCCGCTCGGAGGCCATGTGTCCGCACGGGTTGAAGGCGTAGGTGGGCGGCCCGGCGTCCACGTAGAACGCGGGTTCGATGCCCATGCACACTATCTCTGCTTGCTATATATAACCTGAAGTGATGTAGTGTATAGTATATAACTGACTTGACGGTCCGCTCGGAGGCCATGTGTCCGCACGGGTTGAAGGCGTAGGTGGGCGGCCCGGCGTCCACGTAGAACGCGGGTTCGATGCCCATGCACACGCGCACTACAGCCCCCGCGGTCATGCACATGGGGCAGCGCCGCACGCCTGTCTCGCTGCCCTCCGCGCCCCACGAGTGCTCGCCTGAAATTTAAAATATAATCAATCACTCTTACTAGGTGCAGGGCAGGTAATAAGCATCAAAAATATTCAACCGAAAATGTGCAGTAAACATTTTGCGTCAATCGAGTAATGAAGATCAGACGTCTTCTTAGAACAGTATAGAAATATGAAATTCGCCTAAGTGTGACAAGGATAGATTAGAAAAAGATTTTAGATTAGATTTGGTTACGTTAAATACCCCCAAATAATATAAGCCGGCGAGAATGCTGCATCCACTATACGCAGACGTAACTCGCCTTTGGTTACTTGCGCCGAAACTGCTGCACCCACTATATGCCGGCGTAGCCGGCCTAGGGTAACTTGCGCCGAAACTGCTGCACCCACTATATGCCGGCGTAGCCGGCCTAGGGTAACTTGCGCCGAAACTGCTGCACCCACTATATGCCGGCGTAGCCGGCCTAGGGTTACTTGCGCCGAGACTGCTGCTCCCACTATATGCCGGCGTAGCCGGCCTAGGGTTACTTGCGCCGAGACTGCTGCACCCACTATATACCGGCGTAGCCGGCCTAGGGTTACTTGCGCCGAGACTGCTGCACCCACTATATACCGGCGTAGCCGGCCTAGGGTTACTTGCGCCGAGACTGCTGCTCCCACTATATGCCGGCGTAGCCGGCCTAGGGTTACTTGCGCCGAGACTGCTGCTCCCACTATATGCCGGCGTAGCCGGCCTAGGGTTACTTGCGCCGAGACTGCTGCTCCACTATATGCCGGCGTAGCCGGCCTAGGTTACTGCGCCGAGACTGCTGCTCACTATATGCCGGCGTAGCCGGCCTAGGGTTACTTGCGCCGAGACTGCTGCTCCCACTATATGCCGGCGTAGCCGGCCTAGGGTTACTTGCGCCGAGACTGCTGCTCCCACTATATGCCGGCGTAGCCGGCCTAGGGTTACTTGCGCCGAGACTGCTGCTCCCACTATATGCCGGCGTAGCCGGCTTTTGCGCCGAAATTGTTGCACCCATTATACGCTGGTGTTTTGTCAGAAAGCTAAGTCTCCAAGGCTGGTGGTGTTACCTTGCACGTGTCCGCAGTTGAGGTACACGTAGGGCTGGTTGAGGTCCTGCTGCGCGGCGGACAGCTTGCGCGGGATCACGAGCGTGTTCAGCCCTACGGGGCACTGCGGCCGCCCCGCGTTTAGTTCGTCCACTAGCGCCTCGAGGTCGCGTTTTGTCTGGAAATTGAAATAAACACAAACAATAGAACACCAGACAGAACTGATGCGCTTTTGAATTTAATTCATTACTTTATATTTGCCTGATAACCGGAAATTGTTCCCGGAACTTTCTGCGCAAATAGAAATTTTGTGCGAGTTTTTTATGTGAATGTGAAAAATATCTATGCAATATTTTTCCAACCAGGCTACGAATTCGGCGTAAAATTTAAATCCACTGTTGACTATTCTATGCACATTACCTATTCAATATCAACGAGGTATACCGGGTGTGCCGAAAACTTTGCAGGCATGATCAGACCATGAAACTGACGAAATTTTAGCTAATTGTTCATAAAACTCACAGGTGAATTCTTTAGCCCCTCAGCGCTCCTCCATAGTAACGTCGCTCCGCAAAGGTCGACCATGGTGCCATCTCTTAGCACATTTGTTTCTGCTTGACAAGGCAGGCCCTGGAAACATTCACAATGAAATTATGTAACAAACATGTTATTTTCGTGTAACTGACGAAAGTCAAAACATTTATTTCCTAGTAGGAATTTACAAGAAAAGTCAGATTCAGTCAGAAGAAGAGTCAGTCAGACTCTATAAAGCCTCGACAAACGACAAACAAGGTTAGTCGTTAAAATAATAAATAAGAAAAGTCACATTCTAATTGAATCTTAAAAAAGAGAAAATTTGTGAGGTAACTTTATTTCCTTTTTATAACAATTTGTACTTCAACAGCTACAATAGTCCACTGTTTGACATAGAGCTCCCCCATTGAAAGGTATTTGCCATACTAACAACGCTTAGCCGGCGGATTGGTAAGCGCAGTGTAAGAATGCATTCACAATGCACTGCTGCCCCATTCCCTGGATGAATTGATCATTAGGAGCTTTTTACGACACCCACGAGTAGAATTGGGATGATGATATTGTAAGCCGACATCACAAAGCATGGTATAAACTTTTCCTTACTATATTATATACTATCAAACCTTTTCCATAAAAATCAGCTTGCATAATGCAGTTACTGACGTGTGTATTACGATAACAAAATATTACGAATTTATGGGTATGAGCAATGGCTGTTTGATAGGAGAGAAAAATTGCGACAAACTTAAATCTTTCGGACCTTCTCTAGCAGAATATAAGTGCATATAACTTGATTCATAGTAGTAAGGTGCCGTGTGGTGCCGGCTTGAGTAGAATAGCACCACCCCTTCTCTTCCCGTGGGGGTCGTAAGAGGCGACCGAGGGATAAATCCGACCCAAGCGAATCATTGTCCTGGAGAAGGAAAACTCCACACACAAACCCGGAACGGGGTCTCCGTCAGGCGCGTGTGACTGGTAATATATCGTGCAGCAGACTCCTGCAGCCGACCTGGCTCCGCACGTATCGACCCGTCGTTCCTGTGGAGTCAGCCAGGAAGGCCGAGAGGGTGGCGCAGGTCCTGGGCAGCCCTGCGTTTCCATAATTGCGTCCCAGGCAACGCAGTGTCTGTGAAGAGGAAACTTCACCCGCGTCACGCGGATAAAAACCTTGCCTCTGACACTGTATAAATCGTCTGTCACAGACGTATGAGGCCAATGGTGATGAGTAGTAAGGAATCCGAAATTATTGTTTGCGCCTTTTTCATATTACATGACATTTGAGCAAAATGACAAGAATAATATTGTCATTTCTTGATTAATAATCAGGTAGTACCTATACCATACAGGCTTTGGGGGCATTATGTATATAGTCTGGGTTTTATTTCCTAATTGAGGGCGCCACTAGCGTACCATTTAATCTTAATAAGGATGTATAAACTTATCAAAACTTAAGCAAACGCAACTTTGTTTGGTTGGTCCTCGACCTTCGACACCAACAATTCGACAAACCCAAAGATACTACGACACAATAGCAAAGTACAGTAACTGCGTTTATTCCGTGCAGTCAGGCATTGTATTGTCAATGTTATCTGTGGTTCCCAGTACCGATAAGCGTGTGTGTGAACCTCACGTGCGGAAGTTTCCATTCAAGATCACACACGAATATGGGTGCTCCAAGGTGTTCCGACAAATGCTTATCAGTCGGAAGGAATTTAATTTTAATCTGTTCACATAACAGCGCATCTTGGAAATTGAGGACTGGAATAGTCTTGAAGACAAGCAGATGCAGTCCTAATAAAATAATGGACTGGCCCGAAAATAATGGAAGGGTCGTGGGTTCGATCCCCACCGATACAAATGTTTGTTAAGTGAATTTTCAAATATTTGTGTTTAGTCTGGGTGTTTTCTGTATGATATGTAGGTACTTAATTACAAAAAAAAAAGGTATTACTTCAGTTGTCTAGTTCCCAAGCAGGGATATTTATTTATTTGACGTGCTCCGTACAGATGGACCGATTTAGTGCCGATAATGAATGGATGGCGAAAACGGGAGATCGCGTTTTGTGGCGTACGCTGGGCGAGGCCTATGTCCAGCAGTAGACTGCTAATTTATGAGTGTGCGTAAAATACCCTCAAGATACCTTCTGTTGCGCCGAGCGGCTCTCCCGCAGACTGAAGACTGCACCGCCGACGGAAGTCTCGCGCCAGGGTCCGCACGTGGCCGCGCCGCCGCAGAAGTCGCTGCATTTTGTATGAGAGTTGTACCTTCTGTTGCGCCGAGCGGCTCTCCCGCAGGCTGAAGACGGCGCCCCCGACGGAAGTTTCGCGCCAGGGCCCGCACGTGGCCGCGCCGCCGCAGAAGTCGCCGCGCGGGTGCATGATGAGAACCCCGTTCGTCGTCAGACCGTCGATCTCGTGGTTCTCTGTCCATTTTGTTGCTTTCTCCTGGAAAGATTGGATGAGGAAATTAGAATTGGTTTTTCAAAGAGTTCTGGACTTTTTTGCGTTCCGCCTACCAGCACCAGGCGCAGTCCGTGCTTTCGCTTTCGGGGGTCATCTAGGCTGAAGCGTCGTCTTAAAGCTAACAGTTTTTCATCCACACAAAGCGTGTGTGGGTGTGTGTGTGGGGTCACTCACAAAGTTGATATTTATCACCTTGTGAATTTGCTCTCAGTCTAGTTAGGACATTGCAGGCTGAACCACCTGATTGTACGAAAAGCAGGATGGTTCCGAGCTTCGGATGGGCACGTTAAGCCGTCGGTCCCGGTTGCTGTCTATGATCATTTAGACGGCGGTCGTAACACAACCATGTCAGAGGCCTGCTACTTGCAGTAGGCGGTTGAAAAACTCTGATACCAGGGTTCATCGGGTCGTTGGGCGACTTGGTGTCCCACTCGGAGAAGAAAAAGATCCACACAAAAATGAATGCAGGGTTTTCAGAGGCATTTTGGCTTAACTTTTCACGTAATGAAGGAAAACAACAAAAACGGCACACCAAGGCAAATCGTATTGCAAGCGAAGCGAGCCTAACTTTTTACGATGTCACACTAACACAAAATGTATTGCGAGCGAAGCGAGCCCGGCTTTCCTCGTTAAAACTGGTCAGTGTCAGCTACACTGTGGCTAAGGGAGAGGGAGAGGATGGTCACACCAACGCAAAACTTATTGCGAGCCCGACTAGACTCTTCATGGAAAGGTTTAAAGACATGTTCGTGTCATGACCGCCATGCCCAAGAGGCTCGGATCTAGAGCAGAAGACGAAAAACTTACTCCAAGGAATATGTTCCTGGAGGAGTCGAAGCCTGCTGCGTAGATGCGGCAGTTGTTGACGTCGTTGCGGTCGGCGATGATCCTACACGCGAATCTCGAGATCGTGCTTTGTAGGACTTTGGTGGCTCACTATGAGATCAGGTTATAGACACTTACACCAAGGAATATGTTCCTGGAGGAGTCGAAGCCTGCTGCGTAGATACGGCAGTTGTTGACGTCGTTGCGGTCGGCGATGATCCTACACGCGAATCTTGAGATCGTGCTTTGTAGGACTTTAGTATCGCCTCACTACTAATAGAGTTATAGTAGAACAGCCTTCCTACTAATAGAATTATAGTAGAACAGCCTAACTACTAAAAGAGTTATAGTAGAACAGCCTCACTACAAATAGAGTAATAGACACTTACACCAAGGAATATGTTCCTGGAGGAGTCGAAGCCTGCTGCGTAAATGCGGCAGTTGTTGACGTCGTTGCGGTCGGCGATGATCCTACACGCGAATCTCGAGATCGTGCTTTGTAGGACTTTGGTGTCGCCGCTCTTGTCGCCTGCAACCGTGTCCATTACCACGAAGTCGATCGGCGATTCTGACGACCTACCGATCTGTAACGAAGGAAATTGTTATGTTAGTATGACGTTGAAAATGTTGAGTTCATTTTCTGCGTAATTACGTTTGTTTTTTTGTTTGTTTCAAGAGGTATACACAGGGATTAACAAGCCGAAAGGAGGTCAAGCTACTCATGAAACTGATTAACTTTCCCCATGGAACATGGGTCAAAATATGAAAATAAATCTACCTCCCATAGTAAATAAATCACCAGATCGGCGATTTTGTATGGGACACCAATTTTTTTTGTCATACATTCAATTTTCGTACATTAATCTCCTTTCGGCTTGATATACCCTTTCTGTTACTCCCGGTATAGGTAGGTTTTTCTGTATTGTAGTTGCATCTCACTATCAAATGAACGTACATAAAGATAAGTTAGTCTTGTCTGTATGAAAGTTTATGAAAGTAAAACTTAATGTAAGCTATCTTATAGACGGCATGCGGCACTCATTCGTGTGTTTAATAGAACCCGCTCATTGACATACGATAGTAAATAATTAATAATCAAACAAATACTAACTAATGGGAAAACCTAATCAATACAGTACTTCAATACAATACCCGTTTGTTTACATTATTTACCTAAGCAATCGCCGACCTTCAATGAATGGTTTTTCCAAAATATCTCGAGCAAACAACGACATAGTACTTATTATCAAACATTGAGGAAAGTCCGACATGAATGATAAAGAATCTACAACGACTTATTCTAGGTACCTACGCGTGTTATTTGGGAATTCCGATCATATTTTTAGTTGCAATATCACTAAAGATAGTATCAGGTTTTATTTCCGCCATTCTTTCATAATCCTGAAGTAGGCACGCTGCTTAGCTAATCGATGAAATCCTCACTGATTATTCTTATATCTGCCGCAGTATGATGGCAGAATTAGGTTTTTGGCAAAAAAGCCGGTATATGGCAAAATCGTAAACTTCCTTCGGCCATCGTCCTAAGTTGATCCAGGTTTTTGGCCAAAATCCTAGGTATTTGACCAAAATCCTAGGTTTTTGGCCGAAATCCTAGATTTGTTTAGTATTATGGCTTTTTTGCATTTCGGGGGTACTAGGAGTGGAGAGGAACGTTATGCACCTCCCTTTGATCTGATTAGGGTAGCGTTGGACACCCTAAAGGGCGGGGAGTAACATCAGACAGCCTGAACAGCATAATTGCCTCAGATGCCCTGGAGGGTAGGGAGGAACGTCAGACACTAAAAGGCAGGATGAACCACTGGACGATCTACAGGATCGAAGGTAGCGTCGGACACCCTGGAGGACAGGGGGTAGCGTCGGACCCCCAGAAAATCCAACGCCTAGCCTCCAGGGCATCCGACGCTACCTCCCATTCCCTAGGACATCCAGGGATGCCATGGACGGGAAGGGGTAGCATTGGACCTACTACTATGTTACAAAGTAGCGTTGGACGCCCTGGAGGGCGTGGGTGGCGTCGAGCACTCTGGAGGATAAAAGGAGGCAGGCGTTAGTTTTCCTGGGAGTCCGACGCTACCCCTTGCCGTACAGGGCATTGCTGGAGGGTTGGAGGTAGCGGCATGCACCCTGAAAGGCAGAAAGTAGCATTGCACGTTCAAGAGGGTGGGAGGTAGCGTATGACGTCCTGGAAGGCTGAAAAATACTCAAAAACTCTGGGATGGGCTGGGAGGATGAAATATGACGGGCGTTGGATTTTCTGGGGGTCCGACGCCAACCCCTGTCCTCCAGGGCGTCCGCCGCTACCTCCTATCCTCCAGAGCGTTCAGTGGTACATCTTGCTCTTATGGTCTCTGAAACTTCCCCCTTACCCACCCTCCAGGGCATCCGAGACAATGGTGCTGTTCAGGCTGTCTGATGTTACCCCCCGCCCTTCAGGGTGTCCAACTCTACCCTTAACAGGTTAGAGAGAGGTGCATAACGTACTTCTCCACTACTCGTTCCCCTGAAATGCAAAATGCTAGATTCGTTTCGACCGCCGGGACTGGGACAGAATTTTTCAACCTCTTCGAGACGAGCATCAAGAGGTTGAAAGGCGCCGCCGAAGAGGGTCCGCTAGGCGCCCGTAGCTCAGTCGGTAGAGCGGTGGAACGGTGATCCACAGTCCCGGGTTCAAGTCCCGGCGGTCGCTGGTGAATTTTTCAATTTTCTTATTTTCAATTTTTATGACATAAATGTTAAATTCTGCGATCATAAAAAAAAGGAGGCCCACGAAGATTTTTTGTGCCCTATTAAAAGACAAGGTACAGCACAGAGAGAATAATTGTTGTCCACAGAAAAGACGATTGGCGATCACTACACCGATTAGGGTGAAATGTCATCAGCATATACGCTGTTGGCAACCTCTAAATAGTATGGAATTGATTCAGCTATAGACGTATTATTTTAATAATTTCATAGTTGCTGTACAGTAGCGTACGCTGCGCGTGCGCACACGTCGCGCTACGCGTCGGTCCGTGACGTGCGAAGGCTATGTTACGTCACCGTTCCGCGCACGCGCGTTCTACTCTAGTTGCAGCGCCGGGGACAGTGAACGAGAGACCATCACATCATATCATCATTGGCCTGTGACAGACGATTTATTCAGCGTCTGAGGCAAGATTTTTCATGGCTGTTTAAGCCGATACGGGAGCGGCATGATTTTCCGCACGCTCTACAAGTGAAGGTGGAATTGAAGAAAGGCACATGCATGTTTAGATGTCGTTTTTGTTTTTTGTTTGCGGGACCGGCGAAACAGGCATCATCGTGAGTTTTACGCCCATCATAATACAAGACAAAAACTATATTCTTCAATTCAACATCTACTGCTGGACATGGGCCTTCGTCATGCTTGGTGATTGACTACAAGATTTTGGTATTACATGCCCGTTCTACTCTATTTGCAGCGGCGGGGACAGTGATCGAGGCCATGGCATGTCTATCCTCGACAAAAACTTTATCCATTACACCCAGTTTACCATGAGTTCATTCTGGTTTCAGAAGGCTTCTGGTAGTGACTGGATGACGAAAACAAGAAATCTTGCCTTATTGGCGTACCCTGGGGAAAGCCTATGTCTGGTAGGTAGTGGACGTAGACTGATGTGATGATTGTGGTTATTCCCTTTGAAAGATACCAGTGCTCTAAGACTATGACGAAATTATGAAACGCAATGCAAATTCACAGCTAATTCTTCTATTTAATGCACTTGAATTATTTGCACCAGATGGTAAGATATGGGATGAAAGTAAAATACGTACAGTAATCTCTATCTAAAAAGGTGCACGCACACCTCTTAAACAACGCTTTGACGTCTTTATGACTGCGAAACGCTCTCCCAAAGGAAAATTCAGAGCCCATTCACAAAATGTTTCGAGAATCTTTCTGCAGAAACTGTTGAAATTCAAAAACGTATTACAATTTGATTACAATTAATTATATCTGTCAAAATTAATCCCTCCACTTACACAGATTGAATTAAACTCGAGTCTCGGATGATTGATGCTTCTGTTCCGAAGTAAGAGGAAAACATCAAAGAGTTTGTATGAGCAGAAACAATCAGCTGTGGCCGATTCTGCTAATAATGAAAACTGGGTCACTGCAGTGGCAGAACCAAACCGTTTGTTTCGCATACACACGCTTAAATTTTAGGATCCTTTTGTACGTAAACGAAGTAGGTAGGTCTGCGTCAAGTTGGTGTCTGTGTGACAATTACTTGTTAGCCAATAACAATGGTTATATTTAATTAAAATGCAATCTTTACTATACGTAATTTTTATACGGCTATTCGCTCAGTGTAAAAAAATATAGCGATCGTAAGTATACACATTAATGAGTTACCTACCCTTCCCCACTGTAAGCTATAATGATGTTCCGTCCGACTAACAGAGAATTAGTCCATCAGCTTAATTTTAGTTTTCGAATGTAACACCTAACAAATAAAATGATCTTTCTAAGCAAATACAATCAATCATATACTCGTGGTTTTGATTCACCTACATAAATAATTGAATAATAATTTTTTTTATATAAAATTCGTTGACGAGCCATACATCCGCATTTATTAAACAAAATATCATTATTTAAGGCAAAATTTTGCATAAAAATGTTCGGAGTTGTAATTTCCTGTGTCTCGAATATTCTTTGTTATGATTTTCTTCAAAACTCAGTCTTGTTTAAATATTCCGTTTTTGCTCCACATACCGTACATAAAATTACGAAGATTGTTTGAGCGTGTCTTAACAAGGTTATGTTCAAGAGCAAAAGATCCGCAATTAGTATTCGAGCACGCACAGAACAAAGCAGTAAGCTCTTAAGGATGGTACTGGTGTATAGTAGCGCCACCAGTAGTGCCGTTATTTTACTCTGTGTAGTAAATTTGAGTAAAAAGATCCGCAATTAGTATTCGAGCACGCACAGAACAAACAAAGCAGTAAGCTCTTAAGGATGTTGCTGGTGTATAGTAGCGCCACCAGTTGTTGTGCCGTTATTTTACTTTGTGTAGTAAATTTGAGTAAGAAGATCCGCAATTAGTATTCGAGCACGCACAGAACCAAGCAGTAAGCTCTTGAGGATGTTGCTGGTGTATAGTAGCGCCACCAGTTGTTGTGCTGTTATTTTACTCTGTGTAGTAAATTTGAGTAAGAAGATCCGCAATTAGTATTCGAGCACGCACAGAACAAAGCAGTAAGCTCTTGAGGATGTTGCTGGTGTAACGTAGCGCCACCAGTAGTGCCGTTATTTTATTCTGTGTAGTAAATTTGAGTAAGAAGATCCGCAATTAGTATTCGAGCACGCACAGAACAAAGCAGTAAGCTCTTAAGGATGTTGCTGGTGTATAGTAGCGCCACCAGTTGTTGTGCCGTTATTTTACTTTGTGTAGTAAATTTGAGTAAGAAGATCCGCAATTAGTATTCGAGCACGCACAGAACAAAGCAGTTAGCTCTTAAGGAGGTTGCTGGTGTAAAGTAGCGCCACCAGTAGTGCCGTTATTTTACTCTGTGTAGTCAATTAGAGTAAGAAGATCCGCAATTAGTATTCGAGCACGCACAGAACAAAGCAGTTAGCTCTTAAGGAGGTTGCTGGTGTAAAGTAGCGCCACCAGTAGTGCCGTTATTTTACTCTGTGTAGTCAATTAGAGTAAGAAGATCCGCAATTAGTATTCGAGCACGCACAGAACAAAGCAGTAAGCTCTTAAGGAGGTTGCTGGTGTAAAGTAGCGCCACCAGTAGTGCCGTTATTTTACTCTGTGTAGTAAATTGGAGTAAGAAGATCCGCAATTAGTATTCGAGCACGCACAGAACAAAGCAGTTAGCTCTTGAGGATGTTGCTGGTGTAAAGGAGCGCCACCAGTGCTATTATTTTACTCTGTGTAGTAAATTTGAGTAAGAAGATCCGCGATTAGTATTCGAGCACGCACAGAACAAAGCAGTAAGCTCTTGAGGATGTTACTGGTGTAACGTAGCGCCACCAGTTGTTGTGCCGTTATTTTACTCTGTGTAGTAAATTTGAGTAAAAAGATCCGCAATCAGTATTCGAGCACGCACAGAACAGAACAAGGCAGTAAGCTCTTAAGGAAGATACTGGTGTAAAGTAGCGCCACCAGTTGTTGTGCCGTTATTTTACTCTGTGTAGTAAAGAGTAAGAAGATCCGCAATTAGTATTCGAGCACGCACAGAACAAAGCAGTAAGCTCTTAAGGATGTTACTGGTGTAACGTAGCGCCACCAGTAGTGCCGTTATTTTACTCTGTGCAGTAAATACCTATCTCTGGACAATGAGCACCGGTGTTCTTTTTTTGTCAACTCTTTTTGACATCTCAAGTTGTCTAACGCGACTCAACATCGCCCTACAAGAGGTGAGAGCTTGGGTGACGTGACATAATTATTATACAAAACAAGAAAAATATTTTCCGTAATATTTACTACATCTAAGCAAAATGTAAGAATAGTTTCAGCGATTATAATCCTAAGTTATCTAATCAAGATTTTCTATCATAAAATAAAGTATCCTACGTAAAGTAAAGTACCTATTATTTGCATTTCTACAATTTGGAAAGTAAATTATCTTTACCAATAGCGGCGTTACTAAGCAGCGGGTAGCAGCTTAATTCGCAATTACCAATGGGAACTGATTTACGGCGAATTTTGCCGGAATCCCATCTGTTTGTGGAATCGACAGCCGTACCCGAAACGCTTCCCGTAACCATCCTTCCGGGAAAATTGGGTTCGTATTCGATAGCAAACATTACATTGGCTTCGATTTAATTATTTATCTTCCTTTCTTCGTGACATACAAGAAAATTGCCATGTCGGCGGCCACATATTTTTGGTATTCGGAAAAAAGGTCTGCTAAAAAATAGGAAAATAAAAAAATGGTGATGGCTTTGTGGGTATTCTATGGCAACGTATATTAGTTTTTTTTGCATATGGAATCAAACCTAGCAGTGACGAAAGGTACACACATGCCGATTCCTATCGGCTTCCTTTTCAGAAATGTACAAATCCATACTCACACATCAATTTATAATTTATATTTTCAGTTGGTAGTTGGTACATTTTTATTACCTAGATCTGAAAAGGTATGACAAAAATGTCTCTGAGCTTCCCAATTTCAGCATAGAAGACTTCCTAAATTATTTGAGAACCCTACGGGCGAGAGTGTTTGAAGTAGAACTTTTGATTACATATGAATTTATTACGATCTCGTTGAGGTCACGAGAAAGTTACTCGTGTCCTTGAGATTGTGACAATTTGTATTAAGAATTTAGGATCCATGTCACTTGAGTTCACAAATGAGCCAAAAGAAGCACTATTACAAATTTAATATTATTTTCCTATATAGGGTGTTCTGCAGAACGTTGAACATACGGAAAAGGGTGTTAATACTCGTGATTCTGAACAACTTTTACTATGGCGCTACCTGCGAATTCGCAAAAAAATATTTGAATTTTCCATAGAAAAATTCATACCTAGTCGCGGCAAAGATGTATGGAACACCTAAAATTTTTTATGCTAATTCGCATGTGGCCTCATAGTAAAAGTTGTTCAGAATCATGATTAGAAACACTCTTTTTCGTATGTCCAACGTTCTGCCTAACACCCTGTATAGCCCAAGCAGCTCACCTGTGTTTTAGTAGCAATATTAGGTTAAATTAGGGCCAGAAGACGTACAGTCAGGAAATTGTACCTCCTTATTTTTGTCCTAGCATACTCAATTATGTTTTTCCTAAGTAAGATCTAACGTTGGTTCTACTCACAACCTAATTAACTCGCTCTTAGATATGTCGCCACAAATAGAGTGTCTAAGTTTTTGAAATTACTACAACATCGGTCTTGTAGTTTTCAAGATACATCCTATTAAACGTTTGTATTTCTACGAAGTCGGCTTGTTTCCTACGTCAAATCTTTTTCTAAAACAAGAGTGCATCTTGCAATATGCGGCGCAAACTTCATTACGAAACGTAATGTGTATCGCACATTGCATTTCCTCTCGCAGACACTATTCTTTTATTAGACAGGATGACAATTGCCAGAGAGAGGCGAATAACCTTTGTTACTCAACTATTGCAAGATGTGTAATCAAATTAGGTTATGGAACGTATGATGGGAACTGAGATAAATTTACCAAATAAAAGACTGGACTATAATATTTATTACTGCGAGTAAACATGGCTTTACTATATTGACTCTAGTTTGAATCAGATGCGGCTGAGACAGAGGTCATCTTCTTTTCGTGCGGGACACTGAATCGATGAGCGACTCAACCCAATTGACGCTGGTGTTAGGGAGACTGAGGTCAACTGAGAAGCTCAAAAGGTGACTTGTATACCCACACACGACATGCTACAAGAATCTTGGCAGTAATTTAAACTTCTGGTATACCCCAAAATTTCGATAGCCGACATCGTCCAAATAGCTTAAGGTACTTTACTTTTATTGATTTGTGTACCTACATACATAAATAAATATATCACTCCTATATGCCTTGCGGTGTAGGCAGAGCGCAAATAGCTGCAAAAAAATCAAAATAGTTTAAGTCATTCAGAAGACGTGTGTATCACTATCGAGACAGGTTGTCAGCCTGTCGCCTAAAATTGTAATACACTTCAATGAACTCTCAATTTTTACGACACCCTCGGGAAAGATATGGGGTGTTGCTATTGTGCCTACACAGAAGCATTTAATAAAAAATCTATATAAAGTGGATCTATTTCTGTCTGAAGATGCAGATTAGCGTGCTGGTCTGTCGACCGCAATACGACTGCAGTGACGCAGCGTTTGCGTCAATCGCCGCATATTTTTGCATTATGCATTTCACGTTACAACTCAGTAAGAAATTGCGTCGAAATGTGAAATAGCAACAGCTAGGTTTAAGAATTCGTCTGCATACGTTTGGATGCAAGCGATTGCTTAACGTGCCGACAGAAACCATGACGCCATTACTTGTAGGTATGATTACGATAAGAAACTTGCTCACATTTACTTGTTCTGGTCTAACGTAGGTATAAATATACAAAAGGAAACCACAAAAAAAATCTCTTGACTTCGTCAAATATGGTTGGAAAATAATAAAAACAGAGTGATAGGTAGGCTTGCCCAGTTATCCTTATCAGTGATAACAGAAACCGATCTTACTATGTATGTCATGAATGACCTATATGGTTGCTGAACAGTTTAAATAACGCCCATAACAATAACGCGTTTTATTGCGAAAGTTAGATTAGCAATCTGAAGGTAGATAATAATGGATTGAACGCTCGAAAATCATTAGACCATTTTTGGAAAAGGTATTATTATAGCGATTGAATATTTGGCTAGCGTTTGTTTCGTAACAGAATGAGAAAGTTTGGTCTTGTTTTCATTTCAGAAGACAGTTTATGATAATGTTATGGTCAAACTTTTTCAAGAAACAAACATATATATTACATTTACTTGCTGGTTAGAAATAAATGAAACATAAAGGTCAGACGCAGCCAGCCCGATTCAATATAATTAAAATGCCATATTTAAAAGATAGTGAGCATTGATTGCACTAATAATCCATGTGACCCTTTCACTAAGTCTCAAAAAGCTCGTACCTTGATGAAATCGTAACGTTTTTAAAATGAGGTCACCAGGGTGCATCGGGACGTTAGTCGACTCGATGTCCCAATTGAATAGAAGAAGAATGAGTACTGAAAACAGTTTTAGAAATAAACAGACGCTAGAGGACTTTTGCTAAAGTCAGCCAATATGAACAAGTGCATTGCATCAAATGAAGGAAAACTAGCATAAACACATGGATGATATCTAAGACGACGTTATGGGAATTTGTCTTTAAGAGCCTAAAGGCACAAAATATGACCATGAGCTTCACAGTGGAGAAATGAAGTGATAGTAAGATCGACGGAAGCTGCGCAAGCGCCGGTAACGGGACGCGCCGGATGCCGTGCGGTAATCGCCGCCGTCACGCACGATGCTCCGAAACATCTAAGACATCGCTCAACGCACGTCTAACTTTTTTGTGGTTTTCTTCTTCTTCGAGTGGGACACCAAGCGTCCAACGACCCGATGAAACCTGGTGGCAGAGTTTTTCAACCGCCTACTACAAGTAGCAGGCCTCTGACATGGTTGTGTAACGACCGCCGTCTAAATACTCATAAAAAGCAATCGGGACCGACGGCTTAACGTGCCCTTTCGAAGCACGGAACCATCTTCCTTTTCGGACAATCAGGTGGTTCAGCCTGCAACGTCCTAATAAGACTGGGAACAAATTCACAAAGTGATAAACATCAGCTTTGTGACTGCCCCCACCGGGAATTGAACCTGGAACCTTCTGCGTCGCAGGCAGTCGTACTAACCACTGCGCCACAAAGGCTGTCTCACTTTTTTGTGGTAAGGCCTCTAGTGTCATTAAATTTTATTGTTCAAAAAACTGCCTCTCGGCGAACTGAATATTCCTTGGGTCCCGGAGGTCTCTGCTTCGATCCTCACCGACACGAAGATATTTGTATTCAACCATAGACTTTGCGCATCTTGTTACTCTAAATCGTTATCTGCCTGCCCAACCACCTGCACGCAGGAGCTTCTGAAGACAGCCACAACTGCTGTGAGGATGGGAAAATACTAAGCGAATGAAATCTGAGGCGATGGACTTGCCATTAATATGATAGAATAAAACAGTAATAGTAACATGTTAATGTTACTCAGTTGAAGGTGCTTGCCTGGCTCTACCTTGCTAGGCTAGATGAATGCGTGTCTTGCCTGCTTGCGTATCTCTATCTACTAAACATCATACACGGCAGCGGAGCGTACACTTAGATCCAGTATTGTGTTACTGCGATTGTTGCCGCGCATTTCCCCATTCCCAAAGCGAGGGTATCAGATCGGGTATCACGGCCGGCGGACCGAGACCGGCGACCGCAGACTATGGCGCAAACTCCACCAAAAAGACGAGGGCATAGGACGTAAGAATGACAGTTGGCAGACAAGTGATCGTCAAATATTCTTCTTAGTTTTTGACGCTAGCTGTCATGGATGCGACGCTTCGGCGACGCTTGTGTGTGCCTTTGTCAATACTTTTTCGTACATTTTGTATGGAAACGTCGCGATGTCAAACGTCAAGCGTCATGCCCTACGCCCTATGTCCTTTCCTTGTCCTCTCTGTGGAGCTTGGGGCTATGGCCGCCGACCGCGTCTGTTCTGCGCCGGTGCCAGCTGTTACCTTACACCTGCCATTCATAAGCCATTCTGCGGAATTGTGAAGGCTGTTTGTCTGTAATTTCACTGTGTTAACAATCATCACATTATTACACAGGAGCATAGGTATAGAGTAGGTATCCACTGCTAGATAGGTCTCTATAACAGCACAGAATACGCCACAAGGCACGATCTCCCGTTTTCGCCATGCAGTTGCTACTAACAGCCCTGTTTAAGTCATTGATCCGTCATCTGGCCGGAGGGTGTCAAATCCTACACAACGAGTTACCAATGCTACTTGCTTATTATGAGCATTGAGTCAGCGAACGACCCAATGAATCTAGATATCTGAGTTTCTAAATCACCCTTTTTCTATTCTGCTATGCTACTACTACCTTCGGAATTACCAATGAGCCGCAGAATTTATACGTAGTAGTGCGTATGTTGCGTCTAAGTCTAACATAGCAACTTGCCACCCATATTGCATATTCGAAACCTCGGTTATTTCAGCATAGATCCCTATATGGAAAGCGCGAGAGAACCCACCCTAGCAGTAGGCAACTACTAACTTTAGTTCGTACTGATATTACGGCTAACTTATATGTGCCATCCACATAGTACCTCAAGTATCCGAGCAAAGAGAGATATGGATGAAAAGCTCAAGAGAACCCACCCTAGTCTCTACAAACATATAAAGATCCTTCGATACCATAACAATTACACATCATCCTACCCTGCGAATGCAACAGTACCCTCCCTAAAACCGGGTACCAAATCACACCGCCACTCAAGGCTAAAAAAACAATGTGTGTTCGTTATATGTATTCAGAATATCAGGTAGATATTTCGTCATAGAGACTATAAGTATAGATAGTGCGAACGACGCACCCTGGTCTGGTATGGTCTGGTCTACAAACAAATATAACAAAAGCCTTCCATAACATCACCATTATCACAGCAGCCTTTCCTGCGAATGCAACCGTACGCTCCCTAAAACCGGGTATCAAATCACACCGGCACTCAAGGCTACAAAAACAGTATGTGGTTGGTTTCGCCGGCGCCATACCCATTACCTCACACCGGGTTACATTCGCACCTGCCTTTTCTCTGTTACAGACAGCAATAGGGGTGTTTTTATCTAACTACCCTATGCTATGTTGGTACGTACCAACCTACCTGTTTTAGATATCGACAATATTTTATGGGTTTTACTGGAGGAAATGTAATTTTTTATGTACTTTTGGATAATACGTCTTGTACGCTGTTGTATACCAATACCACGATCTGGTATGGCATTCGACAGCGAAGGCAATATTTATGACATGCGGTTGCCATCAGATCGCACGCGGATAGTAAGAATTACTAACCAAGACATTTTAAACTGGTACTGTGAAACAAGCCGTACAAAGTTACAAAATGAACAAGCTAAGAACCTTTAGAAGCTATCAGAAGACTTCTCATTTACTTTATCGTAAGAAGATGAATAAGAGCACATTAGACATGTGTGACTTTTTATAAAAACATCAAACGCAGTTATCAATCAAATATGGACCGGTATTTAATAAAAAACCGGCCAAGAGCGTGTCAGACACGCCCACAAATAGGGTTTCGTAGTCAACGTTAAAATATCAGGTTTTTCAGCATTACAAACTTAATTTTGTTGCTGGTTTGTTAGCAGCAGTATGATGACCAACCGCAAATAGAAAAATTCAATTTTTTCTGAAACCTTTAAGGGTACGATATCCGTTATAGTTTTCATTGTAATTTCAGATTGTAAGCTATATTCCATATTTATTTCAAATTTTTAGCGTTTATACTTTAGAAGTTACAGCTGGAACAAATTATGGGTCAAAAACGCCCTTTTTAAAAGCAAATATCTCGTGACAGAAACATTTTAGAGAATTTGTTTCAAAAAAACCTCACCTTAGTTTTAAAAGACCTATTCAACGATACCCTACTCAATATTACAGAAGAAAAATTTTGTTTTTGCCCCCCTTTCACTTGTATGGGAGGGGGTCCAAAAAACATTTAAAATATTTTTTTCTTAACATTTCTATATTTGGGTCAACACGATCGATCTTCTCACCAAATTTCATGTCGATAGCTCTAAAACTGACGAAGATATGAGGGCGCGGCATACAGACAGACAGACAGACAGACAGACAGACAGACAGACAGACAGACAGACAGACAGACAGACATGACGAAACTATAAGGGTTTCTAGTAGACTACGAAACCCTAAAAATCCCACACGGTCTGTCCCGTTAATAGCTAATTAAAAACTATATATACGTACAAAACGTATGAGTATTTTTTGATACAAAATAAATATAGCTACGACATACCTTAACAAACTTACGTATCTTTTTATTTATTTATTAATATTCTGTACATCACTACCGCATACATTTTATTGCTGCCATAAAATGTAAAAAAAAACTTTAAAACCGGAGCGGAATTCCGTTGTTGTGTAAACTATTATCATAGTTGCAGTAAATATTTTGTTTAATGTTTATTATTTATACAACATAACAAACACTGCTGTTATGATATTTATCAGTAACTGGCCAAACGTAATGAAAAATACAAAACTAAGTATACAATATCATATATTTGGCTTTCATAGAGATTGGAAGTTCTAACGGCTTGATGCTTGATGTGCTTTCCGAATCAGAGAAAACCCTCTAATTGCGGCTAAGGCAGGAAATAATTAGCATACAATAGACATTTATGCCGCACCGCACCCAACAAGATACCGTTTTTTTAACCATATTTTCCCGTAGAGCAAATGTGAACGTAATTATTTGTACTACAGAGTGATGTACCTAGTTACGTAACAAACTGTGTATCTAGGTAAGTTTGAAGCATGTCACCTAAATTAGTTAAGTAGGCAGACGTGAAATTACTTCCAGTCAACCAAGAAAATGTTGATGTTGGTAAGCTTCCATAAGGATTTACAGAAATAAGAAGAGATTCATATGCCCTTTCATGTAACATGAAATTGGATAAGATAAGAGACGAAGAACCAAAGAAAAAAGTCATCTACGTAAATCCATATAAGGTTTAAGCTTCTCAGAAATGTGGAAAGGCGGAAGATTATGTGTTCCTAAGCCAAGTCGCTCGTTATACGATATTTTCAATTTCGTAGTAAGAGTAGAATATTTTCTGTGTACCCGCCGACTCTACCTGCCACAGAATATCCATTCCGGCGGTCCCATTCAGAATGGCGATAGCAGCTAATAAAAAATAGACAAGCGAGTTCCTTTACGATAAGACAGGGTTCTTGACATTGGGTCAACAAAAGCAAATGCAAAGTGACGACTCGCCCAAAAACATTACGAATCATTAAGGATATTGTTATTGAAACTGATATGTTCTATTTCTAATTTTTTTTAATACCTAAACTGTGAATCATCTCGTAAGAGAAAGCTACAGTAGGTAAGCAATCAGCATAGGCTCTTAGTGCAATAGACATGTACCTGAATTATGTACTTACAGGAATTTGAAAATGTTGCATAGAATCTCAAAATGGAAACAACAACACCCTCTTTCCAAAGGCAATGGTAGAGAGAGACAGAACAAAAAAATCAGGCTGCAGTTGCGTTCCGCATTCACCACGAGAACCCTACAGACCCGGGGACAAAACACAAAACAAACAGCCCACCGTTTACTTCGAAAAATCCACGAATTTTCGGTTCATAACGGCACAGTTTCTTTATTCGAATGGCTAGTGTTCCGAGAACTTTCGCGGCACCTTTTTAGAATAAGGCTTGGAGAGAAATCGTCCAATTTGAGAGTTCTCACTAAACGGCCATGTTGTGGAAAGCGGTAAACGGCAAGCCGGCTAACAGTTGTACATTATATTGAATGTATCGTATTGTCGCTTTTTCTAGGCAATGTACATACTGCAGAGTGCAGATGTTTTTAGCTTTTAAAACCGCATGTAATGAAACCAAAATTGAAACAAATAGGAGTCTAGTAATTTTTCAATTCTTGAGAAATGGTTTGCATGGATATTTCTAGACATAAGTAATGTTAATTCCATCTAAGTCGTTCGTTATAAGTAAATACATTAAATTGGTAGACGTTTCTAAGCCCAGCCTTGACCTTACCAAGGTCTGAATCTGAAAGCCTTTAAATTAAACATTCCTAATTAACAGGCTACTTTTCACACTTTTCATCATAAAGGTAAAACCTTACTGTATAAGCAAGCTATAGAGTGAGCCTTATTGCCCTTATTGGGTAAGAACGGTTGGCGCTAGTACAAACACAACCTCTGTCAATCAGTAACAATGTTGTCACTTTTGTTTCGTTAATTATATTTCTTCTACATTTGATCTATAAAGCGTAAGCTTGGCAGTACGTCGCGGGGTGATACGCTTGCTCTTTAGCTTGCTTATGTAGGTATATAATCTAAGGGTACCACAGAAACAAGTAATAAGCTTTGTTGATAGGGGAATTATTATTCTAAAGCATATTCAAGTAGAAAATGAATTTGTGTAACAGAATTTACCTACCCAATTTAAATAGTTATAATTCTGCTTCAGAAGACATGAATATTTCATCTTCTACTGAGTGGATTACCGAGTTCTATGAATGATAGATTGACAATTTCTAAATTCTTAGTCACTATAGGTACCTACTAAAATTGTTGTCACAGCAACAATATTCCCAGAAATGTTCACCCCAATATCCGTTACGGGGGAGTCCCTTGTCATTTCCCTGCCACGCGACAATTTTAGGGTATTTCCCAGCTCTTATCGAATATGGAATCTTAAACATCAGTTTTGGCATCTACAAGAGACCCTCTATCAAACTGACTATAAAACCATAATACTAATTTTCTGATATTTTCAGTTTTAGTTAAGTTATAACATCAAAAAACCCAACTTAATAATAGGTACAAATATCTCGGAGGCTCCAGTAAGCCAATAATATGGCCAAATTGAATCTTCTATGGTCACTCTATTCAATAGAGTAAAATTATTGTTTTTGGTAGTCATTACAATCTCTTCTCTTTTCGTGTGGGACACCGAGTCGTTCAACGATACTAAAAACAACAATTTTCTAGCACTTCTTTAACAGGTATCCTTATTCAGAGTTAAATCTGAAAATATTGATTTCACAAAAATGCAAATACCTATCTTGGAAACTAAATGCCGACAGTTGGTGACTTGGATCCTATACATACGCGCAGAAGCCCACCTTTGTTTTCATAATACGTTTCAACCAGGCAAAGACTAGCGGAGTTTTGTCAAACGCCCTGAACGGAATAATCAGAAGGCCTGAAAATCACTCCACTCGAAGAAACTCCTAGTATATACTCCAAGATGTAGTGTTGTCGATGTTGATACTTTTAATGTATGGATGCCCCTGCTTATGTTCCGTTTTGTGGAAACTCACTCTAACAATGGTCTGTTTTCTTGCAATGGAAGTGGTATATGGAGGGAAATAAGAAATGTCACTCTCGGCGCCTGAATGCGGATGTCGATACATTTCCGTGCGAGCTATCAACACCTATAGATAGCACAAATAAAAACTCGCTCGCTTGCCCACTGGAAGAGAAACGATCTTTACATGTCTGTGACTTTTAGGTGTTTTTGTGAAGAAACTTTTAGCTGAGTACAAAGATGATAAGGTCAAGGAGACGTATGGAAGCAAAATGCTCAAACTTTGAAGATACAGCTTCTAGGAGCAAATCTTGGAGCCGATTTACGCAATCAATCATCTCAAATAAATTACCTACCTACCTAACGATGAAGGTACTTAAATATGGACTATCATGATGATCTATAGAAAATCTCATATCTGAATACTCGGATATTAAGTATGACAGATACACGAACTATTACATTACCCTCGTAATTTATATCTATTCTTCGAAAATAAAACGGAACACGGAATTATAGTAAAAGCTAATCAAAACGAAATTGAAACCCATAGAATCAAAAATTAAACGTGATTGAGCAATTTGTAAAAGTCCATCAAACGTAAACGGCGTGAAAGTGTTTACAAACAAACAACCTTCAAAGTGGAAGCATGAGGTCCGTTACTTTCAAGTATCAACGTTGTAGGTGCAAGCTCCACAGAGAAGACGTACGCGTGGGATGGCTTGTGTCAAACAAGGGTTCGTCGGAGTTGTGAAACGTGCGACATCACGACGCTTGAAACCGTTTCTATTTAAAATTTATGAAACAGGAGAGATAAAGCTACACACATGTGACGCGCATCCTATATCGATAAAGGCTGACGATCGCTTGTCTGACGCATGTCATGTTGCGCGTTGCGTCGCATGTCTTCTCTGTGGAGCTTGGCCCAAAGCAGAATGCGTGTACGCAAGACGCTGTCAGTCAAACGCCTCATGTCGGCTGTCCGTCAAATCTGCGCAGTTCAAAATGGCGCAAAACCAGTAAATGGATTGCTTATTTTGCCTACACATACATACACCGCTAGCAACAGCTAGCAAAGCGAACGATGTATGTGAAAGCTGTCAGTATGGTATTAGAGATTCGAAACTTTATGCAGGTAAATCAAAGTTTATCCTCAGATTCATAGCAGCTTTGTTAAAAAAATTAAATACATGTCACCACGGCTGCATGGTAAAAACTAAATTTGAACAATACGAGCCTAGATTTAAATGTATCCCATTCGTTACGTATTCATTAAATGTTATTTTTATGCAAACTTTATGAACTTGGATGAATGGAGAGCAAAATTGACTAGGTAGCCAATTTAAACAACACCGTAAAACACCGTAAAAATGACATACAACGAGACAATAAATTTTAATACGAATCATGGTGAAAATTCCGCCTTGTACTTTCCACATCCCGACATTGTCACCATTCGTTAGAATCGTTTGGTTTTTCCGTCCTGAAGTGTTCAGTGGGTATTTTATTAGGAAAGAAAGCAGGATAATTATTACGATTCAATTTCATACTATATTTAATGCGTTTATACGGTCAGTGAATAAATCCTAATATTGCATTTCACTGAGTCGTCCAACGACCCGGCCAAAATCCTACTGCATGCTTATAACTGTTGTTGTAAACGAGACGTTACATGAGTCTTGCGATTCTATAGTTATTTTATTAGGTTCCTGTCTGATTATTTCGCAGTCTGTTCTGGCAGGTTGCTTTCCATCCTTTAACTGCATACAATGCAATGTCAGTGACAGATACAATTCACTCACATATAGGCCTACACAAATCCACATTTACCTATGTTACATAGCCTACTAACACATAATATAACTAAATACATTGTGCGTGCACTGCTAAACTTGTAACGCTTTGAATATTGTTCAAACTGAAAACAACATACATACCTATACAAATAACTCAAAAACGTAAAAAATATACAGTTCGGACATTCGGCCCAGTGTCCCAGATTTGGAGCAAAAAACAAAGGTAGGGGAAAATATGCCAATTCGAGGGGGACGCAGACGATGAGACGACAAATTGGTCGTTTCGTCTGCCCGACCAGCCCGTCCCCAGCGAGACTGCCGTTCATTGTGTTCAAATAACCTTCTATTTGGAAAGGTGTCCTATAATCTAACGCTAGCCAGGTCGTAACGCTCTATACAATTTTAAATTTGGTAGGTTTTGACGGACTTGATATTTTCGTGTATCGTTTGAATACATAGTGTTTTTAGATCATAAAATAAACGCTAAATGGACGGACGAGAATATGGTGTTTTGTACCTTCTTGAAGGGGCGATTTACACAACTCGTATCTAATACGTGCTAGTATCTACTCGTCAAGGTGTAACTATCTGCTTTTAGAGTTGAGTTTAGTAAGGATACCTTAACTCACTAATACACAAATTAGTAAGGAATCCACATATGCTGTCACCTGTTTTAGTATAGGATAACAGTACCTACTAAGGTGTACTTATTTGGAGTATTAAATGTATTTACGGGTCCGCAAGGAGGTCAAATGCATTGGACTAACGGACCTCTTTAATAGGCCCTCCGTGGCAAGAATCCCAATCAAATGTATATTGCATTGTGTGTATTGTAAGAGTTGTATTGTCGTATATAAGTGGATGTTTCGGTTTTAAAGACATTGTTTATTTTGTCATTGTGAACGGAAATTAGTCTGACCTGATTCTCATATTTAATTTGAGACATAGATATCGGAAAATATCATAGGTCTCGTGTTGTGAGGTAAATACACAAACAATAGAAAAGTATACTGAGCGAAATGGGGAGCGACCGTAAAAATCTACATGGATGTTAATACCATAACCAGCAAAGTTAATAGTACTGTGAACACAGATATACATAAAGTGAATGCTAGATATATTTTTTACTATGCTATAGGTGTTTTACAGTGCATTGTAGTGTAGTGTAGTCTGATGGACGTACCACTGTTTGTTTATGTTTACGTACCTCACTAGGTACTTGAAATACCTACAATCAGTCATTGATAAAAAACATACCCAGAATTCTTTGTTTGGGCACTAGTCGTGAAAAAACGTATTGCGTTCTAGTTTGTTGTGGACAATTGAATTCTATAGATAAGAAATAGTAGAATGGAGGAAAATCTACGTTATTGCGTTCTTCCGCCATTTTGAATTCAAGGTTTCTGCTTTCAAAGTCAATGAGCAGGGTCCCGATATCAACCGCGTCGTTTATGTAAATGCTCCTTTATTTCTTTATCCAACATGATTGTGATCTATTTGATTTAAATATTATGCTTCGCGTCAGAAATACTTTTCCATAATATTTTCGTTCCAGCTTCATAATTTTTCAATTTTCTGTATTCGGTCTACATTTCAGGCTTATAAAAGGTTTTTATAATAATTAAAGCATAATTATTATGATTATAAATAGTCATATTCGTTATTACAATAATAAGGTATAACAATGAATCAATTGATATGATGAACGCTAGCTATGTAGGCAGGTATGAATATCTCCTAAGTAGATATCACTTTTATTTATATACCTACTTAACAAACCAGACAATGTAAGTAAATAGAGCCACTTCTAAATGATAATTCACTTTTCAATAAGTTCTAAAGAGAAATTGAATTAATACTATAAATTGTGTCGCAATTTCTATGTTATACAAATACATACGATAACTTGCGTCTCAATATTATAGTTAGATAAACAAAATATACGTTGAGTATTACAATATCATTGGCATACAATCGGACAATAACCGGCGTCATTTAAATGCGTCAATGGTTATTAGCCGTGTGGTGCCGGCAGAGTAGAATAGCACCACCCCCTCTCTTCCCGTGGGGGTCGCAGGAGGAGACCGAGGGATAAACCCGACCCAAACAGCCAGGGCCAACCGTATGGTGGCGGTTAATCCACCACAAAAGCATTCCCAAGGAGGGTTGACGTCTGGTAGGCGGCCGGTCGTAAAATTAAGCCAAATCTTTTGCAACACGATTTTGTGTTCAACAAAACGTGTTGCGCCGACCCCAAGTAATTGGGATAAGGGCAGGAAGATTTATTTATCGTATAGCATAGGTACATTAAACAATAAACACACAATTAAAAACTGCCTAATGTGGATGTTAATCGTGCCGTTTAAGAAGTGTGATGTGACATTTTGAAGCAGCGTGACATTTTGCGAATATGACATTAAATGCTGTGAGAACTGGCATTTCTAAATGACTGGTGAATCAATTTGAGTTTAAGTTACTTTGAGACATTTTTTGTTACACTCATGCCTACTTTAAAAAAATAGTAACTAACTGCGTGACTTTGGTACTATAATATCGTAAAAAGCGACTAACGAATAATTATCTAGAGAAAGGGCAGCAGTGTTTCCCTGTGAATTGAACATTTTGAACAACGAGTGATCTGTATGGCAATACCCTCTTCATGGGGAGGCCCATGTGCGGCAGTGGACTGTTTTAGTTGTTAAGGTAAGGCGTCATTTTACTACGGCACCTACGTCGTCCCCATAAATCATACGTTCCGAAGCACACATGAACCCATCACAGGTGGAGATCAAATTACCATTGAAATTGGCTCGGGATCGAATAGGAAAGCGTCAAATGAGATGATCGGCGATACGTCTAGACTGGAGATATGACGCGCCACCGGAGACAGGGTGCTTGACCCGTCTAGCCGGGGGGTCATACTCATATAGATAGGGGTATGACCCCCTCTCCCAAATACAACTGGTTGTAAGAGCAATCATAATCAAAATGAGCGCCAGATTGACAATTGTGAAGAGCAATCATCAGCATTAAGGTATTTTGACTGATAATCGTGATTCTGACGAATACTGTTTTATACCATGAGCTACAGTACTATATTCATTTACTGAAAAAGTTGCGGTAAAACTTAAAAAGTATAAACCTCTGATTATTAAATTCAAGCTCTGAAAACTATTTTAATAAGTTCTCTTGCGGGTAAAACGCCAAACAAATACCGCAATAGAAGTTTCTTTTGAAGTTCTCCATCAAAAACACTTAGTCCCTTTGCCTCAAAGGAAAGTAAAATACAAAATTGAAACTGAACACTTCATTATAACGATCAGGGGAAAGTTGGTGTAATAATGAAAGTTTCCCTGAACAAAGCGTCTAACTGGAGATTCTATTACAGAATATATTTTGAAATACATTATTTACTAAGGAGGCACTATAAGCTGCAAAATAACTTACCTTTCGGGGATCAACCAATTCTGGTTTTTCTTATGAACTGTACGAAAAATCTGTTTCATTTCATCAAGAGGTATATAGCTGTGCTGCTGATAGTATAATATAAGTATTCTTATATTCATGTCGAAGCTAAAATAATAAAAAAACGTCTTTGATTTGACTAGCGAGAGGTTGCACGGTGATGAAGAAAAGGGGAGAAACAATTTTTGCCTAGCAACAAGAACAAGGCTAATTGTGATATTCATCTGATTTACTTTCCACCTTTACATATCACACTTAAAAAGAAGAAGAATATCAGAATGATTTTCCGATCATGCTATGCTCATGCATAAAATTATAGTAACAAAAATATCTTTACCTTATAAAAGAAAGCACCTTATAGGTAAATAACTACACTTGCCCATTCACAATTTACTGACATAATTAACTGGATTGGCAGGTCAACGTTCTGTATAATAAAACATGAACTTCAGATAAATTCAGTTGGCCGTTCAATGTCGACAACATTCTTAATTGCATTCCATTCATTCAACTCTGCAAAGATTTCCTATATTTATCTGCAATTAAGAGTTCCTCCTTTCTGGTGTAACTTGCAAGAGCTAATTGTTTCTCTCGAGGTCTTAATACCTACTCTATTGTAGACGACACGCCATTTAAATTTCTTGGTAGTATTTTAATTTCGAAAAGAGAGGCAGACGGGAGACATTTCAAAAATATTTAATCTTTAGACAGGACAATACCTAGGTTACATAGCCCACTTTTAGCGAAAGTAAGTAAAAACTCTTTATTACACACAATCACATAACAGAACAAAGGAAACTTATTCTAAAAGTGTGCAAAGGTGGTCTTATCGCTAAGAGGTTTGTCCTGGTCAGACTTACAGCCACTGCGACCTTTGCAGATCTATTGTGGCTGTTGCCCTCTTTATACAGCGCGAAAACGGGCTTGAGACGGTTAATAGCAGGGCTGGACGAACTGCTATTCTATGATAGAATATTTTTTTATGAATACTGATCATCTGCCTCCCCTTATCCCAATTTATTTGGGGTCGGCGGAAGGCGCAACATGTCTTTTTCTTCAATTCATCTCTATCAAACCATCTTTCTTCATTTTACTCCCTTTTGATTCATACCATATTTTATACCTACATTCCATTCTAAAAATTTTAGGTCGCCTATTCTTAAAATGATAATAGATAAAATTACCAAAAAGACTCAAAGTCGAAGACCGAATTGATATCGTTGTAGAATAGAATCGAAACGATGAGATCATGGTAAATCAAGGTATTTGAGGTGTACCCAACCAAATAGCCATAGTCACGCAAACAAATCTTTATAGAGATAGCGCAGTTAGCAGAGCATTGTGTAACCAGGAACAAAGCCCGTCTAGACAACATAAATCGCACAATTTAGACATAGAAGATCCCACAATGGACCTCTGCTTAAACACAGTGAAAGTTCAGAACTTCCTTCAACTCGTTTTAAAAATTCATGAAGTGAAGCGCCTTTGTCGTCCAGTAGCATTAAAATATTTCCCTTCATAACAAAAGTTGTTCTGCAGAATCTTGGCAAAGGGAGATGTGCCTAAGTGGTGAAAATGGCTCAAATAATCACAATTTTTAGTCTTCACAACCAGCTTGAAAAACCGAGCAATCGATCTCCTGATTGAGATTCAAACCTAAGTAAAAACAAGAAAATCTTAAGGCTAAATTATTCCGTTCACAACTTGTTCTGGTCCGGAGTACGACAGAAGCTCTTAAAATGGTAGCGTTCCTAGACTTCTAATGCTGGACACGGAAATAAAATGGCAATATACTTTCACTGGTTCGGAGAGCCTGGAGTTTGGAATATCGCCAGGGAAGGTACTCGGTTAAACAGCTGAGATTGCAGATGTCTGGTCCGATAATGCACTTTGCAACAAGATATCAGCAATCTATCAGTAAAACACGAATAAGACAGTATTTTTTCCAGGTTTGATTGGTACCCAGTGGTGGAAACAGCAATCATTATACAAATACGGCTGCCAACGCACTGCCTACCCCGCAAAGGATGCAGGCATAACGTATATGTTGTTCGTCGAAACTATAACCAGTTTGTAACACGTTTCCAATTTCCAAAAAGAATTAATACAGAAAAGATAAAATCACGTTTTAAGGTACCCTAAGGGTATATTGCTGAGACTTCGTTGTCTGTGTTATTTACATTTTGGTACAGAACCCTTCATGCGCTAGTCAGGCGGATTTTTCATATCTGAAACCTATCTATTTGCTGAAAATATCAGCCGACAGTGAACTGCGAGTCCACCTGCAAAAATCTTTAATGAACTGAAAACGAGAACAAAAAATGTGACGGGAAAGTAATGAGTTCTGCTGATGAAACCGGTTTTTTGCTTCAGATTTGCGAGAGCAAAAAGTCGCAGTGTCCACCGGATAGGATTCAATGGGAGGATATTTTAACGTTTACTTAACGTTTAGTTTTAAAGTTGATTCATCTGATTTACAGTAGAAAATATGGTTCGTTACACCGGTTGCTGACTGCAATTACAAAGTCGATGGACGTGTCAGAAGCCTACAATTGAAAAGTACAAGTTGAAAAGGTATGTGGCTACTGCCTTGGGTAATTAGTAGCCAGCTTGATTGTGAGTAATTACAATGCATGGTATGATAGAATATCAACAGGAAAACACAAAATATTTATGGCAAGAAAAATCGATCACTTGTTACGTAGCCGAGTCAACAACCAACTGGTTGTCCAGGGCGACCAGTGTGGCCGCCACAGGTAGTAGGCAGTAAACTCTAACAATTAATCCTTCGTCGGCTCGAAATACAAGAGAAAGAACGAGAAAAAAACACTAGAGCAACCACCGATCGATCAGCTTCCGAAAATCAAAAGTCGCGCCCTTATAGGACACACACTATAACAATCCGAAATGCAATTACCGGCAAATGCCACGCGCCGAATGAGGAACGACATCTGTTATTCGCAGATGCTTAAACACTACTTCTGCTTTTTGCACTACATTATTTTTAAGATTTATTTTCTTTGCTCATGATTGTTTAAAAAAAAAAATAATAATTGCTGTTGTAGACCATATTGTTTTCTGTTTTTGTGTGATTACTAAACCTACAACAACATATTGATTAAGCGTTTTAAGATGTGTTGAGATTTCAATGCACTCACAGACTGTGAGTGCTGACACCGGTTTTGCCTCGGCAAGCCGGCGTTGAAGCCTACCCCCAAGAACTGCTACAAGCGCAGCTAAGCATAGAAGTGGACAAGACCGCTCACCGTCGGAGAAAATATTCTCGGACTACCCCCAAGACGGACATGGATATGACTACCCCCAAGAAGCCTGTCGACAAACCGACACACCCCGGACCAAGAATCTGCGACGAGGGCGACATCGCGAACCCGGACGCACGCACATCCAGCGAGGAGGCCGTCGAGCTCCAGCGTTCCAGCCGTCCCATGACCTCGGCATGGACGGATGTCGAACAAGCGAGCACCGACCTACCTGTACTCGAGCTCTGCGAAGACGCCACTCTGCCCCCCATAGACGCTGCCGAAAATCAGCCGCGCTTGCCGCCGCAGCGCGCTGCCCCGTTTGGCTCATCCGCCGCGATTCTCGCTTCACTGAGCGACTCGCCACCGGAAGTGGACCCCTACGTGCAGTATGCTTACGACGTTGCCATGATGGCGATGCTCTCGGAGCAACAACTGCTGTCCGTAGAGATGCTGCACTGGATGCGCATCCGCTTAGAAGAACAGAGACGCGAGCTGTACCCGGATAACCCAACAGAAGATCTGCCTCCAACGACAGACCTACTACCCCCGGAGGACCCAATTCTCATAGATGATCCACAGCCACATGAAATAATCACACAAGAAGCCCCCGCCCACTGCATCTGCCGCGACCCCATGCGAGAGTCCCGGACGCAGAAGCGAAGAAGAAAACCGAGACCGTGAAGCTTCCTCCGCACGTCCCAAGCACAGCGAGCCGGACGCCGCAAGAAGGCACTCCACTTCGCACTTATCGCTATCGCGAGACGGCGAGAACCAAGTGACGAAGAAACGGAGGCCCAGGCCAGAAGCCAGACGAGGATGATGCTCGAGCCCACAAGGGGCCATGATCACGCTCGCACCACCGAGATCCTACCGCTGCACACCCGCCCCGGAGGGGGACCGCAGGTGACCGCGCAAGACCATCCCAAAACCGAAGACCTCCGCTCACGCCCACCGGACTCCGATTCAGTCGGGCTGCCTCAACCTCCAGACGCGCAAGCGCGGAGGCTACTCGCCGCGGCTGAGAAAAGCCTACGATTACCGGTCGACAATACCGACCGCGTTGATGCTTCCATAGCCATCTACGGGCCTAGATGGCTTGGACCCCAGGTGTCGTCACGAATGCGAACGAGAAACCTAAAGACTGTGAAAACAGTCACCCTAAGATCGGTCGGCAGATGCCGACTGCAATGATTTGCTTCCGAAAGGGGCAACCAAGCCCCGAGTGATTCCCCGCGTCCTTGAAGAGGACCGCGAGAAGGCTACGGATTGAGTTCGCTTTGCTCCTCTACCCCTCCCGTCCCGCGTCCTAGTGATTATTTTTTTTAATTTTGTGTTGATTGTTTTTTAAGCCAAAGGGTAGCAATTTTGTTTCAAGATTAGTTTTTATTTTTAAATTTTGCATTGATTGTTATTTGTTTTTAAGCCTAAGAGTTTATTCTTTATTCTGTTAGATTTTTGTTAGATAAGTACTTCGTTCCTACTTAAGTTAAGTCAAAGTAAACAAATTTGTTCCTAATTCAGCTGTGATTTAATTAGAATAATAATAGATGATGACTGATGACTTTCTCTGACTTTTTTTTAAAGTTCTAAGCTTAATTAATCAAAAAAAATGCATTAAGCCTTCAGTGACAAAAAAATTTACTAGGTAGCAATGATGATTTTCATTAAAAGTTAATTTAGCAAAAAAAATGGAAATCTTTGCAAGAACCGGGAAGAACCGGGAAACCCGGTTCCGCACCTGTTTTTCTCCCGGGAACGAAAAATGAGGAACCGGAGCCGGTTCTACAAGCCCTACTCACAGTGCTATAGAAACTTAAACCTAAATAAAAATAAGGAAATTGACAAAATCGTTATTTCGTCCCGGCCGACGTTTAACGAATATTTCAATTTTCTTGTTTTCATTTTTCTTTTTAAGATAGTTATTTAAGGTGGCGTTACATAATTTTAATTCAACCATTCTCAGAAAACTTCCTTATTTACAGAGTAAACAAATGAGGATAGTATTCAAATAACACGTGCTTATAACATAATAGCCAGCGATTAGGGATGCTATATCATTTGCATCTACAAACAAATCAAGAAATACCTGGGAAGTACGCCGCCCATGTAAACAGGTAAAACTAAAGATGGCGTCGAAGAAACTAGGTTAGGAAACATCGAACGAGCAACCAGTCAAGCAGAACTTGAGACACATCGCGTACAGTGTTTTACATGAGAGCACGGAACAAAAACGATGTTTCTCACGAGTGTACGTAGCTACGTGAGCATGTCTGATTCACGTTCATAGTAAGGCGCAAACTCCACCAAAAAGACGAAGGGCATAGGACGTAAGAATGACAGTTGACAGACAAGTGATCTTCAAATATTCTTCTTAGTTTTTGACGCTAGCTGTCATAGATGCGACGCTTGTGTGTGCCTTTGTCAATACTTTTTCGTACATTTTGTATGGAAACGTCGCGATGTCAAACGTCAAGACTCAAGCGTCATGCCCTATGTCCTCTCCTTGTCCTCTCTGTGGAGTTTGGGGCTAAGTAGCAGTTTGTGATGTCTGAAATTAGAAGCTAAAGTAACTCTTAGGTAGGTGCCTACTTAGGTAAGGAAAGTGTATATAGGATGAGTTCTTTACTAAACTTTGTAAAATGAGATCGAAAAATATAATGAAGAACTCTTGTCTGAACTGAAGTTTGACCGAAGAACTCAATGTGAAAGCTAATCATCTAGTTATAATCAAATTAACCCAAGGAATCTAATTTGATAAGTGTCAGAGATTGATGCCAAATGGCTTCTGATGTGGTTGGTTGTGGTTGGCAAGCTGGCAACATAGTTCTGACTAGGAGGAAGATCGAAAGACAAAAATATGTCACTAGACTCAAAGTCCCTGGTCAACTAGTAACAAATCATTCTATCTAACCACAATTTTACTTGGCAACAACTACTAGACTGTTATCAACTTATTACGATAAAAGCCGAAATGGTCTGACCGTCTGATCGATTCGCACGCATTAGACACGCAACTGGGCACACGTGGTCGCTCAGCATGCATGTGCGTGTTGCGAAACAGTCATACCTATCTATACGTATAAATGACGAGGTACCATAATTATATCATACCTATATATATAGGGATTGGATAGAACTAAATTCTGGCCACTATTGTCCCAGCCGGACTACACATTTTGTAAGGACGAATGCATTTTAATCTTCCATAATTTCGACCCATGTTCCCTGATTAAAATTGGTATGCATAACCCGCGAACTTACCTACTTACAGCTAACATCAACAGAACCCAGCGCCACAATTTATTCACAATAACGAGCTTGTATAAAGCCATATCAAACGAGTTTTTGCACGTGAGTAAAAAGGACAAATGACAATTTGGTAGTAGCCCGTTATCGTGAATAGGGTAGAGTGGTCGATACCCCACAAGTGGAAATATATCCATTGAAGACTGCCGTTAAAATATGGGGTGAAATTTTACTAGTGACCGATAGCGAAAACTGAGAACTGGCTAGTGATAAGGAACAACTTTCCCTAAGGGACATAGGTCTAAATAAAAAAAAAAAAAATCTTCGTATTTCGACTTAATGTTCCTTGGGGAAAGTTGTTCCTTATCACTAACCGGTTCTGAGTTTTCGCTATCGGTCACTAGTAAAATTTCATCCTATATATCAAACAGATGAACTGTGATTCTGTAGTCTGCTCATTAGACCACCACTTAAAGATTGACCGTAGAAGCAGCTTCTGTTTCTACTAGTCACCGGCGGTCGGCCTGGCGACGTCCGTGGCCCCCCCTGTCTACCTCAGACATTAGACTCTACCTTCCACTTCAGGAGTCACCACAGAAGTAGCTTCTTCCTGCTTCTACAGTAGTATCGATTGTGTTTGTTGGGCGGTGGTCGGCCCGGCGACGGCCTTGGCCCCTGTCTACATCAGACTCTATCTTCCACATCAGGAGTCACCATAGAAGCAGGATTGTCCATAGTAGCAGCTTCTTCCTGCTTCTACAGTAGTATCGATTGTGTTTGTTGGGCGACGGTCGGCCCGGCGACGTCCTTGGCCCCTGTCTACATTAGACTCTATCTTCCACTTCAGGGGTCACCATAGAAGCAGGATTGTCCATAGTAGCAGCTTCTTCCTGCTTCTACAGTAGTATCGATTGTGTTTGTTGGGCGGCGGTCGGCCCGGCGACGTCCTTGGCCCCTGTCTACATTAGACTCTATCTTCCACTTCAGGAGTCACCATAGAAGCAGGATTGTCCATAGTAGCAGCTTCTTCCTGCTTCTACAGTAGTATCGATTGTGTTTGTTGGGCGACGGTCGGCCCGGCGACGTCCTTGGCCCCTGTCTACATTAGACTCTATCTTCCACTTCAGGAGTCACCATAGAAGCAGGATTGTCCATAGTAGCAGCTTCTTCCTGCTTCTACAGTAGTATCGATCGTGTTTGTTGGGCGGCGGTCGGCCCGGCGACGGCCTTGGCCCCTGTCTACATTAAACTCTATCTTCCACATCAGGAGTCACTTTACAAGCAGGATTGTCCATAGTAACAGCTTCTTCCTGCTTCTACAGTAGTATCGATTGTGTTTGTTAAGAGGCGGTCGGCCGGGCGACGTCCTTGGCCCCTGTCTACATTAGACTATCTTCCACTTCAGGAGTCACAAAGAAGCAACTTCTTCCTGCTTCTACAGTAGTATCGATTTTGTTTGTTGGGTGGTGGTCGGCCCGGCGACGTCCTTGGCCCTCCTATGAAGTTACTCTATCATGCACTTCACAAGTCACCTTAGACGCAGGTTCTTCCTGCTTCTGTAGTGGTAGGGCATCGATTGTGTTTGTTGGGCGGCGGTCGGCCCGGCGACATCTTTGGCCCCTGTCTACATTAGACTTTCTTCCACATCAGGAGTCACCATAGAAGCAGGATTGTCCATAGTAGCAGCTTCTTCCTGCTTCTACAGTAGTATCGATTGTGTTTGTTGGGTGGCGGTCGGCCGGGCGACGGCCTTGGCCCCTGTCTACATTAGACTATCTTCCACTTCAGGAGTCACCATAGAAGCAGCTTCTTCCTGCTTCTACAGTAGTATCGATTGTGTTTGTTGGGAGGCGGTCAGGCCGGCGACGGCCTTGGCCCCTGTCTACATTAGACTCTATCTTCCACATCAGGAGTCACCATATAAGCAGAATTGTCCATAGTAGCAGCTTCTTCCTGCTTCTACAGTAGTATCGATTGTGTTTGTTGGGAGGCGGTCGACCCAGCGACATCTTTGGCCCCTGTCTACCCCCGACATTAGACTCTATCTTCTACTTCAGGAGTCACCATAGAAGCAGCTTCTTCCTGCTTCTACAGTGGTATCGATTGTGTTTGTTGGGCGGCGGTCGGCCCGGCGACGTCCTTGGCCCCTGTCTACCCCCCAGTGACGTCACGCCGCGCCCTCGCCACGCGGCGGGTCACGCGTGACGTCAGCGATGCAGTTGCAGAGGAAACGGAAATTGCTTGTTACGAAAGTTCTTGTTTTTTGCGAAGTTCTGATTGTTAGAGATCTTACAGCACCAGCTGATCAGAAGTTTGGAGCAAAAGTTTAGTAAGTAACTGCTGCATTGCCTTAGTATTAAGTCAGTGAGTGAGTAGGCCGGAGCGCAGTGAAGATGTTGTAGGTATTTCTCAGAGAACGCTTCAGCTCATTCTCTGGATTTATCTCTTTTCGAATTCCTTTTTGAATATTTGTTAGAAAAGATGCATAGAATTTAAGAAATATATGCTATTATGCTATTTGGTGCAGTTGGAAAGGCGTACGCCGCTGCGGAAGCGATATGCTACGAACTTTGTGGTCCCCCTTGCATTAAAAAGATGAAAGTAAAAATTTAATTTCAATATGTGATTGCCATTACATAAGGTAGGTGAGACGGATCAATTTCGCTACAGTTTGTCTAAACACAATCTGGTGAACGTGACAACGGCGCTGGGCCGAGAGATTGTTTTTTTTTTATCTATTTTTAGAATGGGCGTTTGGGCGAAAGTTGGGACTGACTTTTTTATTTCTTGATCGAACATTTACATACGTTCTATGTGACCGCATTCTGTCTGTTCTGTCCCTTGCACCAATTGTTTCAAAATCATACTTTGTTGAGTAAGTGACATAGAAAACACAAATCACAATTTCGTCTCTACATTATACAAAAATCTCCATTCATTCATAAGCAAGTCTCATTAGTATACAAAAGCAACAATTTCTTTTGATATGTAAATACCGTTATCCATCTGTTTTAGTTGTGTATGATAAATTGCTGGATAGACGAAGATAATGACGTGTGTTTGGGGTCAGTAGGACGATCAATGCGGGGGCGATGCTCGGTACAAAAGATGCGCCGCTCGTAGTTGACACTGATATTATAGATGCAAAACTGTGACAAAAGTATATAATGTAGGTATATTCGTTAGCCTGTATCGCCGTGTGGTGCCGGCTTTGAATAGCTTCACGCCATATCTTTCCCGTGAATGTCGTATGTAGAGTTAATGTGTAAGTACTGCTGCTGACTACGACAGGCTGAGAACTTTTGAATGACTCTCAAACATTTTGTCAGACGTGGTGTAAATGGCCTTTATTTATAGCCGTTTACGCTCTCTTATCCCGCAAGGGATTTAGACGTAATATATGTAGGTAAGTACGTATGTAACTACAACGTTTTAAGATATGAATCAGCTCACGGGTTAATTTACTCCTTTAAATATCGTTAATAACCTTGCAGGTGCTTGCAGGGCAATCAGTCATATTTACTTGTATTGTTTCGCTACCAATAATTTACATATCATGTCAAGGCAAGCGTAAGGAATATGTTTTCGGTATGACTATTTTCACAAGACTCCTGCTACATGCTGCCCTTTATCACTCATGGTTGATAACAACTACGACAGTAGCTATATAAACAGGTTAAGAAAACACTACTGCGTTTATTTGCCTCTACAAGATAGTTGATATTTCTTTCTATCTTTTCTATGCTAGGATTTTTTAGGTTTTTTAAATCTATCTTATGAAAGATGAGGCAAGCAATGCAAAGTTCATGCAGTCTAAACTTAACAGTTTACAGGGATAGCGGTGATTTCGTTTCAAAAATCCAGTAGGTCGTGATATAGTGTTCATACCAGTCAAAGCGACGCAAACGTTGTACACTCTTGATATTAAATTCCATAGAAGAATGCCTTGTTCCATTATCTCATAATGACAACGAACTACACGCGTTCGTTCACACGATACATTATGCTGCCCGACTTTTTTCATAACTACATCAAAGTTTTTACTTAATGTCTGAATTTAAACAGGACCGGTTTGGGACCACTGACGATATACCTACTCATTTTGGATTTGTTTAGTGATTGTTTCCATAAAATTAAAGACTATTTTCAACTAACTTCAAATTTTTTTGACTGAAACATGTTGCATTTTCAAAAAGGAAAAATAGTTGTAAATACTTTTACAGAGCATTTCTATGAAGTATTAAACGCAGTCTTTCTAAAGAGAATTCTTATTAACAAAGCTTTAATAATGCTTATCACGACTAGCTTTTTTCCTTTCAACTAGTTACTTGCTAGGAACATTATCATGGATGCGAACTACCAGGAATACTTCACATAAAGCATGTATGGAAGACAGAAGAATGTATGAATGATGCGAACGTATCTGGATGGTTCGCAGAATCGTATGAGAACCCTGCGTACCGCTGTGCTAGGCGTTATCTCCACTCGTGAGACGTAAGGTGCTCAAAACCGTTGCCATATAAAATGTATGAAACAGAAGAGATTCGTCGACACTGGTGAGATGTGTCACCGACGGTTGGTTTCACAGTTTTTGTTGTTACCTTACGTCTCACGTCTCATTTTATGTAAATAGCACCTATACTAAGGTGGCAGCTGTGACGCTGAATATCGTCATTAAGACGTTGTCACGGTTGTAGACGGGGCGCGTCTGCTGTTCCATACATTTTATATTGAAACGGCTCCGAGCGTCACGCTGTCTCATGTCTCACGAGTGGAGATAGCGCCCAAGCTAGTTGATTGATAAGTGAATGTCATATTGTCTAGGTCTAGGTCGATGATCCGGTGTATCATTTATTACCCGTCTAGTAGTATAGGTTCGATGTCCGGGAAGGAACAACTAATTGTTTATTTAAACATCTGAGTCATAAACCATAAATGTGAGTATACTTAGGTAAAGCAAGAATTTTTATGACGAAATAATAAACGGATTCATCTTCTTCTATCGTGTGGGACACTACACGTAAGTCAAATGACCCGATGAACCTTGGTGTTAGAGTTTTTCAACCGCGCCTACTACTACTAAAAGACTTGGTTGTATAACGGCCGCCGTCTTAGTTATCAAAACAGCATCCGGGTCCGGAAACTTAACGGAATGAAAAAGTATATAGGTACCTTAGTACGTGTAGATATGTTATACGAGCGCTTAAGCCTCAGAGCAGACATGAAACGAGCGAGCCCTCAGGGAAATGCAAGCAATTGAGCTGAGCTCTGACAAGGCATCATTTGGACGACAATCTTGCGTGTCTCGGTATCAACGAAGGTATTTAGTGTGTGGCAAAATAATGAGGTACCGTCATGGTATACCCATGTCAACTGAGGAAAATCAGTACTTATTTCAATTAATAAAATGTACGAAGTATGATGCACAGGACAGGGATCAGTAGACAGACCTCGTTTTGGGGGCCAAGACCCATTTTGGGTCACAGTATTTGGAGTAAAGTAAGCCAAATAAACGACTAGTAAGAGAAACAATTTTCTTGCTACTTTCCGCCAGACTAAACCTAGAAAACCGCAAACAATAAGTCGCGTTCGCAGCTGTCATTGGCGTCATTGCCCTTCCACACAAAGCGTGGCAATTTGTCGCTCCTCACCACGCAGTAATATTATCTGTACCATCGCTCTAATAACAGATAGCCGCTGATAAAAGATTCCCCTTGGCGCGTGTGGGTGAACGCACTCGTTTGCGCTGCGTACTTGGCTGCGTAGGACGGAACACAATTGGAACAGATTTTACTAACAAAAATAGAGTTTATTTATATAAATACGGATTGCTTTTAGTATCATCTGTACTCCAAGGACGAATTGCTTTGTGGATCAATATTGTTCATCTGTCTTTTAACTTCTCGAGAGCTCTTAAAGATCTTTTGAAATTTCCAGTATCCATTACTTACGTAAAACTACGACGATAAGAACTTGAACTTACTAAAGTTTTGTGTGGATCTGTCTGTGATTTAGTCTGCTTTGTCACTTCTTATTGGAAATCGAATCACACGATAGATGTCACGTTGTCATTTGCATGAAGCTTTTAGTACGCTCAACCACAAATAATATTACCGGAGCACTCAAGGACAATTTAATGCTGACACGCTCAGGCTATAGAGCTTTCAATGCCATGGACTACATAATTTCTCTATCGATTCGAATCGAGGCCATCCAATAACAATTTTTCCAAGGCAAAAACGAATAAAAAAAACGTAATTTAGAAACTTTCCATCTTGTTAGTAATGATTGGAATCTTGTAATCAGATACCTAGTTAAAGCTATGACTTAAGTTGGGAATGTTTTATTTGTATGCAAATCTTAGTCCCACGCCGTTATTGTCAACATGTTACTAACATGGAACCACACGGAAACAATTATAATAAATTGTTTACATAAATCTAAAATACAATATTTCCGTGCCGAAAGGTTTACGATATTACATAACAAGGTCCTGTGCTAAATTTTAATTTTTGTTCTGTGCCCCAAGTTTGCTATTTTTAGTCATTGTAGCTACAGAAGCGACGCGCAACATTCTATTGGCAGCGTGATTTTACCAAAAACTGTTAGCAGAATACGAAAATGCCAAAACCATCCAGCTGAAATGCCATCGACACTCAACTGATACGATTTTTATTTAGCAGACTTGATTATACTTAGATTATACCTATAGATTATACTTTTAGAATTTGTTTAAGTCACCCCTTATCTTTCCCGGGGGTGGCTTAAGAGGCAACCAAGGGGAGATTTTCATTTTAATTTTGGGCTGGTAATCTGTCTCAACAGTGAAAAATTGATTCTTAAATGACCCTGTATTCTTTCTGACGTTCTACCCACCTCGCAATGAACACAAAGAAATTATTGTGTACCTATCTGTTCCCATATAAATTTATAGTAAAAAATTAATTTTAATATTGACGCGCAAATAATCTAACCATCTTAGAAGCCAGCCAGTGTTTGTTCACAAGCTGAATGAGCCATGTCCATGTGAGTGTGAGGACCCACGCAACGAACTATCTGGGGGGCACTTGCCATATGGCTCAGGGAGTTTGTTAGGTCGGCAAGCCCTTCGCAGCTTTGACTTTTCCACCAAGACTAAGTTTGACGCTTTTTTCTGAACTATCTACCGATTCATACTAAAAGATAAGCAGCAAAGTATAGCAAATAAAAGACTTCACAGTAGAAAAATATCTATCAGCCTGTAGATGGAAGTGATGTGTGTGTGCTGCACTGATTTAGGTGAAAATAGTTGCTCTCCTACGTCTCAATTTGATTCAAAAACATTTTCATGGACCCAATTTCAACATAGCGCTGTCAGTGTTTCCATTAGGCGACATGTGAGCGTGGCATTTTCTGGCACAACATTATGTTTTCACATTCCATTATCAAAATATTTTGTTACAAAGTTTCATTTAAATGTTGGAAATGTCTATTTATCGAAAGAGCGACTGAGTTGGCACAGGGCATGCGGGTGTTTGAAAGCACCACAGACCAATAACTGACTGTAAATTCCTGTCGTTCTGATAGTTTTCAAAGACCTAAGCCTGTGCCTAGAGTTTCGCCACAAATGGAAGCCCGCGGAAGCAAATAAAACCGAAAGTAGATAAAATGTGCGTTAAAGTACATGTGTCAAAATATAGACCATTTTAAAGCGTGATTCCCCGCGATGACGCTTTCCTTTGGATGAAAGCACTGCGTCTGCAGGACCCCTTTCGTGGCGCTAACTCTATGTGCCTAAGTGGCCTATTTAACCACAACGAGGGCACGCTTTGTTTGTCCCAGTAAAGTGTAGTGTTTGGTTTGAAAAGGGTCGATTCGGAAAACAGCCCGAGATGAACTGAACACGTCCTATATCTGCCCATTGTTTGTGCTCACATGGTAGCTGACGCTTTGTGTGGTTGAAGGGAGACCAACATTTTTCGGAATAGGGTGACACTTTATAAGTAACCGACACCGAAAAATTTATCAATGAATAGAGGGCGAAATATTAAAACATTTACCGGGAGTAACGGAAAGGGTATAACAAGCCGAAAGGAGGTCAAGGTACTCTTGAAACTGAACAACTTTCCCTATGGAACATGGGTCGAAATATGAAAAAAGAATTTGGACCTCCCATAGTAAATCAATTAGCTGATCGGCGATTTTGTAAGAAAGAAAGTTGTTCAGTTTCATGAGTATCTTGACCTCCTTTCGACTTGTTATACCCTTTCTGTTACTCCCTGTATAACTCAAGTCAAATGAGCTGCTCGCGAATTTTATACAAACAAAAAATCCTTTTCGCATAATGTGTCTTGGAAAAGTTGTGTATTCCCCTTTGTTTCCAAGAAATTGCGCCAAGTGGTCACCCTATAGAAGAGCAAACAGCGCCGTCTACTCTTTGATAAGCGGTCTGGCTAGGCGAATGGCACTTCTATACTTCACAAGGGTGAAGCAAACATTGCGGGCTAGGAAAGAGACACTTACTGGGAAGTGTTATCCAACAGCATCAAGAGTTTAGTTGATATTGTAAATTTAAAATTTAAGAGCGATCATATGGGGGTTTTGTGGTAGTAACTGATGGGAGGGGCAATTAATATGAAGTCCATTGCACTTGACGTAAGGCGCATCTTCTTATAGTTCATTTTTGAACCGCGGCGGGCCTGGAATAGTGGCGCTATCTGTGTCTAAGGCTCTTATCAAACTAGCGATATACAAGCGGATGCGCAGCAAATTCATTGCGGACACGCGACGGATGCGCGGCAAATACGGCCGATATTTTTACCAAAACGTTGCAAATCCGCCGCGCCTCCGCGATGAATTTGCTGCGCTGCGCACATCAGTCGCTCGCCCGCAACAAATTCGCTGCGCATCCGCCTTGCTCCGCATCCGCTCCCAAACCGACTATGTGATAAGAGCCTTACAGAACAAAACTCGGCAATGGACAGCAAAATCAGACGTCGCCTCATCCAGTACTGTAGAGTTCGTGTTCATGTTGACACCATTGCGAAATAGGGGATACATTCACAATCACACTATCTCGGTGTAACAACTTTTTGTTTACATTCAACAAGCGGGCGTTTTGTAATCAAAACCTACATTACAGATATAAAACACTGAATAAAATCACGCCTTTATGGCATCAGTAAAAACTTTTTGTTTTTCTGACCATGACCAAGGACAATCAAACCAGTCAGTAAAAGTTGAGTTTGATGCAGTGATCAACTGTTTTAATCTCTTCTAGTCGCGTCGGATATTGAGTCGACGAGCAACCCAGTGAAACCTGGCGACAAAGTTGTCAAACTGCCTACTCTTTCAGATCTGTGGTCTCCTGCGCCCAAACAACAAAGCGCTAATTTTAGATCAATTGTAATTGAAACTTATCTTAATTTCTGTTACGACGGATATTGCCACGTGTAGAAGTATCCACGTTTCCGCCATCATTTTAGTTACAGAACAATGGATCGGGAAACCCTATGACCTTAAAACTTTATGTAAGTATGGCTGATGGAATATTGGTATAAATATCCGGAACCTCACGTTGCTCGCCATGTGACAATCCCTACGAGTAGGTTTCTTCTGGTAAACGGACACGGTTGTATAATTTACCTTCCTGTTTGTCACATATTCATCAATAAAACATTTTGAACTTACTTTTTGTTCGATAACAGAGTCAACTGCGCAATTGCATACAAAAATAGTGACAGCGCTGTCCGAGCTGCGTAAATTCTTTTATGGATCTATCATACTGAAAAGTCTATGAAAACCTAATTAGTACAACTATCTGCATCCAAACAAATCGGAATAATCGAACTCGCCTTATCTGGACGCACCTACCGACGAAAATGACCCTCCCAAATCAATGTTTAGCCTGCCATTAAGTGCCATGCAAGCCTGAGAATGACCCACGCAATCGCAAGTGACCATTTTGCCAGTGTCAGTACACGTACCTGGAACATATCTGTGTCGGGGTCCTCCGTGTACTCCACGATGACGGCTTGGCTGCGGCTGAGCGTGTAGCTGATCGAGTGCTGGCTCGCGTCGAGTATCGCCTTGGAGTTGTGGGGCGTCTTCACCACGTAGTGCTTGGAGCGCCGCACCCCGTTCGCGTTGGGGCGCCGGTACAGCACGAACTTGCTGCGTCGGCGCCCCCGCTCGCCGGCTGGCAGGTAGCCGTTGTAACTGTTGGACAAGAATTAAGAATAAGTCTTTTGAATCACGTTTTCTGCCTAATGTGTGTGTCAGAAAATCTTGCTCTCTGTTTTGAAAAAAAACTTATAGCTAGGTAATATGTTTTGCGCATACCCAAAAGTAAGTATCAGATGAAAAATAAAGAATGTTTTTAAAATCATGTCGATGTAGTTTTTAAGATTTCGGATCACCTAATTAAAGAATGGACATCACCAAAAACAACTGCAATATTAGTAAGAGTGACTAATTAATAGAATATTTAAGAAATCCTCGTTTTGCGTGAATAAACAATGTTACCAAAACAATAACGAAATAAGTAAGGTCCACAAATTAAGCGCATCCAATTGATTCAATAGTTCAATTGAGTGGCGATGAAGGCCGCTGTTGCCGACGGTACAAGATTGCTTCGCAACAGTCCACGTGCATAGTAAATGACCTTTAGTGTTGCCACTCGATGGTGGACTACTGTATCGATTCTCTACAAAACATCCATATATCGATAGTATTGCACTTGTCGAAAGTAGAACTTACTACAGTTGGAACTACTCGATACTGTAAGTATCTTGTTTGATGCTATCGATTTCGACCTTTCATTTCTTATCACACTGTATGTGTTACACCATTCTCATCATCATCTTCCTGCCCTTATCCCAATTATTTGGGGTCGGCGCAACACGTTTCGTTGAACACAAAATCGTTTTGCAAAAGGATTTGGCTGAATTTTACGACCGGCCGCCTACCAGACGTCAACCTTCCTTGGGAATGCTTTTGTGGTGGATTAACCGATACCATACCGTTGGCCTTGGCTGTTTGGGTCGGGTTTATCCCTCGGTCGATTCTTACGACCCCCACCGGAAGAGAGGGGGTGGTGCTATATTCAAATTTGCTGGCACCACACGGCTTCCACACACCATTCTCATAAATGAATATAATAAATTGAATAATGTCAAGCAACGACCGGGGATCGAATGTGGGAATCCTCTCACTGCTGTGCAACTGAGCTATTTCAATCTCGTCTCGCAGCGACAATAACAAATTGTTTTTTTTTTTAATGTAGATCCATTGCATATTTTTAAATTTCTTATTTTCAATCATGAGAATAATATAGCACTTCGTGTGCGTTGAAATCCCTACAAACTGTTACATCACTTTTATAAAAGCTATGACTTCTGATAACACGTTATCAGAGTATTGCAACCCAAGGCAATTGGTAAGGAAACATAAAAAGATCCGTCGGAAATCGAACCTCGTCCTAGAACCAGGGTCCTGACCCGAGGTCACTTAACGAGCAGGACTTATTTTTTCACGATCCATCTTTCAACGTCACGCTGTCAAAAACATCGTAGCCCACGACCGTTGCATATTAGAAGTCTAAATTAATTCTAGCTCGTGTTTTTGATTTGATTAATATTTTTAGAAGAAAGTTTGAATTTGTTTGGATGTTTTTTTTTATTGCATGCCTGCACGGCTTAGAATAGCATCACCTCAAACCTTTCCCGTAGGTACTGTAAGAAGCGAATTAATGATTTGAGGGTCGTAGAGTATTGGCTGACAATCTATCACTATGGTGAAACACTGTCATCTGAATGACTCTCAAAATTTAGTCCGACCTGGTGTAAATGGTCGTTATTTCCAGCCGTTTTCGCTCTGCCGACGATATAGGCGTGATAATATATGTATGTAAGTACTACTGCACTAACTTGACACATACGACGGTTCATGGTGTTGTTTTTCGATTCCCTGTAGGTAGGTACAGAATAAAGCTAGACGTAAGGCAATATCAATCTGTTCCCCAAGCTTCTAACATCAAGATAAAAGATAAAATCTGTCATCAGGTCAGTGCCAGCTAGACAATGGTTAATTGTTAGATAATGCTCTTGGATTCAATAACCGGCGGTGGGAATATCAAACTTCCGTGAGAATTGTAAAAGAAACAAAGCGGAGAATTGGAGATAAAGACATTTGCGAGATACTCAGTAGATAGATGAGGTGATGAGATTAAGATGGAAGATTTCTTTCGGAAGTTCTAGCGGAAGGAACGGATGCACTTAGGCGTGACAATGGAGACGTACCTAGGTATGTTTTAACGGTTATATAATATAACTAACGCAAAAAGTCTATTTTGTATTGGGAATAAAATACCTAATTACCTATCTAATTTCATGACAACAGTATCCAGATCTACTATACAGCGCGCAAGAGGAAGTAGTTGTGATTCACATGGGATGAATGATTTTTCAAGGTCTGGCGTCACAGTAAATGGTCTTCACCAGATCATCATAATCATAATGTAGGTATCTATGACAAAACATTTCCTTCCGCGATCGGTTGCATACTGAAATTTGCGCGCAGCCCGCATGGAATGCTGCATCACACTGTGATGTCATGGCAAATATGACTACGATAAAACATTATCTTCCGCGCTCGATTGCATAGCGCGCAAGTAATCCGGCGACCTTTGCGCGTAGCATGCATGGGAAGATGCCCAGAACAATTTTCAGTCATTTACATGAGATGAAACATTACACTGTGATGTCACAGCAAAGAACAATTATTTCCGCGCTCGGTTGCATACCGCGCAAGAAATCGGGCGATCTTTGCGCGCAGCACGCATGGGAAGCTGCCCAAAACGATTCTTAGGCTGGTGTTCACCGACAGCTGTTAAATTTATAATCGGTCGATGATATCTAATTCCATGTGTTTGATTCCGAAGCTGATCTTAGCGCAGTGGAAGCAAATTAAAGTTATCTTAAAATCTAAAACTAAATGGTCGATCAGCCTCGGAACAACATTTGACTACGATTCGTAGTGCTCTTTACTATAGCTAAATAAAATAAATTTAATGAGAGAATTTTGTTCCGGAAAGTTTCCGGCCGAGAAATTCTTGTGTCCAAAATCTACTTAAACAGGGCCCAGCAACAATTGCTTACCGAGCGAACGATGACGCCGTCGTTTCCTTGTAAGTCTAGTTTTTGACAGGAAAAATAGGTATCAGGTTTTGGAAGACATTTGGATTGGGATAGATAGATACTAGACTTACTGTACCCGGGCACCAGCTCGCGTGGTACTCCGTCCAACAAGTTTCACAAGCACTTGAGTACTATTGTTCATAGTTCGACATCAAATAATGTTTAACACACAGTAACAAAGATTTCTCCGCACACCACTGCTCGCGACAGCAACACGTTTTACTGTACAATACGCGAACCAAAGGACACTGGACGCGCGGGTGACTAAAAGTAAGGTTATTTTTTCCGACGGCCGCGTGGTTATCGAACCGACTGACAATCAAAGCGCCGGAACCAAATACACTTGGTTCTCTTCCCCACCGAACAGGGAAAACCACACGAGAACACCGAAAGCACACTAAATTACACCATTTATAATTACAATTCGCATCAACCAAGCGAGCGACGGCAGAGGACGTGAATGACAGGGCAGTGTTGCCAGCACCGCGCGCCCATTTTATACGAAAACTAAACATTCACCCGCCCCGGACCGACCCATCGGTCCGCTCTATGCATGGCAGGCGTGATAATGTAGCTACTGCTCGCTTAAGGACTGAATCCCCCACCTGAACTTCTGCAACTCGAGGAGTGCCATCACTACCCGGAAACAGGTTGAGAATGCGCCCCCGGCGCCAACGCAGTGGCGGTAGGTTGACATCCTTAACCAGAACGAGATCCCCAATGCAGGGGGGTTCAGTCCTGTCCGTCCACTTAAGGCGTTGCTGCAGAATGTGCAAGTACTCAAGCGACCAACGCTTCCAAAAGTTTTGAGTCATTTGCTGCAACAACTGATAACGCGACAAACGATTGCTATTCACCTCCGTATAGGGATATTCCGGCAAGGCGTTAAGTGGGCGGCCAATTAAGAAATGCCCTGGCGTCAGGGCCTCTAAATCATTTGGGTCTGAGCTGAGCGGACACAAAGGACGCGAATTGAGTACAGCCTCAATTTTACAAAACACGGTCGCCAGCTCCTCGAAAGTCAAAATTGTTAACCCTACAACGCGCAACAAATGCGTCTTAGCGGACTTTACAACCGCTTCAAAAATACCACCCCAGTGAGGGCACGCTGGTGGATCGAACACCCAAGTAATGCCCTGACGGGAGAGGCCCGTGCTGATGGCTTCTTCGTTCTCCCTTAAGAACGTTACAATTTCCTTCATACACCGATCAGCACCCTTAAAGTTGGTACCACAATCCGACCTGATCAGCGCTGGTCGCCCTCGTCGCGACGTAAATCTCTCCAGCGCTGCCAAAAGGCCTCCGTAGAAAGGTCGGCCACGAGCTCCAAGTGGACGGCCTTGGTGGCTAGGCACACGAACACGCACAAGTACGCCTTGATAGACTTTGCGTTCCGCAGGCGTGATGCCTTCACCATGAAAGGGCCTGCGAAATCCGTTCCCACACCTGCAAACGTCCAGGCCTCCGTCACCCGGTCCGGTGGGAGATCTCCCATCTGTGGCTGCATTGTGGCTGCCTTCAAGCGGTAACAAGGCAAGCACCTAAACACAACGCTACGTACCGTTCGTCGTCCCGATAAGATCCAGAACTCGCGCTGTAGGATGGCCAATAGCGCATTACAGCCCGCGTGCGAGTTTTTCTCATGACGATCCCTGACTAAGAGCTCAACTAAGGGTCCCCTTTTGGAAGTAACAGTGGATGCCGAGCCGAAAGGGCAGGCTAGCGTTCGAAGTCTGCCTCCAACCCTGAGCATACCTTGCTCATCCAGGAATGGGTTGAGGCGCACAATTCCTCCCTTCAGCTTTCCACGTCCATCCCTGAGCAGCCTGACCTCCTCTTCAAAATGTTCCGCCTGGACGACTCTAACCAATGAGCATAGAGCCGCATTCCGCTCCGCAGGCGAGAGGACAGGTGTAAAGTTCCGTTCTGCTTGAGGCTTCCTGCAGTTGTTCACGAACCGCTTGATCCAACCTGTCACCCCAAGAAGTTTGTCGAGGGAGCTATACCGTTCCAGCAAGAAAGCTGGGTTAGGCTTCGGTACGAGTTGCCCCACGTTCACTCGCAAACCTAGATCAGGTGGCCCAAGCGGCGCCCTGCACTCGTTGAATGGCCATTCCTGCGGCGACTCAGTCAGCCATTGAGGTCCCCACCACAGTGGGTGACTCACCAAATCAGGTGCCCTGCACCCGCGCGAAGCGCAGTCTGCTGGGTTCCATTCTCCCGGTACGTGCCTCCACACTAACGGAGTTTCCGACCCCGTAATCTGTGACACCCGATTTGCCACGAAAACCTCAAGTGTATGTACCGACGTCTGCAACCAGCACAGAACTATCCGACTGTCAGTCCACGCGTACACCGTTTCATCCAAGTTGATGGTACCACGCAGATTGCAGGTTACATGATTTAGCAAGCGCGCTAGAAGAGCTGCCCTGCCAATTCCAATTTGGGGATGGTCCATCTAGTTCTGACTGGTGCCACCTTACTTTTGGCCATAACCAGACGCACGTGCACAGTTCCCGTTGAACTTGCTGTCCGAAGGTATACAGCTGCCGCGTACCCTCGCTCCGAGGCGTCACAAAACCCATGTAGGGTAGCCTTACATCCCACCGATGGGACTAACTTGCGGGGTATCGCGATGTGCACAATCCCTGGTAAGGTGGTCACAAACTTGAGCCAATCCTTCAACAACTCTCCGGAGAGTTGGTCGTCCCATCCTAAGTTGGCTAGCCACAACCTTTGTAAAAGCACTTCGCCATGAACGTAACCGGGGCGATCCATCCGCTAGGATCGAACGTTCTAGCGATTGTCGACAGTACCGACCGCTTAGTCCAAGTTTTCTCCAAAAGGTCGGGCTCGATCTTGTACGTGAATACGTCATGCGTTGGCCTATATTGCACCCCGAGGATGCCCAACGTGTTTGGATTGTCCGGGTTCTCAAAGAGGTGCGGGTCCTGATGGAACTCGCCTGGCAAACCAGCCAGGAGCTCTGGGCAACTGGACAACCATTTCCGCAACTCGTAACCTCCTGAACCCATGATCGCGATCAGCTCGTCTCGTAGAATTAGCGCCTGGTCCACGCTATCAGCACCCGTGCAGATATCGTCCACGTAGACGTCGCGATCCAGTACTGCTGCGGCTCGAGGATATCTTACCCTTTCCTGTGCGGCCAACTCTCGCAGCGTACGTACTGCCAAATACGGACTTGGCTTAAGTCCATACGTCACCGTGTTAAGTTCGTATGTGACCATCGGCTCATCTGGGCTCTCACGCCACAAAATCAGCTGATACCGACGGTCATCCGGATGTATCATGGTTTGGCGAAACATCATTTTGACGTCTGCAACGAACGCTACCTGGTGTAACCGAAAGTCTGTGAGAATGTCCACAATGTCCCGGTTCAATTTAGGACCCGCGTGCAAACATTGGTTCACAGACACACCATTCGAGGTAGGAGCAGAACCGTCAAACACCACCCGTATTTTCGCCTCAGGTGACTTCAAGACAGCCAGGTGTGGAATGTAATAATGCTCGACACACCTCCAATCCAGGCTGGACACCGACATGTGGCCCAATTGAATATATTCCCGCATGAATTATTAGCGCTATATACTTCTGCCGAAGTGCTGGGTCTCGCCTCATCTTCCGCTCCATTCCGAGTAGTCTCCGTTCCGCGAGCTGTCGCGAACTACCTAAAGCGGGGCGGTTTGGGAGAAAAGGTAGCCTGGTCACGAATCTGCCTGACGGGCATCTCGCAGTGTTGTATTGATAGAACAACTCGCACTCGTCATCCTCTGGCTTCCGTCTGTCCGCCGTGGGCGGCTCTTCAGACTCCCAAAACCTCTGCAGCACCTCTGACAGCACACTACCATAGAGGACCGGATCCCTTCTGGTAGGTCCTGAGGTCTCCAAACTGGGCCGAAAACAACATGTGGTATCTACGGCCACCAAACCAGTTTCCTGGAGTACCTTCTTCCTACCGCACCATAATCTCCCGAGGACGTCTGACCCGAGAAGTACGTCCACCGTACCAGGAGTATCAAAATCAGGATCAGCTAACTCCAATCCTGTGGTTAACCCTCGTACCGTTGGTGGTAACCTAACCTGAGGAGTTTCCCAACCACTTCATCCAGCACCACGGCTGAGACTTGATAGCTGACCCTGTACATGTGCTACCTAATGCGAACTCAAAGTTCGTCTGACCCCGAATGTCAGGCACATTTAGGCCCCCGATGCCTACAGCTTCATCCCCACTTGGCCGTACATTTAGGCCTAGCCTACTCACCAGCTTACTCGATACAATACATCCCTGAGCCCCTGTATCCAGTAGGGCTCTTACTTGAATGGTCCGGCCACCGTATCCCCATACCCAAATCTTAGCCGTTGGCAAAAGTACCGTGATTGGACGGGGAGCCGAAGCTGATGAGTAGGCGGCGATTACCTAGCGGGAATCTAAACGCGGTGAGGCCGCGTCCCGCGGGGTATCCTCACTACCCAAACCTGTGTATGGGTCCCACTCCTGCTGGTAGGGAGGTCTGCCCATAAAGGCCATGGCTGGAGTTCTATAGTACCCCGACGGCAAACGTCCGTACCGAGGTTGCGCCTGTAGCCGCGGGTACTCAGGCATAGGCGGGGGCATGCGTGGGTCTTGAGACCCAACCAGGTGGCTCAAGCCCGCAGAATACTGCATGTACCCTGGTGGCTGCCTAGTGCCCCCCTGACACCCGCCCGTTGAATCCCGTACCTGGGATGGGTGTCCTTGGCCACGTTCCTGTGCCGCCCTCCCAATCCGGCACCTGCTGCCGTGGTGGGGATCGTCCCCACGTCCTTGGGTAAGTGGGCTCCGTCTGTTGACGTCCCCTGCCTGTCCCTGTGACCGATGCGGAGGTGGGCTCCTCCTTGGAGGGTGGGAGCGTTGCTCCCTCCCTTGGTGGGCAGGCTCCTTCGCTGATCCGATCCAGCGCTGCCCCGGCGCCTCCGGAGCGATTCATGCAAAGCAGCGGATGGTGTGCACCCTGGCAGTACCTACAGTTGGTGCTTGAAGGGCACTCGCACCTGATGCGGCCCCAGGCACCGAAAACACCAACGCCTCTGCTGTGCCACACCCCGTCTCCTCTGAACCCGCTGCGCAGCAAACTCCTGACACGCTGCCACCCCGTGGCCTGTCTCCTGCAGTAGGCACACCCTGATTCCAATGCGGTGTTGTACCGCCTGGGTTGCCCACTGTTGCCTCCTCGCGCCGGTGCACCCGGCCGTTCCGGGTGGCGAGGGGCAGAGGTCTCCTTGCGAGGGGCTTCACCAGCCTGGACGTCCACTCGCCTGCTTTCGGCCTCGAGGAACGACTTCAGATCCTCGTAGGTCGGGAGGTGGTCCGAGGACTTGCCCCATGGAGCTGCTCGAATCGAGCGACCATTTCGCTCGGCAGGCGGCGAAGCACTGTGTGGACCAAGATATAACCGTAGCCCGCCACTGGCAAACCCTGTCGCTCTAGTGCGCTGACCGCGACACTGACTGGGTGGAAGATTTTCTCGCGGAGGTCCGTACCTCGCGTTATGGTTGGTATTGACAGCCACTGGTCTAACAGCCTGTCTACAATCAGGCGCTTGTTCCGATACCGGTCGGTAAGGATCTTCCACGCCACCTCATAATTGCTATCCGAGACAGCCAAATGCGTCAGCAATTCATGAGGCTCTCCATGTAGCCTGGACATCAGCTGAGCCATCTTGTACGCCGGCGTTATGTCCGTCCGTGTGTGGACCACACTGCTATACAGGTCCTCAAACGCCGGCCAGTCGGCGTAATCGCCTGCAAAGACTGGAACCGTAACAGGCGGAAGAGGCACCTGTAATCCTTGTCCCACTTTACCACGGAATGGCTCTCCCTTTCCGTCACGTCGCCTAGTTATGTTCGCAGCTGCCTGCTCAATGCCCTGTGCCAGCTCCAAGCACTGGCTTACATCGGCCTCGACCCGCTCCTGATCTTCAGGGTTAGGAGTCTCCTCAAGGAGAATGAGGCACTCTGTGAGTTGATCCGACACAAACCGAACCTGTTCATCTACCTGTTGTGCACTTTTCAAGAGCGCGTCCTCCCGGTCCTCGCGGCCGATCATTGCCGCTGTGGTAGTAAACCACCTTAATCCTGACCCTATAGCAGCCTTATACCTGGCGATCGAGGAGCCATGGTACCAACTTTTACACACTCGACTTAATAAAACGAAAAACAATAAACAAATACCACAAAACAAATGTTAGTTGACTGGCCTAGACCTTACCGATAAGGTACCGTTCACTAGGCAAACAATACAGTCACAAAAACCGAAACAATATTTTCCAAAAATAATAAAATATGTGGGTAATATAAAAAACACGCTTAATACCAAATTACGGCCAACTATGTTGCAATAAAGCAACCACGCTCTGCTACCAAAAAATGTTTGATTCCGAAGCTGATCTTAGCGCAGTGGAAGCAAATTAAAGTTATCTTAAAATCTAAAACTAAATGGTCGATCAGCCTCGAACAACATTTGACTACGATTCGTAGTGCTCTTTACTATAGCTAAATAAAATAAATTTAATGAGAGAATTTTGTTCCGGAAAGTTTCCGGCCGAGAAATTCTTGTGTCCAAAATCTACTTAAACAGGGCCCAGCAACAATTGCTTACCGAGCGAACGATGACGCCGTCGTTTCCTTGTAAGTCTAGTTTTTGACAGGAAAAATAGGTATCAGGTTTTGGAAGACATTTGGATTGGGATAGATAGATACTGGACTTACTGTACCCGGGCACCAGCTCGCGTGGTACTCCGTCCAACAAGTTTCACAAGCACTTGAGTACTATTGTTCATAGTTCGACATCAAATAATGTTTAACACACAGTAACAAAGATTTCTCCCGCACACCACTGCTCGCGACAGCAACACGTTTTACTGTACAATACGCGAACCAAAGGACACTGGACGCGCGGGTGACTAAAAGTAAGGTTATTTTTTTCCGACGGCCGCGTGGTTATCGAACCGACTGACAATCAAAGCGCCGGAACCAAATACACTTGGTTCTCTTCCCCACCGAACAGGGAAAACCACACGAGAACACCGAAAGCACACTAAATTACACCATTTATAATTACAATTCGCATCAACCAAGCGAGCGACGGCAGAGGACGTGAATGACAGGGCAGTGTTGCCAGCACCGCGCGCCCATTTTATACGAAAACTAAACACCATGTTTAAATTAATTTTTACTGTTCACCAAACCCTAACCATCATTTAAAGACTGTCAAGTGGCCTTAACTTGGCGATTTACTTAAACATCCTCATTTCGTCCATTATCTTACGGTTAGCCCCAAATCTTTAACAAAAAATGGTTCATCCCTATTGTCTTGCACTGCGCGCCCGAAATTTGGTCCACAAAAAACTTTTACGATGTCCCCCGTGGCGCTACTGCACCCTTGAGTAAGTGTAAAGTTTTTTGTTTTTAATCTTTGAATTTGGCAGACTCGCATGCTGCTAAAAATAATAAGTACCTGCTCTATGTCCAGATGCTTAGGCAAAGGATACATTTTAATTTTGTAGTATAAAAAGGTTACGCTACCACGTTTGAACGCTGCTCTTGTTAATAGTAACAACAAGGAAGCGGATGTCAATTTTACGTGGTCGCTTTAAACTTTTGGGTCTTTCATAAAAGTTTCATTCAAAAACGCTCGGTTGGTAGACCGACGTCCTAGAAGTGTTTGTGAACACCAAGAAAATCGCCGCCCCGTCAGTCACCGGTTATTTGTTAACGTACCCGTTAAGTAATCGTAGTATCATCAGCTGTTGGTGAGCTTGGGGCTTAGTCATTTACATGATATGAAGCATCACACTGTCTGTCATGGCAAATATGACTACGATAAAACATTGTCTTCCGCACTCGGTTGCATAGCGCGCAAGAAATCGGGTTATCTTCGCGTAGGATGCATGGGAAGCTGCCCAGAACGATTCTTAGTCATTTACATGAGATGGAGCGTCATATTGTGATGTCACAGCAAAGAATATTTTTTTCCGCACTCGGTTACATACCGCACAAGAAATCAAGCGATCTTTGCGCACAGCACGCATAGGATGCTGCCCAGAACGATTTTAAGTCATTTACATGAGATGAAGCATCACGCTGTCATGTCATGGCAAATATGACTACGATAAAACATTGTCTTCCGCACTCGGTTGCATAGCGCGCAAGAAATCGGGCGATCTTGGCGCGTAGCATGCATGGGAAGCTGCCCAGAACGATTCTTAGTCATTTACATGAGATGAAGCATCACACTGTCTGTCATGGCAAAGAACAATTCTTTCCGCGCTCGGTTGCATACCGCGCAAGAAATCGGGCGATCTTTGCGCGCAGCACGCATTGGAAGCTGTCCAGGACCGTCTATAGTAATTTACATGAGATGAGGTATCAAACTACCTCTATGATGATGTCACAGCAAAGAACAATTCTTTCCGCGCTCATGCATACCGCGCAAGAAATCGGGCGATCTTTGCGCGCAGCGCGCATGGGAAGCTGCCCAAGTGCGCGCCTTGTGTGACGCGTTGTATAATATGGTGTAACGGCCCCGGCTTATTGGCAAGACAAGCGGCTTGTAACTTTACACTTGCACCTACTCTACCGGGGTTTGTGTCTTAGAGTCCTCCTTTAGTTTCAAATACAGTAACAATGTAAGTAAGTGTAACAGGATTAAATTCAAAATATAAACAGTATAACCACAAAATACAGAAGGTTCACTCCTATTCAGGGTTTTTGCGATTGTCACTTGTTACATAGCCAGGGTAGCTACTGTCAAAAATCTCAAAGTATAAGAATATTAAAACAGAAAAATCTGATACAAGAACATATAATAAAATAAATATAAATAATCTTTTTATTCAAGACAACAGAGTGGTCCATTTGTTAGTAGTTAGCTTATACCTAAGTTAGTACTTAAATTTATTATTCTTTTATTTTTTGAAACATTTAAGTGTCCTGACGCACCAGCACACTCATAAAGTGCCTCAGAAGAGGCTCTGCCAACTTATTACTAAACATGTTCAGAATGCTATTGGAACCGCCGCGAGACCTAGATAGTAGGGATGCGGTCTTCTTCCGTATCATGGCGTAAAAGTCATCTACTCGTGCTTCCGCAAACATCCCAGATGCACTACAGAATCGCGGCAAGCCCATCAGCACTCTGAACCCGTTATTGTATTGCACCCGCAGAGCATTTAGCGACTTTTGAGTGTATCTGGTCCACAGGGCGCTCGTGTAAAAGGTCTGACAGTATGATTTAAAAAGCGTGATCTTAGTTTCCTTAGTACACCGAGCGAACCTGTGAGCCAGCATGTTACATCTAGCCGCCAATGCTCTGCGTTCGCGATCTATGTCATCATCGTCTTTGAGGTCCGCGGCAATGTAGTGTCCTAGATATTTAAATAGTTCAACTCTACGAAGTGGTGCCTTGTTGAGTTTAAGGACAGGTTCGTACAACATCTTTTTGCCAGGGGCCTCAAAGACCATGAATTCACTTTTCTTAGTGTTATATACTAGTCCATGCTCAAGAGCATACTCTTGGCACTCCTCCAGTAGCGTCCTGATTGAGCCCGCCGTGGGACCCAGCAGCACCATATCGTCCGCGTAGCTGATATTATTCAGGCAGACTCCGTCTATCCAACAGCCGACAGGTTTACTGCTGAGTCTCACGATGAGATCATTAATGTACAGGTTGAAGAGCTTGGGTGAGGCAATCCCACCCTGCCTCACACCACACTCCAACCTATACGAGTCAGATAGCGCCTCACCCCATTTCACGTAATTTTCCTGGTTTGTATGCCAGTACTGCAAGACCCTCACTATATCCCGGGGCACGCCTGCCTCTTCAGTCTTTCTCCACAGGGTGTCGTAACTCACAAGATCGAATGCCTTGGATAGATCCAAGAAGCAGGCGTACACCGATGTATTTCTGTTTGTGTAGTATTGGACAGTCTGCTTTAGACACATTATAGCGCTTTCTGTAGATAATCCGGGTTTAAAACCGAATTGCGCGTCATGTAATGCCAAGTAATGGTCAAGGTTTTTATCCAGCAGACTGTCCAACACTTTTGCAATTACTGTCGCTAATGAAATCGGCCTGTAGTTTGCTCTATCCGCTATGTCACCTGTCTTATTTTTAGCTATAGGGACTACCAGTGTTTTGATCATGTCGGGTGGTAAGTATGAGTGAGACACACACAGCGAATAAAGCATAGACAGCACTCTCGGAAGATGTACTCCGGCACATTTCAAGTGTTCGATACTGAGACCATCATGCCCGGGTGACTTTCCCCTAGACATTTTCTTGATTATGTCTGCAACCTGTTTCGCAGAAAAACGTAAAGGATCAGGTTCACCTGGATCGGTCCCAGCACCGATCACCCCGTTCTCCGGTCCAAGAGGAGAGGATACTTGAAAGTGTTCCCTAAATAGGTTGGCAATCGCTGCTGGCTCACCACATCCGTCAACACTCACCGGCCGGCTCGGTCTAATGTTCAATTTATTCGTCGCCTTCCAGAACTTGCCAAAGTTTTTGGAGGATCTGTGCGAGGCAATGATATCCATTTTAATTTGGTCTTGATGATTCAGACACCATCTTAACCGGCTTTTGAAAATTTTTCTACTCTCGCGCATCTCCTCCCAAACTTGACCGTTACGTGGACTTCCAGAATGCAACCATGTTTGAAACCTAGACCGAGCCACTTCGTGGGCACTACGGACATGTTTATTCCAACCTGCAACACATATGATTCTGAGCAAATTTTAATCAAAGAACTGTGACGTCCGTGCCAACCATCTTCTTAGTCACCTTGAGTTCCCCTAAGATTCCAGTTAAAGTCAGTAAGCGTCAAAATCGCCGCTAGTACTGAGTGAGCTTTCTGTATAGGCCCGCCGCGCATCGTTTCCCTAATTTGTGGTGGAACGCTAACAAGATTTCCGTGTAAACAATTCCATGGCATCATGATTAGTTACTTTTCAGGATTTCTGACCTGGAATAACTGACCGACAGGTACAAGATACCCGCGTCAACGTTAATTTGAAAATCAAATCGCAGTATTCGGAGAATTTCGCCGGAAATGGCGTCCGACGTAATGAATTTTGATTATCGATCTAGACAGCCAGCTGGCCCAATTTAGGTAATTTCCAATGCATGAGCAATAAAGGACACGCTACAGCATTTTCAGCCACGCCACAGTAAAGAAAAGGAGCAGTGCAAATGTACCTGGTTCTCATTGAAATCTCAGTCGGTGTTATGTAAAAATAACGCTGAGAAATAACTGTCGTCTGATTTGTCATTTCATTCGTGTCCTATATTTCTAGTAATATGGAATAAAAGGGACCAACAACATCACTTCGATAATTGATTGCTAGCGTTCTTTTTACACGACGGGAACTGTATAAGCGTACGGCATCTTTTGCAAATTGCGCGCCTATTTGCAACCCTAAGTCTCGTCCGAGATGTTCTACTGATTTTCTTAAACTGTGTAAAACAATTTCAGCTGCATTGCTTAGCAACACGCAAATATGGCATAAGCGTACATCTTTTGCGGATTGCGAGCCACTTTGCAACCCTAATTCTTGTCCGATGAAGCGTGTAAGTTGCAATGCTCAATCAACTGGCTTGGAGAACTTACTACGTGCAAATCTTTTGATAGAGAAGCATTCGGATTTTCTCCCTTAAATTTTCCTAGATTTCATCCTTGCCTTGAAGAGCGAAATTCTGGAAAGTTCAATTTTCACGTCCCCGAGTCCGGGACAGTGCAAGAATTTAGGTCAGCGCGCAAGGAATCAATTCTACTTACGAAGTGCGAAGTTATGGGGTGGCTATAAGGCCGAGTTAGATGATCTTCCTACCATAAGGGAGTACCACAAGGCTGTTAAGCAGCTTAAAATTGGAAAATCACCTGGAAACGATGGTACCCACGCCGAAATTATCAGGCTCAAGTGCATATTACCCATCCTGCACAATCTGTTGTGTAAATGTTGGGAAGCGGGATATATACCACAGGATATGCGCGATGCTAACATCATTACCCTATACAAAGGCAAAGGTGACCGCGGTGACTGTAACTGTTATCGTGGAATATCCCTTTTAAGTATAGTAGGTAAATTATTTGCTCGGTTAGTCTTAATAAGACTCCAGAAACTTGCTGATCGTGTATATCCCGAATCGCAATGTGGATTCCGCGCCCAACGTTCCACAACAGATATGATCTTTACACTTCGCCAACTGCAGGAAAAGTGTAGAGAGCAGAAAACACCTCTGTTTGTGGCGTTCGTCGACCTTAACAAAGCCTTCGACACCGTGAGCAGGGAAGGACTCTATACTGCACTTTTAAACATCGGGTGCCCTCCAAAACTTCTAAGCCTCATTAAATCCTTCCACGAGGACATGAAAGGATCTGTTGTTTTTAACGGCAATACATCCGAGCCGTTCGAAATGCGTAGAGGTGTTCGCCAAGGCTGCGTGTTGGCTCCTACCCTGTTTGGTATTTTCTTCTCATTGCTTTTAAAGTTGCTTTCGGCGATGACCAACAGGGTATACACCTGCACACTAGGGCTGACGGGAAGCTGTACAATATCTCGCTTCTTAGGTCAAAGCGTAACCGCGATGACTTATTCGTCGATAGCCTTTTGTTCGCTGACGATGCAGCCTTCGTTGCTAATTCTCAAAGTGAGCTTCAAGACATTGTTGATAAGTTTTCCCACGCGTGTTCTCTGTTCTCAATGTCCATTAATGCCAAAAACAGTAGTGCTAGCTCAAGGTGGAGAAACACCACGTATTTTGCTCGATGGCGTTCCCTTGAACATAGTTGACAAGTTTTGCTACTTGGGGTCGACTGTGTCGAACAATCTCACCCTCGATGCTGAGATCAATACTCGTATCGGCAAAGCGGCGACCATGTTCGGCAGGCTCAGTACAAGAGTATGGAATAATAAACACCTGACCACAAAAACCAAGATAATTGTTTACCAAACTTGCGTTCTAAGCATACTCTTGTATGGAGCTGAAACCTGGACTTCGTACGCAAAACAAGAACGTCGACTCAACACATTTCATATGCGCTGCGTAAGAAACATCTTGCATATAACTTGGCAGGACAGAGTCACAAACGAGCGAGTTCTAGAAATTGCACAGCTGCCTAGCTTTACCGCTTTGCTTAAGCAAAGACGATTGCGGTGGCTAGGGCATGTGTACCGCATGGAACCTTCGCGTCTACCACGGCGTGTCCTGCTTGGCGCCGTAGCTAACGCCAAAAGAGGAGTTGGAAGACCGATGCTACGTTTCAAAGATTGCGCCAAACGGGACATGGCTGCGTTTGACATCGACCATCAAAGCTGGGAGAAGCTTGCTGAGAATAGGGATGTATGGAGAAAGCGTGTGTTTGATGGGCGTAAAGCTCACGACGATGCCTGGTTCGCTGGTCTCGCAAACAAAAGGCAAAAACGACATCTAAACATGCATGTGCCAGTCTCTAATTCCACCTTCGTTTGTAGAGCGTGCGGAAAGTCATGCCGCTCCCGTATCGGCTTATACAGCCATGAAAAATCTTGCCTCAGACACTGAATAAATCGTCTGTCACAGACGTATGAGGCCAATGATGATAAGGCCGAGGAGGCCCTGTCCTGTAATAGGGTTAAGAATTGGGGACAATCTGCCCTAATAGCATCCTTAGCTTGGTACCTAATAAGGTAGCACTTTGTAGCGTTTGGCGCGGAATGTCTTGCATGTATTGATAATTTAGTCAGTTAGCACGTTTCGGCACGTTCTTATGTACCGAAGCATGCCGCATCTACTTGCAAGTGTGGAGTTATGGGGCCAATAAGACCGGGGTTGCCCTATCCGGCAATAAAACTGATAGATTGAGGGAAAATGCCACTGTTTCGGCCGAATTCCACCGATCCGGAAACAATAAATATGTAGTTCCAAGCACAAGCCATGGATATATATAACTGGACATAGCCTTGGGTTTTTACAATTTGAAGGCTTTTTCGAACAAACCAGGAAGTGTAACGTGTTTGTCGTTATGGTTTTCCACCATCTGGTAAAATATTTCTTTGGAAAATTTTCATTAACTCCGTGGAACTGATTTGTTTCTAAATACAAATGAAACTGCTTTATTTATTAGGAATTCTTCCTTTTTCCTGTTCTGTATAGCGAAGGGAGGACAAAATAAACAGCAGCTGATTAAATGCAAATGAGACCTTTTTAAAACGCGAGTAAAATAGGTCAGATCTAATTTCCTCGGCTTATAACTTAAATCGTAATTATTGTGGAAACTCACTTGAATCACGAAATCCAAATAACGGGGTTCTTCAAATGGAAGTTTCGGCTCTTCAGGCAAAAAAGTGTCCTTGCGGCAGTTAGTAATTTAGTTTTTCGTATTTTTGGTACTAGACCATCAGCTGAGATTAAAAATCTTGAAGTTTAGCGTTTGCCCAGTTGATAGTAAAACGGCCAAAATCGGCTACAATAGCCACCCACCTGCGGGCGCATCAGCGCCGACTTGATCAGGAGTAGAAGTGGTCGCCATGGCCGAAACCGGCCGGAGAGATCATCATCATCATCAGTAAAACTAACTTTTCGCTGAATTACTGATACTAAGTTTCATCGAGTCGTTCTTCGACTCGGTGTCCCATACGATAGTAGACGATCGTAGATAAAGTGACTTATGTCAGCGCCTCGTGCCGTATTTCCTTTGCATTAGATGCTGCAAGTAAGGCGAGAAGCGGCCGTAGCGCGGTAATCAAATTAGGTTGGTTGCGTAATAAGAAGCCCTGACGACGGCGGCGGCGGATCGATGTCTCCGAATATATTATTTAGCTGGTTTTTACAGAAGACTACTTTTTTCTTATAGTTTGACTTGAAAATGTTTACTTCCAATTAATTACTACTCGAGAGTTACTTACATAAGACACCTCGGGAATTTTTCAACAGGTGTTTTCCTTCGAAAACAGTTACCAGGAGCGCGTTAGTGGCCAAGATACCTTGTTTAATTTGCAGGTAGGATAGAACCACAGTAGCCCAGTTGGCAGTGGCGTTGGCAGTACAGATAAATAAATACAGATGCCGAAGATCGCACGTTCGAATCCTGTTAGAGGTGGAAGCAAGTTTTCCAAAAACAGTTGTAGAGTCCGCCTGTATGTACCTAAGCTACAGATCATCATCTTCCTGCCCTTATCCCATTTACTTGGGGTCGGCGCAACACGTTTTGTTGAACACAAAATCGTGTTGCAAAGGATTTGGCTTAATTTTACGACCGGCCGCCTACCAGACTTCAACCCTCCTTGGGAATGCTTTTGTGGTGGATTAACCGCCACCATACGGTTGGCCCTGGCAGTTTGGTTCGGTTTTATCCCTCAGTCGCCCCTTACGACCCCCACGGAAAGATAGGGGGTGGTGCTATTCTACTCTGCCGGAACCACACGGCAGAACCTAAGCTACAGATATTGCTGAATAATCCTAGACCTAGACTGTAATAAGTAGGTAGGTAAGCAAATTAAATTAAGTTATCAAGCAAGATGGAGGTTGTTCAGGCAATATCATTCTCATTGAAATCAACGCCAGATGTAGTCCAGCTATTTTGCTGTCTGTACATTTAATTCAATTTCGTCGGCCATCATGCAGAGTCCCTTAGGTAAGCTGATCTTTTAATAGCCATTAGGACCTTCTAAACCCTAATTTAAATTCTGTGTAATAGCACTTTTCGTTTCAATTAATTTTGGGATTACTCGTCTGCAAAATAGTTTACAGAGACATTTTAAATGTATTTAGTAAGTTTCAACATTAACCTAAACTTCATTCAATTCTATATTTGAAAGGTTGGGGTAACTTCACATCAGCTTAAGGTAGTCCATTGCTGGACGCAGGCCTTCACCGAGAGATGCCATAGGGCACGATCAACCAACACTGAAATTTCTGTAAGAATGTATCCAGCAAATATGAAATACTAGTAAATATCACATTTAGGTACAGAATTAGAGCAACATTGAACCGGATATGGAAGCATTAGAGTCAGACATAGCCAGGACGATGTATCAATTGTATCATCCATCCGATACTTATCCGCCACTGTGAGAAAATTTGCGCACTAAGCACAGAGGTACATCTATCATAGTGTACCAAGCTATGTATGGATACTAACAAATACCACATTTTATATACAGAACTAGCACAAGTGTGTACCCGGTGCTCTGTACCGGATATGGACGCATTAGAGCCAGACATAGCCTGATGGACGATGTATCATCCATCCGACACTTATCCGCCACTGCGAGAAAATTTGTGCACTCAGCACAGCGGTACATCTATCATAGTTTGTGAAGTGATATATTAGGTTTAGATGCATTACTGAAAACTTTACACAATCCAAAGTATCTTTAACAATGTATTTTGTTAGAGAATTTACTTTTGATAGACAGTGATAGATACTTTACTTATTTGTAAATTTAAATGTACAAAAGTAAACGCTTCTTTTTCTGAATAATGGAAGTAAATAAAGCAACATTGAAAACGTAAGAAAGGCATTTGAGAACGACAAACCCATCATCTTAACGAGATGGATAGCCCATTAGAAACACTCTATTTTGTATTCAAGTTTCTATCTGCAAATTGCCTTTTTGTTCAGCAAAAAGGTAACATTTAACACTTTGCTAAGTAATCAAGCCTCATGCATATTCATGTGCACTTTAAAATGGTCTTTAGCATAACACTTGCTAAGCCTGCACAGAAAAGATAATGGAAGACAACAAAATAAAGGCTTTATAGTGTCTAAAAAGAGTTCATTTTGTGTATTGTGCTGGAAATAATAGTAAAATCTGGAGATAGTATGTTGCTATTTTATTTTCGGTGCATTCACTTCCGCGATACTGGTGTGTTCAAAACAAAGAAACTTGCGGAACAAGGCTTGATTACCGGTTAATTTAAACCCGGTTTGGCTGGGGATATCCTAAGTGTTTTATTTGGGTTTTGCTTTCATCCTACTTACTTGAATCTTTTTGACTTCCTATTCATCAGTGGCCATTGCATATAAAAAGTTCTCTGAGCGGATAGGAAAACTTGTATTTCCAACAAAGTAGATCCAAGGAATCAAATCCAAAAACAAGTTATATTATAGCTAGAGATCTATGAACTTCTGCTTTCTTGAAGATACAGATTTAGATTTTACTCAAGTGTCCCTTATACCGCATTAATTGAACCAACGAATAGACTATTAAGTGTTTTTACGAAAAAATACTCATATCGACCTCTTAAATATAAGGCGTAAATATAGGTAATTAACTGCAAACATTTTAAGCGGTTTACAAACTAAACAACTTTCCTATAGAAACGTAGTGAAATCAAAGTAAAATATGAAAAAAAACCTGCCATACAAATAGGTACAATCCGAGCGAGTCAGTTGAAAGTTATACAATTTTTTTGGGCTGATACATCCCTTAAAATATTTGCTTTAAAGAAATAGAGGTGCTATTTCACACTTTAAAAACGGGTATATAAATAACCGTTCGCAATCTCTACTCCGAATTAGTTTCGTAACAGCTCGTGTAAGACCAGTAATCGTAAAAAATGTAAAAGACGGTCGTAAATTGTAACGTAACTAGATTTAACAGCTTGTGTTGTATTGTATTTTTGATATTGCTACTTTATGCGTCATTTCGGGTTTTGAAGCGACATTTTCTTTTGAAGTGCATATAACCTGAATCTCTTTAAGTCTAGAGTGAATAGGCATCTTCTGGGCAAGCTCGCTCCACCGTAGATCCCATCTCTGCTCTAGGGTAAGATTGGGGTCAAGAGTAAGCCCATCATAAATAAAAAAAAAAAAATATAATGTAGATATTACCTGGCATTCCGTGGTATCACTTTAATAACATACATACATATCACGCCTATATCCCTTGCGGGGTAGGCAGAGTCTAAACGGTTGTATTAAACAGTCATTTACACCACATCTGACAAATTTAGGAGTCATTCAGAAGACTGTGTATCACCATAGTGAAAGGTTGTCAGCCTATCAAAGTACACATCAACTCTCAAATCCCTTAGTCGCTTCTTACGACACCCACGGGAAAGATATGGGGTGATGCTATTCTAAATTGGCACCACACGGCGTAATTCTTTAATTCATGCATTATTTATTTGTCTATGATATCATTACTCCAGTACAGATTAGTTAGGAGTACTAATAATCAAAATTATTAATGAAAAGATAAACTACGATGATTCAATCCCCCTTTAGTTAAGAGTTTACTGGCGTCATCGATAAGATACTACAAATCCATTAGTTAATTTAGAGAGGGATCATCTGCTTTTCCATCAAATTTTCCTGGTAGTAGATAGTAGTAAGTACTCGACTTTAGGGCTCTATCGGACATTGCCGTCATCATGACGCGGCAAAAAAACTGCCTATTCATCGAAATCAACGAAAACACATTTTTTCATCTAATCTTTTTCTTTTCGTTTGGGACACCCGGCCAACGGCCTGATGAACCCTGGTGGCAATTTTTCAACCACCTACTACAAGCAGTCGGCCTCTGACGTGGTTGTGTAACGACCGGGACCGCCATCTAAGCTATCATAGACAGCAACTGGGACCGAACGCAACCCTCTAAAGCACAAAACCACGTTTATTTTTGAAAAATTTGTTGGTTTAGCCTGCAATGTACTAACCAGCCTTAAAAACAAATTCACAAAGTGATAAATATCAACTTTTGTGAGTGACCCGCCGAGAAAGGAACTCGGGAACTTTTGCATCGCAGGCAATCGCACTACCACTGCGTCACATCGGCCACCAAATGCATTATTCTAATAATCTGTAATTTAGGTATGTTATGTTATTCCTACATAGTCTTCTAAGTGACTCTCAAACTATTGTCAGACGTGGTGTAAGTGGCCGTTTTGTACAGCCGTTTACGCTCTGCCAACTCGACAAGGGATATAGGAGTGATATATGTATGTATGTAGGTATGTCACGTCGTATCATTCGCATTTGCAGTTCTGCGTAATTGAATCGTCTCGTGTTTACAATGTCAAGAACGCAAATCGTCGAAACGTGATTTTACGTAAATGTTACTACGCAGTCATGATCATGACATGACCTATGCTATTTATTAAGTAGGTATTCTACTCGAACATACTAACTAAATACTATGAACAATCCAAAAAAGAATATCGCCTTTATTTTGATAAAGGTAAATTTAATAATATGCCTTGTCTAGACGTTTTAATACAAACACAATCCCGTGTGTTCTTCGCGATTAATGCCTCTAGCCTCCTGAGTCCTGAGCTTTCTAATAGGATGTAGTCATTAAGGCCTAATGTACTTTATATAGAACAAATTAAGAGGGAGTGAATTTTTTTTGAGTACTAATTACAATTATTTTTCAAATTAGTAACACATTATTATTTAATAGTTTTGATTATTCATTTTGTGTAGAAACATAATCAAAGGTAAAATGTAATATTTTTTGTTTAAGTTTTCCTATATTTACAAAATTACAGACTAGCATGATGTAAAGTTGCAAAAGCGTCAGGACTTAACACAGTACAGGAATTTGTTCTTTGTATAGGACGCAGGGACTCAGGAGGCTAGAGATATAATTATTTTTAAGTAAAATAACGCTTACTGCAGACAGGCATGCTCTATTGTTATAATTTTTTAAATAACAATTATGGAACGGAGATAAACAGCATTTTAATATTCCTATGAAAAAAAAATGCTCATATTTTCAACTCGAAATAATTTATTGGAAAAATAAAACACAGAGGCAAGCTTATAGTGGGCCTTTGAAGTAGCTTTTTGCAATTCTCTGTCTGTCTCTAGGAATTCATTAACTCCTCTTAAACCACGCATGGGATTTTGATAAGGTTTTTTGTAATAGATAGGGTGATTCAAGAGAAGGTTTATGATGTAAAACACGTGTAAGAAGAAAGTTGGAAAATTAATTGCATCGAAAGAAACCCCTCTGAAGGGCCGCTAGTTAAAATATTTGGAACATGGAACAATTGTAAGTAGCACAGTAAATAGGAACCAATTTGTAAACAATGAGACTAATAGACTAACACTTTAACACGATTAATACTCAATTTAGAACGAATCTGAAGCGAAGGGTCAAGTTGAATTGGCTCCACCAATCAGAGCCGCGGAGCTGCGGTCAGCTGATCTTGAACTAGTCGATACCGACTAATTTATACTCGTTCTAGTTTAGTAGCAGATAACGAGGATTGTGTGCCGAGGTTGTGCAATTTAAATAATCTAATCGATACATAAATTACTGTGGAATTTGTACATATTTGGTTCTTATATCTCTATTCTAATTAAGGCCGTGTGGTGCCGGCAGAGTAGAATAGCACCACCCCTTCTCTTCCCGTGGGGGTCGTAAGAGGCGACCGAAGGATAAACCCGACCCTAACAGCCAGGACCAATGGTGGCAGGTAATCCACCACAAAAGCATTCCCAAGGAGGGTTGACGTCTGATAGGCGGCCGGTCGTAAAATTCAGTAAAATTCTTGGAAAACTTCCAAAATTTTCACCGCAGGCAGGATTTGAACCTGCGACCTTCGGCATGGTCAAATGGCAGGTTCAAATCCTGCCTGCGGTGAAAATTTTGGAAGTTTTCTAAAAATTGTTTACCTAACACGAGAAGTGTTTTAAAATTTGGTATTCAGTAAAATTCTTTTGCAACACGATTTTGTGTTCAACGAAACGTGTTGCGCCGACCCCAAGTAATTGGGATAAGGGCAGGAAGATGATGATGGTGATCTCTATTCTAATTCTATAATTATAATGCATGTCCGATTCAGCAAGGCTGTATTCTGGAAGTAGTAGTTTCGAATACTGGTGGTGTAAAATATATTCTCTTTCGAACAACTTATTCAGCCGGGTTCCTCAAATTGTCTTGAAGATAATTTAATGCGAGCCTGATTACGTAATACTCATTCGGGATATATGAACTGTTTACCTGCCAATAAAAAGGATCTATTCTTGCAACCGGACCTAATAGTTGGTTTTAAACATCATTCAAACTACTAATGCTACAATTCCCAAAACACAATTTTAATAGATATCTTTTCTAGCTAAAATACAAAGAGTAGGTACAGTAATAAACTAATATACATATTTACGATAAAATAAGTACGCATTTGCTTTGTAGCATTCCGAGTTATCTCTAATGTTTATTATACTTATGATAAACAAACACACAAACAACAATACAATCAGTTACAACAATATTAATAGGTTGTTAGACAACAAAACCCATTTAACTTGGAAAACATACTCTGTAGTTGATATCTGCATCTTTGACTTCTAGAAGTCGACGAAGTACGACTTTAAGTTCATATGATGAAAACTAAAAGCCAAGTGGCTTCTAGCAGAAAAGGATGGGATCAAAGCTGCCATAGAGGTATTAAAAATTCATTTTACTTGTCCTTGGGGACCTTGGACGAATCAGCGAGTGAGTCGTTGGACGACGACCCGAAAAGAAGAAGAAGCAGACTTTTTCCTTATAAGAGAGAGACTAAAGAAGGTAACTACGAATCAGCTGGATACACTGTCTAGTGAATGGAACCTTTTTTCGTTATAAACAACAAATACTAATAACGGTATCGTGGTTTAAATGTATCACGATTGAGGTTAATAATGCAGACATGATGATGACCAAACATTAGCTTTTTTTATTTTCCCAAAACGATGATGGCCTGTGCATTTCACGAAGAGTTACTGTTACCACACAAATCAAGTCTAGCTAGAATAGTTACGACCTAGTTTAGTACTTGAAAGGCGTGCGTATGGAGATATTATGAGACTTGAATCTTGATACTTTCCGGGTATATTACAGCATGCACCTTCGTTGGGAGTGTCAGCTTTCCACGGTTTGATGGACAGACGAACAGATTTTCAACCTTGTGGCAGTTATTGATAATACATAGATGAGCTCGGCAAGTCTTTAAGCGCCGCAGGAGGTCTACTTCTCAAAAAGTCAAGGTTTTGAAGTGACTGATTTTTTACATTGGATAGGTTGTCAACTATAAGGTGTAAACAATTTTAAGCATGTTTTACAACGGATGAAATATTCCATGATACTGAACAACATTCTTCAAAAAACATGGTGGAGTGCATGCATGCCCTCGTATACTCGGACTAGCTTGGCAACTATCAATTCGTGACACCCTGGGGATGACGCCTGCGATATCGTATTCGTGACACATGGAAAACTCTTGGGTCAAGGTCAGATAATATACATAGGTTCAATGTTCATACAGATGATATACAGAGATTCAGACATTTTTCCATATTCCATCCAGGGTTTCTGTTCGAAGCTGCTCTAACCGGCTTCTTCCAGTAATGGCGAGCCTAGCTAGATGCCTAGCTGGATCACACAGTTAAGGAACTCTTGGGTCAAGATCTGCATTTAAGCCAGATCATTATACATAGTTTCTATGGCGAACGTTTGAACGAAGGTAGGCCGGAGCAAAAAAAAACTAAATGGAAGTAGAATGATGTGAGAGAATGGATTTGTACATTTCTGAAAGAGAAGCTAATAGGAATCGGAATGTATGGACTCTACGCCACTGATAATTACGTACCCGAGTATGACGAGCTCTCCATATTTGACGAGGGGCTTGGGTTTCTGCTCGGAGCCGCTCTCGCCGGCTTCTTCCAGTATTGGCGAGTCGGCACTGTCTGCAGCACTGTAACAATGGAAAAATCTATTAGAACCTGTTGTCTTTGGCGAGATGTAGCCCAATTATAGACTATGTTTTATTTTCAATGAGTACGGGAGTAATAAAGAAACCATCAATCGAACATATCTTAAGGTGTTTTTTAATTCCTTTCCTAATTTATAAGTTTGAAGAAAGTATTGATTTTTTTCTTATGAGAGCGTCGTTTTTGTATGCATACGAATTAAGGCGGCATCATCTTTTTGCTCCGAACGAAAGACGCAACTTGAACTTATAAAAACACTAAAACGAAACGAATGACGGAGACGAACAAAAATCCGGTATATCTGTATATGTATATATAGATATATAATCCACCATAAAATTACGTAACAGTCATCCAAAATGCATCAGCGTGTCGTTGGAATGGCATGATGAACTTGAAAACCACTCACTTATGTAACAGCTATAATTTCCTACTGGCTGATCGAGATATTTTATTCAAAGGGCCGTGAACTTCGTCTAACATTCTGACTATTTTATAAGGCCGCCATATTGAGGAGGAAATTGGTTATTGGAAATTTATTATTGTTTTTTTGGTCGCCCATTCTTTTCCGAGTGGGAAATGATTTACTGACGATTTTATGAATGAATTTGAGAACTAAAAATGTAGCGATTATGTAAATGGGATTGACCTTTACAGGTTAATAAAATAAAAGATCGATACAGGCTTGCGAAATATTTTTATTAGGTATACTGATTTATAATACGGCAGTCTTTGGACATTTTTGTTTTTTTTAGGCATTGAATTAAGATAATGTATAACCTCTCCTAAACACAGACCATCCTAGTAGACATGATAAAATGATCGGCGGCGGCGTCTGGTCCAAAAAAGACCGGCGGCGGCGGCGTAATCGGCGTGGGTATAAATTTAAAATATTTATGCAATAAATCCAAAATAACCACTTTTCCAATAGAACTGCTGAAGGTTTTGAAAAAAATGGACTGAAAAATTGGCTGTAATTACATAGTAAAACCGTTCCAATTCCTCAAGATTACTTAATTTAATCAGGAGTTTATGTGTACTAGTTATTTTAGTAACTTTACTGCACTGAAAAAATACTAGCACTTTAATCTCCTGATTTGCTTAAGAAACCATCATCAAGAAACCGCAGGAACCGTAAGAAACCATCATCAAGAAACGTAATCATGAATGGGAAATGAATTTTATTACATTGATCTTTTGATATTGTTTAATGCACAATTCTTGCGTTAAGAGTGAAAAGTTGAAGGCTGCTCCATGTTCCAAACCTCTTGTGGTCACTAGTGCAGCATGCATCCCGTAAATAGTGGGTAATCGGAAATGCCTTTATTTTTATTTTTTTATCCCGCCCGAGCCGCGTCTATACTAGGACCGCAAAATTGTTATAAGAAAAAGAAAATTGTGTCATTCAATTTTCTTTTTTTTACAATGTCTTATCATTATTTTTGTAATGACTATCAATAAGTGATATTTTTTGTATCCAACATTGAATAAATGCATTTGTATTTGTATTTGGTATCGATTGACTTGTATAGCGCTGCAAGATACGAATTTAGTGCAATCACTCCAAATTTTTCGTCACGTCAAGCATGCTTAAGGTGGAAGGTATTAGCAGTTATCAGCAGCAGGTAACTAAATACTGTACTGTATTTTTACTTCAAATACTCTACTGACGTAGAGAAAACTGAAACCAGGTGGGTAGGTTAAGGAGATGGGTCTCTTACATATATCACTCCAGGGGCATGCACTCTCAATATCGATGGATGGATGAATATGGAAGCAGGCAAAGACCTTTTATATAGGGCTTCCGGTGCTCTAAATCATGAGCGAAGGCTATCCAGTAGGTTCTCTTGATCTTAGAAATCTAACCAAATCGTGTAAGACTAGAAAAGACAACTTCTACCTCAGTACGTCCTCTCGAGGAACAAGACAGAAAGAGAGATTCAACAGTATCTGAATCTACAATAGAGAAAGATACACTCTCTGGGTATCGGGTACCTACTAAACTAACTAACTACTAGCTAGGTTTTAAACGGCAGAAAATATTTCAAATCACTAGGCAAAAAGTGCATCGCGTTAACGAAGCAGTCATTGACCGTCTATATTAGCAAAAAATACAAAATAAAATTATATTAAGTATACACCTACATATAATATCATTGAACTATACTCGCTATATTAGCGGGTGACAGATTGACACTAAGGTCAAAGGTTTTGAAATCTGCCTAGTCTTAGTAAACAAAGTTACTTAAATACATTATTCCGAAGATAAAAGTATGTCTGACACAAATTATACGAAAAAAGTCACATTTAAATCCACGCCGATTTCACGCCGGTCAATCCATCGGCGGCGGCGGCGTGACCGAAATCGTCGGCGGCGGCGGCGCGGCGGCGCGGCGCACACGTCTACATCCTAGACCAAAATACTGCATCTCAACCATGTAATAACTAAATGTACTACTTCCGTTGCCCAAAAGCTAATTGCTGGTTGGTTAGAATTGTCCGTACAATCTGTATATAGGTCAAGATTAGTGAGCCGGGGAACCCAGGCCCAGAACCCATATATTTGGCACGAATACAAAGCCGACAACTTACGGAAAACAACTTCTCTCATACATAAGGCCACCAAGAGGCAAAGAATGCATCTCGACCATGTAATATCCAAATATACGACTTCCGCTGCCCAAAAGCTAACAGCTGGTCGGTAAGAACTGGTCCGTACAATCTGTGGGTCAAGATTAGTGAGTCGGATAGCCCGGGCGGTTGGCTGGAACCGGTTGCGGCCCGGCCGATGCACTGACATGCAACCTACTAGCTTAGTGGGACCCTGGACATGATATTTCTGCTATTTTAATACGACTTTGCTTGCCTAAAAGCTAACAGCTGGTGGGTAAGAACTGGTCCGCACAATCTGTGGGTCAAGAACAAGATTAGAACTTAGAGAGACAAGTTTCAGGGATCAACACAGATTGGTGCAGCTAGTATGAGGACTTACGCAAGCCTAAGTCGGCGGTTATCATTGGATAAAGCGCAGCTCCTTTGTCTGCCTCTGTCAGACGGGTGTGTTTACATCAATGAAGCAATGACTCGTCTTTCATACGCGCAGGCTTAGCTATAAAGATAACACTAAGTAAGTAAGTAAGTATCTGGACTATAATAATGGTGCTACAGTACGGCTAGTGCTCTAGTATGGGTTTGACAGCTCTCAAACTTGCTGGCCTTCTACTCGTAGTACGCGGTTAAATAACTCTGACACCAGGGTGCATCGGGTCGTTGGACGACTTAGTGTCCCACTCGAAGCAGAAGGAGATCAGGGATCACCACAAATTGGTGCAGCTAGTATGAAGCTACGCGAAGCTTACGCAAGCCTGAGTACTCTAGTCGGCGGTTATCATTGGGCAAAACGCAGCTCCTTTGTCTGCCTTTGTGTATTAGACGTAGATTGTAGACGGGTGTATTTACATCAATGAAGCAATGACTCGTCTTTCATACATGCAGGCTTAGCTATAAAGATAAAACTAAGTACTTGTTCTATAATAATGGTGTTACAGTACGGCCGTTCGAATAATTATGCCATATTGGTAGCTGTTAAAATCACGATAATGCTACGTCTATTTTCTTTGATGACATGTATTCAATTAATGGGGGGTTAAATAATTCAAACACCAGGAGGGTTCATCGGGTCGTTGGACGACTCGGTATCCCACTCAAATAAGAAGACAGCTGTCAAATTTGCCCTATTCGAACGGTCGTACTCTAACTCTGGCTGTAACAAAGTAGAAAAGTAAAGTAAAGTGTTTTTCACTTATCATGAAACACATGTATAGCCAAAAATTTCATAAACTTACAGGAAACTTGCAAAATTGCACCGCAGGTTCAATAAGGCTTCTGCTGCGCCGCTCGTCCGAATTTGATACAAAATTTTCATAGCTGATTATTTCTATGTCGGTAGAGGTTTACCTATTATTATTTTTATCTATCATCATCAACAGCTTTGTTAAAGGCACTCTTTACAATCTTTGTTTCATCGCTAGCTAGTAGTGCCAAACATACTTGAAATTAGCATACAGACGGTGAAAGTTATGGCAGAGGGCCTAGCGAAATATTGAGCCGTATAGTAAACAATGCAAAGAGTACTGCGGACTTTAGTAGGCTGGATTTTTGGCATACATTGCTGGATATGATATGGGAGTGTTTACAATAAACTCAAGACAACCAGAAATGTATGTATGCATAGTAGAGTAAGTAAAATAACGACTTTTATTGTACACTAGCTGGTACCCGCGAACTTCGTATCGTTTCATTCCTTAAACCTGTTCAAAATTCTAATTTCCTATGTAATTTCCTTACCAGATAATCATCACGCAAATATTGTTGGAAATACATTTTTCAAGCCATATTTTTCATTGCCAACAGATGCCAGCAGAAGCGTTCCATCATGCTGAACAACTTTTGCTTTGGATTCATATCTGTATCTCCTATATTTCAGCTGGGCTCCTGGTGGTGCACCTGGTGGTCTACATCAGGTACTCTAAACCTTCGTTGTCTATTTGCCAGCAGAAGCGTCCCATCAACCTGAACAACTTTTGTTTTGGAGTTATATCTGTATCTCTTATAGTTTAGCTGGGCTCCTGTTGGTGCACTTGATGGTTTACATCAGGTACTCCAAACCTTCGATATCTTTTCACCAGCAGAAGCGTCCTATCAAGCAGAACAACTTTTGCTCTAGATTCATATCTGTATTTCCTATAGTTCATCTGGGCACCTTATGGTGCACCTGATGGTCTACATAAGGTACTGCAAACCTTCGTTGTCTTTTCGCCAGCAGAAGCGTTCCATCAACCTGAACAACTTTTGCTTTGGAGTTATGTCTGTATCTCTTATAGTTTAGCTGGGCTTCTGTTGGTGCACTTGATGGTCTACATGAGGTACTCCAAACCTTCGATATCTTATCACCAGCAGAAGCGTCCTATCAAGCTGAACAACTGTTGCTCTGGAGTCATATCTGTATCTCCTATAGTTCATCTGGGCTCCTTATGGTGCACCTGATGGTCTACATCGGGTGTTCCAGACCCTCAAGTGGAAGCAAAAGTAGCCTATGTCCTCGGTGTATGAGTAATCTCTGTGCCAAATTTTATCAACATCGGTTCAGTGGTTAAGGCGTGACAGCGTAGCAGACAGACGGACAGCATTGTTGATTTCATTATTATGCTATAATCTTTATGATTTATACTTATTTGCGTACAAATAAAGAAAAAAAATTTGCCATTCGAGCTTTTTCCCATATAACTTTAAAAGTTGAATAACTCGGAAACCAAAAATAATCGCGGAACATACATGGGGTATTTTCGAATATCCCAAGATGTGAGGAATCTAATATCTTTTTATTGACGTCACTCTATGGTCCACCCTGTCATCATCATCTTCCTGCCCATATCTCAATTACTTCGGGGTCGGCGCAACACGTTTCGTTGAACACAAAATCGTGTTGCAAAGGTGCTGAATTTTACGACCGGCTGCCTACCAGACGTCAACCCTTCTTGGGAATGCTTTTGTGGTGGATTAACCGCCACCTCACGGTTGGCGCTGGTTGGGTCGGGTTTTTCCCTCTGTCGCCTCTTACGACGCGGGTAGAGAGGGGGTGGTGCTATTCTACTCTGCCGGCACCACACGGTCCACTCTGTATATATATATAATTGTATAAGTATAGTATGGAAGTATGGATATGGATTGCGAGTGATACTTGGCGTCCTATGTAACTCCTTTTTTGTGATAAAAGAAGGTTCTGATGCGTTTAGTATGTTTCATATGGCGCGCGATGGCCAATCTGACACCTACGTAGGCATTCATCCTCCCATTTTTCATGAACTATGCATTCGGACAAATTAACATGCAAAGTTTTTTTTGGTAGCAAGATCTTGATGATACGTATTATTACTATCTTTTTTTGAGCGCCTGACAAAACCTGCAAAGCAATGTCAATCACGGATACTTGTGTGTTTTCTTTCTGTAGGTAGTTTTGGGCGTCTGAATAAATCGTTTATTGGATTTTTAATTTTCCAACGGAATTTTTCCGCGGAAAAAAGTAGCCTATGTCCTTTCTCAGGTTATTATCTATGCTCATGCGAATTTTCATCAACATCTGTTCAGTGGTTTAGGCGTGAAAGCGTAGCAGACAGACAGACAGACAGACAGACAGACAGACAGAGTTACTTTCGAATTTATAATAGTAGTATGGATTACTGCGTTATAAGGCGTGTGTGCGAGAATACCATACCATAACAGCTACAACAGTCCACTGCTGGACATGGACCTCCCCCTATCAGAGGGTATTGCCATTCTCACCACGCTGGGCAGGCGGATTGGCGAGCGCAATTCAAGATGTTGCATTTACAAGGAACGCTGCTGCTCGATCCCTGGATGATTATCCCTTAGTCGCTTTTTACGACACCCTCGGGTAGAATTAGAGTGATGCTAAAACACGCACAAGAATGCTGTTGGATAATCAGCAATAAACAGTGGTATCCAGGCCGCATAGTCTTTATAGCGGTGAATATGCACGCTTTGTATGCTTTTATTGTTTCTTACTTTTATTGACTAAAGTGACTATACTGATACGTAGAGAAATGTAGATTCCCTTAACAACATACAACAACACGACCTCTAAAGGAATGAATAATAATCTCAGCTTATTAAAAAGCTCTGTGACAATAAATATGTACGTACAAAAACTATCTCTGAACGTCATTTCAAACATCGTACAGAGAAGCGAAGTCAAACCAGTTTTATTTTAGGCTTGCAGCATATTAACGGAAAATCGACCTATTTAATAACTACCACTAGCCCTATCTATGTGAAGGGAAGTTAAGCACCCAGCTTATGCTTTGGAGTGGTACATCGATCGTGTAGATTACAGTAGATAAGCTATCTAGCCTACAACTAGGTTAGACTAGGCTAGATAGCTTATCTTCGAGGCAAGTACTCCTACTTGACATAGACTCTCGCTTTTACTAAGCACTCGACTAGCTGGAGAGTACAGGTAAATGTAGCGAGTAGATGGCTAAAGAGATGTAGTAGGAAATACATTGTCAATTCCTTTGGAACGTATATCGTTATATGCAAAATATCGACCTATTTAATAACGACCACTAGCCCTATCTATGGGAGGGTGAAGTTAAGCACTCGGCTTATGCTATGGAGTGGTACATGGATCGTGTAGATTACAGTAGATAAGCTATCTAGCCGACAACTAGGTCAGACTATCTCCGAGGCAAGTACTCCCACTTGGCACAGACTCTCGCTTTTACTAAGCACTCGTCTAGCTGGTGAGTAAAGGTAAATGTTGTGAGAAGATAGGTGAAGGGATGAGGGAATTACATTTTCGGCCCCTCGAAAGGTAAGAGAGGTCCAGTTAGGTAAATGCAGGGCTTTTAGATTCCCTTCACTCGGGGAAAGTCCCTTCACTTATTCTTAGGTTCTGAGCTGTTTTCTGCAGACCTTTAAAATAAAGACTCCGTCTACCTACCCGCAAAACATCCATTGTTCTTGTTCCGTGATTATGGCCCACGCAACTTGGCCGAAATATCGGACAATTCAACAAAATCGTGTAATCGCGTTAGGAATCCCGCTTTTAGTGTTATGAGGGCGTGCGCTGCGTGACGCGGACTGTCCAAGCGAAACCGCAATATGAAGTTCCCTCAGTCTATCTGCACCCCATGGAGTAAAGTGAACTTCGCATGCGGACCGGTCGCAGAGACGCAGTGCACGTCTTGGTTCTTTAGTCCCATTTACGCAACGAGGTGCCAGATTTTCTAGTATTACACTGGTACTATCCGACTGCTACTAGAGTAACATTTAATAGATCAACATATACTGGTTTTCCATACAGCTACAATGAACAATTAAATAGCAAGACCCTCTAATGGTAAACGGCTGGCGAGTGATTGGATGCTTCTAGGAACTAGTAGGCAAAGTGTTAAGTACTCTAATGGAATGAAGAGGCTGTGTGAAACTGGTTCATAGTAGGGTTTTCTAGACGATATGTAGGTGAGGGGATCTTTAACTTAGCTGTTTAGCAACGAAGAGAAGTAGGTCATTGACTTATATGTCAAAACGAAAGGTTAAATTATATAGGTAATATTCAGAAAAATATAACAAAACAATAATGAGTATTTTTTTTCCTGTGGGAAAGTAGATAGAGATAGTCAAATGTCACTATTAAAACAAGAAGATGTTCTACCTAATCTTTTTTTCATAACATATTTCATTCAAACACTCATTGAGACTCCTCAAAAATTCCTATAGATATAGTTAATCTCACTATTAAAAGAGGAACATGTTCTGCCTAATCTTTTGTTCGAAACATTTCATTCAAACACTCATTGAGACTTAGAAATTCCTTTTATAAACCTGGCCACTACAGACAGTAGAAGAGTAAAAAAGAGCAAGTAGGTGGAACGAGATCCCGCCATGATTACGGGTCAAAGCACCCCGCACGGTTTTCCTGTTCCCGCCTTCCCGTCCGGGCCAGGGTTGCCAATTGTAATAAATCCGGAAATCACCGGATGTGTCCGGTAAAGCTTTTGTTAACGCTGACTCTAGAGGTAAGATTTATAGACTAGATTTAGCGTTCTAAAAGGTAGGCAGTGAATCTCAGGCAGGCAGGTTTTTTATTGCAAAGCAGTGTTTTTAGGTGTATCGATACTATTGAAGTTAAAAAAATAGTGTATAGCATGTGTGAAATGTGAAAATTGCAAACATTTTTGCTTAGGTATACTGTGTTTATTGACGCACTATTTTCGATGGGTTCGATTCCTGGCCACTGCCGAAATCGTGTCATGATTTGTAGAGTCTATGCTACAAATAGAAGCAAGAGAAAATTTTATTATTATGAGCCCGTCGTGTCCCACTACAGCCCAAAGGCCTCCTTCTTATTTTTCATGCTTCCCTCTCCTGAGCCACCTCCATCCAGTTCTTGGCGTGTGGGCATCTAGCTCGTCTTTCCATCGATTATGAGAAAAAAAAAGATGCAATTATGTGGTATCCAATTTGATGACAGTAATATCTTTAGATGTCAGCGTTTCATTTTCGGGTACCGCGGGACTTATTTATCTAGATGCACAGCCCTGTATAGCTCCGCCCCTAACCCGGAGCACATAACACTAATGGCGCCCTCAATTATTGAAATAACTCACAAACGGCCACCATGTAATCACAGACATATTGAACTATTATATTTATGGACCATGTGGTCTTACCTTTACTAGACCCTTAATAAGTACAGCTAAATACCAATATCTTGCTGTACTTATTTAATAAGTACGTAGCTGAGGTGACTAGAAACCGAACTTATTTTTCTGTGAAGATCATTTAATTGTGAATTATTTTATGTCGCTTCAAGAAATTGTGTTGATGGAAAGATATAAATTATTCCTAGATCCAGGGTTTAAGCCGAACATAGGCGTGACTTTCATTCGAAAAGGCATATGATAGTATGTAAGTAAATGTAAACAAATACCTACAAATTAAAACATTATCTCACAGATCATCAAGCTTAGTAAATAAATACCGAGAAATTCTCCCTTACAAATTGCATACAATCGTTATTTTGTAAATAAGAAAAACCAGCATCAACAACTCTTTTCTGGGAACGTTTGAAAGAAAACATTTCCCATGAAACTCTCAAACAAGAGCTCCCTAGGAAAAACAGAAAAATTAGCAACATAATACTAATCAGCTAGCAAGAATGTGAAGATCGCTGGTTACACCACTACACCAATTTGTTGTTACCCAACGAATCAAACCGATCTAAGAAGACTACTCGCGCGGAAGAAAGTTCATACATTGCGCGGGTCTACCTAGCTCGGTTGGCTTGTATCGTAAGATATCGTGACAGTAACAATTAAGGCGCAATGCATTTGCATGCCTTAATGCAATTTTTTCCGTCGGATTCTTCCGGCAGTCTCGCCTTTGTCTGCAGTTTTATTATCCCAAAGTGGTGGCACGAGGGTTTGCCCAGTTTTTGGAGCAGTTACTAAATTAAAGACCATTAAATGTTTTAGCCGTGTGCCGGCTTAGAATAGCATCAACCCATATCTTTCCCATTGGTGTGTTGATCTGAGAGTTGATGTGTATTGCAATTTTAGGCGACAGGCTGGCAGTGAGTATTTATGGTGATACACAGTGTCATCAATGACTCTCAAACTTTTGTCAGACGTGGTGTAAATGACCGTTTTTACAGCTGTTTATGATCTGCCTAACCCGCAAAGGATATAGGCGTGATAGATGTATTGTTTTAGGATTGATAACATTTTTGTTTGCATCTAATCCAGTCTATCAGTTCTACTTGTCGAATTATATTTTTTTAAATCCTTTATTTTACACCAGGTACTGCTGGAAGAACATGGTGGAAGCTGGCCTATCTTCGAGTCAGTAACTAGCCGGAGGTGGCGCAGGACAGCTCATTTTAGAGGCCATGATCCATTGCGATTCGTAAGTTAGGTAGTTTAGTTTTAAAACTTTTACACAAATTGTACTCAAGTAAACTAAAGGTTTGACCTCTTATTACACCAAGACACAATAACCTACATTCGTATTTACCTATCTATAGTATAGCGCTACAGAGCTGTCTAGCCTTTACAGGAAAACTTGGCAGTTTTTCCGCGAATCACGCTGAGTCAATGGCCACATGGGGTCGATTCGCGGAAACGATTCCGTCCCTGACATCTGCCACGTCGGCACGTTTTGTAAACCGCATACGATAATACCGAATTGTCAATGTCTCAATCACTTAAAAATATAAGAGTAAAGTTTCCTTACTAGAATTTATTATACATCGGAGAAACTAGAATTATTAAAAAAATACTTCTATTAGTCACACTATTTCCATCTTTTGCAACGACTTTATCTTCACAGACACAGTGACTTAAGATTAGTCGTTTAAGTATTCTCTTGCATATGTAAGTAGGTAGCGTATGTTATACGTAAAAACTTAACAGGAAAATCATATTCAAACTCAAAAGGTATAGGTTCATAATTCATAATTCAATAATTTATTTCTTAGTAGGAATTTACAAGATTCTCTTTAAGAAAGTCACATTCTAATTCAAACTTAAAAAAGAGAAAATTTCTAATGCAAAAATTTTCTCTTTTTTATTACAATTTGTGTTCCTACTCTATACGCGGCTCGGGCGGGATAAAAAAATAAAAATAAAGGCACTGCCTCGGGGCTGGCCAGGCTAACCACACAGCATGTAACTTTATGCCTCAGTGAATTACAAGTAAATGGAATTAAATTCTGTCAATATTTTAAAAAGGTGTTCCATGTGTATAGTTAGCCGGACCCCCTGGACAGGAAAACCCCCCAAAAACCTGCCCAGAATATAGAATATAGGGTAATTCACCCACATCCTTATCATTTTAATAACATAACAGTAGAAGTCGATGACTTATTGCTCCGCTTGTCACAGATTGACAAGCTAAGCACGTGGCGGAAAAAAGGCAAAGCTTTTGACCATCGTCCGGCAAGCTACTTAAAGACGTGGGAACGCCGGAAGTTGACGAATTTACACCGCCGGAATCCTAGTGACTCATATTTTGTATAGTCCAGTCAATTAAAGATTACAGACAAAAGTGTTTTAAACTTTTGTAAATGAGGGACTACCCAAGCACTTGGAGACAAAAAGGCAAAGCTTTGAACCATGTCCGGCAAGCCACTTGACGACGTGGGAATCCCGGAAGTAGATGAATTTACACCGCCGGAATTGTAGTGACTCATTTTTTGAGTAGTCCAATCAATCGAAGGTTAAAAATTGCTTAAAGAATAAAGTATTAACGCACGCAACTTATTCATCGTGTATGAGTGTTTTGACACTCTTGGCACCAATTGACGAGTGAAGCATTTGGCGACAAAAAGGCAGAGCTTTTGACCATCGTCCGATACTTGACTTGAGAGCGTGGGAACGCCGGAAGTTGACAAATTTACACCGCCGGAATTCCATTTACTCATTTCATGAGTAGTTCAAAGTCTTAAAATTATACATCGCGCAGAAGGCATCTAAAAATGTATGAATTATTGTGTACTAGTGTCTTAAAACGCTTGCCAATGATTTACATCTTAAACACGTGGCGACAAATACTCACGAGTTTTCGACTACCATCCGGTCCGGAATTTTATGTGACGAAGTGCGAACGCCGGATGTTGACAAACTTACACCGCCCGTATTCCAGTGACGCAGTGACTCATTACTTGTTTACATTAGAATTAGTAGGATTTTCGTTTTCATTAGTGTTAATTTATTATATACTAGCGGCCCGCCCAGCGGTTTCACTCGCTGCTACTTACCTGTTTTCCCGTAGAAATGGGATCTTTGCCCGTAGTACAAAGTCCATTAATCCATTCTAGCAGAAGTTACTCATCATGAACATGTGCCAGCAGAGGCGGCCTGTCATGGCGAATAACTTTAACTTTGAAGCCATTACCGTATCTCTTATAGTTTTGATGGGATGCTGGTGGTCTACATCAGGCACTCCAGACCCTCGTGACCATGTGCCAGTAGAAGCGGCCCGTCATGCTGAATAACTTTAACTTTGAAGCCATTACCGAGTCTAATAAAGTTTATATGGGGTGCTGGTGGTCTACATCAGGTACTCCAGACCCTCGTGACCATGTGCGAGCAGAAGCGGCCCGTCATGCTGAATAACTTTAACTTTGAAGCCATTACCGAATCTTTTATAGTTTAGATGAGATGCTGGTTGTCTACATCAGGTACTCCAGACCCTCGTGACCATGTGCCAGCAGAAGCAACCTGTCGTGCTGAATAACTTTAACTTTGAAACCATTACCCTATCTCTTATAGTTTAGATGGGATGCTTGTGGTCTACATCATGTTCTCCAGATCCTCGATGACCATGTACCAGCAGAAGCGGCCCGTCATGGTGAACAACTTTTTCTATGAAGCCATGACCGTATCTCTTATAGTTTATATGGGATGCTGGTGGTCTTCATCAGGTACTCCAGATCCTCGAGGGCTGACCATGTCCGTCTTTTATATGATAGTAATATCAGTGCCAAAATTCGCGAGGATCGGTAAAGCGGTTTGGCTAATTTGGGTAATATCTGCTTTATTTCCCCGTTTTCCTGCTGCTAACCGTTTTCCCGTAGGAATGAGGAATTTTCCCGTGGTAAAAAGTAGCCAATGTTACTCAGGGATGTTGTAGCTTTCTAATAGTGAAAGAATTTTGGAAATCGGTCCAGTAGTTTCGGAGTTTATCGATTACATACAAACAAACAAACAAACAAAAAAACAAACAAAGTTTTCCTCTTTATTATATTAGTGTAGACTAGCTTTCCGCCAGCGGTTTCACTCGCGGTATTATCTGTTTGGTCTAATAAAAAAGTTTTAAATACATTGCATTTAAAATCCAAAATTTTGAAACAGATTGCATCAAAGATCACGAACGGGGTGGAGTTTGATTACTCGACAATAGATGGCGCCACTACTTGAGGGTTTGACAAAGCCCTTATATCTTTAAAAGTACGCCCTTTAAGTTAAAACGGGAACTTTCTTGTTCGAGGGGAGATAAAGGGCTATTGCACTATACAACCTGTTACATAACTAACCAAAAAAAAGAATATTTTTCATTATCATCAGTCGATAAAATAATCACATCACTAGTCTAAGTCAGGTGCTACACTACCTGGCGAACAAAGTCCGCTTCAGCATACATTGCTAGTTGACTTAGTTTCTTGTATTGATGACACTCATGTAATAGCCAGCAATGTAGACCGAACTACGCTTCGCCGCGTCGGTAACTTCATTTGAACTCTGAGCTGTCAAAATTAGTGCTGCGATGCCACGATTAAAAATAAGTGTAATTTAATAAAAAAATATTTTTTTCGTAGTTTTCAAAAACGATACTATGGCTCTAATTTTTTGTTAATTGACTCTTTGCAACGGACCTTTCCACACCCTTTCAGATTTATTGGTTGTTTTGTAACACGTTGTATAAGTCCGTTTATTGTACCGGGAATCCTTTTAAAGTTTTATCGGCACGTACATTTTATCAACTTAGTTTTATTAAATATAATGATTTTTTGTTTCCTAATATCCTGTTTTAGTGGATGTTTATTTATACCAGCAAATAACGCAACCTAATCCAATTATTCTTACCTAACTTGACTGGACTATCAATAAACTTCCTCGGACTGTATTACCAAACGTTAGAATTCGTGGCAAGTGCATTCGGCCCAAAAGGCTCGGCCCGCCTTTTGGGCCGCGGGAAAGCAAGTTGAATAACAAAATGAACCAAAACAAAAGAGCTGCCCTAATGAAGTAACCAGTGTAATTTACAATTAATCCGTTCACAGACAATGCAATAACAATTAGAATTAGAAGACAATTGATTATACAACGGTTGTTTACCAAAACCTTTGTACTTTCTCCGTTCGCACGGTCACAGCTGGATAGGGTTGCCAACAATGAATATAAATCTATTTATAAGACACCTTATTTAAAATTTGCATTTTTTCCGAAAATTGTATAACAAAACACGGAAAGTGTTTTGAAATTTGATATTCACACCTTATTTACTCAGTGACATAAGCTGGGTCTTGAATACCTAATCACAACATTTTTACAGGCCTGTAACCATTTCCCATCATTGCGGTTGCAATATAGTTTTGAACGATTATTGGCGAGTTTTATGAAGGCCGAGACAAGACGAGTGAAAAGCTTATATGAAAGGAAAAGCATCGATATTAGTGAATCAATTAAGCATAGAACGGAGGAGATAGGTGAAAAGGGTTTCTAGTTAGAACATTCTGATCTACAAATACGATAGAACTTTGGGCTATTAAGAAGACAAACATACTAAAATACCCAACCTTTCCGAAATTCCGAGGCTTGGGGAAAGCAAGCAGGAATCATTCACTTGCCACTCGTACTTTGGACGTCGTTGGACGACTTGGTGTCCTTATAAGAAGTACTTTGGTAACCCTGAGTCACGAGCTCGACCCGACTGGCCGCGCCGCGCCGGCGCAGGTGTTGGACACTTTCTTCCTCGATCTCGATAGCCAGCCTTTCCCGTTTATTAGATCACTACATTTATAGCCTGTTCATTTAACAAGCAGGAATCATTCATTTACCACTCTAAGTACTTTGGACGTTGTTGGACGACTTGGTGTCCTTATAAGAAGTACTTTGGTAACCCTGAGTCACAACTCGACCCGACTGGCCGCGCCGCGCCGGCGCAGGTGTTGGACACTTTCTTCCTCGATCTCATCTCGATCTCGATAGCCAGCCTTTCCCGTTTATTACCCTAGAATCTAGGGTAATAAACCCTGGCAGGGATGGGGAAATACATTTTGGAAAGGGCCATATCAAAAAATCACAACTTGTAAGCGGGCCAAATAAGTTATTTAATTACTAAAAAAATTTACAAGAAATTAAGTTAGTTTTGATGTGCTTGGTCGATGAGATAAATGAACTGTTCGTCTACCAGCACGTTAAAATTTGGCTTCAAATTAAACTAACTAACTAACTTTTAAAATACACTCAAGGTTCATCAGTCTATTTGTTCCTCAGTTTGTTCTTACGCAGCTTCACTGTGGAAAACACTTGTTCACAGATAAATGAAGATCCAACATAGAAATGATTTTCTGAGCATGTTTTCTTAAATCGGGAAACTTACATTTTGACAATGACTTGTAAAATTCAATCTTTGTTGAATTGTTGTACATTTGTTTTAACGTGTCATCACACTGAAGCTCAATAATTTCAAGCTGATATTCAGCTGCTACATCCTCGCAATTAACTGAGAATAGGGAAGAGAACAATCGCAAATCAGTTTCTGTTCTTTTGAAATCCTCAAATCGCTAGTTGAATTGATTTTCCAAGCTATTTAGCTGGCAAACGAAAAAGTTTATTTTGTCCGGTGTCAGTTCGGCGAATGTTTGTAGCTTTAAAAAATGTGAAAGATTCTTTTTGTGATATTTGTGTAGCAATCAATTTTTATTTTTACGTGATTAATTGAACTTGAGGGCCAAACTTAATAAAAATCAGTAAGTGACCGCGGGCCGGATGAAATCACTCCGCGGGCCGGATTTGGCCCGCGGGCCGCCATTTCCCCATCCCTGCATTAGCCAAAGATCCAATATGGTCATTGAAGGTGAGCTTCATATCAAAATGTACTCCCAAATCTTTGACGGAATCGACACGAGTGATGATTTCTGTTCCTAGACAATATATGTTGTGTAAAGGTTTAATGGCACGGGTATATGAAAGTACTGAACATTTAGATGGATTAAATAGCAATTTATTAGTAATACTCCACTGAAGAATGGCATCAATATCAGCCTGGAGTCGATAGCAATCTTCAATACACTGTACCGGTCGTATAAGTTTTAAATCATCAGCGTAAAGCAGGCAAGATGAATGATTTATTACGGAATCTATATCGTTTATCATAAGGATAAATAGGAGTGGACCTAATATTGAACCTTGGCTAACGCCTGAGCGAGTATGATAAGGCTGAGAAACAAAAGAACCATGTTTCACAAACTGTTGACGGTTAGCGAGATAGTCAGCAATAAACATAAGTAGGGATGGTGCGAATCCAAGAGCAGAAAGCTTACACAACAGAACATCATTATCAACTCTGTCAAACGCCTTAGTGAAATCAAAATAAACGACATCTACTTGAATACCTTTGTCTAAGTAGCCAGAAAGAGTGTTTACTTTTGTTAATAAATTAGAATTTACGGATCTACCTGACCGGAAACCGTGCTGCGAGTTGCTTAGATATGGCTCTATTTGTTTAATAAGTTTGGAATGGATAATAGATTCAAAAATCTTTGCCAGAGCGGAAGAAATTGCGATAGGACGGTAATTTTCCACTGGTATTTTATCTTTTGATTTTGGTATAGGAGTGACTTGGGAAAGTTTCCAGATTGATGGATATTTCTTGGTTCTAATTGAGAGGTTAAAAATGTATGTTAAAGGACTTATGATAAATTCTTGACACGCTTTCAGAATGTAACTAGGTACGTTATCGGGACCTACTGCACAACTAGGTTTTAATTTTCTGAATGCTAATTGAAGGTCGCTCACGGTAAAACTGTTTATGTTAATATAATTAGCAGATGAAGTTTTGTCTTGTGTACTGGCTATTTCAGCAGATAAAATAGGTGCTTGGGGAAGAAACACACTTGAGAAAAAATTAGCGTAAGCTTCAGCAGCAGCAGTACCTTCCACAGGTTCATCGCGGTAAGTTACTCGAGACACAAATCCACCATTGGTCTTTAGATTGTTAATGTGTTGCCAAAATTCCTTTGGGTTCTTTTTTATATTTTTCTGAATATTGTAAACGTAAAATTCGTATGCTTCTGAAATTCGCAATTTAAGGTCGGCTCTAAGTTTAGAATAGCATTTATATGCTGATTTATCATTAGTCGATTTCCAAGTTTGGTGTAATATTGCCTTACGTCCTAGGTCCTTAATAATATCAATTGTATACCAAACTGGATAACGTCTTACGGCACCTTTAGGACGACATTTTTTCGGCACACTTTGGTCAAATATGTTGTAAATAATTACATAAAATAATTCGACAGCATTATCTACGTCACTAGCATCAAAAACGGAGTCCCAAATAGCGTTACAGAAAAGAGAGTACAATAAGTCGAAATCTGCTTTTGAAAAGTTCCAATCTCTACGGTTATTGATATTACTAGGTAGCAGGGGAGAATTTTTAATTTTAGATTTAGTTAGAGGCAAAGAAACATCAAGCGGTGGATGGTATTTGTCTGCGGTAGGCACTAATCCATTTATGGCCTTACTTACTCTCACTTCACTCATATCTTCTGAAACCAAAACTACATCAAGTCTGCCACCATGGGTATTCATTATTTCACAAACATCTTTTAATCCACATACATTTAAAAAGTAACCAAAATAGGCAGTAACAGTCTTAGAACAGCTATTTAAATTTAAATCACCGATTATTATAACTTTACCCTTAACATTAGACAACATAATTTGTTCAACTTTTTCGAACCACCGCATGTACATTTCATCTGGTGAGGCAGGTGGGATGTAAACTACACACACATAAAAAGTGAAGTCTTTAGTAGAGAATGTAGTCCACAGATCTTCACCTCTATCTGTTTCCATATCGTAACAACGCCGCAAAGAGATGCCAGGACAAGCTGCAAGTAACACTCCACCTCCGGCACGTCGACACCTATCACGACGTATAATAAAGTAGGTACTAAGAGGAAATAAGGGTAAAATGGTTTTTAGGACCCAAGTGCGTAAAAACAACTACAGCGCAGACAATCCCCTGTGTATGCCGTGTGATGCCGGCTTAGAATAGCATCACCCCAATTCTACCCGTGGGTGTCGTAAAAAGCGACTAAGGGATACTCATCCAGGGAATGGGCAGCAGCGTTCCTTGTTAATGCACCAACATGCACTGCGCTCGCCAATCCGCCTGCCAAGCGTGGTGAGTATGGCAATACCCCCCGATAGGGGGAGGCCCATGTCCAGCAGTGGACTGTTGTGGCTGTTATGTTATGTTATAGCCGGGTCGTACGTAAGACAAGCAACAAAAGCGACTACAACAACACTATTAATGATATTTTTATGATTTATATACTTGCACATTTTTATGATCTATACGGCTTTATTAAATAAATAATAATAATAGGCAAGCTGCCACTGGCATTACAACGGCAAAAATATAACAGACTATGCCACAGGAACTGCATAGGGTGATACGAATTCGTATTTGGAAACTTCTTTCAACAATGTCTTTAAACTTCTAATCAGGGGTAGGTACCATTTTACCCCATCTACCCTGCAAGTATTACATACTCTTTGAAACTCTCATAGAGAATAAAACTTCTGCCATACTTCTGCATTTCCTCTTTTGCTATTGTCATCAAGTTGTCATTTGGCAAAAGGAATTATACCCGCACACCCGCAACGTACTCGCCGTACGCGCTGAATAATGCGGATGGCCTCGCATACCTAGCCGCAAGCACAGCCGCATCGAATAGAATTGGTGTTGCCAAGAGAGTACTTTCCTCCCAATTTAATGGGTAATTTTCCCGTATGTGTATGTATGTTTGTCTAATAAACATTTTCATGTTTCAAATAATAATTGCTGTTATTTTACACCAGAGGCACGTTCAAGCAGCCGACTTTCGTAACTGCAGAACTTTCTCCGTGCACCACGCAGCTTCCCTTTGTTCCCATATGTCCAACTGATCACTTCTACAATAGAACAAGTCGGAATATTTTCTACGTTCTATGTTCTACGGTGGAACAAAACTTTTGAACATATTACAGGTCCCGCTGTTTCAACTTTAAAAAAATATTATTGTTCAAGTAAGTAGAATGTGCAGAAAAGCAAAATGCCAATACGTCAAAGTAGCAAAATGTAAAATTGCAAGAATGTAAACGTAACAAAATGTAAAGATGAAGCAGAAAACATTTTCTCCCAATGTCTAAATTAGGGTTTCTGCCCGGGAAGTCTCGAGGCGAGAATTCCCGGGAACTTTCTAGGATTCGTTCCCGGGAAATTAGTGTCGAGAAAAATCGAGAAGTCGAGAAATCATTACAAGGCATTTACATTTTAAAATTAGATAATTTTGATTACCTCAGATCACGATCTTCCGTTTTCACCTTCCAGTTGCTTTCTTTAAGTTATTGGTCCATCTGGTCGGAGGATGCCCAACGCTACGCTTGCCGAGGCGTCGTTTCAACTTGAGGACCCGCTTACTCCATCGTCCACCGGTTCTACGACAGATGTCACCAGCCCTCTGCTGAAGTGGGTCATCATGTCCGTCACTTTGGTTTTTTGGTGAACAATCTCGTTCGTGACCTTATCATTAACGAGATCACCAGCATAGCGCTTTCTATAGCCCTCTGCGTGACATGTAACCAGCCGGTGGGCCAGATTTACTGTCATGTTCCACGACTCGGAGAATTCTCGATTCCCGGGAAATGAAAAAGTTCGAGAAGTCAGAAACCCTAGTCTAAATGTTAAGGTAACAGAATGTCAATTGAATTTAAAAGGACGGAATCTCAAATATTAAAATGTCAAAAAAGCTTAAAATTAAAGTGGCAAATGTCAAATAAACAAAATGTGAAAATGTCATTTGGTTATTCTTTAAGAGGGACATAGTTTTGGTTACTCCAAAAACTTCGAAACTTTCGAAAAGAAAAACTGGAACACGGACGGTGAACAGCAGACTTTACTGGGAGGTAATTTTAATGGGACAGTCTGGCAGCATTGACAAAAACTAAATCTTATTAAATGGTTACACTGTCCGCGTGCGTTGATGACGTCATCAGCATTATAGTCTATGATTGGCTGGGGAATCCGTTCGGTTCGGCGCGTGCGGCTCGGCAATATTTTCGAGGCTCCACAGATTTTCATACAAAGAATCCAAAATTCGGCGAGTGCGTTGTGGGTGTGCGGGTATAAATACTTTCACCTTATAACTCATATCAAAATACTTAGTTAGGTTATGCCATTTTAGGTTAAGAATTATTTTGCGTCGTTTCATCAGTTTACGGTTCGATAATTAAAAACTAAGTATGCCACCATGATCTAGATAGTGTAAGAAATACATTACTACGAGTTTAATTACTAGCCATTTTGATTTTCGAGGGGCCTAACCTTGTATGGGCATTGGATTATCACCTTTTATCATGATTTTGACAGCTGTCAAATATGTCTAATTCGAACAGTCATACTGTATTAAGCATCCCCTATAAATAACTTTTTTTATGCTCTAAAACGAACAGAAGTTCAAACTATTAGTTATTTTTAAGCCTCAATGTTTTTTTCAAAGCGCGGTGCGGTTAATAGTAATTTGATAAAAGCAATTTCGACTGATCGCCTAGGGAGGCTTGGGTAACGGTCGCGACCATTTGAAGCCATTCAACTCGATTAATAAATCAATACCACCACAGAGCAAAGAAGAATGATTAGAGGAAACTCTACGTACGAACAAATATGAACAAGAAATGAGAAACTCGTCTCACTTTTTGGCACGCGCTATAAACCAAATGCTAAGAAGAAACGACAAAGAGCTGTAGCTATATGTAGACATGCTTTAATCAAGTATTTCCTTTAAAAATATCTTAAAAACATATCTCGGCGTAAACTTGTCTACAAAATAGATCAATTTTCCCAAGAAACTTGATCGAAATAAGACAAAAACCTCCCATACAAATGGACTTGGTCGACTAATGGACTAACACGCATTTTGTATGGCATGGTCATTTCCTTTTGTTTTAGTGCGTAACAAATTAGATTTTGTATTCTTTCCTTCACTCTGGTCGTTCCTAAGCTCAAATATCATCGGTAATTCTTTGCTCTGATAATGCGGGCAATCGGCCGATTGACTAAGGGATTAGTTAAATTAGTCGATGGGTCTAAACCGCGCCTGAATAATTCAATAAGCAGATTATGCCCCCCTCTCATTTTGATATAATGATTTGAGCACGCGCCGGGGCAGATCATTTGTTGAATGATTGTAGGGGATAATGCCTACATGAGTGGGTAATACAGACACATGTTCACAATTTGACTAATAGGAACAATAAGTAAGAACTTACTTACATATATCAAGATTATCAGATGATTCGTCGACTCAGTATTGTTAAAGGACTTATTATTAGATTAAGTACATTATCTCGCTCTCTCTTTTCGTGCAGTCGGGATAAGCCGTACCTAGTAGTCTACCTAAATAACCAGCAGGCATTCAGCTTAGTAGTTTAACGACTACTATAGCAAGCAAACGGATATTCCAGCAACCAGGAGCGACAACTCATTGTACTTTCTGAAGGATATGGAACCTTCTGTCTTTCTTATGGGCAATCATGTGGTTTAGCCTGCAATGTCTTAACTAAACATAAAACATTGCATCACCTTATTTATTAGATTTAACTCTTGCCAAGCTCTTGCTCAATCTTGTGGTAGAGTATCAAGCAAGACGATAAGTAGCAGATGATGATTCAAGCTATTATGATATCCAAGATCCACGTAAAGTTGTATTTATAAGTGATTCCAATTAAATCTGAATCATTTTGTAAATTGATATGTCCAAGCCGTGAGAAACAAAGGGCTGGGCAAATTACTCATCATTTTAACTAAACATAAGTATGCAGTAGTAGATACGGTACATATTCGTGATTTAAGCTACGTACAGGTATCTCTATGTGGGTGGGCCTGAGCGGGTTTGATTAGATGTCAACTTTGCATAAGAAATAGTAGTCTAACTATTTTTTTAAGTTGCACGTAAATGTGACGTAAACTACAGCCAAGTATTTTGGTCTGCCACAGTTTAGTTCATATATCATCGTGTGCAATACTCAGGTGACAGATTTCCAATACTATGGAAAGTTAAGGATTTTATTTCCATCTTTTCCTTGGGGACGGCTGTTCAGTTTCATGGTCTGTCTTCTAAATTTTCCCTTACACCCCGTATAAATCGCTAAGCGCCAGGGACATCGCAAAACACAACGATCATATTTTATTTTCAAACGAAACGAAGTTGAAATTTGAACTAGAAGACGTGTATAGCTATTATTTTCTCGTGCAGAAATTAATTATACATTCCTCAAAAATGCGGATTGATGGTTGATTGCTTCAAGGCATCTCATGCATGACACATGAAATATGGTGTGCGGATTCTTGAGGATAATCAGCGGAAGCGGCGGGAAGCAGGTAGGGCTTTCTCGGAATATTGGGAAGTTGTAGCAAATGGCTATGACTATCAGTAACGGTATATAGGTAAGTTCAGGTAGTTCCTTCTTATGGTACGGCCATTTTTTCAGTACTCCGGACAGGTCAGTAATTTTATGATTTCTGGGTATAACCAAACTAAAAGGTGGTCGTACTTAAATTTAAATGTTTAGCTGGCGGTCGAAAATAATAAACATAGAAATCTAAACAGTTTAACTTACGCTAGTAATGTGCCAGTTTAAATGTTGTGTGAAATAAATTTAAAAACAATTGCAAAAACCCCTATAAGTTACACAAAATATTATCCATCAAATCCATTAAACAAAATATTATAGGTTAGAAGAAAGCGAGTATAATATGGGATACGAAACACGTTCTGAAATATAGGCATAGACAGGTACCACATGTTAATACTTTTCGAGATTCCGAGCGTCGAGATGATGCGGTCCTATATATAATCTCGTGCCCAAAATAACTACGAATCATAAAACCTCAGACGACACGCATCCATCATTGAAATTATAGCCCCAGGTGCATATTTCACACACAATACCATTTCACTCCCGCTAGCGAGGTGATAGAGGGTCTAGGGCTGTAATAAAACACGAGGGAAACTAAATTCAATGCAGCAGGCTGAAATTTCCATTCCATTTTTAACTAGAGTTCACTTACTACTGTTTACCTATGAAGTCAGATATTTACTTGTAGTGAAAAGTAGCCTACTTAGGAACAATCTAACGAATCATAAAACCTCAGTCGACACACATCCATCTTTGAAATTATAGCCCCAGGTGCATATTTCACACACAATACCATTTTTCTCCCGCTAGCGAGGTGCTAGAGGATCCAGCGCTGTAATAAAACATGAGGGAAACTATATTCACTGCAGCAAGCAGAAATTTTCATTTCGTTTTTAACTATAGTTCATCGTTTCACCTACTACTGTTCACCTATGAAGTCAGATATTTACTTGCAGTGAAAAGTAGCCTACTTAGGAACAATGCAACGAATCATAAAACCCCAGTCGACACGCATCCATCTTTGAAATTATAGCCCCAGGTGCATATTTCATACACAATATACCATTTTTCTCCTGCTAGCTTGGTGATAGAGGATCCAGGCCCGTAATAAAACATGAGGAAAACTATATTCACTGCAACAAGCAGAAATTTTCATTTCGTTTTTAACTACTACTGTTTCACCTACTACTGTTCACCTATGAAGTCAGATGTTTACGTACGGTAAAGTAGCATACTCGGGAATAATGTAACTTTCTATTGGCGAGTTATGACTTCCATTAATTGTTCGGTAGGTTTTTTAAATTAGTCTTTATCTAACAAACAAACTCACTCCTTTAAATATAGTATTCGGTAAACACTTATTCTTCCTTGCGTGTAGCGGTGAATTACTAGTCGCATTGCCAAAAATATGAAAACCTAGCGCGATGTAGGTACTCCATGCACTCTATCTCTAAAAATATAATTTCGATTAAAGACGATTACTTTAAAAACTCCAAACTGCCTAGCAACTTACTTCACTGAACTTACTTCTGCGTTCCTAGGGAAGTTCTGACTGAAGTAATACTTCAGTCAGAACGCAACCCTGCCTTATGAAACTTTAATGAGGGGGTTGAATGAAGCTCCTGCCAACCCCATTATACGCTAAAGGTTGAGTTAAAAATACCCACAATACACTGGAGAGTGCTAAATGCGGAGTTTACTTTCTTTTTACGTAGACGTGACGTAGACAGGTCGAGGATACGGTTACGTGATGGAGGGAAATGTCAACTGGTGACGTCAAAATGAGTGACTACTACGTAAACACTGACGATGAACTGGTGTTATTACTAGATTTAGAATAGAACTGGTGATGTATTCTACAACAACTCCAGAATATGCCATTGGTTGGTAGTAGTAAGGACCGTCGCACATTTGGTGACTACGCAAGCAAATTTCGGAAGCTAGTGGGAAATAACCTCCATCGTAAATGAAATAAAGTCGAAATACCAAAGGGCGGGATGACAAGTGCAAAGTCGACAAATCTGCGTCGGCCCTAAGCATTCCCGTGGAGTGGTACGGTGTGTTGGCTAGAACAGTCCGAATCGGGCCTTCCCCATACAACGATAATAATTTAAACGTAGCGTTTGTGAGGAGGACCTATTTCAAAATTGTTGTATTTCGAATGATTCGATTACTGCCAGCTTCGCTTTGGTACCTACTAGCTACATCCACCTACACAACACAAAGACAGAGATTAAACAGCCAACAATAACTTGTAACAATCTTAAGCAAACACTAGAACTGTCTTTACCAGGAACCAACAATAATTGAACTCCCTCAAGTGGACACTTTGAAGAGAGCTACAAACTCTCAAGGTTCTCTCTTTGTCTGTTATGTTAGGACCTTATGGAAGCCCTGCGTTTGACGAACGTGGGACTGTCGTCAAGGCGACGTAGGAGCTAAGCACATATTCTTGTGATTATGATTGCCTGGTACCTAAGCCGGTATAACATACACGAGGTATTAGAATTTTCAAGGATTTTCAGCCCATTTGATATGATGTAAGATGTAATATAACTAGTAGAGACCCATTTGTTCGTTCGTCGACTCGGTGTCCCACACCAAGAAAAGTCGAACATTGCAGCATAGTGGTAGTGCGTCTGATTACGACGAAAAAGTTCTGTTCTGGGTCGGAGATTCGATTCCCGGCCTCAGCCTGAACAGATGATTGAAAAATTTGATTGAATACCATACATACAGTCGGGGTCAAAAGAGCATACCTAGGACCGCCTCAAATGGTTCAAAATATCTCTGAAACTACAATACTTTTATAATTTTTTTTTTGGTTGTGAATAGAGTTAAACTAGCTGCATAGACAAAAAAAAAAATTACAAAAGTAATGTAGTTTCAGAGATATTTTGAACCATTTGAGGCGGTCCTAGGTATGCTCTTTTGACTCTGACTGTACATATATATCACGCATATATCCCGGCGGTAAACGGCTTTTTAAGAAGAAACGGCCATTTACACCACCTCTGACAACAAGTTTGAGTCATTTGGAAGACTGTGTATCTCCATAGTTACAGGTTGTCAGCAAGTCGCCTAAAATTGCAATACACATCAACTCTCAAATTCTTTTAATTGAATATTTGTTAATTTTAATGCACAATGTTTCTGTGATCATTGGCTTATAACCAAAATGCTATAAGCTCATCTTCAAGAAACACTCTGAATATGATCTTGGTATTCATATTCATCCTACTATCTAGATATAATATTATACACTATGGAATGCAGAAGGTCACAAGAACAGATAAGGCAGTCTTTGCTTACATACATCATTAGAAATGAATGTATAATTGATTAAATGGTTAGCAGCTATTAGGATTAAACAAAGATTGTTTGCTGTACAGATAATATGAATCTACATAGAATGTACCAACTTAATGGAATTGTATATAGGGTGAATTTTTACTAGTGACCGATAGCAAAAACTCAGAACCGGCTGGTGATAAGGAACAACTTTCCCCAAGGAACATAGGTCGAAATAAGAAAAAAATTTTTGGACCTCCCATACAAACTTGCCGATCAGCTGATTTCAGTTACTATGGGAGGTCCAAAAACTTTTTTCGTATTTCGACCTATGTTCCTTGGGGAAAGTTGTTCCTTATCTCTAGCCGGTTCTGAGTTTTCGCTATCGGTCACTAGTAAAATTTCACCCTATATAATTTCTTAATTACCTACTTCTTCTTCCTGTGTGTTGCGGTTAGTAAATATTTTTCAATCCGAAAGTCTTACTTATACATAACATAATAATTTTGTTCCTATGCATGTTATTTCTCATTTTTACATTCAGTTCATTTCTGCAAAAAAATTATGTAAAGCAGCGATTCACTTAAAGTTAAGCTGATTTTTGCATGCTAAGTATATTTCAGTTAGTCTATTAAAAAATTACATTATGTTTGATGAAATGAAGATAAACTTTGAAAGCAATGCTAAGCATCAACAAATACCTAGAAAACAATGACAAAGGAAATTTTATGTAAACAACATTATTGGTAATATCCTACTCAAGTTTCAACCAAATACCTACTACATTATGCTTAGAAAAGCTGAATTAATAAAAGCATATCTGTGTTTAGTTAGTCACACAAAAATAACAAAATAGCAACATGACTGACTAATGAACTAGATGCAGACCAAAAACTGAATGGAGGTGGCTGAAGACAGGGAAAATGGAAGAAGGGAAGGGAGGCCTTTGCCCTGCAGTGGGACACTTCAGGCTCATAATAATAATAGCAACACTACAAACAAACATAATGTCACACACTGATAATAATAGAGATACTTTTAATAGTACTTGGACATTGGCCACATAGTACAGACACAACAAGATAGATAGATATTTACCTTGATGATAGTCAGGAATAAATATAAATTACAATGTATGAAACTAGTCTCTTTAAGAGAGAGCAAAAGATTGTGCAGTATTCTAAAAATATTAATTTTTCTTAACAATTCATGGGGCACATCACCATGAAGGGTAAAGAAGGATGAGCACAAGACCATGAAGATTGGTGCAGAAGAGGCCTATACCCTGCAGTGGGTGGATGTGGGCTGATCATGGTTAAGGTGCACTCAGGGGGCTAATATTTTAAAACTATTAATCATTTGTATGGCAGCCCCCTTTGGTGCACTCCAACCCTGATGAAGATGATGATTGCTCTGAAGCAAGCACCAGCCTTTGTACAGTTTCCCTACAAACCAGTTCCTTCTTCTTTTATGACCAGAACTACTTTCTTAATATGAAATCTATAGTTACATTAATTTACCTGACTGACCAAGTAGGATGTTTAAATTATAATAATTGTTCGTTCATCAATATTTTTATTGCATGTTTATTTTTGTAGTGACAGTTATGATAACAACAAACAACAATCACATATTACATAGTTCATTGAACTCCTGATTCAGAATTGAGGTGTTTGAATGAACCGAGGGCAAAATAATTTGTAGGGCATTGATATGGGCACCGAAGATTAGAGGGCAATGCCCTGGTACAATGTGCATTTTGTTTTGTGAGACGAAAGCATTTTTTATGCTGCAGCAGTACATTTCTAATGTTTTTAAGGAATATTCTTACTTTGGAACCATGAATGGATTAGCACATACAAAGGGAAGAAACTGAATGAATAAAATAACAACAGAACAGAAGTGGTTTGGTTGCTTACAAAGAGCTAGCAAAGCACAAAGCACAACTTCGTACAGAAAAAACGTATGTGCGAGTTGTGTGATCGATAATTACGACAAAAAAGTAGTAGGTAGTAGAATAAAACTTGTTATACTCTCAACAACGAGCCCTAGTTGGCCAGTAAGCAGCTGTATGTTCCCGGAGCAAGGAAGACATATCCTGAGACGTAAACAAACAGGAACAGTACTAGATAGGTACCTAAGTCACTACCTACCTATACCTACAGTATACGTCTATCTCGCGACGTAACACCACACAAAGATCAATTCGAAAACAGTTAGTTATTCGTGTACGCGTGTATTTTATGAATGCATACAGTGGGCCGCGGCCACAGCGACCCACCTAGCGACCAAATACCACGTTGAACAAAAACTTACCGCTTCACGACCATGATAGAATCCGTCTCCTCGTTTGTGGAACCTATGATTCGAACTATACTTTTCAAACTTCACCAATAATATCGAAAACACCATGAATTTTATCAAATCACTATCAAGTCGATTTATTATAAACACACATCGCTAAAAAGCGATAAATACACTGATCTTCATTGCTCCAACCCAACAGCCTCGAATAATTTGCACTTCACTTTTGAGACGCACATCAACTTATTATCTCGATTTTACTGTAAATCACTTTCTGTAAATAAACACAGATTACCGAAGTAAAACGCGTAAATATACCGCCGTGACGACACGATTTTATATTCGAGTAAATCTCAAAACACAAACGAACGAAAATGTGTTTTTAGTTTAGGGCGCAACTTCACTTTGGTTTGTTCTGCGCAACCAACTTCAAATGACATTAGACAAGTTAGCCAACATTACAAAAAAAACTAAACTAAAGGGCAGAGCACACTATAATTTATTGATATGGAACAGTTTTCCAACGATACTGTAAGTGTCCAACAGATGGCGTTGAAACATTTTATTTATGTTGATGGAAAGTTGAAATGCTATAATTAACATTTTGTTCTATGTATAAATCGAAAGTACTCAAAATACAGTACATTTTTGTAGGCATGTATATGTCGAAGTCAATATGTCGAAATCTGCCTTCTACATAATAGCTCGTGTGTTCACAAACGAAAAGCCGTTTGCATATTTCCATCTGACGTATGTATACCGTCGACATTATGTGTACCGCCAAAAAAACGTCCTTTTGCCGTATGGCATAATGCCCGGCAATATGTACGAGCTAGTACTGAATTCCGCCACGGTGGCGCTGTAATCGCAAAACAATAAATATGGCGTACAATCACAGAATATATAATAGTACTAGGGTGTACAATACAGCAGGGGCGCACACAATGCGCAGGGCACTTCTACAGCTACAGTGAAATTTTTTCAACTCCGTGAACAATATATTTTATCACCTTTTCTGGTGTGAACAAAAATGAAAAAATGCCAAAAAATGTGTTTGAAGAAATGGTGCTAATTTGCCACTAATTGCTTTACTAGAATCAGATTTCGAATTTGTTTGGTCCAGGAGTTGAAAAAAATGGTCACGGAGTTGAGAACCTTCGAAATTAGGTAAATTTTTCAGGGTTTTCAGAGAAATATCAAGTAAAAATATATTGGAAGTAAAGAAAAGGAACCAAAAAATCAAGCCAAGTTACAAATAGCACATTTGCAAACACGTAGTTAATTGTTTTTGCTGTTTTGTTAATTTTAAGTAGATTATGTAAAATCGTGAAGTCAACTATCAGAAAACACCAAATATATATTGTAGTAAAGAAGGTTTAATGTTGAATGCATGGTTGAATGTGAATTATTGACACTGGCAGGTTGGTCATCTCAATGCTAAGAAGATAAAACAAAAGAAGGTGGGCGTTGGTTACTTGTCGTCAATAGACACACATAAAATTGAAAAACTTTAATAAGAATTTGTTAAAATAAACCAAGCTAGTTTCCTCCATAAATACAGTGCAGTGTTTTTATTAATACTACATGGCGCAGCCGTTTTTAAACCTATAGTTCACATGACTGAAGAGGCCACCGAAAACATGTCTGGCGTGGAGTATCAGATGCCGGCTTCACTTTTGCTTGAAAATCATTAGCACAACTTAAATTATAATGTACATAAGTAAACTTAAACTTATAAAGCGTGCTGTGATTATCTAGACACACGGCAGTGTGTCCGCCAAGTTCGAGCAAAGAACCCACACACCGGCCGTGGGTTATATTACACGAACCATTTCGGGCCAAGTTCGACCCACCTATAACTCAAAATCTATTTTATCTACGCATATGAAATTTCTAGTATCTGTCGAGATCTACTTACTTATCTAAAATACAAAATTTCATTAATGTACCTATTGTAGGTCTAGAGATATTGACGTCAGAAATCGCTATTTTTACTATACATTCACTGACTCACTCACTCACTCACTCATCAAAAACCTAGACCACTTCCAATGGTCGTATTGACTTGAAATTTGGCATGGAGGTAGGTCTTTAGGTCAAGGTAAAGGAAAAAATCTGAAAATGGCCAAGTGTGAGTCGGTTTTAAAAATAATGAAGGTGTAAATTCATACCCCTAAGGAACTAAAACAAAAAATTTATCTATATCTTCCAATCGTCGTACCGACCTAAAATTCGTTACGAAGGTTTGTATTTAGTCAAAGTAAAGTATAAATGAGATATTTCCTTACCTAACTTAATCATAAGAAAAAGAAAATAAACCTTACAAAAATAAATGAAATCCCAAAACATAAATGAAAGGCTGCCAAGTTCGATAATATTGGAATGCTTCGCCTATAAAGAAGTGAGATCTAAAAAAGAACCACGTTCCATACACAGACCTCAGTTAAAAATAGTTACAGGAATGCACACTTGATTTTCCGCAGTTTGGAAAGTAGATTCTTATTTCCAAACTGCGAAAAATCAAGTGTGCATTCCTGTAACCATTTTTAACTGAGGTCTGTGTATGGAACTTGGTACTTATTTAGATCTCACTTCTTTTATAGGCGAAGCATTCCAATATTATCGAACTTGGCAGCCTTTCACATTTATGTTTTGGGTGGGATACATATCTATCAAAATAGTTTAAATGTGATCGTCAAAGATATCTTAATCATGGTCACCCTAACATACTCACTACGTGGACGTTTAAGCAACGTTTATTTCACCGTCATATTGTCGGATATCGTGCCGTCAATTTGTATACTGCTTTTCGTCTGTATACGGACGCGTGATTATGTAAACGCCAGAATCTTACATATTGACTTCGACATATACATGAAATGGCTTGAAATAATTTCGTAAAAAAACTATTTTTTTATTAACTTTATAACAATCTGGCATTGTTACAATAATAAGTTACGAGTCTGGCATTTTTTTGATATATTCTCATCCATCACTGTCGGAATATAAATAAATTTTCAAAATTAAATTATCGACGAACGAATGAGTCCTGAACGGAGATAACGGTGCCAGTGAAAATGCTGTACATTTTCAAAAATTTAATGTTTATGCAACAAACAGTACAACATATATTTCCTTCTAAGAAATTTTCTAAATTAGAAGGTAGGCAAGTGAAAGCATGACGGAATATATCAAAATACAACAAGGAATACCTATCCTACGCATGTAATATGGAAACCGAAAAACCGTCACTAAAGTACCGTCATCCGAATAGGCCATATTTGACGTCTGTCAAAATCATATTAATGCTATGACATAAGGTCTATTTTTCTTTGTTGACATGTTTCCTAGTATGGGTTTGACAGACGTCAAATATGGCCTATTCGGATGACGGCACTCTACCAGCTTAAAAAGCGTACAAATCTCGTACACTATCTTTTCTTAAGTGTACACATTGCTTTATAATCCAGCTTACACCAAGGCTGCCAACATGAAGAAGTGGGTATGTTCGTTTCATTTACACAAAAGAGCTCAAAACTATGCGGTTCGGATACACGATAGATACCTACTATGAACCAGACACAGTCTTTTGGAAGTGTATCCAAACACTGCTGCGAAAAAGGCGGAGGCGGCGGGAAAATTTAAAAAGTTTTGGCTACAAATAAATAATAAGTTACTCTATGAGTTTTGGTAAGCTGGCTGGAGCTTGGAGCCACGGCTGCTGGAGCTGGGCGAGGGTGATATTTTTGACTAGTGGGTTTAAGTATTCACTTTGATTAGTGCGAGCGCAGGTGATTAGTAAAGCGTATGGTAGCTACTCGCAATTCACTCGGAAAAATAGAATACGCTTCGATTTCTTCCTACTTCGCAGCCTACTAAACACTTGCACTAATCACCTGCAATAAAAATTTTGCAAGTTTTCCAAAAACACTAATGCACAGGTGGTATAACCTGATTCATAGAAGAAAGGAACCCTAAATGGCACCATTATTGTTTGAGTCTTTTTCATATAACGTTTTAGGTATTTGAGCAAGCTGTAGTAAGAATACTAGTGCAGAATTCTAGCTCTCAAATAAATAAAGTGAAGCTGGGTAGGTATTTTTTATACCAAAATGGGTCGTTTCGTTCGTCGACTACTACTGACAATAATAAACTTCTACTCACCGTTTCAGAGCCACTCGCCTCGCCGAAGCCATCAACAGATGAAAGTAACTTGGGTTCAGTAAAATTCCGTATCGAGATCTTATTAGAAGTTCTGCTTTTAGTTTAGCTAGTATTTTGGCTTGCGTGAGTTTTCTTTGTCGTCGAACTTGTAAATTACATGTAAATCCCATATTTTAAATAAATATAATGGTAAGATTCTATATTTTTTATTACTAGGTATAATTTCTCGAATATATTATTTTTTGCTTTCTTTATTATATTATTCTTGTATCACACGTTTTTGACTAGAATTTTAATTATATTTTTTGTATCTACATAGCCTTAGCCGTAATTCTAATTTAATGTTTTGAAAAAATACTGCAACTATCACTGCATTTGCGTGTATCGCGTGCAAATTTGGTAAAAACGCCGCGAACCGAGACGGGCCCGCCGCTCAACTGGCGATAAATTCCCCTCAGTTGGCTTGGCTGACTTGACACGAAAACCAAACACAGAGAGGAGCATTTGCCTGTACAGACATGTCCCGCGGATAGTGCTGCAACTGGTTCTTGTCTAATAAAAATATCTAGCTATCAATCAAAATCTAAGTAGGTACCTATCTAGGTATTTCAAAATGTTAGTCATTCCTTACGTTATGGTGTTCTTAGAATCCTACCTGCCACGTCATGGACGGATAATTCGTGACGTCACTGTTGCAGGAAATGGTGAAATATGTAGTTGTATTTTAATTTAATATAAAATAATTTAATTACAGAACCTGTTGTAGGGTGACATCATATTTGGGAATTCTGGGATAAAACAATAAAACATGACCGTGACTGTGCCGTGACCTGAATTTTACCATAAACCACGAATCTAACATTATCTCATGATGCCATGCATGACTTAATAAATAGGGTCAACGTACCTACCGGTTCCAGACCTGTTTGTTACCTACTTTTAATGGCAATTATTTTTTAAATAGATGTAAGCACCCTGCAATACGAGTGGTGGGTACATATCTCAAACAGTAAACTGATTATAGATGTCTGCAGATTTATTTTCAGTCTGAATCGGAATTATCTATTAATAAACAAGAATAATAATAAAAATACATAACAGCTAAACGGTTTAAGGTAAACACAAAACTCTTCTTTACCCAAATTAAGACCCTGTATATTCACTCACAAAATTATGCAGTTCTTCCAAATATGCAGCTACCAGTAACCGCTGCGTCACGTTGGTAGGTATGCCAGCACTTTAGCGCCAACACACATACACGTGGGCACACGTGCTATCGACCTAAGAGACAAGTCTGAACGTGTTTGCTGCACTTTGTTTACCTACTTAATAATGCTATACGAAGTTACAATCATTACCTATCGATATCGAATGAATGATGTAATCGCGATATTGGTCATGATTCTGGCAGTACATTTCCTTATCGTTTTTTAATGATTCCTGTAATTAAGAAATCTCATTCTTTGTTTTATTTAATCTAAAGACTTTGATGCATTTTTCTTTGACGCGTTGTATGGCATTCATATGCAAAAGCAAAACTGAACTTGATTTTTAAAATAAGGCAAAATTAAAGAACATCGTTAATCGTAAAAATGTGCAAAATAATGAATGAATAAAACGTTTTTAGAAAAATAAATATAACAGGAAATTACCTGTTTCTTTTCTTTTAGGTAGGTACGTAGGTATTGAATAAAATGATAATTAGCTAAGAAAGTGGCCTGTCCAAATTGAGGTCATTTGCATGATATTCATATGTATGACCATTCCGTGGCGACGACAAATTCCCCTAACTTTTGATTTAAATTTTCCCTACATTGAGTTTTGGATTGAGATTTACAGAAATTTGAAGTGCTAAAGACGCAATGCAAAGTAAAATCAAATGTTGTTCAACTTGAAGTGAAGTGAACTAAATACCTAATTTAAAACTGATGTTATCTGGTGATATCAAAGATAAAACATAATGTTTAGCTAAAAACAAACGTTTTATTACTTTTTCAATATGTACTTCTTTTTACAATATATTACACAAATTGAAATAGACGCTAAATACAAATACATATAAGGAAGGTTAGGAAGATTTATCTCTGAAGGGTTACCATAAGTTCAGACTTTTGTGGACATTTTCGTTTTTTATTTGTTTTATTCGACTTGGTAGTTTTGTTTTTTTATTATCAAGTTTTTACAAAATGAATACAGATGAGATGTGCTTATTACATAGAAGTAAGATTGAATAAAATTAATAACTTACTGGTAAATAACAGTAAATAACTAGATAGTTGACAGCTAGCTTTCCATACTATTTTATGCAAATAAATTACAATACGGTTTAAAAAATACACTTTAAAAATAAGTAGGCAACCTACTAAAATAAAACTGTTCAGATTCGTAACCAATTATGTATATCTAAAAAGCAAATGTTTACAAACATATAAAACTACTTATTTTACAGCAAATCACAGGTATTTAAATTCGCTCGACAATGCGAGACACTTACTCCTAAAATTACAGGGCCTAACCACAAAAAATATAGACGCGCATTGAATTCGTACACGCGTTCAATGCAAGTCAAACTTTTTAGTGGCAAGGCCTATAGTGTCCTAACATCTATACTAAAAGAACAGAATTATTTACTACCTAGTTTGTAGGTATGAACGTTATGTTGTTCTACAAATAAATTATAAGATCAGTCTGCGATTCATCAAGAATCAGATCACCATTTAGCTGGGTTTAAAAACTTAGTAGTAAAGATAAAAAATAAATAGTAAAACTATCGGATACTCATACATACCCAATACAGTTTTTAAAATTACGGCGTCTTATTTTACCAGCCAAGAAAATGGATTAAATACATTAATAATAGGAGAACAAGCTTATTTTTACTTGTAAACGTGTACCTACTATTTGGAACAATAGTAGCAGAAGAGGAAACTTTGTACATCGCAAGTTTAATTTTCAGATCTTATTCTTGTTATGAAGGCGAAGTTCACAGACATAATAGTTCGAAAACTTAAAACACTCCAACATATAAAATTTTAGAACAAATGCGGCATTTCTTCTAAAAATTTATTTGTGGGAGTGCTTGCAGGGTATGAACCAGCGTCTTTCGCTATCAGTTCCAGTTCTAGCGTAGCCTCTAAATCACCGGGCTATTGCGGCTCATTCATCCGATTCTAGTAAATGTCAGGGGTTTCTTGCTCATCGTATTTACTATAGCCCAAAGAGATCTAATCAAACCACGGTATAAACTACTATTTTTCATAGTATTAGTAGTCTTCATCCTACTATTATCTGTCGCGCAGCATGGTTCCGTGTTTGGTTCCGCCTCGACTTTCAATACATAATCCTTTAAACGTCTCTCTGGTTACAAACCTCTATAAACCGAGTGTGTCGTTTTCAAACATACATATAACACAACCTTAAACGATAATACCTCTGTATACGGGGACCGTGTAACGAAAACTTTGCAGGTGTGCTCAGACCATGAAACTGAACAACTTTTACTATGGAGCCAATGGTGGGAAACGAAAAAAAAATTCCGCCCGGCAGGTCGGAAAATTTTATTCGCTTCCCACCATTGGCTCCATAGTAAAAGTTGTTCAGTTTGATGGTCTGATCACGCCTACAAAGTTTTCGGTACACCGTCCCTAACACCCTGTATTTTGTTCGACCATCTAATCATACGTACACTCCTCGTAATCGTACGAAGTAATCCTCGTCACTTTCTGACATGTAACATGAATGGATGACAGTTGCGTGTTTGGTTTCGTATTGGTGCGTTGTTTTGCAACTTTAAAGAATACCTCTGTATTATTTTGTTTGACCATCTAATACTCCTCATAATCGTAGTAGTCGTCGTCCTGCCCCTCTCCGTCGTGAAGCATGGCGGCGATGGATGACAGTTCCGTGTTCGGTTCCGGCTCGACATCCGCTTCCGCGTCGTCGTCGTAGTCGTCCGCGGTGTCTGAAACAATTTTTAGTATTTTAGTCATTGGCGGGCAAAGATTTAGCTGAGAAAGGTTTCAATCATTTATAAACAACAAAGTTTAGAACAAAGACACAAGTTTAGAACAAAACGCGTGAACATGTTAGTAAAGTTTGGGATATTATAAATTGCATATCAAATAAATAATCGCCTATCAATACATATTCATCATTTATATTTTTTTTACATCAAATATCTTACTTCACTACAAATAAACTAAATGTTTAACAAAACATAAAATGCAGATAAATCGAAATTTTACACCAATATGACATAACTTTTTTCCTCATAAAGCAATACAGCTAAATTTATTTTTGTACAAAAATACTCCATACATAGCATGAATACTGACTGCACAGCAAATTTTCCATATTTCATAGCAAAATAACTATCCCAGTCGCATATTAACCAGTAAACATACGTAAGTAAACATAAGTTTATAGGTCCGTTAGGTATAGCCTAACCGAACCGCGGAAAGCGCCAGGTTAGGTTAGGTTAGGTTAGAACTTTGACCACAACGTACGAGCCGAGCGAGCGGAGCGAGCGTGCCGCGGCAGCGGCCGGCGATGTGCCAGAAACGACACGCTATGCGCGTCATCAATTTAAAATATGATTATCGATGTGTATGATTAACGATGATGGTTCATTTCTAATAAAACTGCTGTAAATAATATAAAATTAAAAGCTATATTTAAAAGAAAAAGGGTTAACAGGTATAATGTGCATTAAGATTATTAGCTGTGCATTGATGAAAAAGCTTTTGCTTTAGGAAAAATCGCTGTACACTGCGAAAATAAATTGTAGTGTGTTTAGTGATATTTTGAGTTGAATATTATGCTGTGCAATCAGTAATTTTGATGGGAATTTGGAATCTTATTGCATAGAAAAAGGATATTCTTTGATTTGCGTTTAAATACTACCCGTAAAGTTTATCTCATCTTGGAAAAAGGCGCGAGCCAAGTCTGTTACATATTTAAGATTTATTTCATCTTAGAAAAGGCGCGATGGACGAGACCAGTCTGTTCAATTTTTGGTAACATAACAACTGGCACGAGCGGGACGAGTCAAAGTGTATTACAGAATAGTATACAAGCAGTAAGAAAATATGGGATGATGATGATCTCTCCGGCCGATTTCAGCCATGGCGACCACTTCTACAGTAGGCGAGCTGAGAGAGCACTTACCTGTGATATTGGGTGTAGGGGGCGCGGGCGTTTGCGGTGTTGGCGGCGCGGGGGTGGCGGGGGTTTGCGGCGCGCGCGGCGAGGGTGAGGCGAGTGGTAGTGTTGGTAATGTTGGTAACGTTGGTAAGTTGGGCGCCTTCTTCCGTCGCTTCGGCGCCGGTGAGGAGGACACTATTGGTTCAGCCGGAGTGACGGGCTTGTTGCTGGAACAGAAAGTAATATTGTTATTGAAAAAAGTACAAGTTCTGACTGTAACTTTACGTTATCGACTATTGATCTTATTCTTTTTGAGTGGGACACCAAGTCGTGCAACTATTGGTCATTTCATTTTTAATAATTTATAGTTAGGTGGACCCATATGGGTGTCTTACCAAACTATTCTCGATTGCAAAGTGTGTATCGTGGTATGTCAAGTGCCAAATAATAAGATTGAACCCAGCTAACAAGACATTTTAACGAAACCTTAAGCGCAAGCTCCATAGATGCGATGTGCGTCGTGATGCGTGGATGGCATCTATCAAACAAGTGATCGTCGGAGCGTGCGACATCGTGACGCTTGAAACCTTTTCCATATAAAACGTATAAAACAGAATAGACAAAGCTACACACGTGAGACGCGCGTCATATCGATAAGGGCTGTAGATCGCTTGTCTGACAAATGTCATGTTGTAAACAATAAGTACTTACTCTGTGTTTATAACAGTTTCCCTCGCGGGCGTAGTACTTACTCAAGCTATAGAGTGAGCCTAAAAAGTAAGAACTGTTGGCAGTAGACTGCACATAACCTCTCTGTCTGTCAGTAGCAAAACGCCAGTGACAGTACTATTGAACCTCTGTAACTCCTTATACATTTGACGTCTGTATCTAGGGAGCAACTGCTTACGCTTTAACAGTACGCCGCCGGGCCTTATGCGCACTCTATAGCTTGTTTATAGGGGACGGACGGGCAAGATGAATAGGGCGGGCAGAAAGAATAATTTGAATAACTTCCGAACTAATTACTAGAAAGACACAAAAGTAGTATCAAACGATCCGCCAGTATAGATGTCACCTGATTAATGTCGCGCAAACACAGACATGTCAAAACTGTAGGAGCACAAGCTAGTTTTTTGTTTCTCAGAAGAAAAAATCAATTTTTAACTGTAATTACATTGCTAATTACTCGTCATCCTTAAACAATCTATCGATGGTGTTCTAATATTCAGACTGTGTGAAGATTTTAGAAGAAATTTCCGTTTAAGTGCTTATTATTGTCAAATGTTTTCGTTGTTTTAACAGTCAGTTTTTCGCAAATAGTCCTAGTGGGCAAAATGAAACCGGGCAAAACGGATATAAGGTTGGACAGCCTTCCAAGGCTGGACACTCCTCAAAAGCTGGGTCCTTTGCTAAAGCTGGAGCATCTGGAATTAAAACAAGATTTGCACCCAAAAAAGCATCTAATGAAAATACCAAAGAGTACAGATGCACGTTCTGCAAAGAGCTCTGTGTCCACCCTCCAATTGATGTCTGGATTCAGTACTCCTCATGCCAAGAGTGGACACATGAGTCCTACTCTTCATATATGAAATTTGGGTAGTTTTTGTTGAAGATTGTATTGATTAATGTTGTGTGGATGCCATACTCCATTTTGCCCGAGTATGAAATTCGTTTTGCCCACCCAGGGTGGGCAAAAAGGATAATTACCACTTTTTTAAAAAAGGTCTTAAGTAAGTACTTGTCGGTATAATTTTCCTGATTTTCTTTCATTAATCATAAGTTTAATTATTAAAGTTCCTAATAAACATGAAACTGATTATAAAATTTGATTGTTATTATGTTTTTCTTTTATTTAAAGTTAGCTTATTCATATTGCCCGCCCGTCCCCTACCTTTATATGTGTTCTAAAGTACTTACTCTGTTTCTACAACAGTTTCCCTTGCGGGTGTAGCAGGCAGAGGCGTAGCTGGCTGGTCAAGGCTCTTTAGGATGTCATAGTTAATCTTGGAGCTGATCTTCTTCTCGGCCAGCATCAATAAGTACTTAGCTTGCTTATATATACTTACTTAGAGTAAGTATATATAAGCAAGCTATAGGAGTCCGCTTAAAAAGTTAGAACTGTTGGCAGTAGACTGCACACAACCTCTCTGTCTGTCAGTAGCAAAACGCCAGTGACAGTACTATTGAACCACTATAACTCCTTATACATTTGACGTCTGTATCTAGGGAGCAACTGCTTACGCTTTGACAGTACGCCGCCGGGCCTTATGCGCACTCTTTAGCTTGTTTATACCTATATATTCTAAGGTACTTACTCTGATTCTATAACAGATTCTCTCGCGGGAGTAACAGGTGTAGCAGGCGTAGCGGGCTGGTCCAAACTCTTCAGGATGTCATAATTAATATTGGAGCTGATCTTCTCCGCGAGCATCTATAAGTACTTACTCAAGCTATAGAGTGAGCCTAAAAAGTAAGAACTGTTGGCAGTAGACTGCGCACAACCTCTCTGTCTGTCAGTAGCAAAACGCCAGTGACAGTACTATTGAACCTCTACTCCATAGACATTTGACGTCTGTATCTAGGGAGCAACTGCTTACGCTTTGACAGTACGCCGCCGGGCCTATGCGCACTCTATAGCTTGTTTATACCTATATAGGGTGCAATTTTATTAGTGGCGGATCCATTAAGGGCGTGTTCTGCCCATGAAACTGAACAACTTTCCCCATGGAACATAGGTCGAAATACGAAAAAAAATATATGGTCTTCCTATACTAAGTGTGTTGGCCGGCCTGGTCAATTTGTATGGGAGGCCCAATTTTTTTTCTTCATATTTCGACCTATGTTCCTTGGGGAAAGTTGTTCAGTTTCATTGACAGAACACACCCTTAACGGATCCGCCACTAATAAAATTGCACCCTATATATTCTAAGGTACTTACTCTGTCTCTATAACAGTTTCCCTTGCAGGTGTAGCAAGCAGGGGCGTAGCTGGCTGGTCCAAACTCTTCAGGATATCATAATTAATCTTGGAGCTGATCTTCTTCTCTATCAGCATCAATAGTACGTCGGTCCCGGTTGCTGTCTATGATGGCGGTCGATACACAACCATGTCAGAAGCCTGCTACTTGCAGTAGGCGGTTGAAAAACTCTGACACCAGGGTTCATCGGGTCGTATAACGACTCGGTGTCCTACACGAAGAGAGAAAGAGTAAGTGCTTACTCTGTCTCTATAACAGTTTCCCTTGCGGGAGTAGCAGGTGTAGCAGGCGTGGTGGGCTGGTCCAAACTCTTCAGGATGTCATAATTGATCTTGGAGCTGATCTTCTTCTCTATCAGCATCAATAAATATGTCGGTCCCGGTTGCTGTCTATGATGGCGGTCGTTACACAAACATGTCAGAGGCCTGCTACTTGCAGTAGGCGGTTGAAAAACTCTGACAACAGGGTTCATCGGGTCGTTTAACGATTTGGTGTCCCACACAAAAAGAGAGAGAGAATAAGTACTTACTCTGTCTCTATAACAGTTTCCCTTGCGGGAGTAACAGGTGTGGCAGGCGTGGCGGGCTGGTCCAAACTCTTCAGGATGTCATAGTTAATCTTGGAGCTGATCTTCTTCTCTGCCAGCATCTTCTCGATGGCCTCGCCGGCGGTGGTTGATGGCGGTGCGCTTCTTGTACGAGCCGCGCACCTTCTTCTTGTCCTTGCCTATAAGTACTTACTCTGTCTCTATAGCGGTTTCTCTCGCGGGCGTGACTGGGACGGGTGTGGCAGGCTGGTCAAGGCTCTTGAGGATGTCATAATTGATCTTGGAGCTGATCTTCTTCTCGGCCAGCATCTATAAGTACTTACTCAAGCTATAGAGTGAGCCTAAAAAGTAAGAACTGTTGGCAATAGACTGCACACAACCTTTCTGTCTGTCAGTAGCAAAACGCCAGTGACAGTACTATTGAACCTCTATAACTCCTTATACATTTGACGTCTGTATCTAGGGAGCAACTGCTTACGCTTTGACAGTACGCCGCCGGGCCTAATGTGCACTCTATAGCTTGTTTATACCTATATATTCTAAGGTACTTACTCTGTCTCTATAACAGTTTCCCTCGCGGGCGTAGCGGGGGTCGCAGGCGTGGCGGGCTGGTCCAAACTCTTCAGGATGTCATAGTTAATCTTGGAGCTGATCTTCTTCTCGGCCAGCATCTTCTCGATGGCCTCGCCGGCGGTGGCTGCGTTGATGGCGGTGCGCTTCTTGTACGAGCCGCGCACCTTCTTCTTCTTGTCCTTGCCTTCCGCCAGCTCTCGCGCTCGCATCTCTTCTTTTACTGAAACGTTATTAGGAAATTTATAAATAAACATTAGTTTGTTGAGTAGGGTTGGATTGGTTTTTATCAAACAATAATAGTGACTAAGGGTGGTAGATTTGTTACATTACTCACTTCGCTCGGAATGCATGTAATGTTGACACCTACTTCTTGAAATGTCAAGCTCGTTTCGCTCGCAATACCTATATTGTGTGTTGTTGGTGTGACGCAGAGGGGCTCGCTGCGCTCGCAATATGTATGTAATATTGGTGTGGCAAAGTGTGACTTGCCTCACTTGCCATATAATGTAGTTTTTGGGAGCTTGCTTCGGTCAAAATATGTATAGTATTTTCGTGACAAAGTGTGGCTCGCTTCGCTCGTAATATGTACATAGCATTGTTGCACAATGTGGCTCGCTTCGTGCGCAGTATATAGTATTGGTGTAGAGCAGTATGGTTTTGGTTAGGGAGATAAAGTGAGTTGGTTGGTTTGATCTGGCCATTTAGGCGTGGTGAGTCTAGCTGATTTGATCTTCTGACTTACTCTTCTGGTTCTTCAGATATCCCGCGTTGATCCGCTCCCACATCCTGGTCTTGTTCCGCGCCTCTTCTTCACTCATGATGAGCGTGGAGACATACTCTTCATCAGCAGCGCTGAGCACCAGCTCTTCAGCCCGTGTTAAGTCCTTAGCTAGCGGCTTCACGTTCTTGTCTTCCGTGTGCCCGGTGCCGAGACCTATCACGGCTAAATCTGGACCTGTAAAATGACATCAGAACATTTGTACCTCTCTGATTCAAATCTCCGAAATATTTATTTAACCCTCCGTATACGAGGTAGGGTGTGACTTATTGAATTATTCAATCGACACGTTTACGTTATTTTGTAATTACCCATAAGTAACCAATTTATTTACAATTTAAACACGTCTTTTATAAAAAACAAATTTCTACAAAATTTAAGTTTGAATTTGGGGTCTAGAAAACCCTACCTTGTAAAGCGGGTTTACATTTTTCTCTTAGTATGCGGAGGGTTAAAGGCAAGCTTTTTAAATGAATGTTTACTATTTTGTAGACATTTTCCGCAAGATAGTAGTTTTTGAACACTTGGTGTTTTAATCAAACACTAGATATTGTTATTAACTTATTGGTTACAAAGTTAATACAAACGTGTTCACACGTCTGACCCGGCTTGTCAGAAGACGGCGTGAATTTTTTCCGCTTGCTTCGTTTGTATTAATTAACTTTGTAACCAAAAAGTTAATAGCAAGCTTTTTACTTCAGGAAAATTCCGTTTTTATAAGGATAAACTGCTGAACGGTTTAATAGACTCCTGTGCTCAAATCATAAACAAGTCAACTACGAATAATGCCAAGTGCGGAATAGAAGAAATACTCATCGAAAATTTCGTAAAAAAAAAAACTATTACAAAATGCAGTGTTTCAAGAATAAAAAGTCTGTTTACCAAGTCCTTTTTCTAGCTTCATTTTGTCATTGCCCCTCTCTGTTTTGGGCTGCACATCCTTAGTTATTTCCCCGATGACGTTGAGTGCATCTTCCACTGCGAATCTTGACGCGTCTGCATCCTCCGATATGCCTTCCTCTGAAATTTTACACATACGAGATCAAGCCGTTGTTCTTTGCGGGGTAAGCAGAATGTCTTTTGTTCTTTGCGGGGTGAGTCTAAGAAATAGCTATTTGAGGGTCATTTGAGAAGGTGTATACCATGTAGTCACACTGTCGTCTAAATATAGGGTTAGATTTAATTAAGTACAAATCTATTAAGGGTGTGGTCTACTCACAAAACTGAACAACTTTTGTTAGAAACTTTTCTTCGAATTATGAGAAAAAATTTGGACCTCCCATACAAAAATGTTGAAATGTTAATTTTTTCATATTTCGAAGAAAAGTTTCGAACAAAAGTTGTTCATTTTTGTGAGTAGAGAGATTTGTACTAAATTAAATGTAACCTTTTATACCTACGGTGTAAAAAACTCGGCACGCTAGTGGGCATCGGTATTCGACTTGGTTTTCTATACGATTTTATGGAAGAAGATATCCTATTGTATTTCTAGTAAAGTAAGGTATGCATCGTGTTGTACTTTGTATTTTCATTTATGTTTAGTAATTTATTTTGTTTCTTGTTCAATAAATCATATTTGTAATGTATTGTAGAAAACATTGACCCACCTACACCTATTAACCTGGCAGGAGTAGAAGGTGCAGAGTTAATCTTTTTTCTTCTTTGGGTGTCCTTTTCTAATTGTACTTCTATCTCCTTCTGTAGTTCAGTCAGTTCTTTTTCGCCGTCTTCTTCTTCCATTAACTGTAAAAAAATAAACATCTTATTCATAATTGTGTTCTTGCTGTGTTCCTTGGATATGCAGGAATAAGTAAAAGTGTCCTTTTGGGCTTCCCGTGTCTATTTTAACTTGAAATATTAAGCTCGCTTCGTTCGCAATAGTGCATCGCATGCAGTATTATATTGGCGCTATGTGGCTCGCTTAGCTCGCTATACGTGATATATTAGTGTCGCGGCAAAGTACAGCTTGCTTCTCTCGCAATACGTGTAGTGTTTGTGATTGGTGTGGACAATTTAGCACACATTTAGCATCACTTAAGCTTTTTTTTACTAGAATTATCATGCTCCCTTCGCTCGCTATAAATGTTATGATGGTGTGAGTGTCACACTGTGTGGCTTACTTCGCTCGCAATACGTATAGTAATGATTGGCGCGGAGTGGCACTTCTCTTTCTGTTTTAATTTGAAACATCGATCTCGCTGCGCTCGCAATGCATATGGTGTTGGGGTGGAGCATTTTAGAGCTCCTTTTGTCCGATAGTCTTCTATTTTGTGCTGTGACACTACCCTAACTTAGGTTTCACTATGAAACCAATGCTGGAAAAGGAGAAAGTCCCCCCTGTACAATGTTAGTCCGTCAGCTGATCGTGAGTTTTATATAGGAGATCAAAACTATTTTTCACGGTGTATACGCCTATGATACCTTCTGCAGGCGCTCCTTGTCGCGCTTCCTGGCGGCCCTGAACGCGGGCGGGTCCTGCTCCTCCTCCAGATCGACCGTCATGAACTCCTCGAGCGTCAGCGCGCTGGAGGACGTCTCCCCGAACTCCATCAGCCGCTTGCGAAGCGTCGTCTCGTGGACTTTCACTATTCGGGTGACGACGGGCGTCTTAACTTGAAATATCCTAGCCCAATAGTAGTCCATGCTGATGTCTTGACAAATATTCTAGCCCAATAGTAGTCCATGCTGATGTGTAGTGACTAATATCCTAGCCCAATAGTAGCCTATGATGTGACTAATATCCTAGCCCAATAGTAGTCTATGATGCGTTGTGACTAATCTCCTAGCCCAATAGTATTCTATGATGTGACTTATATCCTAGCCCAATAGTAGCCTTTGATGTGACTAATATCCTAGCCCAATAGTAGCCTATGATGTACAATGCTCTGAAGCTGTATATACACGATACCTTCTGCAGGCGGTCCTTGTCGCGCTTCCTGGCGGCCCTGAACGCGGGCGGGTCCTGCTCCTCCTCCAGATCGACCGTCATGAACTCCTCGAGCGTCAGCGCGCTGGAGGGCGTCTCCCCGAACTCCATCAGCCGCTTGCGAAGCGTCGTCTCGTGGACCTTCACTATTCGGATCACGACGGGCGTTTTAACTTGAAACAGGCTTCTTATCCTAGCCTAATAGAAGTCCACGCTATGTAGTGACTTATATCCTAGCCCAATAGTAGTCTATGATGCGTTGTAACTAATATCCTAGCCTAATAGTAGTCAATGATGTGCATTGACTACTATCCTAGCCCAAAAGTAGTCTATGCTGTATAGTGACTAACATCCTAGCTCAATAGTAGTCTATGATGTAATTTGACTAATATCCTAGCCCAATAGCAATCAGTGAAGTGTTTTGACTAATATCCTAGTCCAATTAGTCTATGATGTGTAGTGACCAATATCCTAACTCAATAGTAGCCTATGATGTGACTACTAACCTAGCCCAATATTAGTCTATGATGTGACTAATATCCTAGCCCAATCGAATTAGTCTATGATGTGTAGTGACCAATATCCTAACTCAATAGTAGCCTATGATGTGACTACTAACCTAGCCCAATATTAGTCTATGATGTGACTAATATCCTAGCCCAATCGAAGTCTATGATGTATAATATTCTGAAGCTGTATACACACGATACCTTCTGCAGGCGCTCCTTGTCGCGCTTCCTGGCGGCCCTGAACGCGGGCGGGTCCTGCTCCTCCTCCAGATCGACCGTCATGAACTCCTCGAGGGTCAGCGCGCTGGAGGGCGTCTCCCCGAACTCCATCAGCCGCTTGCGAAGCGTCGTCTCGTGGACTTTCACTATTCGGATTACGTCGTTAGGTGTTCGGGAGAAGTTGTGCAGGCGTGCTGCGATTAGGAGGGCTGGAAAGTTGAGAAGATATTTTGCAGTCATACAACAATAATAGATCATCATCATGGTGTCGTAGAAAGTCACTAAGAGATATATTTATTGAACGGATAGCAGCGTCACCTTTAAAATGATCCAACCTCGTACTATGATCGCCAATGACGCCAATCCGCATTCCAAGCGTCGTATTGTGAATTGAGTATAGCAATACTCCCAAAAAACTATCGCAGAAAACAACTCGAATTGCCAACTATACACACGCAATTCACACCTCTATCCTGGGCCCCAAGTCTGCTAATTTCTAGCTATTGTAATGCCAGCAACACTTAACTATCGTTTTGTTGCCACTGCGATTTTACATCGTAAAAACTGCTCGCAGAATATCAACTGACATGCCATCGACACTTCTACTGTCAGACTATCAGACTTCGGCCCCAGTAGGTGATTTAAAAAACTTGTTCGTAGGAGACAGGCACTCAGCCCCGCAAATGCCAGACGGTCGCCTGCCGGAATGTATGGAGTCCCGTTTCATCCTCTGCACCAACCGAAGGGCTGTCATGCTCACGTCGTGCTGCTTGTCTTCCACTGGAGCTGTGAAGAAGGCCTCAGACACTCACTAGCCCCGCAAATACCGGAGGGCCGCCTGCCGGAATGTATGGAGTCGCGTTTCATCCTCTGCACCAACCGAAGGGCTGTCATGCTCACGTCGTGCTGCTTGTCTTCCACTGGAGCTGTGAAGAAGGCCTCAGACACTCACTAGCCCCGCAAATACCGGAGGGCCGCCTGTCGGAATGTATGGAGTCGCGTTTCGTCCTCTGCACCAACCGAAGGGCTGTCATGCTCACGTCATGCTGCTTGTCTTCCACTGGAGCTGTGAAGAAGGCCTCAGACACTCACCAGCCCCGCAAATACCGGAGGGCCGCCTGCCGGAATGTATGGAGTCGCGTTTCATCCTCTGCACCAACCGAAGGGCTGTCATGCTCACGTCATGCCGCTTGTCTTCGAACTGGAGCTGTAAAGAAGGCATCAGACACTCACCAGCCCCGCAAATGCCAGACGGTCGCCTGCCGGAATGTATGGAGTCGCGTTTCATCCTCTGCACCAACCGAAGGGCTGTCATGCTCTGACGTGAGTTGCTTGTCTTCGAACTGGAGCTGTAAAGAAGGCATCAGACACTCACCAGCCCCGCATATACCGGAGGGCCGCCTGCCGGAATGTATCGAGTCTCGTTTCATCCTCTGCACCAACCGAAGGGCTGTCATGCTCACGTCGTGCTGCTTGTCTTTGACTGGAGCTGTGAAGAAGGCATTACACACTCACCAGCCCCGCAAATGCCGGAGGGCCGCCTGCCGGAATGTATGGAGTCGCGTTTCATCCTCTGCACCAACCGAAGGGCTGTCATGCTCACGTCGTGCTGCTTGTCTTCGAACTGGAGCTGTGACGCGAATCGTAGGATGTACAGACATGGATCTGGAATTGAAGGAATAAAAAGTAGTTAGTTTTTGTTAATACTGAGGCCCATGTGTACCTACGGGTTAACGTTCATTCATATATCTTCACGTCATCTAACTCTGCAATGTAGGTGTGATAAAACTATAAAAGACAGCTGATTAGGATTAAAAACTTGTACAACAGGATTCATCGGGTCTTTCGTCGTCTCGGTGTTCCACTAGAAAAGAAGAAACTTGAAAGTTCAGCTAAATCTTTTAGGGGAAACAAAGACGATGGTCTGACCACTTGGCACTTAGCATATGTATGTACCTACTTACGGCCGCTCGAAGGGACCATATTTGTCAACTGTCAAACCCATACTAGAAGACAAGTCAACAAGGAAAAATAGACGTTATTGTCATAGCATTAACATGATTTTAACAGCTGTCAAATATGGCCAATTCGAACAGCCGTACTGTAGCAGGCGTAGTTATTTACTTTTATGGGTATGTTATATTTCGGATTGTTTGTTACACGTATGGGATGGGAGACCCGTACAAAACCGTATACCTGGGTAAAACCGTATATAACTCGATTTTTATAACTGTGCGTTTGGAGCTGTCAAACTTTGTATGGGATTTGACAGTTCAAGTGTCAAATCGTATAGAAAGTTTGACAGCTCCAAACGCACAGTTATAAAAATCGAGTTATACCACTGTTATCTCCGAATTCGTTTTGAATTTTGCGCGCGCGCGCCATTTGAAAGCAGCTACCAAATAGGATCAATCCGTCAACAAACACTTGATGGTGCATGCCCACGCGTTAATGAATTATCGAAAAAAATTGATTTGAAGGTGCTCCGATTTAATTTTTGTGTTTACAAATGCGTTCACTGTATAAACTAAGAGAGTAGTAGGTAAGTACCAAATTGGTTACGTATTTCTGTGTGCATTTACTGTATAACCATAGTGTTTATGCCGGCAAATCAAACTTGTGTATGTAGTGAAGCTTCAATGTTTGTGTATTGGGAGTGGGACCTGGGGCAAAACCGTATGGGGTAAAACCGGCCGGGTTGATTTGTATACGATTTACAAAGAAAAAATGCAAAATGTTATTGAAAGTGTGGTTGGTGGTGAATTCGGGTATTAAAAAGCGTTACAAAGTTATGTCATATCGAAATCGATGCTTCAAGACCGGGTTAATAAATTTAGATCATATTGTAATCTGGTTGCAGCTACCAGCAAAGGATTGGGAGGTATACGGTTTTGTCCACCCCCGGGGTAAAACCGGAAATTTTCGAGTTTTTGTTTGAGACTTATTGTTACGTTCTTTATTGATTTTAATAGTTAATGACCAGTGCAATGTGTACTAGGTTATATGCTTTAATAAAGGTTACCAAATGATAACCCAATGTTTATTATTTGCTGAGCTACATAAGTTTTCCGTTAAGAGGGATCTATAGTCATAATTTTTCATACAAACGCTTTCAACGTATCCCTCTGCCAATTCGCAACCGATCGACTCAATTTTTGGCACGGTAACTCTTTTGGACTAGATCTATGCTCCATATTCTTTTTCTGGTTGTAATAATGCATTTAAAAAAAGATATAGCCGTGGCAAAATGCTCTAAAATTATCACCAAGTTTACGTCTTCGTATCGTCTAAATATGACAATAATTTCAGCAAAACAAATGATACGGGCATAGAATATTTTATTGGCAGCAAAATAATGCCACTTTCAACAAATTTGGTGACGATTTCGAACGGGGAACCTGGTAAACCCGGAATGCAAATTTTCCGGTAGCGAGCTATAACTGTCTCTTTTACGGCTGCGGGACGGGTGGGATGCATAAATGGGATAGAAATATTTTTATCAACTGACAGCTCACGAACTTCCAGCTCGGTATAGTAGCCTCTTAAATAGACGGTTTTGCCCCGGTCTCCCCTACCTACAACTACTAACTAAAATTCAATTATGCGTATGAGTATGCCTAATTCTACCGAACTTTAACAAGGTCATCAATTAATTTAACCGAATAAATGTAATACCGAATTTATATGCAATATATCTACCTGCATAGTTATTTATTGGCGAGAAAGTTATTTTTTGGCTACATGGCAAATCATAAGGGAAATCCGTCAAAAATCAGCAATCTTCGTACAAATACCGCATATTTGACCTTCATGTGGATGCGGTTTTAAGAGGCTACTATGCCGAGCTGAAAGATCGTGAGCTGTCAGTTGATAAAAATATTTCTATCTCATTTATGCATCCGACCCGTCCCGCAGCCGTAAAAGAGACATATAGCTCGCTACCGGAAAATTTGCGTTCTGGGTTTACCAGGTTCCCCGTTCGAAATCGCCACCAAATTTGTTGATAGTGGCATTATTTTGCTGCTAATAAAATATTCTATGCCCGTATCACTTGTTTTGCTGAAATTATTGTCATATTTAGAAGATACTAAGGTGTAAACTTGGTGATAATTTCAGAGCATTTTGCCACGGCCATATCTTTTTTTAAATGCATTATTACAACCAGAAAAAGAATATGGAGCATAGATCTAGTCCAGAAGAGTTACCGTGCCAAAAATTGAAACGATCGGTTGCGAATTGGCAGAGGGATAGGTACGTTGAAAGCGTTTGTATGAAAAATAATCCCTCTTAAAGTAAGTACCCATACAGTTATTTACAGGGAAGTGAGCCGTTGCAGTGTTAGCCTGCATGCAGGTAAAAGGCTTGTGTATGAGTCAGTCGAGTCTGTTCCAAAAAAGGAAAACAACACGAGCACATCACAATGCAAAGAATTTGTTTCGGAAAGCTATACTTTCGACCATCGGGTTTACCCATGGATATCCTCTCGAAAGATGTGACTAGTAGCCGTGCAAAAAGGATCTTAATTCACATTTTTTGTTATTGTTTAGTAACATAAGCGTGTGTTTTCAAAAGGCATAAATACCTAAATTACGTCTTTTCATTCAATGCCCGTCAAATTGTAGAACAGCTGTTTTATGCTGGAGAAAAACTCTCAAGACTTTTTCTTAACAATACATAGTCATCTACAGTGTAGGCATATAATAACTTTGGTCATCACTAAATATGGATCACAAAATGTCTAGGCCTGACTGATGCCTTATGTTATTATGGTCGTATGAAAAATACCGCTACGTTCGAACACAACGGACCAACAAAAACTTAGTAGGGTATGGGACAGGTCAGGTACATCTCAAACAAACATAAGAAAGTGACTAGGTAAAAGCATGCTTATCTGTCAGTATATTCCATTTTTCTTCGTCAGTACACGTGCTTAGAACTATTTAGACGAAGTCGAAACAAAAACAACAAAACATTTTGGACCCGCCGAATTGTACCGTAATGAATTCCAAATAAATTACAAGACAATAAGTAGATACTATTCAAACTTTGTGACTTTAGTCCGTGTTATATTTTGAGTAAAATGTCAGTACCCGCCCGGCGAGCTTTCAGTTAAGACTTTAATAAAAATATTGAAGCGTTTTTAAATAAAGTTTATCAATGTGAGTGTGAAATGTTCGGTGCGGTGCTCAGTGTAAAGGACGCGGTGTCAAAGTTACTCAAAAATGGCGTGGAAACAGTGATAAAGTAAGTTAATATAGTGGTGATATTACAACCATGGTATTTCCTTTTTTAATACAGGAATAGCATAAAATGCACACGTTAAATGTGATATAAAAAAGTAAGTATCGCTTAACATACACGGCTTTACCACAAAAAAGTGTCTAGACACGTTTTTTTTGTATGACGGTTAATTATAAAAAATTGGTAGAGACAAAACTTACAGCCAAGTTGATATCAAAAAGTAATCCCTGGAGCCAAGATTTCATACAAACGTATTCCTCTGTTTTCTTTCCGAATAATGCATGTAGAGCTATATCGCTCTACATATGAACGAGAAGATAATATGAGCAATTTTCTTCTTTTATAGAAAATAAAAAAGCATTTATTTAGTTTTATAACTATTTCTACGAAAATTATTATAAATCGGGGCATATACAGGGTGTTAGGGACGGTGTACCGAAAACTTTGCAGGCATGATCAGACCATCAATCTGAACAACTTTTACTATGGAGCCAATGGTGGGAAACGAAACAAAAATTCCGACCTCCCATACAAAATTCACGATGAGCTGACTGACTTTGTATGGGAGGTCGGAAAACTTTTTTCGTTTCCCACTATTGGCTCCATAGTAAAAGTTGTTCAGTTTCATGGTCTGAGCACGCCTGCAAAGTTTTCGTTACACCGTCCCTAACACCCCGTATAATATGCCTTAATTTAATAAAAAAGAGAATTATAGCTCTACATGCATTATTATTATTATTAAAAAAGAAAACAGGGGAATAATTCGTTTGTATTATTGTACCAAAAGGCAGGCACGTAGCATGTATGTAACCATTTCGCAGCAGTAATACCTATCTATAACTTTGGTGTAATTTGTCGATAAGAGACAGATTTCGTGTTAACCCAACATGAAAACAATCGATATACGTTCACAAATTGGCGTCACACCACACCACAGGTCACAATTTAAATATTCATGAACACTTGTAAAACTAAAACCAATGTTTCAAATTTACCTATCTATGTATCTCAGAGGGGCCTTAGATATTTAGGTTTTTATGTAGTTAGGAATGTCTACCTTCTCTATAAGCCCTCCCTTAAGAATTTATCTTTCTAATTATCTATAGCTATCTTTGAATTATAAACATTTGATTGATTTCTCGTTCATTATACTATTCACAACAAAACAAACTAATTAGTTAATGGCATGTTAATGGTATGGCTGTAGTTTTAATTATTCAATTCTAAGGTTATTTATTTCCTTCAATTACATAAGAAAATATATATAAAAAAAAACCTTTCCTTCATTCGTTCCTTGTCCTTTGTTTCTTTAAATGAGCTTTGATTTCTTGAATAGGTTGTACCTAGAAATCTCTACTAAGTAGAAATTAAAAGCAGTCTGTGGTCTTGTGGTAAAAAAAAACGTATATGGATTCAAATGTCACTATAGGAGAAAAACACTGCTGCCAGTGTTCTTTTCTTATTTCTTCTCTAAAGGGCTTACGATCAGAATCAAGGGCAAACGAACGACTCATTTTTATTAAGATTTACAACTTTTAGAAATCCTTGTCAGACCAGTTGAAGAAAATAAAAATGTTTCTTATCGAAATTGTAAAGGCGAGTAATTCTTTTGTAAAAATATGACCTACAAGGTCAACGAACCAGTTTGTGTGTCATATTTGTACGTAAAGGCATTCACCTTGTCATTGTAGAGCTTGTTGAATTTGCAGAGACAATCAGAAGTCGTTTTACCAAATTCCAAATTCTCAAGGAAATACTTTATTATCCGTAATAGATTTGCTCTTGGCTTGATACTGGGTCAGAGCTGACTCAGACAAAAATTATAATAAGTTGATCTGCAGAAGAATATGTTTCTTAGAAGCACTTAAAGCGCACTAGCGTTTCTAGACTTAATTTGAGAGAACATATAGACATTCCTTCCACCTTCCATAAGTCCTAATGGCCACCACTTGGGTATCAGATCGAAACATAGCAAAGCTGCAAAACATATTTACCACCGTCGTCGTATACCTACAACCATGTTATGGAGCTCCGTAACCATAACCGAAACTATTGGATAACCGATATAAAAATATATCCGTAACCGTAACCGAAATGGAAAAGATGTGTTAAAAAACAAAAAACCCGACTGCGGTAATATTAAAATAGTATTTTGCTGTAAAAATCCGCCATCTTGAATGTAAGTATAGGTAATTTTTTAATATAGCCAGTGTCACTTGCGCTGCTGAGACGAATCTAACGACACCACATATGTCAAAATCCAACTATCCGTTTGGGCTGTAGCCCGTGAAAAAGAATTTTCTTGTCCACATACATACATACTTACATACATACATACTCTCGAAAAACATAACCCTCCTTCTGAGGCAGTCGGATAATAAAAGTTTCGATTAATTTCGGAATAAGACGTTGCCTCAATAAGCCTCAAGTAAAGCTGTTTTATTTTGTGGTTTAGTCATAAATAGCAATATTTTTACATTTACCAATACTAAGTGTGATGGACTTTTAGAATCGTATTGTTTTTACTTAATATTCGTAACCGAAAATATCCGAAACTTACGGATAATCCGAAATGTTTTTATATCCGGACCCGAAACCGATACTATAACTTTTCAATATCCGCACCCGTAACCAAAATTTCATATCCATAACATCCCTGCCTACAACCCCTTTGAAGAAAGCGTCTAGTACCTACAGTACGCGAACGATTTCATGACCATTCTGAAATATGGCTCCTTGTCATACTCGCAGTGACAATGGCGTGTGCGACAAGGATGCGTATTATTATATGCGTATATGAGGATGGATATTTCAGGATGGTCATAGTAGGCAAGATCGCTTAAGTGAGAGTTCCCGCGCGTGTAAGTTAGTTTGTAAGTTTGGCCCCGCCTTGGAAACGAATCTTTAGGCTATTCTTTAGCTATTTCGAGCCGGGGCCTTGCTAGCATACTGACAAAAAAAAAATGGCAGCCATTTCAAACATTTTTTATTGGCCATAATTTTGTTATTTTGTAATAACTCAAAATTGGTAAGTGCTATAAATGAACATTGTATAGAAGAAATGTTACGCGTAAATTTCTGCACAACTTTGCTCTAACAACTTTTTTGATAATCTAATAGTTTGCGAAAAAAACGCTTTAATACATGGCAGTTTTTTCTAAAAACTCACCAAATCTAAAATATGAATTAAGTAGTGAAGTTGGGGATTAAGAATTTCTTACTGTGTGGGTAGACCTTGCTACGGTATCCTGACTGATACTTGGTAACAAGCTTTCTGCCCAGAGGTTTTACCCGCTAATATATATTCAAGTAAACAAGCAAATTTTTTGCCAATTTACACCCTGAGTTTTACCACCTTATGAGATCATTTTCTTAAATTCCTTTCCTGGTGTTAATTCACCCAACCAAAATAACCTCTGCGCAAAATTTCAAGAACCTAGGTCCAGTGGTATTGCCTGTGCATAGATTTACAATTTGTAAAAAAAATATTAAATTTGTTCGTAGTTGCCACATTTTTATTTTTTTGCAATCCCTTGAGGCTGTTCTTTAATAGTTCTGACCCAAGGTCCTGTTAGGATAGCAAAAAAGAACAAAATGTGGCAACAACGAACAATCTCTACTTTTTTCATACAAATTTTATACCACGCACAGGCAATACTACTGGACCTAGGACCCTGAAATTTTGCACAGAGGTTATTTGAATAATCTTAATTAATATCAAGAAAGGATTCCAAAAAATTCATCACCTAAAGTGGTAAAACAGGGGACGAAAATTTGTATAAAATTAACTTGTTTACTTCAAAATATATCAGCGGGTAAAACCGCTGGGCGGAAAGCTTGTTACTAAATATCAGGCAGGATATTGTAGCATGGTCTACCCACACAGCGAGTAACTCTTAATCCCCAACTTCACTACTTACTTTATACTTTCGAATTTGTGAGTTTTCAGCAAAAACTGCCATGTTGTGCTACGTTTTTCTCGCAAACTATTGGATTATGAAAAAGTTATTGATAACATTCATATGCAGAAATTTACGCTTAACATATCTTCCGTACAATAGTTATTTGTAGCTCTTACCATTTTTGAATTATTACAAAATAACAAAATTTTACCCAGTGAAAAAATTTTGAAACGGTTGCCATTTTTTTTTTGTAAGTAGGCCAGCAAAGCCCCGGCTCGGCATAGGTAAAGAAAAGCCTAAAGATTAGTTTCCAAAGCGGAACCGACCTGGAACACGCACGGGAACTCCCAAAATTTTTTTGTATAGAAATTCTAACGTACTATCATGAACTTGTTCGCGTACTGTAGTGACTGGAGGCAAAAACGAGATCACGTATATGATGGCGTACCCTGAATGACCTGGACGAAGGCTACGTGCTATAGGCTAATATGATGTCCCTACAAATAATTCCACTGTGCTTCTACTTCACATATCGCATGTTCAACAAATACATAGAGAAGCATGCAGGGAATATACTCGGAAGTAGTATTTAATTTACTACGATTAAAAAATTGCGTCACGCTCGCACCTTTTACTTCACGGTCAGACACGGACACGGACGTTATACGGTCAACGGGCATGGTATGCGCAGCATCATCACCCACAGTAGTCAATGTACTAACTAAAGTTGGCCCAATTTGAAAAGCACTTTTTGAGAGCTGTAGCTTTTTGACCCGATGTGGCGCAGTGGTTAGTACGACTGCCTGCGCCGCAGTCAGAAGGTTCCGGGTTCAATTCCTGGTAGGGTCACTCACAAAGTTGATATTTATCACTTTGTAAATTTGTTCCCAGTCTGGTCTGGACATTGCAGGCTGAACCACCTGATTGTCCGCAAAACAAGTTGGTCCCGGTTAATATCAATACCACCATAGTCACTGGTTGTCAGCCTGACAAAATTGCAATACACATCATCTCTCAAATACTTACTCGCTGCTTACGACACCCACGGGAAAGATATGGGGTGATGCTATTCTAAGCCGGCACCACACGGCTAGTATATAAATACATAACTCTTTAAGTTGTCTCTATTGTTTATTTATCTACCTATCATCATTGCAAAATGCAAACAGTTCGCTGCCCAAATAAATATTAACGATTCATCCATTGTTCAATATTTATTTTCAATCGTTACGTTTATAGACTGCAACTGATTTTATGACTTCAAATACTAATATCACAGACACGATCTAGATAGGTTCAAACCGGTTTAGTCTATAAGTAAATCTATTACGTAACAATACCTACCTACAATAATCAATACATAGTATAAAATAAAGTCGCTTTTTGCGTTTCTGTCTGTCGTAGAATTCGCTAACTACTCCTAAACTACGCAACGGATTTTGACGCAGTTATATGTAATAGATTCAAGAGGATGGTTTATTTGTATAACGCATGTCGAGAAAATTAACCCGATGAACCCTAGTGTCAGAGTTTTTCAACCGCCTACTGTAAGTAGTTGTGTAACGACCACAATCATAGAGAGCAACCGGGACCGACGGCTTAACGTGCCCATCCGAAGCACGGAACCATCTTACTTGCGGACAATCAGGTGGTTCAGCCTGCAATATCCTAACCAGACTGGGAACAAATTCACAAAGTGATAAATATCAACTTTGTGAGTGACCCCACCGGGAATTGAACCCGGAACCTTTGCGTGGCAGGCAGGCATACTAACCACTGCGCCAGATCGGCTGTCAAAGTCTTACAATGACGATACGTATTAAAACATGATGTTTCACTCAAATTGATGGTTATTTATTTCATGGCTTGACCGTTGAACCTATTTTAATGACGCTGTAAAATGTGATGCTGATAAGTGACGCACACAATTAATTGCAAGATCAATCCTTATTATACCTAAAATTACCCTTACTAGATATTAACGACTTAGTCCGTATGTATAACGTCTGACGCTAAAGAATTAAGCGATTAGTTGGGGTGGTCAGGCACTAGTGAGAGCCCCACTTTTTACCACGAGAAAAGACAGGTGTACGCTGGTCAGGATAAGCCTTTGATAAAAATATGACATAGTGAGTGATACAGTTGGATATTATCATAGAGGACGAATTGTCAGTCTAGATTATAATCTAGACACACGGCAGTGTGTCCGCCAAGTTCGAGCAAAGAACCGACACACCGGCCGTGGGTTATATTACACGAACCATTTCGGGCCAAGTTCGACCCACCTATAACTCAAAATCTATTTTATCTACGCATATGAAATTTCTAGTATCTGTCGAGATCTACTTGCTTATCTAAAATACAAAATTTCATTAATGTACCTATTGTAGGTCTTGAGATATTGACGTCAGAAAATCGCTATTTTTACTATACACTCACTGACTGACTGACTCACTCAATCACTCATCAAAAACCTAGACCACTTCCAATGGTAGTATTGACTTGAAATTTGGCATGGAGGTAGGTCTTTAGGTCAAGGTAAAGGAAAAAATCTGAAAATGGCCAAGTGAGTGTCGGTTTTAAAAATAATGAAGGTGTAAATTCATATCCCTAACGAACTAAAACAAAAAAATTATCTATATCTTCCAATGGTCGTACCGACCTAAAATTCGTTACGAAGGTTTGTAATTTAGTCAAAGTAAAGTAAAAATTGAATATAACCGGCTACGTACATTATACCGCCCTGACTTGGCAAGCTTATCAGTAAATAGAAAACGTGGAAAAAAACCAAGATATTGAATGGGCAATGCGCTCTAGCGTGTCAGTCGTACAAGACAGCATACAAAATGACAAAACAAAAAAGTTTCCCTTGCCACGCAAACGTAGAAAATTTTTATAAAAAAAACTAGTCCATTTCTTTGTAAGAAGCATAGTCCATATTCAAAAATCTGAAAATTAGCATAAATGAGACATTTCCTTAACTAACTTAATCATAAGAAAAAAAGAAAATAAACCTTACAAAAATAAATGAAATCCCACCCAAAACATAAATGTGAAAGGCTGCCAAGTTCGATAATATTGGAATGCTTCGCCTATAAAAGAAGTGAGATCTAAATAAGTACCAAGTTCCATACACAGACCTCAGTTAAAAATAGTTACAGGAATGCACACTTGATTTTCCGCAGTTTGGAAAGTAGATTCTGAATAAATATCATATTAAATACCTAAACGTCTAATACTTACAAAAACGCAAACCTGTTTTTTCAGCAGTTTCCTTATAACATTTTTTTTCTGTACTTTGTAATGATATAACTTGGCAAGTTTTAATAGAAAATTATATACTTCACTCATTGCGTTTAGTAGGTTTATAACAAAGTATGTGAAAACTTGCCAAGTTATATCATTAAAAAGTACAGAAAAAAAAAAATTATAAGGAAACTGCTGAAAAAACAGGTTTGCGTTTTTGTAAGTATTAAAATTTTAGGTATTTAATATGATATTTATTCAGAATCTACTTTCGAAACTGCGGAAAATCAAGTGTGCATTCCTGTAACTATTTTTAACTGAGGTCTGTGTATGGAACTTGGTACTTTATTTAGATCTCACTTCTTTTATAGGCGAAGCATTCCAATATTATCGAACTTGGCAGCCTTTCACATTTATGTTTTGGGTGGGATATTGTTTACTTACGTTCAGTTTCGTAAAGTAAGAGAAAGCAAAAACATCAAAAGACAAGGTCGTAACCAAATCGTTATGTATGACATGTGTTATTCTGATTAACACCACATAATAAAGAAACTGCGAGGTAATGCCTGCGTACATCAACAAATTAAATGAGGTAAAATTAATAACTAATATTACATGTTTTTTTTTTATCTAGAAACCCAAGAAACCCATGATGGATAAATAGAGCTAAAATGATCAGTGTGGATGGGAACGTTGGAAGGGGAAGACCTACACGGACGTACCTAGATCAAATCGGGGACGTTTTAAATAAATTCCAGGTCAAGAGTACCCTAAACCGATGAAAAGATTGATGAACGTTGAAGAAGCGAAAGAGGTTTGTCAGGATCGTAGCTAGTGGAAGGATGTAGTCTCTGCCTACCCCTCCGGGAAAGAGGCGTGATATATGTATGTATGTAATGATCACGAACACAGTCATAGACCCCACTAGGATTCCCAGTATCGGGGTGGTGTGGACATATTTCAATTTCAATATCTTTATTGCACAAGTACTTCAACACTACTATCAACAGCCACAACAGTCCACTGCTGGATGTAGGCGTCCCCCTTTTTGGGGACAGTCCACTGCTGGATGTAGGTAGGCCTCCCCCTTTTTTTCATCACGCTTAGTTAACAGGCGGATTGGCGAGCGAGTGCAAGATGTTTAACTTTTTTACTTTCACAGAACACTTTTTTTTTATATGGACTCTACACTTATGACCCCGGGGCCTTGAAAGCTACAACTAACTTTGGTGGGGGCATAGAACACTGCTGCCCGTTTCCTGGATGAATACCTCTTCAGTTGGTTTTTATGACACCCGCGGGTGGAATTGGGGTGATGTTATTCTAAGCCGGCAGCACACAGCAACTATGTGGACATAACTATCTACATCTAGAGCTGAAAACATCTAGATTCGCTCAGATATTTTCAAATTTCTGCCCCTTCGGGTGGGTAACGAACCTGGAACATTTACGTAGCAGGCATTTACTACTGCGGCACATTGGCCATCAAAGCTAGGCAGGCACTTAGCAGCACAGCAGATAATACAATACAATACAATCATCATCATCATCATTGGCCTCATACGTCTGTGACAGGCGATTTATTTGGTGTCTGAGGCAAGATTTTTCATGGCTGTATAAGCCGATCTCCCCCTAGCCACCGAGCTGGACGAGCCCCTGTCGTGTGATGAGGTTGTTACTGCCATCAGACAGCAGCAGCGATAATAAACGGGCGGTTGGCATTGACCTTATACCAGGCGAAATACTTAAATATGGCGGTGCGGAGCTGCACTCGATGGTATGGAAACTTTTTGTTGGAATGTGGGAGGAGGAGCGAGTCCCGGACGATTTTAAAGTGTCTCGCATTAGTGCCCTCTACAAGAACAAAGGTGACCGTTCTGACTGCAACTCGTACCGCGGTATTTCGTTATTATCGGTCCCCGGAAAGGCCTTTGCAAGAGTCCTATTAAACCGCTTGAAGGACTTATCAGAAAAGATTCTGCCCGAAACCCAGTTTGGCTTCCGACCTGACCGAGGCACATGTGAAGCTATTTTCTCGGTACGTCAACTGCAGGAAAAAAGCAGAGAACAAGGTCGTCAGTTGTACCTCTGCTTTGTTGACGTAGAGAAAGCGTTCGACAGTGTGCCTCGTGAAGCTCTCTAGATGGTGCTAGGAAAACTAGGGTGCACGGAGAAGTTTGTGCGCCTCCTGAGACTCCTGCATGACGATATGCAGTGCTGCGTCTCTGTAGACGGTGAACAGTCTGATTTCTTCCCCGTCACCTGTGGGGTGAAACAAGGGTGCGTTCTAGCGCCCACACTGTTCGCCTTATACTTTGCGGTAGTAGTCAAGGAGGTACTAAATACTGTCTCCGAAGGAGTCCGCATCCGCTTCCGCACTGATGGCAGTCTTTTCAATTTGGCTAGACTTAAGGCGCGCACCAAAGTCTCGCATGCACTTATTACTGAAATTATGTATGCCGATGACTTGTGCTTCCTTGCAGAATCCCCAGAAGGCCTGCAACAACTGATGACCGTTTTTCACCAAGCATGCTGCAAATTCGGCCTAAAGATCAGTGTCAAAAAGACGGAAGTGATGTCCCTGGATACACAAGGTCGTGAGACACTGACAATTAAGCTTGGTGAAGATATGTTGAAACAGGTTGACAAGTTCCGATATCTGGGGAACACTATAACAGCTAAGTGTGACCTTGATGCTGAGATCAATAGCAGAATCAGTGCTGCAGCTGCAGCATTTGGGAAGCTGCGTTCCAAGGTTTTCTGCTCGCACGACCTTAAACTAGCGACAAAAATATCTGTATATATGGCGATTGTGCTGCCAAACCTTCTGTACTCTTCCGAGACCTGGTGTGTATCGTCACCACATACGCACTTTGGATCGTTTCCACCTCAAATGCCTTCGCACCATCATGAAGATCAGATGGTCCGGCCGAGTGCGAAACACCGAAGTTCTAAGACGAGCCAATGTTGGTGGCATTGAAGCCTACTTAATGCGTCGGCAGCTTCGGTGGTGCGGTCACGTATCCCGGATGGCGGATGAGCGAGTGGCGAAGCGCATCTTCTATTCTGAGCTAGAGGAGGGCAAGCGAAAGCATGGCGGTCAACTCCTCCGATTTAAAGATGTTCAGAAGAGACACATGAAAAGATGCAACATCGAACCCTCTCAATTTGAGGTTTTGGCAGCACAACGGCCAGAATGGCGCGGTCTTGTAAAGAGGCGAATCCGCGACTTTGAGGAGCAGCGTAAAGCAGACCTTGACGCTAAACGCGATGAACTGAAGGCCCGTCCTCCCGCCGCCATTAACTACAATTATATCAATGGCAAACTCACGTGCCCACACTGTGCACGGGAGTTTACTGCCAAAATAGGCTACAATAGCCACATGCGAGCGCATCAGCGCCGATTTGATCAGGAGTAGAAGTGGTCGCCATGGTCGAAACCGGCCGGAAAGATCATCATCATAAGCCGATACGGGAGCGGCATGACTTTCCGCACGCTCTACAAATGAAATATTACTACTACAACAAACTCAGATAAAGAATGGATCTCAAATTGGCAACATTATTGTTGATAACCTGCTCATAATGTCACAGAATATGATAGAGAGGCAAATAACAATATTGCCAATTCGGGATACATTCTTTAACTGTGCAAGTTATACCAAGTAATAGGTAGTAGGTACGTAAGTAAGAATTTAAGTTCACGAACGTTCAACCACACCGGTTTAAGATATTTATTTACCTACTTCCTACTTGGTCTTGCGTCGAAATATCGTGCACATTTATTAAAACCAGTTTTGCAAGAACCACTGATTAATATGGATGCAGAAAATAAGGAATGTTTGTGAAATCTGCGCAAAAATAACACAAAACGACCTACTTTTTTAAAGCGTAATTTTAAAAACGTGTTATTCTAGGTGCTACATAACAGATGTGGTAGCGGCTAAGAATACTGCCACCCCTAGTCCACTCAGGGCGTTTCCTTCCTCTAAAAGGAGACGTAGAGTTTTTGACCTCGGCTGAATATCTGACTATGGACAACCGCATGGTAGCGACGATACCACCTATCAAGAAATATGCATTCCCAAAGAGGGTTGACGCCATGCAGGCGGCCGCTCATGAAATATAGCCAAATCCTACTGCTACATGATTTTGTAATCTAGGTAAAGTATGTTGCGCCGACCCCCAACAGATCAGGATAAGGGCAGGAAGATGATGACGATTTCAAAAGTTTCACTTAGGTACTTATTTCACCACAGAAAAAACAATTAATAAATATGTATAGTTAGGTGTCTGCCCTAACACGATCCAAATGTTTGAAAATAATCGTTCAAACATTTCACCATCTCTGACCATGACCGATACAACAAAAGAGGCTTCAGACAATACCTTTTATAAGTTCAACAGTAACAATAACACTCCACATTAAAGTGTATGTTTACATGCTGCGCGTGCGCTCAAGTCTTCTATTTTGCAACACCTTCTGATCAATTGATTCAAATATGTTTATGCAATCAGAGCAAAAATAACAAAGACGAGACGACCTACTCTACAACTTTGGGAAAGGTCTAGTTATCTCACAAATCAGGAGACCACTATAGCGGCTAATGTAAGTTATTTTAATAAGCTAGAGCCAGATCCCACGCACATTTTTTAATTCTGAAAATAAGTAATTACTGCACCTGCCCTTTTCATTCCACATGCCCTATAGACTGAAAACGGCGTTAAGTACGCTAATGTACAGCTGTGTATAAAGTTGAATAAATAAATAAATATTTCCTCCCCCAACACCACTAATGTCTGAGCCCTTGTTAATTGCTCTAACATAGATAGTTGCTATGAAAAACTTACGCATACATAAAAAGTCGTTTGATATTTCGTGTGTACATAAGCCACAGGGTTCTAGCATATTAACGTTTAAGCTGTAGTGTTACACAGTGTTTTTAAAACAAGATTAATTTAAAACAAGTTAAATTATTACACTTTCATTTTAAAATTATGTAAATTATTATATAAAGTTAGCCACACCTACGAAATCAGTAGAAACTCTGCCAAGACTGCGATGTTAAGAGCGCATTCAATTTTTTCTAGCAAATTTGCAAATATTGGCTTTATAAACATGTGAGTTTCTCGAAAACCGTTATGTAAAAATAATATGTTACTTGTACATTTAATCAAGCATATCTTCATCTACAAAATGTACAATGTAAATATTAACATTTTAGTTTTAAACCTGTTACAAACAGCGATATCTAAAGCGACAAAACCAAAATTCAGGAAAAGACCTCAAATCAAGCGTGAGTTTTAGAGTTTTGGTTCACTGTAAAAAAATATCAATTATACAAAAAAAAAATAGTATATATTTGAGAACAAAGTCTACAGTGAACATTTTACAATTTTATTCAGAAATATAGAATAATACCACGTTTTTATATACGATTTTTTGCAAAATAATGCGCCATTATAACGGCTTCTGTGTGAAAAAATAACAGTAGTAAAGATTTAAAAAAAATATATGTTATTTAAGAAGAAGTACTTAATCTAATTGCAGAAAAATATATTTATTTTTATTCATAATATCACTGTAAAAAATATTCAAACATCCCCATGTTTTTCGCAAAATGACGCTCCGAGAGGTCTGGCAGGGAAAATTGTATGGGCTTCGTGAAAACCTCTATAGCGGCCTTAATGCGAAATGTTCTTGATGCATCTTTATTTCGCGTTTAGTTGTCTAAAGTTGATTCTTGGTTTTTATATACAATCATCAATATCAATACAGAGTTTAAAATAATGTTGCTTTATGCGTTTCTCTGTCGTGGAATTCGCTGACTCCTCCTAAACCTGCCTTTTTCCCACGGGAAAAAGAGTTGCAACGGGTGAAACAGCTAACGGGCTGTTAGTATACTGGGTGTTACAAAACAACCAATAACGTTGAAAGGAGGTCAAGGTACTCGTGAAACTGAACAACTTTCCCCATGGAACATGGGTCGAAACATGAAAAAAAAAAATTAGACCTCCCATACAAAACGAACTCAATTTGTATGGGAGTTTTTATGGGTTGTCTTTAAACACGTTGTATTATAGTTACAGAGTTATACTAAATCCACAGCATATCTATCAGTGCGTATAAATCTTATTTCCTATACTAATCAAAATTTATGAAGGTATGGAATAACTTTTCCGTCAGATATCATCTATTTTCCTTCACTTGTGGGTACGAAATCTTCAGCACCCGAGGTCTTAAGGATACGAATCTCCAAGGTCCCTTCCTGCAAAGGTCACTTCTCTGTTCACTGCATCCGTATTACCCTGTGGTGGTACCTGATATGCTTACGGTACGCTTTTCCCTATGGGTTTTTTCTTTTGTTCTGTAGTTTAATGCTGTTTTTGACCTTTGGTTCAGCACAGCAAACTTCGAGCAAGTAGGCCTACATTTATGCGTTTTACTGTAATTATGACTACAAAATTCCTATCTGAATACAATATATAAGCGAAGTTCCAATTTTTCTAGCATATTCTACACCACACGTGGAATTAAGTACAAACTTATATATGAATTCTAAGGCTACTACTAGGTTCAACTTTTATCTATTTACACGTATGAAATGAATAATAAATTTTTTGACAGTCATGTAGACATCAATAAACCCAACCATACCAATTCTTCTCAGGAAATCCTTTACTGGGAAATGATTACTACTGATAAACGTACCTAAGTAATTATCCTATTATGAGCAAAGTTCCTTGGTGAAAGTTGTTCAGTTTGAAGAGGTTGTCACTCTCACAATGAGAATGTCACCGTATTAAGGCTCGTGTGACCTACTCGACCGCGAATCCGTTTTTCCTGATGGCCTGTGACCTTCTTTGGTCTTACGTGAGCGCTTTGCATTTTACAAGCGTTTTTGTATGCATTTGGACGCGGATAAATTTGCTGGCGAAAGTGTTTCAGACCTTCTACGATCACCTTAAAATGTGAGTAAATACCTAGGTGTGCTTTCAGTTTCGTTTGTGACTGAGACATTGAAATAAGACCCAAACGAAGTCAACCATTCTTAAAAAAATAATTCTATGAGTATTTAAGGCTGGTTATTTTTACCGGATCTAACCCACATGTGCTATTTTGATTCGGTTCTACAGAGGCCTTTAAGTCGTTATAATTAGAGAGCTTCAAAGAGTTTTGGGCCTTAGGAGGTAAGGCACGTAATTTTTTACCGCTGGAACGAAAATAAAGTGGAAACAACAAAGCGTACCGATTCTAAAAACATCTACCAACCAGTGATCTATGTATGACCATTTTTTCCTGTGTACCGCTCGATCGACGACATCAAAATGCAATGCGTGTACTATCGGCTGTAAGTAGACGATCTACATTCGTGTTCAGAGACATGGCTGGTTTTATGAGGGTGTACCACAGCTAGGTGTGTCCGTGTGTCGACACGACAACACGTTTTACGGTTTTATTGTCCGGTCAGGGTGCCTCTACCGCTAATAATGACCTTCATTTATACTACATATACATGTTATAACAAAAAGTATCTATCAGTGATCTAAGAAAGATCACTCTTTTCTCGCTCAGACGACATCAGAATGCAATGCGTGTACTATCGGCTGTAAGTAAGTAGACGATCTACATTCGTGTCCGAAGACACAGCTGGTTTTATGAGCGTGTACCACAGCTAGGTGTGTCCGTGTGTCGACACCACGACAAGACGTTTTATTGTCCGGTCAGGGTGCCTCTACCGCTAATACTGACCTTCATTTATACTACATACCTACATCTTTTTACAGAAAAAGTGTCTATCACTGATCTAAGATCATTCTTTTTCCGCTCCAACGACATCAGAATGCAATGCGTGTACTATCGGCTGTAAGTAGACGATCTACATTCGTATGGTTGGTTTTATGAGCGTGCACCACAGCTAGGTGTGTCCGTGTGTCGACACGACAAGACGTTTTATTGTCCGGTCAGGGTGCCTCTACCGCTAATAAATACTGAACTTCAAACATGCTAGTCTGTGTTAACTGTTACCGAAATAGTCTTATCATGCGGTAGCAAAGTTATCTCAAAACTGCAATTAATAATTTAGTTACTATGCAAAGTGGTATTTCCACGCGATGCGATGACAGATAAGTAGGTATTATTTTCGTGGCGTGAACTCTACAGAACAACGCTGGACCACTCATGCACTTGCAATGCACCACTTTATATTATTTATCTACCGGGAGTAACAGAAAGGGTATAATAAGCCGAAAGGAGGTCAAGGAACTCATGAAACTGAACAACTTTCCCCATGAAACATGGGTCGAAATATGAAATAAAAATTTAGAGCTCCCATACAAAATCGCCGATCAGCTAATTGATTTACAATGGGAGGTACAATTTTTTTTTTTCATATTTCGACCCATGTATCATGGGGAAAGTTGTTCAGTTTCATGAGTACCTTGACCTCCTTTCGGCTTGTTATACCCTTTCTCGGTATATTGGTTTTCATTGGTTTTAAATTATTAATTTTAAAATTATTTAATTATTTGACATTCACTATTTTATGATAGATACTTTTACCCATTTTATTTTATTTTTTGACGAGCACTATGCGAATTCTTATATCGAATACTCTGTAACAATATAATGTAATTTCCATTGTGTGATAAATAAATCAATCAATCAATCAAATATTAAAACAGAACTTCAATTACCTTACCTATCATGAAAAAAAAAGATGAGATCGATGCGACGAAACTAGGACTTAGTAAAGGTGCGCTAGCCAATACTTACTTTGTGGTAAAGGTTGAATAGGTAGGTAGGTACCTATTTAATATTCACAAATTGTTTTTTGTTTGGCAAATTAAGTACTTACCTAATTTATTGAAACAATGGAAAGGCCAGCAGATAAGATGAGAATGAACAATAGCTACCTACGTGAGACTCAGCTGTTAATTTCAACTTGACGAAGGTTTGTGGAGTTAAAAACAAAAAGCATCATTAATTCAATTATCATTAAATGTTTATAAACCTGCCTTGTGAAGCAGGCTTAGAATAGCATCACCCCAATTCTACCCGTGGGTCACGCAAAAAGCGACAAAGGGATACCTATTCATCCAGGGAATGGGCAGCAGCATTCCCTGTAAATGCAACATCTTGTACTGCGCTTTCCAATCCGCCTGCGAAGCGTCCAGCAGTGGACTGTTGTGGTTGTTATAGAACAGTATAAACATCGTCAAAGTTTATAAAATATACGTAGACAAATCCGATAGCTAGCAGAACTCTAGAGTAAGTTATGAAATAAAATGCTGCTCTTAGAATGAGATGTGCGTGTATACACACTTAACATACTGCACCTCCATGAAATAAAAACACAAAGGACGATTAAATATCAAACGGAACGGTGCCCACTGACGTAACCCGAGCCATATTGATGAAACTTTATTGGCCAATCCCATAGGGGGATACTTTAACGAGATATTGCAATATGAACATTATGTGCATGCGCAGCGCACAGCTGTTGTCAATATGGAGACTGACCTCTACACACGATCTTTAAACACAAATTACTTACAACCAATTCTTCTCCTAAGTATATAAAGGAAAATAACGGGACAGAAATTAAAAAATCTTCAAATTTTATTAGTATAAAACGAGGTGTACCGCAAGGGTCAATTTTGGGTCCTATTTTCTTTGTTGTTTTTGTCAACGATTTGGTTAAGTATGTGGTCTCCAGAGTTCCAACCGCAAAATTAGTACTGTTTGCAGATGATTCAAACGCAATAATTTCTGCATCTAATTTTCAAGAACTAAATGACAAAGCCCACACCACCTTAAGAGCTTTTGAAACATGGTTTGACTCCAATGATCTCCAACTTAACCCGCAAAAGACAAATGCAATCATTTTTAAGTCTACGGCAAGAAATCAGGATAGTCTTAGTCTATCTTTGAATTATCAAAATATAGAATCCGTCAATGTAGTGAAGTTCTTGGGAGTTTATATAGACTCTTTGCTTAATTGGAAGCCAGAGTTGACTAAATTGGAAAGTTCAATTAGCTCAGCATGTTATGCATTGCGCAGCCTAAGAGACGTACTTACAGTAGACCAACTAAAATCTGTTTACTTCGCATTAATAGAATCTAGGCTTCGTTATAGTATCAAGTACTGGGGACATAGTTACGATTATAACATTAAAAAGGCTTTCACAATCCAAAAGAGAGCAATAAGGATTATTGCACGAATTCCCCCATGGGAATCGTGCAAAGAATATTTTAAAGAATATCGCATATTGACTGTGCCAAGCCTATATATTTTAGTTTTACTCGTAGATTTAGTCAAGCATAGAGCGGTTTTTGAAACAGATGATGAAATGACCTTTCGGCATAGTACTAGGAGAAAAGACCTGAATAATGTGATTGAACCTAAACTAAATATCGTGAAGCATAGCCCTCTCTACCAATCTGTTTCATTTTTCAATGGACTTCCAGCTGATTTAAAAATAATTTCAAATATTAGCATGTTTAAACGGAAACTGAAAGCATTTTTATTAGAAAGAAATTGTTACACTTTTGATGATTATTTTAGTAAGTAAGTTTGACATGTGATATTAATTTATTTTATTGATATGTTAATTTTATTGAATGTGCCTACCAATTTGATTGTTTTTTAAATTTTTTAAATATTTATTTTAATGGTGCTTTATAATTTAGCCGTAAAATTGTATGTTATTTCACACACAGACTGTCTGTTTATGAATAAATGAATAATAATATACAGACATATTTGCAGCGAAATATCGAATTTACCGTATCAGAGGCAATTTGGCCTACCAACAGGTGCGGAAAATTTATATATTTTTTTAGTTCGAGACTACTCAGTATGAAAATAAAGACACTAGACGCTAGCGGCTATAAAAAACTATCTTGATCATTGAGATGTAGCCTCCTGAATAATGATATAAATCTCGAAACATTCAATAGCAAATACTCTATAATTTTTTTAATAGGACGAGTTCTGCAATGATCAGAGATGTTGCTATGGAGTATAGATACTACGTAGACCATTTATGCTACACAATGGGGAGAAATTAACACCTTCCACCTCAGCGAACGCACATAGAGCAATACCAAATTAAGTAATTAGAGCAATTGGCCACATTTACTCAATTATGAATCAAGAGCATGCTGCGTAGAGCGAGATCCAGATGGAAAGTGGGTTGCTAGCTATTTAGAGCCTTATCACACTAGCGGAATGCGTGCGGAGCGGACGCCTGGTGGATACGCAGCGAATTCGTCTCGCGCGGCGGATATCGGCGGTATTTGTACCAAAAAGTTGCGAAACCGCCACGCGTCCGCGTTAATTTTGCTGTGCATCCGCCGCGCGTCCTCGGCATGTTCGCTGCGCATCCGCCGGGCGTCCCCACCGATCGCAAACCGCTTGTGTGATAAGGCTCCTAATGCAAGTCAGTGGGTAGGTAAGATCAATTGCCATTTCAACACGCTCGTCTACGGTCGATTTACTTCCGATCTTGCGAAAAATTATAATAATCATCTGAGACACGTTGACTGTTGAACATACTACCTACCTGTTCCAAGCAAGGCTTCCGTAATTAATGAGTTGCAAAACTATCCCGGTATATGGAGCCCTGCCACGCGTTAGTGGCTTAATTTAACTTGCTCAATTTCGTAGGGTAATAATTGAGCAGCGGTAGCCCAGATGGTAGAGGCGTCGCCTGTAGGTACTCAAATCCCGCTTGAGGAAAAATGCACCCGAATAAATAAATTGTTGGTAAACTAGCACATTATTTGACTTTACGATTAGTTAGTCTAGTACCAAGTTGGTACTAGACTAACTAATCGTACCAAGTAGGTATCAAATCAATACTATGAGGTCAATTGACCGGACATATTCTGTTTGCTAAATAAACAGTACATAGAACCTTGCTTTAATATTCAATGCCAAATGTCTAAAACTGATTTTAAATTCATTCCTGCCTTTCGTTTCAAACATTTGGACATAAAATAAAGCATCTTAGTTCCTGCTGTGTAATTAGACCTGTGTTGTGTGTGTCGTAAAAAGCGACTAAGGGATAAATTCATCCAGGGAATGGACAAAAGGCTTTTCTGTGAATGCTAATTTTTGCACTGCTCGCGCAAAACCGCTTCCGTATGGCAATACCCCCCCAAAAAAGCTGGTAATTTATTTATTTACCTACGTAGGTATGATAATTTCCATAAACGTAGAATTAGTTTGATGAGATGACAATATTGTATACAATTAATGACGTCTTTAATGAAATCAGCGGATTTTTATGAAAACGGTTTTTTGTATAAAAAAAAATGAGATAATAACAGATGAAATTGTGACGTCTAGTGTAGCCGAGTTCAAGGGAGCACATTTAAAATCATTACATAGTATAAAATAAAGAATCTTTTTGCGATTCTCTGTCTGTCCGTCGTGGCATTCGCTAGCCCCTCCTTAACTATGCAACGGATTTTGTTTCAAGAGGAAGATTTATTTTAACACATACTGGGAAAATGTATTTTTCCCGCGGGAAAAAGAGTTGCAGCGGGTAACACCGCTGACGAGCCGCTAGTGTTAAAAAACAATTTTTAATGATCGCTTTAATATTTTGTTGTCAACATTTTTTACATCGTCATGCATGCAGCAACTACTTATTTTGAAATCTATAAATTAAATTACATTACATGAAAGTATCGAAACATCTGTGGCAAGCAATAGTGTAATCTTAACAGGTGTATAGGTACGACTATTAATCGTTCATAAGTTGTGACATGAGCTACTTTTCTGCTCTACCTTTACTGTGGACAGAATACCTAGAATCCGTGCATTGAAAAGAGTTTAGCAGACCCATCCCTGTGGTAGTACTATTATTTATTCTGTGTCCCTGTCTGATAAACATCTGGTTGTTGCACTTCACACAATATAAGGTTAGGGATAATTAATAATTTTTAATTAGGGGACTCATTTTGCCTCGGGGTCGGGGACTCATTTAACCATTTGAGTCACTGGTGCGCGATAAAATTTTGCAACTCTATAAACTTATTTTATAGGCCGCCCAATCTTACATAGGTAACATGCCTGTACTATAATGATTATGCAGACGAATCTGAACTTCAACAAATTAAAGAGCGCAGGTAGGTACCTACCTACGCACTATTTTTAGAAATGATCGTTTAGTGATACATAATTAATTAATAAGCTGGCTTGACCTATCCTATTATCAAACATTACAAAACACGATAAAAACAATAATATGGTAATAATAAGAATAACACTATCATGATCTGTTACCAAAGCGCGAGCAGGTGACTATAGACACAACGAAAAAATGGCTTCGCTTGCACTCAGCCGTGCGGAAACTTCATACAAACGCTCGAAACAGACGCGCGACACCGCTTATATGGAAACTGACCCAGTCTCACCCGGGCGAAATGTTCTCCGAATGCTCGTGGGAACGGAATAAGTAAGATGTTTGCCCATAGTTATAAGTAACCTTTGTTACTCACAGGGACAATGCAGTTTAAAAATAGCGAAAGGTTTTTTTTATTAAATATTATTTATAACCGAAAGAGTGATTGAGTCTAGTTTCCTTACTGTTACATCCCTATACTGTGCTACAGAGGCGTGTCGTATCACGGGCCTACTTCTGAACCAGTAACACAGTGTACCAACCAGTAAGTTGTACTGTGTCAGCAGCGGCGCAGGCGCAGCCAGTCGCGTGCTATCGCGATCGACCGAGCGCACCGCCAATTTTATCGTAAACAAACTTTTACGGAAATATTAGTGGCCAGTGTGAAAGTTTTTACTGAGAATCATTGGTGCACGAAATATTTGTTTTGTGAGACGCGGTTCTGTGAAAAACTGATCTGTGTAAGAGACGTGGTTCTAAACTGAAATTCGTGTATGTCATGCGTGATTGTTATCTTTGGAGAGACGTCTCCTAACGTCCTGAAGGGATGAAATGAAGCACAAGCCCACAGTCCCTAAGACGTTACCAGTTTTCTTAGGGAGACTCGTCCTGCGCTGGATTTTTACCAAATCGGACATATTTTTCCTTGTTTACCGGTTAGTTTGTTGTGTTGTGTTATTTATATCTCCCGTTATAAAATTGCGTGGTTATTTGTTCCGTATTGTAATAAATTAAAACTTAAGTACATAGGTACTTATAGGTAAAACGATAACAAGCAGATGTATTAAAAAACAAAAACCCGACTGCGGTAATTTCAAGATGAATTTTGCGATAAAAATTCGTCATCTTGAATTTAGGAATTTTAAAGATTTTAGATTTTTAAGTGTCACTTGCGCTGCTGAGACGAATCTAACGACACCTCACATGTCAAGATCCGATTAGCTGTAGTTTCGGCTGAAAACCGTGAAAACAAATTTCTTGTCTACATACATAATCTTCTAAAACATAAACCTCCTGAGGCAGTCGGCTAAAAATATTTTCATTACAAAGCCTGGACTGGACTGTTGTTGTTGTAGTTGAAGAAGTAGATACCTAAATCTTGTGCATACGACTTCGAGTATAAAAAAATGTCCCTTCGTTTTCTCTAGATACCTCTTATCAGATCTTGGTCTGATGATCATTTGCAAAATCACCTCTTTGCCAGAGGGTCCTATGTTTCGATTCTTGCCAAGGGAAATCTAAAAAATCTATCCCTGCGACCGGGTGTCGTCTGTGATTTTTATGTGTGATGTGATGCTGATATGATAGATAATATCTATTGAAAGATACTATAATTTTAGTGACTACAAATAGTTTCGAAAAAATAAAACAAAAACTGTTTCAATTTAGAATTTTACTAAGGGGTAATGCATTATAGCTCACTGCAATTTAACTCGATCGTGGATAACTCTTTGATTTAGTAAATTGGTGTCGTTGTTTTTAACGTCGCTGAGAATGCTATTCCACCCTGACTATTTTGCTTAAGGCCTAAGTCGCAATAAATATTTTTAAAATTTTATCGATGAGTATTTACAACTGAAATTTATTAATACCTTCATGGCACTGAACAATTTTCATCCAGTGGATATCACACGGACGTTGATGATGATAGTACTACCTGTACCTACCTGCTAACGTAGGTAACTCTAATTTTGTCTGGAAGAGAAATACTTTCTTCGGCGTAATTTTGTTCCCTACGATAAATTATAATACCTATTCTAGTCACATTTTATCCTTTTCCGAGCCCAGTGATTGATTTAAAACTCTGACACCGGAGTTCATCATCTGGATATCCTACTTACGTGTATGGTTGGCAAACGCAGTACAAGGTGTGTGTGTGGTTGGGGGGTCTGGACTCTGGTCTAGACAGAAAAAGTTACAACCATTCCCTAGATTTGTCTTTGAGTCAACAGTTACGACACCCAGGGGGTTAAAATAGGATCAGTTAAGCTAATATTCTAAGTCGACACTACTATGGTCGGCCACGGCCTTCAAGATTTTAGTTACATAAACTAATTATAACATTTCATTTTACTTATACCAATATTTCTTTTCAAGTTTTATCTGGTATGCCCACGTGCAATCCTCGATGAACGGGAGCAGCGTAGATTTCTTCGAGAGTCTCATCGAGGAAGATAGCCGTTTTGCTGAACAGAACTGGCCGGAGCCAGCGCTGCGTCCGCAAGCCCAGCAGAGGCCGCGCAGACCGTCAGTACTTAGGCCTCCGCCGCCAGGTAAACAAATAAAACAGTGCTAATATTTTCGGCCTTAGAACATCTTTACATACTCTTTGATCATCACGATATCCGATCCGAAGTTTCGCCAAAACTTTGCAGATCGAAAATAGCGAAATGCGATTTCTGAACGCATTCTCAATTTTCGAACGATTTCTCATCTGACAGCTGCGGACCGCGCCCCGCGCCCCTCTGCCCCGCCCGCTCCCCTCCGCCCCCGCGCACAAGATGGCTGACGTTTGTGTGTTGTAGTTCGCAGCCCAAATGTTTGGATAGCATTTTCAAATATTGAGAGGTCATTTATCCAGTATGTCGAATTTGTGTTCTAGAATCGTTTCAAAACCTCCCAAAAGACCTCAAGACAGTAGGGATAGCATGTCTGTTGCTCAAACGAACGCTTGGATGAACGGTGAGCCTTTGCTTCCTTGTAAATATTGATTTTTATTGTCTTGGCTCTAAGGTCTTGACTATGTCCAGTATTTTTACATTACGAACGATACGTAGACTGGTTACTGTAATTAATTATGTATGAACATGATCAGAATTCATTATCATGGTTACATTTTGTGTGCAGTAGTGCCAGTAGTGTTAGTGTCAGTATATTATATTCAGTTGCCCTAAATATTGTTGGCTTGTGTTCAGAAGTTTATAATTTTTGTCACCATATGTGCTCAATACACATTGAGTAGACCTTGCCGTCATATAAATGTGTAAATAAATTATTGAACATAGTGTGTCTAGAGCAAATTTTCTTGAAAAATACCTACATAATGAATTAACAACTAATTTATTCTTGTTTCAGCGGAAAATATCAACAATGGAGGTGGGCTGTCACTATCCCCGCCACACACAATATCCCAGAGAGAGACAGGGACCCAGGTGTCCCAGTGCTACAGTGGGCCTCCGTCCCCGAGTGGGTCATCCTCAACCCCTTCCCCTACGACGTCCCCCGCGCCACCTGGCTCCGCGACCGTAGATCCCAACTGGCAGGCCACCAAACCCACCATCAGAGAAAGAAATGCAGCTATGTTCGATAACCCACTGATGTCCGATGTCACTTTCATTGTTGGAGGGCCTGGTAAGTTATTGCTTTCACCAAGTTATCTAGCTAAGTGCATACCTACCTATGCAAGAATAGAGTTATGGTCATCAAATTGTGATTGTCATGTTTCAAATACTAGCATAATGTAAAGCTTCTTATTCATAGAAGAACAATGGGTGCATGAAATTACTAATCAATACCTATTGTCCAATTACAGGTCACACAAGAGTAATACATGCACACAAGTATGTGTTGGCAACGGGCAGCTCTGTGTTTTATGCCATGTTTTATGGAGGACTGGCAGAGTGCAAGAAGGAGATAGAAGTACCTGATGTGGAGCCTTCTGCTTTCCTCACATTGTTGAAGTAAGTTATCTACAGTACAAATTTTGTTAATTTCATTTTAAACAAAACTTGTTTTGAGTGAGAAAAATTTTTGAGTACTAAGCAGCATATTTCTTTGATTCCAGATACTTATATTGTGATGAAATTCATTTGGAAGCAGACAATGTACTATCAACTCTTTACGTTGCAAAAAAGTACATCGTCCCACACTTAGCGAGAGCTTGTGTCAATTATTTGGAAACTAGTCTTACTGCCAAGAATGCATGCCTACTTCTCAGCCAGTCACGTTTATTTGAGGAGCCAGAACTTATGCAAAGATGTTGGGAAGTTATTGATGCCCAGGTATGTGAATCAACTGAGAATCTAGCTACCATCTGCCTTGACCCTTCTTCATCATACAGTAGTCTGGTCATGGAACTATCAGAGTCTTCCAGTCGGAATCTATCCAGTCCCGAAAGTAAAGAGAGCATTGAGGATCTCCATATTTATAATTAATATTAATTAGGGTTATGGTGGACCATGCACCTTAACCATAAGTTGTGCCATTAATTCATAGTAATCTCTGTTGTAATATAATATACTCTAGTTTTGGTTGTGATATAGGTTAAGGGTTATAGAAGTATTTGTGTGTATTTTTAAAGATTTATGCTCATTCCAAATAAGCTTTTAAACTTCTCTAGTGATATTCGGTGACTGCAATACATTTTGTATTATATTTTATGTTGTCTGCATGTTAGTGTCAAGCATGACTGTGAATATGTTAAATAAGTTACATATCTAATTGAGTGACTGTAAAATGGATCTGAATAAAGTATTGTACAAATTGTATTGCAGTTTTAATTAATCAACCTGATAAATAGATATTTTATTTCCTTTATTTATAGGCTGAGATGGCCCTAACTTCCGAAGGATTTGTTGATATAGACATGTCAACACTAGAGTCAGTATTAGCAAGAGAAACTCTGAATTGTAAAGAAATAAACCTGTTTGAGGCGGCATTAGCCTGGGCCCAAGGCGAATGCGTTCGTAGAGAGATTGAACCGACGCCAAGCAACAAAAGAGCCATGCTGGGAAGTGCCATATACCTAATCAGGTTCCCTACAATGTCCCTGGAAGAATTTGCCAACAGTGCAGCACAACTGGGCATACTGACACCTCAAGAAACTATTGACATATTTTTGCATTTCACTGCTGCTACCAAACCACAGTTATCTTATCCTACAAAAGCTAGAGCTGGATTAAAAGCTCAGGTAAATATGATTCATTGTGTATCTCTCACTATACTAATGATTTTTCTGTCATTCTAAATCTAAACATTTACATTTTCCTTTTCAGATATGCCATAGATTCCAGTCATGTGCCTACAGAAGCAACCAATGGCGGTATCGCGGCAGATGTGACTCGATACAATTTTGTGTCGATAAAAGAATATTCGTCGTTGGATTCGGACTATACGGATCGTCGAACGGTGCCGCCGACTACAACGTCAAAATTGAACTGAAAAGACTCGGAAGAGTTCTAGCAGAGAACAACACAAAATTCTTCTCAGATGGTTCAAGCAACACCTTCCATGTTTACTTTGAGAACCCAATACAGATTGAACCAGAATGTTTTTACACAGCTTCTGCCATATTGGATGGGAGTGAACTAAGTTATTTTGGACAAGAAGGCTTGAGTGAAGTGTACATGGGCACTGTAACCTTTCAGTTCCATTGTTCATCTGAGAGCACCAATGGAACAGGAGTTCAAGGAGGCCAGATACCTGAACTCATTTATTATGGGCCAACTGTGACCACAGCCATGGTCAACACCAGCCAAAATGAGGACTGACAATTGAATAGAACAAGGCCACTCAATTACCACTCTGTATAAGGAAAACTAAATTTAGAAGTGATTCAAATCTAATCTCATTATATTCAGGTTATTCCACCTAAAATATTTAAAAATTATGTAACCATTCCTCAATTGGTTTGTTATACTTTTGGAATTCTTGTGTATATTGTTGAACCTTTATTGTAGGCCTTAAGGAAAGTACCTTAAGAATGTGATATGGATGTTGTAAAGCTCTCTAGTAGTAGATTTAGATGATCCATAACATAACTCAAGTTTATCGCAATAAAAATAATTATGAATTCAAAAACTATCGTCTTATTTACAGTAACTAAATCCTTAGAAAATAAATAAGTTTGGTGATAGTTACATTGACAATAAGTTTAATGATAGTTAAAAATAGTCTTGTTTTTTTTTTCAGGCGTCATACTAAAAAAAAACATTAATTACTTTTAATACTTTAAAATTAAATCGCGCTTAAATCTGCTGTTTACAGTCTCTACGACCCATCGGACGATTGTGATAAGCCTGGATTTGTTAGTTTGCTTAATAGCGTTTCTTCTCTTTGTATGCTCGATGGCATTTGTGCTTCACACATATGTTTCAATTGTAGGAATAGAGTCACAAAAGCCTCTGTCTAAAATAAATACGTCTCCACGATGATTAAACGCTCCGTTTTCAATGAGCTCATTATGATTTTCTAGCACCCTCCCCTCCCCACCTGCTACATTCTTGTTCTAATGAAAAAGTGAGATAGCATGATTGGTGTTTGTTCATTACCTGTTTTGAAGCAGGTAAAACCAAGATCTTAAAATATTAATTGATTTGTGTCATTTTAAATGGATACAATTGCTATTATTTTTAAAAACAATAGTTTTAAGTGTGCGTCATTTTGGCACGGCCACCATGGAATACCATGAGTTTGATGGTGTGAAAAAATTGACCTCTAATTGCCTCTAATTGACGCACAAGTAAAAAAAATTGTCTCCCCGCCGTTTAAAAGATATTCCATGTGATAGGTGGCCGTGCCAAAATGACGTTTCTATAGCTGGGCCACCATTAAAGCAGCCACTTGGCGAAGATCTGATTATTCCAAAAATTGCCCATTTAATTGTCTATTCTTCATACAAAATTTCATCAGTCTTCGAAGAGCCGTTTCAGAGATATATGATTGGTTTGTGGCCGTGCCAAAATGACGTTTCTACAGCTGGGCAACCATCTAAATCGGCACGTAGCGGAGACATGTCTATTACCAAAAATTGCCCATTTAATTGACCATAACTGCCTGCCTAATCGTTTTAATTGTCTCGTTTTCGTTAATGAGAAAACTCATTTTTCATTACGTGAGTAGGGGAAACTGGGGACACTTGACCCCAGTCGAAGACATGGTATTTTTAATTTCCAGAAATACTACCAAAACTATGTTTAGCTAGCAAAACTGTTTGTCTACAGTCGGATGTGTCAACTATTTCATGTTTCAAAGTGACAGGTCTTTATTGACAGGTATTCATAATTTCTATGGTGGCGCAGGATCATTTTGGCGAGTATTTAGCTCAGATGGAGAATTGACAGCTCAATATATCTCTCAAATAAGCATAATAGATTAGTCAGAAAGTGATAGAGTTATTGTGGTTGTTTCACTGTACCCCACCTTACCCTTCCAAAACAAATTAAAAACAGTTTTCTCTTTAACGAAGCCGAGACAATTAATATGATTGGGCAGGCAATAATGGTCAATTAAATGGGCAATTTTTGGTCATAGACATGTCCTCGCAACGTGACGATTTAGATGTGGCCGTGCCAAGATGACGTTTCCACAGCTTGGCCACCATCTTAATTATCACGTAGCGAAGTCATGTTTATACCAAAAATTGCCCATTTAATTGACCATTATTGCCTGCCCAATCATATTAATTCATTAACGAGAAAACTGTTATTAATTTATTTGGGTAGGGTAAGGTGGGGTACAGTGAAACAAGGGGCACAGTAAAACAACCACAATAACTCTATCACTTTCTGACTAATCTATTATGCTTATTTGAGAGATATATTAAGCTGTCAATTCTCCATCTGAGCTAAATACTCGCCAAAATGATCCTGCGCCACTATAGAACTTATAGAAAGACCTGTCACTTTGAAACATGAAATAGTTGACACATCCGACTGTAGACAAACAGTTTTGCTAGTGTAGAGAACCTCGTCGTTCGACATAAAAAAAAATTGAAAATGTTTATCTTGCTAAAATATTAAATATTTGACCCATTTGACCGATCGAACCCTAATTTTGATTTTATATTCCGTGTTGGAGTAAGAAACTTCTTTATAAGAACTTTATGTCAAAGTATAAGGTGACAAATGTTGTAGGCGGGATAAAAAATTTGAAATCGTGTGACGTTTTTGTTTTTGAAAAGGTTTCTGACAGTTTTAGAACAGGAAAAATCAGTCAAATTTTGGGGGTGTTGAAGGAAGGAGCAAAATGGCAGCTACAAAAAGGGGATTTTGAGTGCTCGGAAAAAGTCAAAGAAACACTGAAAACTACCAAACAAAGGATGTCCGAAAGTCCGGGAGCATTGTGAAATTCTATTTTAAAGATAAGTATTTTTTTTATATCTAGGAAAGATAGAATGGAGTAATATCTTCTATTGCAGATCGCTGCTAGGGTGCTCCTATAAAGTGACCAATCTCATTTGGATTTGTAGGGCGGAGATCGAACAAAGGGTGGTATGAAATTGGAATACGTGAATTTGACAAAAAAAATGTTTATTGTAACTTTCTAGGATTATGTTTTTATCTGTATTATATAAGAAATACTAATATTGTTCGTATTTTTCAGAGTAAAGGAAGAAGAAAAAAAAATGTCTTGTAACAATGAAAAATCATCCTGTATATAGAACTGGATTATGATGGGGCAACTACTTTGAGAATGCCAGGTTTGAGATCCAAACCTGCAGACGTAAGTGTTTACCTACCATTTGTATCAAATAGGCGTGAAGAAAATTCCAAAATTAATGCTTAGGCAAAGTGATCGTAAAGTTATGTGTTACGCGAATCTATCGTTTTGCGATTTATTATTGTGCGAGTGACAATCCGCGTGTGCAACATTTTGCAATTTATTATTGCGCGAGTGACATCCCGTGTGTCTAACGTTTTGCGAAATTATTATTGTGCGAGTGACAATCTGCGTGTGCAACATTTTGCGAATTTATTATTGCGCGAGTGACATCCCGTGTGTCTAACGTTTTGCGAAATTATTATTGTGCGAGTGACAATCTGCGTGTGCAACATTTTGCGAATTTATTATTGCGCGAGTGACATCCCGTGTGTCTAACGTTTTGCGAAATTATTATTGTGCGAGTGACATTCTGCGTGTGTAATGTTTTGTGAATTTATTATTGTGCGAGTGACATACCACGAGTGTAACGTTGTGTTAATTTATTATTGTACGTGTAACGTCCTGTGAACCCTTTGGTTTTCGTGTCATATTCCGCAGGAGCAACGGTTCCCGAACCTAACGTTGAGCTGGAGATATCGTGCAAGTGTAGTGTTGTGATATTTAAGTTTGAGAAACTAAAGTGTTCTACTTAGATTTTACTTTTGAGTGATTTCCCTTTTGTGTGATATTACAACCTAGTTATTTAGCTTAGGTTCCAAGGGTTTTCAAGTTTGACACTTAACATAGAATATTTCAAGGGTTTTCAAGTTTGACACTTAACATAGAATATTTCAAGGGTTTTCAAGTTTGACACTTAACATAGAATATTTCAAGGGTTCTCAAGTTTTGACACTTAACATAGAATATTTCAAGGGTTTTCAAGTTTGACACTTAACATAGAATATTTCAAGGGTTTTCAAGTTTGACACTTAACATAGAATATTTCAAGGGTTTTCAAGTTTGACACTTAACATAGAATATTTCTAGGGTTTTCAAGTTTGACACTTAACATAGAATATTTCAAGGGTTTTCAAGTTTGACACTTAACATAGAATATTTCAAGGGTTTTCAAGTTTGACACTTAACATAGAATATTTCAAGGGTTCTCAAGTTTTGACACTTAACATAGGATATTTCAAGGGTTCTCAAGGTTTGACACTTAACATAGAATATTTCAAGGGTTTTCAAGTTTGACACTTAACATAGAATATTTCAAGGGTTTTCAAGTTTGACACGTAACATAGAATATTTCAAGGGTATTCAAGTTTGACATTTAACATAAAATATTTAGAGATATTTCAAGTTTTGACATTTTTATTCTTTCTTTAATAAACTATCTTTGACACTTTGACATTCAGATGTCTAGTTTTATTTATAATTCTTTTATTTCAAATTTGAAAATTTGCGTCATCTCGGTCTTTTGACAACAATCGATTATATCATTCTTTGAAAGTGAGTGCACGAGTATACTCGAGTTTTATAGAAGTGAATTATAAGTGGTAAAATGTAAGTATAAATTCTTTTAATTTATTTTTGAATTATGATTTCAATTTTATTTATATTTAGATTAGATAATAATCCAACGTTGAGATTTCCTTTTTTCTAAATTGGAACTGGGAATATTTTGATAAAATCGGAAAGAAAGGAAAGGAGTGAACGTTTTCAACCTTATATCTTTTGTCTAGGAGACTCATGGATGCTGATATATGAACGTTTTCTGTGAATGGATATGGATGAAGGACAGTCACAACATACTTACTTCAATGCCTAGATCTTCTTACTCTTCAGCTAGGAATGCCTTTGTAAATTAATGATTTAATTATTCCAAACGTTACAACTTTTTTTATAACACTAATATATCTTAAATCAGATTAATCTTCCAAATTATAATAAAAATTATTTTAACAAATTTTAAAAGGGGACTGTCGAATTTTCTAATTTAATTTAAATATTAAATTTTATTAACCTGTGTATGTATGCTGTGAAGTGCCACCGCGCGTACAGAGGTTGATTTGAACTGTAGAGTAAGCGCTACACTCTATACCTGTTCTCGGACTGAGGGTATGTGGTAATACTAGAAGTCACAATATCTAGTATTACAAGATCTACTTCTGAGTTCCTGGGTTGGTATTGCAAGCATAATTTACTCTACATGGTCTAGTTCAGACTGCACCGCGTTGAGGTGCGTAGCTTTCCCGGCCCTGGTGCCTTAGAGGGAAAGCTTCCATACCTCAACAAACACATACAACACGAAGGGAATGGCCACCCATCCATTATTCTACAGTTCACCTTCTGGGTTTCTTGTGAAAGACTGTCTCCAAAATTTACTTTTGGCCTTAGGTTATGCGGATGCTCAGTCAACGGACTTTGAACTAGCTAGGTAGGATTAGATAGGTAGGATTCCGGGTTGGTTGGTCACGGGGATTATCCCCGGAGTTACCTTGGATTGGGTCGTTCCTGACCTGGTCCCCAACCTAGACCCCTTTTAACTTGCTTCCTTGTGGAGCGTCACTAATTTTGTTAGTTTCCATAATATTAGGAATGTTTGATCTTTTGGCTTTCTACGTCAGCATCCAGAGCGTCATGTGATTCAAAATTTCTGGGTCGTTTAGGCAAATCGTATGAGTGTGTTTGGACCCCTTCGGACGGGTGTGTAGGATGGATGGGAGCCCCGTATTCTTGTAGTTTTTTTTGTATTTAAACTTAAATGTTTCCTCTCTATACATCTCAAGCAAAACACTGCTCCACTTCGTAAGAACTAACAAGTCACTACTTTAACGCAATGTATTCCTAACCCAATAGACGATCACACTTAATATTGGCCATCTTCAATTCTAAGTAAACAGTCTAACTGTTTTACTAAACTTATAAGGACCTCCAGAGGACAGGTTTCTTTCACTAGCTAAACATAGCTTTGGTAGTATTTCTGGAAATTAAAGATACCATGTCTTCCACTGGGGTCAAGTGTCCCCAGTTTCCCCTACCCACAAAATGAGTTTTCTCTTATACGAAACCGAGACAATTAATATGATTAGGCAGGCAGTTATGGTCAATTAAATGGGCAATTTTTGGTAATAGACATGTCTCCGCTACGTGACGATTTAGGTGGTTGCCCAAAACGTCATCTTGGCACGGCCACATCTAAATCGTCACTTTGAGAGGACATGTCTATTACCAAAAATTGCCCATTTAATTGACCATTATTGCCTGCCCAATCATATTAATTGTCTCGGCTTCGTTAAAGAGAAAACTGTTTTTAATTTGTTTTGGAAGGGTAAGGTGGGGTACAGTGAAACAACCACAATAACTCTATCACTTTCTGACTAATCTATTATGCTTATTTGAGAAATATATTAAGCTGTCAATTCTCCATCTGAGCTCAATACTCGGCAAAATGATCCTGCGCCACCATAGAAATTATGAATACCTGTCAATAAAGACCTGTCACTTTGAAACATGAAATAGTTGACACATCCGACTGTAGACAAACAGTTTTGCTAGCTAAACATAGTTTTGGTAGTATTTCTGGAAATTAAAAATACCATGTCTTCCACTGGGGTCAAGTGTCCCCAGTTTCCCCTACTCACGTAATGAAAAATGAGTTTCCTCATTAACGAAAACGAGACAATTAAAACGATTAGGCAGGCAGTTATGGTCAATTAAATGGGCAATTTTTGGTAATAGACATGTCTCCGCTACGTGCCGATTTAGATGGTTGCCCAGCTGTAGAAACGTCATTTTGGCACGGCCACAAACCAATCATATATCTCTGAAACGGCTCTTCGAAGACTGATGAAATTTTGTATGAAGAATAGACAATTAAATGGGCAATTTTTGGAATAATCAGATCTTCGCCAAGTGGCTGCTTTAATGGTGGCCCAGCTATAGAAACGTCATTTTGGCACGGCCACCTATCACATGGAATATCTTTTAAACGGCGGGGAGACAATTTTTTTTACTTGTGCGTCAATTAGAGGCAATTAGAGGTCAATTTTTTCACACCATCAAACTCATGGTATTCCATGGTGGCCGTGCCAAAATGACGCACACTAGTTTTAAAATATTTCTCCTGAGTAAAATCACATAGCAATAAATAGGTGTTAGCCACTAATATGTAAAATGCTGTTATTATATAGGGTTACATTTAATTAAGTACAAATCTCTTGAGGGTCTGATCTACGCACAAAACTGAACAACTTTTGTTTGAAACTTTTCTTCGAAATATGAAAAAAAAAATTTGGACCTCCCATACAAAAATGCTGAAAAAGTGTGTCACTTAATAAGGGAGGTCCAAATGTTTTTTTTTTACATTTCGAAGAAAAGTTTCAAACAAAAGTTGTTCAGTTTTGTGAGTAGATCAGACCCTCAAGAGATTTGAACTTAATTAAAAGTAACCGTATATTTTTGTTAAATCTAATATAACAAAAAAAATGAGATACATTTCTTTTGTGTCGGGCCTGGGTACATTTTCTATGGCCAGTGACAGTCTTCTTTAGATACCAATTCCTTACTCACCAATACAAGAAAAAAAAATTGTTTGAAACTTCATATCCAAAGGGGTAGTTCTTTGTTGTATTTTACCTTTGCTTTACCTATTATAACATGTGACATTTTTGTGATTTTAAAGGCGAGTTTTCATTAGGAGCAAAATCCCATATACACAGGTCACTTAATTTCAGGTGTTTCAACAAAGTATTGAGGCTACCTTTTTTAATTCAGCTGTACAAACAATGCTGAATATTGTGTAGTACAGTGATAGTAATAAGTGGATATAGGCACGCTGAAGTTATGCACTTTTAAAATCGTTTACACGTTGTGTTTACATCTTATACACACACATGCAAAACAATGCGCGCTCCTCGATACTCACTCTTAATACAACCGCTTTAAATTCAAAACCACAGAACAATTGCTACAATAACCGGTGAAGTTAATGCTATATGTCGCAGCGATGTTAATCAAACCAGGTTTTTGACCAAAAACCAAAGACCAGTAGATAACAAAGGTAAAATTCAATTTTATCATAAAAATTAATTTGTTTTAGGATTTTGATCGAAAATCTATAATAATATAGGTTTCCGATCATGAACCTGAAGTAGTTTAGGATTAAATATGGTAAAGTTATTGCCAAAAATATTAATATAATGTAGTCTTTGATTAAGAACTTGATTTGGTTTAGGATTATGATAAAAAATTTGGCAAAACTTACGTTAAAATTTTGTTATCTCAAGCGCCTAGCTTTTTGGACAAAAACCTAGTTTTATCAAAAACTACGCCATAGAATGACGCTGAACGCTGCATAATGCTGCCCATTCCCTGGATTTGGCCCTTGGATACCCTCCGGTAGAAATAGAGTGATGCTTTTTTTTTTTAAATCAAAATTTTTTTAAATCGCTGTTATTGGTAGTGATAGTCAACACAGATATAACACACCTAGTATAATAAAATTGATCAAATATCCTGTCATTACTGGATGATCACTGGGGTAAATAAAATAAAAACTAGGTACTTACCAGTATGTAATGTACCTATGTAATGAACTGTAAATATGTGATATAAATAGGTACTTACCAGTAGGTGGAATGTTGATACACAAAGCTCTTGACAGCTTGAAGTAGGTGCGTCCAAGTTGATAGCAGCATATTTGGAGAGCATCACTTATGTCTATCAGCAGATCTGGGCCAAGTGGTTAAGGCAACTAATTTCATACAGGAATGATGAACAACAGTTGATATTGCAAGCAAAAATTGATTTCACAGTCAGGAAACACATAACACTTAGGTCCATATCTTGAAAAATACTGAACTACAAAAATATGAAATTGTAAGACAATCCCTGAAACAATTGGTTCGTAAAATAAATCCATGATTGTCAAGGAAATATTGAAACTTTTTTGAAAACACGTCAGTGGTATCAGAAGCCTCTCATCATAGCTTCGGTAGCTCAGATGAAAGAGCAGTGAGATGGTACTCCATAGAGCAGGGGTTTGAGTTCAAAACCCTAGTCAAGATTTATTGGTTCATTATTTTCATTTATGAAAACATTGATGATCTTAGCATGTATTGATGCAGAGCTTAGAAAGGATACGGGCTGTGCCTTCTGTCCTGCATGTCATGTAAACACATGCAGCCTGTGTCTGGTTGGCCGGTCTGCCAATCGTGAGATGTCGGGAAAGCGCCATCTTGAAGAAGTTGCAAGCTATATCAATACACTGCTGGTTCAGACGGAGCTGCTGGCAGAGGTGCGTTATACCATCACGGGCTTTGCGAAGAGTCACCTCTCTGGATTCTTGACCGATGCCAACATTGAAAGCTGCAAAAAAGTTTAGAGATTGAGTGCTACACAGAATGTAGGTTATCTACCTACTACCTACATTCTGAGTAGAAATATCTATTGGTAGGTATCAGCATTCAAGATTAAAATATAATTATTGTAATAGGATTTTAGACCAGAGGTATAAAAAAAAAATTAGTAACTTAAGAATAATTTAGATCTGTGTTGCAATCAACACGAGAAGAAGGATAGGAATTACTCTTAAAACACAAAAAAGAAACTGAAATTAGGCAGATAATCTAGTGGCCATCACCAATAAATAGTTGCTAGTAAATTAAATAAAAAGTTGGCCTACACTCAGCAGTGGGTAAATGTAGTCTGATACAGATAGATAGGAAATGCACCATGCACACATGAATTTTAAGGTATCTGATGTTACTGTTGGACCAACCTCTTCCAAATCCAGTAGCGCCTCCTTTAGACTCCGCAGACACGAATTGTCCGATGGCCGAGGCTCCACCGTGTGCATTCTCTTGGAACTCAACTTCTGCGACAATAATGTTGTCTTCCAGCACAGTACCACAATTCGTACACACGGCATCACCTCTAGCTGGGTCCACCTCTATCTCTGAGGACCCACAGTGCTTGCACTTCTTGCCAGACATAGCTGAACCCCTAAAACATAAGGCAAATCGTTCACCACCGAAACATGTTTCGAAATGTACTTGTGGGTGCGAAGTTATTTACTAAGAACTCTGTTACCTGGATCGTTTTAAACGCAGTAGAAACCTTGCCGATCAACGGCAGCTAAGTTTATAATATAAATACCATGAAAATAAAAAGTAAACACAACGTGTTGCAATAGTTTCCGAAAAATCCAATCTTTTTGCAGCTGTTTGACAGAAACAGGGTTGGATTCAGACCCTCAAAAAATTATTGTCTACGGAATTTAAAAATATACTACTTTGTCTAAAATTATACTACGTTTCGTTGTACATCATTTTTGATTTGTTTTGAAATAAAATTACGTTTATATAAGTGAAATTTTGCTTTATTAGTTTGTAACAAAAATTTCGAATTAATCAAATTAAAAAAAGTGGACGTCTATTTGAATTGGAATTTGAATTCGTCAATTGGAATTTCATCCTTGGGAGCGAGTTGTTTTTGCCAATTTAGGTAACTTTGCTAAATACTCTCTCACAATCAGCGTTTGCGGCAAAACCAGTCAATCAAGAGCAAATTTGGCGATTTTTTGAATGGATAGTTTTCGGACATATCACACCAAACGCTCAGTTTTGCCCAATTCCCTATAATTGTGGGGTAAATATTAAAAAGCAAAATGGCCTAGAGCGACCTGATGACAAATTATGGTATTTTCGCGTAGTATACTGACATTGCTATACTACATACTACACAGCATGAAATAATGGTACGAATAGTATAATTATACTACAAAATCCAACCCTGGACAGAAAAAAGTACACTTTTAGCTGTCAAAATTGCAACTATTTTGCATAAAATGAAGCAAACGCGATGCTTCAAACGAAAGGTTAAACCTCTTTTTTAGTGCGCACTTTTTCTTCTACTCATAACTCGTAGCGCCATAAAATCACTTCAAAAGCGCAATCAAGTAACGCGTTCCGATTCACGCAAAAATATTCTGACAAAAATGACGATGCCTCGTTTAAAATAGTCCACTAACTTGCTGGCTGGTACTGAACTGTACTTATAGACAGACATTGGTTGGTACTCGGTATGAGCAGCGCGTTTGAAGAAAGGATCTATGAATGGCGGCCGGACGTCACTCTCTCAAGCTCTATCATATATCATCATTATATACAATAAAACTAAGTTGATAAAATGTGCGTGCCGATAAAACTTTAAAAGGATTCCCGGTACGATAAAGGGACTTATATAGCGCAATAGCCCTTTATCCTCTCTAGAACAACAAAGTCCCCTTCTAACTTAAAGGGCGTATTTTCAAAGATATAAGGGCTTTTCCAATCCCTCAATTTGAAAATTAAGTGAAGTAGTGGCGCCGTTGTCAAGTAGTCGAACTCCACCTCCAGTTCGTGATCTTAGATGCAATCTGTTTCAAAGTTGTGTATTTTAAATTTCAAACTTTTTTATGTGATCAAACAGATAAATACCGCGAGTGAAACCGCGGGCGGAAAGCTTGTTTGTTTATATTGGCATTATTGGCACAACGTGGTAATGCAAGAAATAATTAATTTGTTGTGGTTGGCGTGTTTTGTTGGAAGCGAATAAGATATTTATGGTCTATAAGGAATAAAAATCTCTTGAGGGTATAATCTACTCACAAAACTGAACAACTTTTGTTAGAAACTTTTCTTCAAAATATGAAAATATTTGGACATCCCATACAAAAATGTTGAGAAAGTGTGTCACCTAGTATGGGAGATCCAATTCTTGTTTTTCATATTTCGAAGAAAAGTTTCTTACAAAAGTTGTTCAGTTTTATGAGCAGATTACACCCTCAAGAGATTTTTACTCCTTATAGACCATAAAATATATCTTATTCGCTTCCAACAAAACACGCCAACCACAACAAATTAATTATTTCTTGCATTATTATTTATTGCATTTTTTTTTTTATTTTTTTTTTTTCAAAAACATTACATAGTAACAGGTTACCTTAAATCTATGTAAGTATATAAAACAATGAGATCATATTGAGATCAACTTACTACTAAAATAATAACAAAATTAGAATATTAAATAACTAATAAGATAACAAAATTTGGTTAACATCTTTTATATCTTCTCACAAAAATCCAAACACCTATTATTTAATTTAAACCACCTGTCTGCAAAAATATCCGTATCAGGGTATTCGTCTAAGAGCTGCCTAATAAAACGAAGCCCTCTCAGTAATGGAGACTGTTGGTGCGCTACAGTGCGACAGCTTGGCAGTGCCAGCAACTTGTGTCTGCGACCGCGCATATAGCTGTCCGGGACATACAGCTGAAGAGCTTCTGATACCAGCTCCGGACAGTCATACTCGCCGCGGATAATGCGGCACACCGTGAGGGTAAGCTGGTAGTTTCGCCTGGTCTCGAGCGAGTTGAAACCCAAGGTGCCTTGCAGGAAAGCGGTGGGGTACAGAAAGGGGTAATAACCATAGCATTTCTTATACAGTGAACGAAGGAAGGCCTTTTGTACTTGTTCTAGTATTAATTTGTATGAACTCTCATGTGGTCCCCAAATAATAGCAGCACTTTCAATTTTAGTCCGAATTAGGCTGGTGTAGAGTAACTTTAATACTTGTTTATTACTAAAATCTCTTGAGTTACGGTTGATAAAACCGAGTCTCTGAAAACATTTTACTGCTAGGTCTCCAATGTGGTCATTGAAGGTCAATTTAGCATCAAATAGTACACCCAAATCTCTGACCGACTCTACCCGCTCAATGATGCTAGTTCCCAAAAAGTAATTGCTGTGTACCGGTTGCAGAGCGCGTGTAAATGAAATAGTGCGACACTTTCCGGGGTTGAACAGTAATCTGTTGTCTAAGCTCCATCTAAACACATTATCTATGTCGGTCTGAAGCTTGTTGCAATCTGTAGACTCTTCCACAACTCTAATTAACTTCAAGTCATCGGCATACATTAAACAAGTAGAGTGGGTCAAGACTGACTCGAGATCATTCACCATAAGTGGACGTAGTTATGCAAACGGGATCCAACCCGCAACCACACACTTTTTGAGTTAAGTGCTCAGACGGATCCAGAATGAGACCTATTTATATGTGAATAAAGATCACTGTCGTGTGACGTCATTTTCTTGTAAATATTTAATAAACACAACGATACCATCCTCAATTGCATGTTTTAGAAGATCCATGCCGCATACGCAAAACAAAACGTAAGATCCAAGTTACTTGGATCCATTCTGCCTATTTTTTAAATGATTCTAAGGTACCATGTGGATTGGATCTTGTTTGCGTTATACTTTTAATTATTTTTACAAGAACCATGTGGTTTGGATCTTTTTTGCATAAAGCTTTTATTTTCATTTTTCGGGAATCATGTCGCTTGGATCTTGTCTGTGCTTTACATTCTTATATATTTTTGCAGTACCTTGTGGCTTGGATCTTGTTTAAGTTATGATTTTATTTCATTTTTCAAAGACCATGGTGACTTGGATCTTCTTAGGACAGTATTGTCTCATAATTTTTTGTACGTATCTAAATTTATATCAAACATAACTCCATCACAATAGCCTAATGGTGGTCCACTGGATGTCAGCCTTGCCCAGGGTGCGACACTTGGCACATTATCCCGCTTTCGCCATCCAGTTAGTCACTGGCTTACCGACATATCACTCAGAGAGCTATTGAAATGTCTGTGCAGGGAATCTCGCTAGTGGATAAACTCCGGAACGACATTATCCGTAAGAAGACCAAAAGTATGATAGGCATAACCTGGAAGCGTAGAAGGAGGCAGAAAGCTGGTTATATCTGTCGTAGAACCGATGTACGGTGGAGTTAGGAGGCCACGCCTTGGCAAGCGTTGCGTTGGGCGCGTTCCGGCCAGATAGACCGTTAACTTAAAAAGTACGGCTGCTAGCGACTGGATGGCTCAAACGGGAGATTGTGACTTGTGGTGTGTCCTGGGGGAGGCCTGCGCCCAGTAGTGTACTGCTATGGGCTGATGTGATGTGACAAGACATTCTTCATCGTGATGTAGACATTGAAGTTGTTTGAAATATGTATGGGAAAACAATGCACTTGGGAAGACTAATACATAATTCGGGGCTGAGATCACCAGAATTGAACCAGTTGGGCTTGGCATCATTTGGCTATGTCATATTCCCATGTCACCCTTCCCTTGGCACGATGCCTCATAACCAAAGTATTGGATCAGAGCGTCTTACCAGTCATGACGACTTAGACGTGGAACCTAACAGCAAAATTAGTAAAATTGGCCCACAGAGATCTATGGACGGAAATACGTATTCCGCTAGTCACTAGCGGCTAGTGGATAAAGTCCGGCAGGAAATTATCTGCCAGAAGACCAAGGTAACGGACATTGTCTGGAAGTGTAGCAAGCTGAAGTGGCAGTGGGCTGGCTACATCTGTCGTAACTGATGGATGGTGGAGTAAACAGGTTAGCGTTAGTTAAAGCGTAGCGTTGGCCGTCCTCCGGCCAGTTGGACCGATGTCCTATGTCCTAAAGAGAGCGTCTGGTACCTGGGTAGTGAAAATCGAAGATCGTGCTTATCTTGGCGTACCCCGTGTTCTGCGATAGGCTGATGTGGATGTGGGGCAATCTATCTAAGGGGCAATTTTAAGAATAAAGTTTTAGGAGATGGACAAATCGAGAAATGGACACAATCAACCAAAGGGATATAAAACACAGTTGTTTTTGATTGCAGCTGATAAACAATTATATTATTTAGTTTTTAAGAAAGTTATCAGTCATAATAAGCAGAAGATCTTTTATTTTTACCTTTAAACTCACTTGAAAAAATATAAACTATCCAGTCAAAAAAGATCCAAGCCATAATAACAATTTTGCAACAAAGATCCAAGCGACGTTTTCCCTGAAAACTCAATAATTTACCAAGAGATTACATAAATGTGTCATTTGCATAGATACCTTGTCAAAATATCTACAATGTTTTCAACTTTTGGCATTCAACAGACACTTACATTTTTAAATTTTTGATTTCTATCAAAACCTCAATTATCTCAAAACTATCAGAGTGTGGGTTGGATCCCGTTTGCATAACTACGTCCAAGTATAAAAAGCAGCGGACCGAGGATAGATCCTTGGCTGACGCCGGAACGAGTGTGATATGATTGCGAAACGAAACAACCATGCTTAACAAACTGACTACGGTCTCGTAAATAATCAGCAACAAATTTGAGGGAGGCAGGTGTAAATCCCATTGTGCAAAGTTTTTGTAGTAATATGTCATTATCTACGCGGTCAAAAGCCTTGGTAAAATCGAAATAGACTACATCCACTTGTTTCCCTTTGTCCATGTTTTGAGATATATGATCTACCAGAGTTAAAAGATTTGAATTAACTGAGCGCCCGGATCTAAAACCATGTTGAGTATTACTGAGATATGGACTGACTTGTTTTACTATTTTACGCTGAATAATAGATTCAAAAACTTTGGAAATCGCTGACAAAATTGCAATCGGGCGGTAATTTTCAACTGCTGTCTTATCCTTATTTTTAGGAATAGGGGAGACGCGAGATATTTTCCATTGAGCTGGGTATTTGCTAGTGGATATGGCTAAGTTAAAAATATAAAGTAATACTTTTAATAAGTATTCCTTACACCCCTTTAATACGTAAGCTGGTACAGCATCTGGACCAACTGCACATTTGGGTTTCAGATTTTTAATAGCTAGTTCTATTTCCCTAAGTGTAATATTGTCAATATGGATGTAATTGGCTGAACTACTATTGTCATTTAGATTTATGTTTTCAGTACTAAGATCAGGGACATGTGGCAAAAATGAGCTAGAGAAAAAATTTGCAAACTTATTGGCAGCCTCTTGTCCCTCTGAGAAAACTCCTTGATAGGACACACGGGATGTAAAACCGCCAGACGTTCGCATATTATCAATATGCCTCCAAAGCTCTTCTGGGTTGTTTTGAATATTTTCCTGAATGCGTTTGATATAAAGGTTATATGCCTCGGGTAGTCTTAACTTTAGGTCTGCTCTGAGTTTACTAAATATGGTGTAAATGTTTTTGTTTCCAGTGGCTTTCCATTCTCTATGTAATACAGCTTTATGTTCTAAGTCTTTTATAATATCACGCGAGAACCAAACAGGATACTGTTTTACAATTGCTCTAGGGCGAACCTTTTTTGGAACCGAGAGATCAAATATTTTGTAAACAATTAAATAAAAATGTTCAACTGCTAAATTGACATCCCTGGTTTCCAAGACCGGGCTCCAATCGGCATCGCGGAAAAGTTGGGACATCAATTCAAAGTTAGCCTTAGAGAAATTCCAATCAGTAGACGTATTTATGTTACTGGGGGAGATTGTTTCTGTTATTCTACTATTTTTAAGAGGTACTGTAATATCTAATGGTGGATGGTATCCATCAGCATGCGGTACTAGGCCACCGGTACTAGTATTGGATACATGAGTTTCATTAGCCAGCTCTGATACAAAAACTACATCTAATTTACCTCCTTTTACATTGGTTATTTCATTTACATCAGTAAATCCACAAACATTGACAAAATATCCCAAGTAGGCACATATGGTCTTAGAGGCACTATTTAAATTTAAATCACCACAAATTAGAACAGCCCCATTAATGGTACTAATAATTGACTCTACCATAGTAAACCAGCGCATGTACACTTCATCCTTTGAACTGGGCGGTATATAGAAAACACACACATTAATCATCTTATTATGTAACGAGAAAGATGCCCATAGGTCCTCCCCACCGTCGGTTTCCAGTTCTCTACGTCTTGTGAGGGTGATGCCGGGGCGCGCCGCGAGTAGGACGCCACCGCCACCACGTAGTTCTCGATCTCGACGCATAATACTCCAACCTCCAGGTGACAGTTCGGGGTCTAAGATGGATTGATCTAGATTGCTCTCAGTAACACAAATAAGATCAGCTTCAGCAAGAAGTAGAGCTGACCTCCAATATTTTAATTTGGTTTTTAAGCCTCGTACGTTCTGGTATACTACAGCAAGTCTTGGGCCTAAGGCGCGGTTTGTATTGTTATTATTATTGCAGTGGTTTTCTTGTGTTTCTGGGGTTCCGAAAACACCAATTGTGCCAATAACCAACACCCTCAAGAGATTTGTACTTAATTATATGTAACCGTATATTTTTTTCTGTGCGTTTCATAACTACCAAACCTCTTCCCTTGCTCGTTCAACTGACCTGACTTACTGATTTGATTGTCATGCTTAGACTAAATAATCGTTGTCAAAAAAGGTCAGTGGTTAGTCATTTTGCGCCATCTTTCGAAGATTTAACCAACTACAAAGTATCAATTTTTACTTTTTAATAACTGTCATGCCAGAAAGAAAAGATCAGTCTGTTTCACGAGGAAGAGGAGGAAGGTAAGATGTTGTGGCGTTGAACCAAAAGCACACGAGGCACTAGGGCCAATAGCAAAACTAGAACTAGCGTCCGTATGCAGCCTGTATGTACTTTTGTGACAGTGGCCTGTTTAGTTAGTAGATTGCGTGTAAACGAGGCATGGCATGGCATAGAGTGACGTCATAGAAATAAACGATTTTGATTGGTGCAATATCACGTGATTTCTATAAAAAGATGGTGAGATCACCCTTCAGTTTTGTTCAGCGTAAATCCAAAAAGTATTTTCTTTACAAGCCAGCGTAGGCGTTTAGGCCATTTTGCAATCCGGAGCTTATGAAATTCTTGGAGAAGGGCATCCCCGAAAGTGGAGGCTACGTCATCGTATAAACTCAAATGATGACTCATCAATGTTGTGTTCTCGTTCGTGGCTAGTCTCTTCCATTACTAATGCGTTTTATTTTGATCGGAATCTGTGATTTGAACTGTCAGGTAGTTACGTCGCAAAGTGTTTTCTGGTTCACGGAACTGCGTCCTAACCTCGTTGTAAATCAACAGTTTATTACGTAAATATCAAGACACGAGTGATTGTACCCTTGGACTGTGTTCTCCCGTGGACAGTAAGGACTCATGACGATGAAACTGGACGTTAGTGACAGCCAGTCCAACCAGTCGGACTTCTCCTGCGATAGCCAGTCCTCGCAGGGGTCCAGTACAAATGACTTCATATCCTCCGTGCCTACGACGAGCAGTAGCAGCAGGATGTTACTCTCGGTAAGTAACTTTACAGCTATTACTTGTACGAGAATGCAATCATAGACTCTTTAAAAGTAAGAGTCGACAAGGTTCTGAAAGAGCTCACTCGAAAACAGAATGTTTTTGTGTGTCCAACAACTTGTACCTGTCAAGAACAAGTCCATATGATGCAAAAACAGTAGTATAATCCATATCATTACAGTTTCAATGTTAGTCCATGTTTTTCTCTTACTCAACTCTACAAAAACTGTAGAGTAAGATGCCTAAATTTGTCTAAGTTAATATGTTTTCCTTAATAATGTTTGGCCGCAAGTGTAAAGATTGTATCAAAACATACTAGGACATGTAAGAAATGGCACTATAGTTTTACATTTAAAACGGTTCACAATACAAGACTAAACTGGTTCAATCTTTAAGTGACTGGGCTTTATTTAACTGAGTGATTTATATATCTGTTGGTTCAACTATTTTGTGGATTCTGGAATAATATTATGTTGTTGAATTACTCAAATAACTGTTAATGATAATGCATAAAAACTCCATTTTCCATCGTATAATGATTACTTTGTTATTTCTCCTTCAAACTATAGTGAAAACTAATTATTATTTGCTTCAAATGCAACAGCACTTTCTTCTAACAAAGAAACTGCAAAAGATTCTTACATTTTCAATATTTTGTGCATATTACATTTTTATTACCTTAATGAAACTCATTTACTTTGCTATTAAATATTCAGGATAACCAGGAATACATACGGGATCCATCCCTGAAATCAGACAGCTTTAATAAACACCTAAACCAATGTTAATTTTAGTTACCTATTTACTAAATAAATAACAGAGCTAGCAAAAGCAGGTGATATGATTCCAAGAATTGATATGTTATCAGCTGAAAACATGGTCTGATATAAGCATGACTCATCACATTGAACTATAGTTAGATCATTGTGTCATCATACTTACCTAGGTATAACTATATTGTAAACAACTTAGTTGCAAGAATATTGGGCTCATCATTACAATGTTGTTATGGATATCATAAAACTAAATTACTGAAAAGTCTATTGAATTTATAATTTTGAAATATTTAACAAGTTTTGTGGAACTCATGAATTATAAATGAATTTTCAAGAAAACATTTGTTTCAAAATTATCTCCGTATATCTGTTGACTATGGTCAACCGAATGGTAGTGGTGATACCACCTACAATACTATGCCTAAAGAGGGTTGATGTCAGGCATAAAACAGAGCCAATTCCTTTTGATAAATGATTTCATGTGCTAACAAACATTTTTGCACCAATCACAGCTGATTTTCGATAATCCAGGAAGATAATGAAGATTTGTTTTAAAATTTAAATGTAAGCTTTTGAAATGCTGTTCATACATAGTTTAGAGTCTTATCAATAGGCTCCCAGTTAACAAAAACTAGTTTATTATCTATCAGGTTATGCAATTAGAAATACATGTTTCAAATATTATTTATTAATGTTTGTTCTTGTTAAGTGGCTATTAAGAAATATAATTTATTTGGTAGGTGCAAACAGTAGCAACCAACCTACATAATTAAGTGATCAACCTTTAATATGGAACCAGTATTATGTTGAACTCTTACATGGTAAAAATGAAACTTAGTTTATTATTTAAAAATCCATCTAGCAACTTGCCTGCTTTATTTTATTACATTGAACAGTTTTACAAAAAGAACATTTTCATTGTAATGAAATAAAATCAGTTCTTAAAAATTACCTTCAGTAAGTACAGTAAAAGTAACAAACAATTAAGAACTATCAAACAAACATACAATATTATTCCGTTGTTTCTTAAATGTTGGTGGGGAATTCCCTTCAGGTATTCTATACATAAATACAGGAAATAAATCTTATTTATTTATTTCCTTAATTTCCGTATATTTCAACAATAATGAGCAAAAGGATAAAGTCTCAGCAATATTGCTGTTTCTCAGTCATAATGGTGCACTCAGTTTACATCTTGGTTGGCCGTTAGAGAATGCCGCGTGGCATTAGGCCCACCCTTTGTACTTTCTGTGCAACCTTTAATAAATAAATAAATGGTAGGATAAGTACATTATGATAGATCCTTTATTCGCCTTCTACGACTTGATGCTATTCCAACCACATGTTATTTGATTTTTTATAATTTAATTCAGAATTATGTATTTGTCTATCAAACCGATGCGCCTAAAATGTGGTCCGTCGAGGAAAACGCGCGGCGTCGTCGACCGCGGCGCTGACGTCATCGCGCACTTCGTGGAAAACATCGCTCGGTGCGCGGCGCGTATGCCCACGCGCATGGCACCTCTGTGGCAGCAGAACTGGCGACGCAAAAAGTTCGCGATCTGACGAGTAATAAAACCGTGCAGAGGCCGAAGTATGCTAAATGAAAATCATGTCAGTCGTGTATCCATGTCGATGGCATGTCAGTTGGATGGTTCTCGTAGTTTCGTATTCTGCTAACAGTTTTTAATATAGGAAAACCGCAGTTGCAATGGAATAACAGTAAAGCAAACAGTAAAGTTTCACTGGCATTACTATGGCTAAAAATAGCAGACTTAGAGGGCGTAATTCGTAGTGACTCTAATTTTATTCTATTATAGAATCTTTGGCGGGGTCAAGTTTGCTTGGGTATCAAAGATGTCGAAATTCAGAAGCATAACGCATTTAGATTATGACAGCGATTGGCCTCTCCTACCACTTGTAAGTTTTCTCGTATTGTTGTTTTCTAAAATCGTAACACGTTTTTCTTATGAACTTAAAACTGGTAGATAGATGTAACCGCTGATAAGACCTCGATGTGCTGTATTTTATCGTGAAACTAATAATATCTTACGGGTTTGTTTTTCGTTGAAATAAGCGTATGATCTGGTCTCGTGGCTACCTCTTCAACTATAGACCGCGCCGCTGATTGGCCCAATTGAGGGCCCAGGATAAACGACCTATCATTACCTATGGCCGTTTATGTAGATGCTCCTTCTGTTCAGAATGTTTACAGATTTTACTTAAATAAAAGAAGAAAAGATAGGTATTGGAATTTTCAGTTCAGGTAGGTAGTGGCTCAGTTGGTAGAGCGGTGGAACGGCAATCCACAGTCCCGGGTTAAAGTCCCGGCGGTCGCTGATGAATTTTTCAATTTTCTCATTATTTAATTTAGGTATCATAAAATTACTGAACATGTGAAAAATTATGTATTACGTATTTGTCAAAATTATATATTTGGCCGTTTGATGCCACTTAGAATAGCATCACCCCAATTCTGCCCGTGGAGTAATCAGAATGGGCAGCAGTGTTCCCTGTCAGTGCAACATCTTGCACTGCGCTCGCCAATCCGCCTGCCAAGCGTGGTGAATACCCCCTGATAGGCCCTGATAGAGGGAGGCCTATGTCCAGCAGTGGACTATTGTGGCTGTTATGCTGATTGTGAACTTTTACAGCAAGATCTAAATGCATTATATAATTACTATACACGTAACAGGATCACGGTCAGCATCGGAAAATGCCAATGCATAAGTTTTACTCGAAAAAAGAAACCAATACCATTCGCATACCATTTCGATGGCGTCGTCATAGAAAGAGTCAATACTGTGAGGGACCTAGGCGTACACTTTGATAGTAAAATGCTTCTCTCTAATCATATTAATATAATCACTGATAGAGCATATAGGAATCTAGGCTTTGTTATTCGTACTTGCAAACCATTTACATGCCCTATTAGTCTGAAAGTAGTTTATTATGCATATGTGCGTAGCATTTTAGAATATGCAAGCCCAATTTGGTCACCCAACTATAATAAATACAAAACACAGATTGAGCGAATACAGAAGAAATTCATTAAGCACTTAAATTTCAAGCTCCACGTATCAGCTCCTTCAACATCATATACCTCAAATTGTCACAACCATAACCTGCTTACACTAGAAGAGCGTAGACTGATGCTAGACATGGGGTTGCTTCATGATATACTGCACGGACGATTGGATTCCCCTGATATGCTGGAGCGAATCGCATTTAATGTCCCTCTACGTCGAACAAGACACACTAAACTATTTCGGGTTCCATTTCACCACACACACTATGGTCAAAATGCTGTTTTCACAAGACTTGCCAGAAGCTATAACTCAGAGTTTGATGATATCGACCCATTTGTTTTGAGTAAATCATCATTTAAGGACAAAGTCAAGGTGAGAATTATGGAAGTTGAGACAACTCAAAACGGTTCTTGATATCATAACTACAATACCTACTTACCTATTAAAATTATGTAATAGCGTGAACACACACACACACACACACACACACACACACACCCAGACATACGCCCATACTCTCGTGCACACAAGCATGTACGCACATATTAGTTTTTTTTAAGTAATGTTATTAATTGTTAATAAAATTATTTTTCCTATTAAGTTCATTACCTACTGCTCCACACTATGAGTTTCATGGATACCTACCATATAAGTACCTACCCTCATGTAATCTGTGGACTGCTGTTATTGGCCTAACATAATTTATAACCAAAATGTAATGTACTTAGTATTTAAGGCTGTTGTAGTCCCAAATAAAATAAAATAAAAATAAAAATAGAACCGAAACTGTTAACCTATTTTACATGTTCAACTTGATCGCACTCCAAAAAATCAATGAAAATTTATTTATGTAAAGTATATGGAAACAGGTAACACTTCGTAATGATTTATACGGTCATTTATACCACGTCTGACAAAAGTTATTCAGATAAGTCATGCATGACTGTGTATCACCATAGAGGCAGGTCGCGGTCCTCTCGCCTAAAATTGCAATACACATAAACTCTTAAATCCCTTAGTCGCTTACGACACACACGGGAATAATTTGGGGCGATGCTTTTCTAAGCCGGCACCACACGGCAAGAAAAACTCTGAACCGTTTAATTTAGAAAGTAGAAGCCGAATCGGAACATGGAAGCGTATAGGTGTGACTGATTAGCAAGTCTTATGCTCTGACCGTGAGTTCAGACAGGATTGCGCGCGCGTCGGTTCCAGCATGAATATTCAAATTTGGAACTAGGTACTGTTGCGTTTTCCGTATGGCGCCGGCTTAAAATAGCATCACCTCATTTCTGCCAGTGGATGCCGTAAGGGGGCTCATGTCCAGCAGCGGACAGTTGAGGATGTTGTTGCCAATCGTTCATACAGTAGTTCTAGACGCCGATTCCCTAACCTTAGATTTATTGCATACAGCAATCAATAACATGAAATCAATTCATGATTGTTTTCTAGCATTTAGCAGTCCTCAACACACTTGTATTGACACATTTGAATTTGCAGTCAGTTGATATATATATACATACGCACATACAACAATATAATCAACATACGTCACACGTTTACCTACGTGAACATGTTTACATACGTTTCCAAAAAAAAACTGTCCATCAAATCGCAAATTTGTTTATGTGGTTTATCGACACAGACGAATCTACTAAGTACCTGTTTGTTGTAAACAGTGTTACCAATAGTTACCATAGTATCGAGCATGAGACCAGTTTTCGTTTTCGATCATGATCGCATCGAGGGGGGCTGCTTCTCGGAACCGATTCTCACCCCCAGCTGAGTTGGTGACCTAGAACTACGAAATTCTAGGAAGCTATTCCATGGCTATTCTCACATAGGGTTGCCAGGTCCGATACCTAAAAGCTGGGCAGGCCTGATCCTCATATTTGTCTTGGCTTAAAATTTGGGTAAAAAGCCGGACATATCGCATTTTTGGCCACACAGGCAATCAAAATAGCCGTGTCATGCCGGCTTATAACAATTAAAATTAAGACTAACAAATACTATGGATTTATTAAGTCTGAAATAAATTATATATTATTATTATAATAGCATCACCCTAATTCTACCTGTTTTTGTGTCGTAAAAATCGACTGAGGGATATTCATCCACGATCTTGCGATGATCACTGCGCTCGCTAATCCGCCTATGGCATACCCCCGACAGGGGGAGGCCCTTGTTTAGGAATCAAAAGGTCTGCCTATGTCCGGCTATATCGGACACCTGGCAACCCTTTTCCCACCCCCAGCTGAGTGGGTGACCTAGACCTACGAAACTCGCGTGTTTTATTGTTCCACTCGCCCTTGAACTCCGCTCAGATGATTCAGCAGGCTGCCTTCGGGCTCTCGCTGTAATTTATTACCTTCAATATTCAAATTACTTCAGCGGTGAGTAATCACTTCAACAGGGGTGAAGGTGAAGGACGAAGAAAGATTTTTGTAAGCCTTGCGTAGATTTGGAGTGATCCATACAAAAGCAGTGGCTTACAAGATATACCTATCGCGTTTTTTAGCAGATTTCTAGCGGTTACACAGTTTTTTTTTTCTGCTGGACTCTACGTTAATCGGTCCGGGGACCGCCAATAACTACACCTGACTACTTGGTGGGGAGCGAGGGCTCACCCGGATGTGTTTGGGTGGTTGTTCAAACAACCAGCCCAATCACGCCCTTGGGGCGAGACTGCGCTTACGAGTTGTGTGGTAACACAGTCTTCAGCTGAATGACTCTCAAACTTTTGTCAGACGTGTTGTAAACGGCAGTTTTTGGCAGCCGTTTATGCTCTGCTAACTCCGGGATATAGGCATGATATATGTATGTATGTCCGATAAGAACTTGCATGCATGATGCCCTTATGTTGACCGTAAAATCTTCTGATTTTAGTAGAATAGAAAAGGTCACATTTTAGTCTCCCACCTGACTTGCTGTTGCGATGCGATGCTATTTTATACCGGGGTGTATACGACCGTCAACTTTTAAACAAATAGTTGCAAAAACCCGGACAAAATACTCAAACAATAATATTGTAGATTCTCGATAACACGCAACTGTGTAATGTAATGAATGACACAAATTAGCTATCGATACTGCATTATCAAGCACATTGTCCAGTCCATGTCCATTGTCGTAATTGACGTAAACAGTGATCTAAATCCTGAATATTTCATTTCACACTTCACGATTTCCATTGAAAGGAAAAACTATTTCATTGATTTAAGGGTAATAGCGGCCCGTCAGCGGTTTCACCTGCTGATAATCGCTTTCCCGTGGGAAAAACACGTTTTACTCGCATGTATTACACTCGCATATTATATACCTTCCTATCGAATCTCTCTATTTAATACGTTGTTTAGGAAGTGTTAGCTAGGTCCACGACAGACAAACAGAGAAAAGCAAAAAGTATAATTTAGTCCACATTATACTATGTATTGATTTCATGTTTACCATTGAAAGGAAAAACGGTTTCTTCGAATCGTGTGCTTACTTTTTTAATCAGCGTTAACGGAAAAAGGTTTTAATGTCACAATTTTTACGATTGCCGATAAGGGTTTCACAGAAACCTATGGCTGGGCTGGGGTGACGTAAGCGCTAGAGAATCTAGTACTTGTAGTAGGTAGTACCTACTAGTATTGATATCATCGTTCAGTTTGTGTATCAGACTATTCAGACTGAGCGGTTCCTGGCACGCGATCAAATGCACGTATCATCGGCAACAGTTCGAGTTATCAACCGAACAACCTTTACTCTGATTAATCAATTCAATGCAATGATACAATACCCAGAACGATCGTAGTACGTAGTGCAGTAGTATGTTTCGTATCTCATCTAGCTTGCATCATCCCACTATTGAGCAAAGTATTTCTCCTTCCATCCATCTGATTAGAGCCAGGAGCGTCCTTTTTTGCGTAGATTTTGATTTTGCTAGTGACCGATAACAAAAACTCAGAAGCGGCTGGTGATAAGGAACAATTTTTCCAAAGGAACATAGGTCCAAACACGAAAATATTTTTTGGACCTCCTAGTCCAAATTGCTGATCAGCTGATTTGAGTTACTATGAGAGGTCCAACATTTTATTCATATTTCGACCCATGTTCCTTTGGGAAATTTCTTCCTTATCAATTGTCTTTTTGCTATCGATCACTAGTAAATTTTCACACTAGACTTTCTTCTTGATTTTATACCATGTGACGTAATAATCTGTTATGATAAGCGATTCCGGCGAACAGCGGACGTTCTGGACCTCGTCCAATGTTACGGTCAGCTTTGTTGTCAACTTTTTCCGAGTACCTATCCATTTCTATCGCGTGGGTGGGTGGATTGTAAGAACTTGTCTTTTGTTTTGGCGATAGTATAATGTATTGGGTTTTCCATTATGGCTTAGCAAAGCTGCTATTACTTCAATAACGGGGAAATACGAGTATTGCCCGTCAATCATTTCTATTGTCTTTATAATGTAGGATTACGCGACTTACTTGTTAATTTATTTGATAGAGTTTAGCTCTCTTACGTTTCGGCTGGTTACTACAGCCAACTGCATTGTGAGTAATAATCGTTTTATAACCAAATTGTCAACCTATTGCTTTCGTTACCGTATGATTTTTACTGTACTTTTGTCTTGCCCATTATTTATTTATTTTGTTGTAAAAAACAGTGTTACACTTATAAACTAAAAAAACTTACATGACATTAAACAATCTTCTACAAGGAAAAATGAAAAACGTATGCCATACAATTTGTGTATGCCGATCAACTTTGGCGCAAAATATCTGAATGTTTCACAAAATTGGACCAAATTGTCCATCACCATTCCTGACCAACAGTTTGTTGAGAAACTTGTCCTAAATATCAGAGAACTGGTAAATCGATAGTGCAGCACTGGTAGCTAATTTACTGTCTGGAGAGCAAGGAAATGTTTCATAAGGAACCCTAAAAACAATCAGACTGAAGCCATGAAACGGGTCGCAGTCAGACTCGGACAAAACTTGTTCGCGCCCCTTTTTGTGCTCGCTCACTACAAGCATAAACAATACTGCTTCAGTCAAAAACATACAATAAAAGCGTTTTTAATATAAAGAACAGATATTTAAGAAAGTAGACGCAGGGCTAGGTCTGTTTTTTTTTTTAGATAAGAGTGAAGGTTTGGGGAAATAGATACGTCATAATTTTCTAGTGACGACTACGTCCGTTTTGTCTATTTCCCCAAAACTTTCACTAGGAAGTTATGACCTGTGGAGCCTGATTTGCGAGCCTTTGATCTTTAGTTGCGAGTTTTGGCTCCATTCTGTCTATCTAATTCTAAGACCCTTTGTACATTTTCCCGCTCTGAGGTCTGCACAGCTGCGGGCGTTTGTCACTCGCTCGGCTCATTATTTGAGATGCTAACAATACTGGGACAATTGGAAATGTTGCTCGTTCATGTTGCTTTGGATAGGTTATCCATTGTGGGATTGGGAAATCACGAATGTGCTCCAGATTCAAGGGTTCCGACAAATTTATAACGGCGATGAAAAGATTTATGCCGGTTTTATAGAAAGACACATTTTGGATTGCGACTCTATTTTCAAAGTGCCGACTACTACTAGTGAGCCTCTGCATTGGTGTATAACGACCGCTATCTATGTAATCATAGATAGCAACGAGGATCAATGGCTTAACGTGCCCTCCGAACCATCTTTATTACATCCTAGAACGTGAGGTTTAGCCTACACTGTCTAAACCTACAGCAATGTCACATAGTGATAAATTGAAAAATATCGACTTTGCATGCCCAAGGAACCACACAGACATCTACGAATCCTTTGAACTTTCGCAGACTGTTAGACAGGCTTCCGTAGGGCAGTAAAAGAACGCATAACATAAGGCATCAATACCTCCATGCTTGTTTGTATTCAAAATTGTAATTTGAGTCATACTATCGAAAGATTACTTCGATATCACCTTATCGCTGTTATTGTAAATGATAATCCTTTACCTGGTATAATCTACACCAATAGAGTACCTAGTACGATTTGATGAGCCGGATATCGTGCAATAATAGAATAGTTGTATAGATTAGAGTTAAACTTCTTCCGATTACTTTATAACTTCATTCAGAACTTCTTGGAACATTGAGTCCCATTATTTGATCAAGTGTTTCTAGTCTTTGTTTTCTTCAGCTTTAGGTATGAATGAAGTTCTTTATGTGACATGTACCACGCCTATAAACCTCGTATAAGGCAAAATTGCGCAGAAATGCATTGTTTTCAGCGCAAATGATTCACGGCTTGTGGTAAAAACAATATTAATGTTTTGCTAAGTCGACTTCTCGTATTGTTGGTATTGTGCGCTATCTAGGGCCGCAAAACGACCTAGTTAGCCATATTTGTTACTGTAATTGTGTCACTTATACCTTTGTTTGCGCTCCTAATTCGAACTAAAACTTCTACTGGTTTACACGTGCTGGTAGTAAATAATATTGGTTGAACAGAGAAAGTATCCTTAGGAGAGCTCTAGGAAGAAAGTTGGGTACTTTGCCAAATTACTTTCAGTCATGGTGAAGCTATTCCATTGAATCACGAGAAATAAGCGCCATAAAAAATGAATTTGGCCCGTTCGGCGAATTGTTGGAATAGTTAACGAGATACGTCGTTTTGTAGCTGAGGCTGTTTCGCGCGTGCGCGGTGCGACCGCTCGGAGTTCCAACAAAACCGGCCGCGTGCGCGCCAACTCACTCAGTCTGATATAAAACATTCTAGCTACTACAACGTGCACCGCGTAACAGCCTCCTATGACTCATAGTGCTCTCTTATCACGAAGTTTCTGAACTCTAGTGCGGATTGTTTGAGAGTTTCGCCCCTTGCGGGTAGTTTCTGTGGACAGTTTAGTGAAGCGATCTTCATGTCGCAGCTGGTGCCTTATCACCTTGTGAACAGCGAACAGGACGACAGCCTGATGTTCGCTACAATGTTCGACTATCAAAGCGAGGACTACAACAAGCCCGTGGTAAGTTTTTTAAGGATTTCGGGTCATCAATTGTTAGGCTTCCGTGATCTGACTGTGCAAACAACTTTCTAACGGTTCCGTTTTCTGACGCAATTTCGTAAGATTTTTAATGAGGAACTCGAACTTAGCAAATGCGCTTACATACCTATTTACCTCAATTTTATAACTTTTAAGAAATTTACTTTTTCTTTTACAAGTAGCCAGTTCGAACTGTTAAAGTAAACATAATGTAAGTTAAGTAGTGCGTTTACAGTAAACAGTCCATAGGTTAAACCTTTGTAAATTATACTTGAGTCTTACCAACAAGAGACTTCAATGATTTGCATGTTTACAATAAGGAAATAATGAATGAATTTCATAAATTAACAACACTCCTTGTTTTGAGTGTTGTAAATTTTTCTGATAAACATGGCTACCTAAATCTAGTAGAGTAAACAATTTTCGCGATCTCTTTGAAGGCCACTTGTTTTTCCGTGCGCATAATGTTTTGCTGTTGATATAGGTAGCCATTCGTTCTACTTACTAGTCTGTGTCCTTTAGAATATTCTAGAACTGTGATTGTAAACTTTAATAATATAGTCCTTTCGTATTTATTCATAATTAGTTTTGCCAGGTTTTGCCTCACTTTAATATGTGTTGGAAATTTTTCATTTACCTATTTATACCTAATTATTACATCAGTTTAACCTGTTTTACATAGAGTTGAATTTTCTTCATGAACTGTAGGTAACGTAATACATTGAGTGAGGTCTAGATGGCGCTAGCTGTCTGAAAAACTTTAGCTGGTCTTATCATACTTTATCACAGTATTCGTACAGATTGTTATTATCTGAGATAGGTAATATTATTAACTACAGATAGCAAATATTACGAACTTAGGTAGATGCGGTACATTTTATCAGTTCCGCATTACACGATTACAAATTTTCAGAATACTTAAACAATCAAAATCTTGACCTATACCTTGACGACACAATAGGAAAACCCAAGAAACCGCTCACGTGACAGCCAATCAGAGATACCGCAATCCCAATACACGCGACGCTAACTGGATTGTACTGCGGCAACTTTCTCTGACGTCACGGATCGCGCGACGCGGGTGACGTCATCGCTGTGACGTCATAGACACCCCCCTCTCCCCCCCCCCCCACTCCGAGCGCGGCATTGAAGAGTTCCAAGAACCTCGAACTCGGCAGCTGTGCCATGAAATTATTTTCACATGCTTTTTCGTGTGAATAGGTATTGTATGAATTGCTATACCGTATAGTGCCGGCTTAGAATAGCATCACCCCATTTCTTCTGAATGTTCAAAATCTGATGAATCCAGGGAATGAGAAAAGCGTTTCTTGTCTATATAATATCTAGAACACCTTGCACTGCGCTCGCCAATTCGCCTGCCAAGCGTAGTGAGTATTGCATAGTGCAATACCGTCCTACTAGGAAGAGGCCCATGTCAAGTAGTGCACTGTTGGGGCTGTAGTAGCAGTAGTAGGTATAGTATGTGAACGTTCGACATATGTATTAGCAGTTGCTATCGGCGTGCTAAATCCACAAAAACTCTTACGTATGATCGACCTTGTTCCGGCCAGACTGACTGGTGATTGAACTATTTTCATCTTGTTACCATCTTGTATGATAGCGTACGATTTTATACTGGGCGAGGCAATTATTAAATATTCAGCACTAAAAAGCAATTTAAAAAAGTGATAATTAGTGTAATAAAAAACTATCGTGACGATGATCAAGTGCATTCGCAAACTTATAAGGAAAGTCAGTTAAAATTACTCCCCGAAAGGTACTTTTTAATCAAACTTGTTATCTTTAATACGTCATTCACTCTATCAAAATCTCTGCAAATATGATTGTGACCTACAAAATTAATGTATTTTCATTTGGAAGTTGTCGTAAACAACCAATTGACGTAAAAAACCGCAGACTTATTTACTTCAGTGGTCAAGTTTAATACATCAATGAAATCCTTGGGTTTTTCCCAACGCGCCTATTGCATATTGATTCTATCATAGTACATGGCGTAATAAGATTACAGATTGCTTCGTCTTGTCTAGACTTGTGATACAGATTATGATTACATACATGAAATTAATTAGGTACGTCTTTTAATAAAATACAATCAGACTATCCTATTTCTGATTAGCATTGACGGTCGCTCCAGGACGTATAAAATATCCCACTTCTGATCAACTTTGACGGTCGTTTCAGCGTGTTCAAATATCGCTTTGTGTTCTACGAATTACTGATCATTTAGGATCTGATAACGAGTGTCGATTGCGAAAGTCACAAGAAAGATTTAAATTAATTAGGTACCTACGCATTTTAATAAAAAGCAGTCAGACTGTCCCATTTCTGATTAACATTGGCGGTCGTTCCAGGATCCTTAAAGTATCCCACTTCTGATCAACTTTGGCGGTCGTTTCAGTACGTTCAAGTATCGCTTTGTGTTCTACCAATTTCTGATCATTTAGGATCTGATAACGAGTGTCGATTGCGAAAGTCACAAGAAAGATTTAAATTAATTAGGTACACATTTTAATAAAAAGCAATCCGACTATCCCATTTCTGATTAGCATTGACGGTCGCTCCAGGACATATAAAATATCCCACTTCTGATCAACTTTGACGGTCGTTTCAGTACGTTCAAATATCGCTTTGTGTTCTACGAATTACTGATCATTTAGGATCTGATAACGACTGTCTATTGCGAAAGTCACAAGAAAGATTTAAATTAATTAGGTACGCATTTTAATAAAAAGCAATCCGACTATCCCATTTCTGATTAGCATTGACGATCGCTCCAGGATCGATAAACCCACTTCTGATCTACTTTGACGGTCGTTTCAGCGTGTTCAAATATCGATTTGTGTTCCACGAATTACTGATCTTTTAGGATCTGATAACGAGTGTCGATTGCGAAAGTCACAAGAAAGATTTAAATTAATTAGGTACGCATTTTAATAAAAAGCAATCCGACTATCCCACTTCTGATCTACTTTGACGGTCGTTTCAGTACGTTCAAATATCGCTTTGTGTTCTACGAATTACTGATCATTTAGGATCTGATAACGACTGTCGATTGCGCAAGTCACAAGAACCGGACTCGCCGTCGGCGCGGGCGCAGCGGTAACCTTTGCAGCGTCAAGTCCGACCGCCTTGTCTTGACCCACTTCGCGCTTGTGAAATTTCTCCACGCCGGAATACTTCCAACTTCCAAGAACGGTTGGGAATTCCCACCACCTTACCTCGGACCTGCGCTTACGCACGTCGATGCACCGCTTTACCTGCTTTCCACATGTTTCGACACGATACTTTCGGTTTCTAGATGTTTTAGCCACTGTGATAGTAATCGAACAGTACTCGAGCGTTTCATTCAGTCTTTGCTAATCCGTAGCTTAAACTATTATTGCTATTCATCGCTTTTTTATTGTCACTAGTATTATCATATCAACAATAGAAAGACGTAATTTTTTCTTGGAGATCCTGTAATTCTTCGAATCTTGTGACTGACTGAATAAATTATCTCTGCTGAACTATAAAACAGCTGATTTGGAGTGATTGACCCACTTGACTCCGGCAGATGGGTTTGATTGGCCGACACCCATTTACAGACGTCGCCAATACGGGCCGGATGCAGGCAATTTGCTTTAATTGATAAAGGTGATGCCTTAAGACAATCATACTTTAACCTATTCAAACATGCCCATTATTATATATATTATTGTCAATCTTGTAAATAGTAGTATCTCTTGAAACTTTTTTGGTTGTTGAACATTTTCCAAAAAACTTATAAATCATCCACGTAAAACGTATTTCTAAAGATGTTCGAAGAACCTGTGATTGTAACAGATAATGATAGTCATCAAAAGCATGCCCGTTGTTGCCAATCTTGTAAGTAGTAGGTAATAGTATCTCTTGACACTTTTTTGGACGTTGAAGATTTACCTACCAAAAACTAAAGAATCATCCACGTAAAACGTATTGCTAAAAATGTTCAAAGAACCTGTGATTGTAACAGATGATAATAGTGATCAAAAACTTGCCCATTGTTGCCAATCTTGTAAATAATAGTATCTCTTGACACTTTTTTGGCTGTTGATGATTTTCAAAAAAACTAAAACATCATCCACGTAAAACGTATTCTATAGATGTTCAAAGAACCTGTGAATGTAACAGATGATGATAGTCATTAAGATAAAACGTATTGAAAATAGTCTGATCCATCATTATGTAGCAGGTTATTACCGTATAATGATTAGGTAACCTCAACATTGACTTCTAAGAAGCGTGTATGACTCACCCGCGGCAAACATCGCGATCGGAAGTAGGCAATTTGTGTCTTGGCGAGTCGAGATGACACATTCATATTCATACCTACTTGCTATTAAGCTATTTGTTCAAATTTTATGACACTTCCCTACTATTACTACAACATACTACACTACAACATGTCGCGTTGTTTTTGATAATAACTACTGACAGCCGAACCTTGTTTTCCATGCGCTATTTTTAATCCTAAGTCAACATGTTTTTTATGATAATGCCGAACGTGAATCGTTTGTTTTTGCCTTGACTGTATTTATTATAATTTGTATTGGACTCGCATTTGCCGTGTCGAGTAAAGCCCATAATCGTCTCACGCTCCAGCTATCAACGTTCTTGTGTACACACCTGTATCAGGTGACGTCACAAAGCACCTGAGTCTTTATAACGTGTAAATCTGATTGCTTCATTGCAGATTCATACGAATATATTGCACGCGTCCTGAAATAAAGGATCCTTGTGTTCGGGGTTTATTCGTTCCGTTTTATGAGCAAAGTTTCCTTTTTCCTTACGGCTCCACCGAAACATAAAACACCCAAGGTGATGTGATAAGCCAGTAAAATTTTAAACCTCAAAACAAAAGGCTATAACATACAGCTGACCTCAAGTGGTAGCTGCGGAGGCTCCATAAACTGGGAGTTGTTCTTACATTGCACAAGACAAGACGCCGTAAAGACAGAAGTGACGTCTTTATTGCTCCTCTCGGAGATAACTTGGGCGCTATCTGTCGGTCCATTACATAAAGTGCAGCCATTGTCAGTTCTGGTTGTCGAAGGCTTTTACAAATTGGAAATGTTTTAAGCAACTACATTAGCCTTAAAAAGGTCGCTTCTAGATGAGATAGGAACACGTGCCACCTTACGCTACCTTTTTTTATCGAGGTTTCGAGGTCAATGTTTTGGAAGAGTTCCTTGAATTTTATTTTCTTTTTTATAAATATTTAATCTGTTATCGATATTGCTGGAAATTACACTATGATTGCATCACATTGTGTAATTTAAAGTTGTCTTCTGTTATTATTAATTTTCATTATCTTTATCATCAGTATCTCATTTATTGATTTTGAAGTATCTTTCATGGATTAGATTTATTAAGGTTAGTAAATGTAGGCTAATCAGAGCGATGTTTTTCTATATATCATCATCATTCATCATAACTTATATCTTTGGTGTCATTTCATTTATTATGTCATTCTCGTATGTAGAGTAAGTAAGCGATATATTTTGCGTTGAGCTTATGTACTGTTTTTGCGACAAGCTTTGTTTGCCGGAGGCCCTACGTCTTGCGCCCGCGCATGTCACCGTTACCATACCACCCACAGCGATTTAGGCACCGTCTGAATTTGAATTTCGTACATGTACCTACACTACATTCACATTTGTTTGTCACATTCCTTTCCACCACAATTTTCATGTTGTTTTCGTTCCATGTAAAAATGGTTTAGCTATAATGTTATGTATCATACCGGTTAAGGTATACAGTAGCTATTAGCTAGTAAACCCTTAAAAATTAAATTATTTATGTTATGTTCTGTTTCTGCATATTATTATCAATTAAATTCTCTGACAGCGAGTTATTTTCATCGTATTCTACGTAGAATATTAAACTTACGTCACAATACAATATTGATTTAATTAAAAGGAAAACTTTTTAGTTAAATTTTAATTGATATCAGAATTCAGGAAATTATTATGAATTTTAGGGGGTTTTTCCTGTTTGTTTCAGACAATGCTGTTCTATAGAATTTTGACATATCTTATGATGAACTTTAATTAATCGTCGTCAATAAATATTAATAAGTTAATTAGATTCAACCGAGATTTTACAACCAAGCAAATTGTTGCTCTTAAAATTTATAGAATGTCATGATGATTGATGCAAAAAGACTACGTTTCGTTACGGTTCTTAAACTGTTACAGAAGCGGTCTATTATAAAATGCTTGACATCAGTCCTTACCGCCTGCTAAAACCAGCAACGTTCTAGGAAAAAAATCAAAAGGTGCGCTACAATAACGCCAAGTTTCAAATCTATGTTTACGGTAAATGTCGGCTTTCCCAACAACAGTTTTGAAAAGCTATTCGTCTTCTTAAAACAGATAATAGAGACGCAAAGGCAAAAATCGGAATAGATCAATAAATAAAGCATGAAATGGTCCACGCTCTTGTGGGTCCTTTTTGAGATGTCAATTCGGTGATAAAATTGCGCCGTCAAAAGAATGGGGAGGTCCGTTAATCTGTTGAGGTGGTAAAACATCCCAGCGGGCAGGGGCCATTTAGCCAATGGGCAGTCCCGGGCGTGGAGCGGGTGACAGTGACTCATGCGCAAGACTCGCGCGGCATCTCACCGGACATTCCTTCGCCTTTATCGACTCCCACCAAACGAGATCGCCCTTCATACAACTAGGCCACACGACCACCTGTGTCTACCTCCAAGCCCTCCTCATTATCAAATCTGCATAAAAACCAAAGTCCATTCTAAACAAAGGATCCACTGCCAACTTAATTTTCTTTGTTTCACGGAGCAATAACAATTACGTCACAATAATGAACATGGAGCTGATATTTCCAGCTGCTAAGTCCTTGGTCCGATTATGGGCAAGAATCGTGCTTGGAGCGCGGTAGATTACTGACATTTTCCACGTTTCCGCCTTGGCCGAGTGTCTTATTAAAAGATGTCATGCTTAGCTCGAGCGCACGTGCGTTAGATCATTGTTGTAATTCTACATTTGTGCGCCCGTTGCGAATTGCGCCCTTGCAATGCAACTGCATTATGGTTGGCAAGAACATACAACATTATTTTCTCGTACATTAGCTGCCATGTGTTACAAGACAAAGCCACGCTTGTTTGTAGATTAATGTCAACCTACATAATAATGATATCAAACAACGCAATGAATTTATAAAGGTAGAGTATAATATCACCTTGTTTGATTTATATGTTTTACCAAAACAAAGGGAGTTTATGGAATTCGACTGATCAATCACAACGTTCGCTATGGTTATTAATTATCATCCAATTGATAACATGAGGTAAGGGCAGCAAGTTATCTATGGGGAATCAGACCATAAGCCCGCTTTGTGAAATTGAATGAAGCCCATTCCCGCCCACAACAAAAATTGTGATAGACGGCACAATAACCTCTCTTCCAATACCGGCCATTATTTAATGAACCCTCGTCAGATGGAAAGGTCAAATTATTTGAAAAGATTAATCTGGTAATTTATGAGGGACGATGCATCGCCAGATTTCTCGCCCGGCATGCATTATATGACATTGATTTCATGTAGCGCACAAAAGAAATGTGAACCCATTTATTTTCTTGATGGCTTACCACCTCGTTATGGTTACGGATTGGATTTTTTGTGATATAAACATTTTCATATCTGTACAGTGGGCGGCTAAAGTACGAAATATTAACCCGCGTGTGCGTGTAAGTGTTGTATGTCTGTGTATGTAAGTGTAACGAACAGCAAACCGCGTGCCGCCAACTGCACAGTACAATTTACAGGGGGATAACACAAACCTATCCTGTCAGAGTTTCACCCTGACGGTGTGTGCCTACAGCCCTAACCACCAGGAAGCCTATTACCGCGATCTAGCCCTAAGGCAATAGGCGGAAGTTGGGTAGGATGTCAAGGATGGTACACGAAGTGCAATGTGTACCGGAAGGGGAATTCCTCGCTGCCGACCAGCAGCCTCACTGGCCGTAAATTACTAGGTAGGCTTAACAACAGCGAGGGGAAGTAAGGAGGGTGTAATTCTCACAGCAGATCAGCAGCCTCACTGATCTATTGTTGCTAAAGGAGGCTTGGCAACTGTGAGAGCAGCGGAATGGTGCTTCGCTGGGTGCAGGAGACAAGTTAAACTCAACTGCAAGTGGCTAATTAATTTTATTTACAAAATACCAATCTATTTATACTAAAATTATTTACAGTACACATTCAAATATTATTTTTGTGTGTCGTGCGTGTAAAGTACCGACGCGGCGTTTTCTTGCAGTTCTTCTTAACCGTGTCACCGGACGGTGGATGTTGCGCTGATCTTGCTAGCGATGTTCAAAGTTTGAGTTCCAGCGGTGCTCAAGTTTGGACATTCTGCCACCTCTCAGCAAACGGACTGCATCTCGTACAGCTCTATGTCGTCTCTTCGGTGTCTCCTGGGAATGCTGTAGATCCGTTCTGTGGCTACTGGTTGCTTCACTTGCCGATGTCCTTGCTGCGTATGGGCCTGGCCGCGTCTTGGAGTTTGTTCGATAGGTTGGTCTGGCGGAGAATGACTCGGATGTCCTCTGGACCATCGTGGCAGGACTGCTCCCAATTTTGCGATCACCTGTGGACCATAACAAAGTGTTAATAACATGATAATGGAAGTAATTATTGATGAAATAAAAATAGTAAAGTATGTGTGAGAGTGAATTTGTTTCCAAGTGGTGTTATCTAGTTCTGTGTGTAGTGATTGCTCTTTAGTTACTAAGGTTTGTAAAATGTCCTTATTGTTCTCTATAATCTGTTCTTTAGAAATATCAGTCAGTAAGTTAGTTGAAGAAGTAATGTGATCAGCAGAGAAATTTAGTGGTTTTATATAAGAAGCTACAACTTGAACTGAAGTAGATCTTTTAGCAACTAAGATGTTATTAAAAGTTTTTATGATGCAGTTATCAGATATATGTATTACACCAACATTCCGAAGTTCTATCTCTGTTCTTTGCCCATCACAAATTATAGAAGTAGTTACACGACCCTTAGCGATAAATAACCAGGTATTCTGCATGTATAACTGTTTCCATAGTATTGTGTTGGTTATTTTTACTAATTTTGTTTCGCAAGTTGTCACTGTCTTGTTTTTGAAGAGTTGGGCAACAATGCAATTTTCTTGTAATTGCATGTTCTTCACCGCCACAGGAAAACACAGAAAACTGGTCGATTTCTGTAGACACCCTTAAACTGTTCATGATTTAGTTCAAAATATAGCTCATTATTGTAGTCTATACCGAGGTAGTTATTTACAACTGTTATACTTCGGTATGAGTTATCATTATTCTTTTGGGGTATTGGAGTGATATGTATCAACGTGTACTTAGTGATGTCTTGTATAGGGAAATACGCGTAAACTTGGATGTGGGTTTCATTTTCTGCAATTTTAGTTTCAAGTAGTAGTTGTTGATTTATTCTTAGATTCGACGGTAGTATTTTGTTGGCGTTCTTGATTAAATCACTGACGTTCTTTGGTGTCAGTATGCTGTATACCGTGGCTCTGGACAGAAATATGTCTAATAATCTGGAATAGTGTTCACTGATTTCTTGTATGAAATTGTTCGCTAGTTGGTACGTCTGCATAATCTGGATGTTCACGTGGTTGTTGTCAACGGTTGTATACCAATGGTTGTATTTGTCGATGTATTCTATGATTGTGTTTAGTTTTGTTTGATATCTCTCTAGTTTTTCCTTTATCTTTTCTTCTGTATTATTTACTTGCGAAATAGTCGATATCATCAATTTGGTTTGTTGGTTCGCAGTATTGATTAAGTTTTGTTGGTTTTGATTAAGGGTATCTATATCTCGGTAGACTTCATCGTTTACTCCAAATATTGACGTTAAGAACTGTCCCAACAATCCTCTCTTCCTCCTAGTCTGGTTTATTTCAGCTAGATATTCTTTGGTTCTCTCAAATTTTGCCTTTTCTTCTAGCAGATGTTTGTAGAATTGGTTGCAGTGTGTTTCATATACGACGGCTTTGCATAGTTGATTAAACTGCGTTATTGCTGATTGGATCTTCATAAAATCTTGTTTCAAATTTTCTTTTTTATAGTTGGTTTCAATCCTGAATGTTCCTCTATCTATATTGGCCGTTCCTATATGTTCCACATAAATGCCTGGTTCTACACTTCTTACTGAATATGTAGATGCCGTTGTACCCACAATTTGTAGTATCATCAATAACATATAGAACAATATGCTTGACCATTTTCCATTTGTGTGCCATTTATTATTCCTTTTTGCATTCGTAGCGGTTTGAGCCATGTTCACTTGTACTGGTTGAGTGGGACTTTTGCTTTGATTGTTTTGTGTTGTTTCCATCACTGGTAATGGAATTAATGTATGGATGGACCTTTTTTGTTTAGTTCCCGTGGATTTTGTAAGGTTACAACTCTTGTATCTCCGTCATTCCTGTGTGAACTTCTGTAATTCTTGCGAGCGGCCACTTACTGGGACTGATGTTGTCGTCTTTTATTAGTACTAGTTTTCCTACTGTTAAGTTTTCTTGGTTTGTTTTCCATTTGTACCTTTGCTGAAGTTGATGTAGATAGTTTCTAGTCCAGCTGTTCCAAAAATCTCTTTTCATTTTCTGAATCAGTTTCCATCTGTTCACTATATCCGTATTGATGTTAGTTAACGGGTCGGGTATTCCAACTGCCTCCCGACCAATTAAGAAGTGGCTGGGTGTCAGTACTACATTGTCGTTAATATCTTCACTTTGTGCACACAGTGGCCTTGAATTTAGACACGCTTCTATCTGGTGAAGGAACGTGTTTAGTTCTTCGTATGTCAGAGTTTGTTCCCCTATTACTCTACGCAAATGGTGTTTCATTGATTTTACACCCGCTTCCCAAATTCCACCAAAATGTGGAGATGATGGAGGAATGAAGTGCCATTGTGTTCCCATTGTAGTTACTGCGTTTTGGAAACTGTTGGATTGTGTTATTTCCAGTAACTCTTGGTGTAGAAAGTTTGCAGCTCCGACAAAGTTTGTTCCGTTATCACTATAGATATGTGATACAGGACCTCTTCGTGCTGTAAATCGCCTCAGTGCTGCGATAAATGATTCTGTCGTTAAGTCGCCTACTAGCTCGAGGTGGATTGCCTTTGTCGATAAACATACAAATACTGCAATATATCCTTTGTAGGATTTATGTCCCCGTCCTTTCATGGCTCTTACTTGTATGGGACCTGCATAGTCGACTCCCGTGTGACTAAACGGGAATGATTCTGTTACGCGTGGTTTTGGTAATGCACCCATCTTTTGTGATGCTGTTACTGATTTGTGTCTTATACAAGTTATGCACTTGTTTATATGACTTTTAATTTTTCGTTTGCCGCCAAGTATCCAGTATCTTTGTCTTATGTTAGCCAAGGTCAAACTGTTGCCTCCATGTAAAGTTCTTTGGTGTGCGTCATGTATAATTAGTGACGTCACGTGATGGTTTTGTGGTAATAGTACTGGATGTTTCTGATCGTACGGTAATTTTGAGTTTTGCAGCCTGCCTCCAACTCTGATCAGTCCATCTTCATCAATAAAAGGGTCCAAGTTTGATAGTTTGTTTCCGTTTTTCAGTGATTTTCCTTGTTTTAGTGTTTTATGCTCTTCGTGAAGTGTTTCTTGTTGTACTAGAAACAATATTCGATTAGTTGTATTGTTGATTTCCTCTATTGACAGTGGTTTGTCACTTCCTTTCTTGTGAGCGAATCTGTAGCAATATGACAATACTCTGAGCATCCTTTGGTAGCAGGAGAATCTTTCCCATATCTCGTTTTCTTCTTTAGTTATTATTATTGTGTTAGTATTATAACTTTTCTTTATCTCTTCACAGATTTCTGGTATTGTCTTCGTTATAGGTGGGTATTCGTTCTGTAACCAACTAGGACCATTCCACCACAGTGCTAAGTTTTGCAGCTTGGTCGGTTCGATTCCTCGGGATATGACGTCAGCTGGGTTCTGAGTTGTAGCTACATGGTTCCATTTCGCTAGCGGTATTAGTTTTTGTATGTCGGACACCCTATTAGCCACAAAAGTTTGCCATCTTTCAGCTTCTCCTTTTATCCATCCGAGAGTAATCATTGAGTCTGTCCAGCAATATACTTCGGCGGCTGTTAGGTTCATTGCTGTTATAACTTTTTCCATTAACTCTGTGAGTAATACTGCTGCACATAACTCCAACCGTGGTAATGTTGTTTTTCGTTTCTTTGGTGCTACTTTTGTTTTTGCTTGTAATAGGGTGACATTGTAAGTCTTGTTACTATTCTGCACCCGGCTGTATATTACAGCGCCATATGCTTTCTCTGATGCATCGCAAAACCCATGTAGTTCAACCTTATGGTTTGGTGTCACGTGAACCCACCTTGGTATCTTAATCTGCTCAATACTTTTGAGTTGTTGTTGTATACCCAACCATCTGTTTCTTAAATTGCTCGTTACCGGCTGATCCCATTCTAATTCATTTGTCCACAGTTTTTGAATGATAAGTTTCATGGTTATTATTATTGGCGCAAGAAATCCCAGTGGATCAAACAGTTTTGCAACCTCTGACATTATGAATCGTTTAGTTGGGTTATCGTTTTCATTTACAGTTACTTGGTAATAGAAGCAGTCTTCAATTGGTGACCATAATACTCCCAATGATTTTCTGTTTTCTTCTAACGGTAGTTTTAACATTTTGGCCTCGTTTTCTTGTTCTGGTATGTTCTCTAACAACTCTGCTGTATTTGAGGACCACTTTCTCAAATTGAAACCTGCTGTCTTTAACATTTCTATCAACTCTGTTTGTAACTGTTTGGCTGATTGTATATCGCTTTCTCCTGATAGAATGTCGTCTACATAAAAGTCTTGCAACGTAGCTTGACTGGCTTTTGGATAGTTGTGTTGTTCGTCTCTGGCAAGTTGTTGTAATGTTCTAACTGCTAGATATGGCGCTGATGCTGTTCCATATGTCACTGTTGTTAGTTCATATTCGTTGATTTCTTGTCGTGGTGATTGTCTCCATAACACGCGTTGGTATGGTAAGTCTTGTTCGTTTACTTTTATGAATCGATACATTTTCTCTATATCTGCCATGAAGGCAACTTTATGTTTTCTCCAGCGCAACAGTATCATTGCTAGGTCATGTTGTAGTCTTGGACCGGTGAGCATATTGTTATTAAGACTCCTTTTGGTGCTCGATTTAGTTGAAGCATCGAATACTACTCTCAATTTTGTTGTCAGTGATTCTTCTTTTATTACTGGTTGATGAGGAATATAGTATTTGCCGTTGTAATAATCTGATTTTGGAACTTTTCTCATGTGGCCCATTTCTAGGTACTCGTCTAGGAATTCTTGGTATTGTTGTCGCAATTTTTCGTTTTTGTTGAATTTCCGTTCTAGCTGCAACAACCTTGCTGCAGCTATTTGTCTTGTGTCTCCATACTCCATATTTTGATCTTTGAATGGTAATCTAACCGTATATGTGCCGTCTGGATTCCTTATGGTGGTTTCTTCGTAAAATGTTTCGCATAATTGGTCACTTTGAGACAATTGACGTGTTTGTGTTACTTCTTCTAACTCCCAAAACCTTTGTATTTGTTGTATGTCGTCAGCTCGAGTTATCATACTCAAAACTTTTATTTGGTTGTTGGTGCTTCCACAAAACCGGAGAAAATGTATCCAAACTCGGTGTTTTGGGCAATTATTCCGTCTTGAAGTTTGTATAACCCGGTAAGTATTAGTATTTTACTGTGTTCCTGGGCTCCCAACACTATGTCTACAGGTCCCTTTTTGTAATATGTTGGATCAGCAATAAGTTTGTTTTCCAAGCTTTGTTCTTGTATTTGTGGTATGTCGGTTTTTGGTAACGGGCCTGTTAGTTTTGGTAGAATATGAAGCGTTACTGGTAGCTTGTATTCGCTCGGAAATCTTGGTAGCAATGTAGCATCAATAGTGTAGTTTGATGTTTTGGGCTTTTCGTCAGCTATCCCAGTTACATCTGTTTGGATTTTTGTACGTGGGAGCGCTAGTAGTTGTGCTACCTCTTCCGTACAAAATGAGGCTTCTGACCCTGGGTCGATCAGTGCTCGAAGTAAATGCCACGATCCATCAAGGGCCGTGGTTCTTACAATTGCTGTCGCAAGGAGCGCCATTGTTTGTGTCTTTGGTTTAGTGGTTGTGGACGACGTATTGGACGAAACTTGGTTATTTGGTTTGGTACCTGACTTCGGTGGTGGATGGTTCTTCGGCTCATCCTGTTTCCATTGTCCCGAGTAATTAAATCTTTTTTGCGGAGGCGTGCTAGTCTTTTTGTAATTTTCTTGATGTAATAATGAGTGGTGACCTTGCTTTGAGCAATATCCACACAGTTTAGTACAAAAACATTTTAGTGAGGAGTCATGTGCCAAACAATTCTTGCATATCCGTTTTTCAGACACCGCTTTTGCTCGTTCTTGTAGTGATAACGCCTTAAATGCAGGACATGTGTAAACATTGTGTTCATTGCTGTTACAAAACCAACAGGCACTATTATAATTTTTGCATGCTGGTTTTGTTCTAGTTTAGGTTTGTTATTTGTTTGGCGGTCGTCTTTCGATGACGTTGTCGTTTCAAGCATTTGAATCTTTTTTCGAGAAATTTCATCATATCTGAAAACTTTTGTAACTTGTTAGGTTCATCCAGCTGGTTTTCATATTTTTCATCAGTTTCTGAATCCCATTTTTTGCTTAGTATTCTCGCTAATATCGGATCCCAGGTAGAGATGTCAATATCTTGGCATTTTAAGGCTTCTAAATTTTCATTGATGGTGTCATGTAAATTCCTCAAGTTATGAGCGCTACATCTTTTAATTGGTGTCATTTCCAGTATGTTATCCAAATGTTTTGTTATAATTAATCGTTTATTTTCATAGCGCCTTGTCAGCAAACTCCACGCTGTTTGATAATTTGCCTCACTTACACATAGATGCTTGATCAATTTTGCTGCGTCACCTTGTACGTGCGTTTTCAAATATTGCATTTTCTCGGTTGCGGTCAAAGATCGGTCGTTGTGAATAATTTTTGTAAACAAATCATGAAAGTTGTTCCATGACTCATATGAGCCAGTAAATACCGGTAAAATAATTTTTGGTAGTCTATTGGATCTGTAAGGTGTCTCTTCTATTGGTTTATTCTCGCTCATTTTTGCAAATAAGTATTCTGTTACACTCTCGTATTCATTTTGAACTGTTTCGTATAGGTTGTCGGTGAAATATTTATGTTCAAAGGTGCTGCTTTCCATTAATATCAATACATGGGTTTCTTCAATTTCCCGCCATTGTTTTTGTAGATTTGTCAGTAGATTCCAGGTACCACACTGGTTTGTTTTGTAGTATAGTTTCATTAGTTTGTTGTAGTTTTTTCTGCATTTGATTAATGCGAAAAAATTGTATAAATAGTTTTGGTGAATAGTTATGTTCCGGATCATCTTCCATATAGGTTGGTTCGTATAGTTGGTTTAGTAATTGTTGGTTTTGCTCACATTGCAGTAAGTATTTCATTGCTTCCTTGTATTGGTTTTCTATGTGTCCGAAGTAATTGGTAGTCATGTATCTATGGGTGGATAAGACCTCCTGCTCCTCCAGCCTTGCGTGGTTTGTTTTAGTCCTCTCAAAAATTTCTGTAAGTTTGGCTCTTTTTCCCGCTATATATTGATCAGTTTTCCTTGTAGGTGAATCCTTCTTCATGTTGGTAAGTAACTGTTTCATCTCATAGTAGTCAGTTTCTTGACTTTTGATAAGTTGGTTGATCTGTGCTATCTCCATCTTGATGTATTCTTCTTCTTAGTTGCTGTTCTTCTTTCTTGATGTTCTTCTTTCTTGCTGCCCTACAGTTCCCTACGGTTTCCCTAATAACGTGTGCTCGTACTAAAATGATCTTACACCCTCATCTACCATACGACATATGCGACTTCTCAACACACTGGTGGAACTCGCTTGTGAGAAGCCAGTGAGCGATCCGCTGCCGTGGCGAGAATGCAAGAAACACTTATGTACTCAAACTGAATGCCTTAGTACGCCGTTGTTATAACTGCGATTGAGGACAGTTATCCCTTAGCTCCTAAGGTTCCAGCTTAGCACCCGTTTGTCCTATCACCTATCGTTTGTCGTCAGTCAGTCAAGTTTAAACCTATCAGGGACAAGAGGGCCGCGAAAAATTACCTACTGGTTTAACACAAAAAACTCGAAGGACCAAATGCACAGTGGGCGGCTAAAGTACGAAATATTAACCCGCGTGTGCGTGTAAGTGTTGTATGTCTGTGTATGTAAGTGTAACGAACAGCAAACCGCGTGCCGCCAACTGCACAGTACAATTTACAGGGGGATAACACAAACCTATCCTGTCAGAGATTCACCTGACGGTGTGTGCCTACAGCCCTAACCACCAGGAAGCCTATTACCGCGATCTAGCCCTAAGGCAATAGGCGGAAGTTGGGTAGGATGTCAAGGATGGTACACGAAGTGCAATGTGTACCGGAAGGGGAATTCCTCGCTGCCGACCAGCAGCCTCACTGGCCGTAAATTACTAGGTAGGCTTAACAACAGCGAGGGGAAGTAAGGAGGGTGTAATTCTCACAGCAGATCAGCAGCCTCACTGATCTATTGTTGCTAAAGGAGGCTTGGCAACTGTGAGAGCAGCGGAATGGTGCTTCGCTGGGTGCAGGAGACAAGTTAAACTCAACTGCAAGTGGCTAATTAATTTTATTTACAAAATACCAATCTATTTATACTAAAATTATTTACAGTACACATTCAAATATTATTTTTGTGTGTCGTGCGTGTAAAGTACCGACGCGGCGTTTTCTTGCAGTTCTTCTTAACCGTGTCACCGGACGGTGGATGTTGCGCTGATCTTGCTAGCGATGTTCAAAGTTTGAGTTCCAGCGGTGCTCAAGTTTGGACAATATCTTTTCTCGCCATCAAAAGGTTTAATTATAATGTGCATAGAATGTTCGCTGAGAAGTGTTGCAGTGTCTCGCTACTTACGAGAGTAATGCACTCGTAAACTTTACGACTATGGCTGAGTTTCGACGTGAGTTTTATTTAAATCATCTTTTTTAGATTCTTTAAGAGCAGTTTCGCAATATTGCAGATTTTATTGACGACAGATAATTTATCTTTTAAAGAATAACTTTTTCATCCGAGATAACTTTACAACTTTGAGTGTCAAACGAGTCGCAAAACATGAATTTTAATATTCTGCTCAGCAGACACAAAATTATTGTCTTTCTTCCACGAAAACATAAGTTCAGCGTTTTGGCAAATATTTGCAAAGTTCTTCGAACGATTTTTAAGATAGAATTGATAAAGGGATGCAGACGGTAAACAACTGAATTAATGGGTTTCAAATGACTGCTTACTTACCGCAATTCTTCGAATCCAATTTTGTATTTAGCTACTCCTACGCAGGCAGTAATTTTGATACATTCGCAAAAGGTCGCATGTCATGTTGCACGTTGATCAGTTTTGGTTGCTGCATCGTTTTTATTAACGTGCACTTTTGTACTCTTAGTTAGGCATTTGACCGAGCTAGAGGACAAAGTCAATAGGTAGAGTTCTTTCAATTTTATTAAATCTTTGTTTCCTCACAAGATCAAAATTGTCAGCCTACTCGTACGTGCTGTAAGCATTTCTAGACGTAATTAGTCTTACTACACACGTTGGGTAACAATGACACTTATTTGTCGACCGTTGAACCCACGGGTGATCAAACTTTGCGGAACACCACTTTGAGCCTCTTGATTGATGGGCATGGAACGTTTTCATCTGTTTTTCGTTTAACGTGTTTGTGTATTTATGTCACGCCCCGATGGTCTGACTGACTCTAGCTAATATTTTTTCCTCAGTCTCTCTCTTTCTGAGCTTCCCGCAGATTGCTTGCACTATGCAAGCGGCTGGTCCAGTCTTGTACCAGGCAGTGCCACTTCAGACAACCGCTACTTCCCCCACCACACATTTATTTTAATCGCTTATCTAGTCTCCATTGGAATTAACTTGAATATAAAATTTTAATGGTTGATGTCAATGAAAAATGCGGGCTCCCATAATATCATCCCGGCTCTAGATCGTAATAGCATATTTAGTTATCTAGACGATTCCTTTTATGATTGACCTCGTAAAACAGCCTAGCCAAGGAACTTTGATGCAGTTATTTATCTTTTAATAGCATCGGTTTGCGGGTATCTGCCGCAGTGGTAGACATTAAGTTTATGGGCACTAACTTGGCCGGACGGTGGTGTCCAGAGCTCTTGTTTGTGCAGTTTGTGGTCAGCGTGTACTGCGTCCGGTAGTGTTGGTTCTGGTGGTCGTGACGTCAGCCCAGACCCTGTTTCGACACCAGCTTCATAGGTGGCCGTGCTGCCGGCGGCTCGTGCTCAACACGCTCGCACTAATTCAATTATTCCGTTTATGTAGTGAGCGGATCGCATTGCATATTGAATTTCTGCTGCCCAACGAACTACAGCCCAATTAGGAGGACACTAAAAAGGTTCTGCGTTTGTTCGCCGCTCATTGTTTTCGTATCTGGGCTGCCGGGTGCGCGTTTCGCAATCCGTTTCCTCGTCTTTTTAAGGAATGGAAAGTTGTTGATTTTCTGCACCGCGCCGAGGTGCTGCAGTTGTGAAATTTTGCGTAGGTGCGGTGCATAAGTATTGTGCGGGGGCCCGTCTGGCGCTGGCGGCTGGTGCGGTGCAGGAGCGAAGGGGCGGCGGTGGCGGCGGTGGCGGTGGTGCGTGGTGCTTGGTGCGGCGCCGAGTGGGGCGTAGGCGTCACCGGGGGGCGTCGCGCCAGGCTTATCAGCCGGCGGAGGGGCCGCGCGCGAGCCTCACTCCACTCCACGCTGCGCCACTGTCCGCGCGTCTCGTGTCGTTCACGCTCGCTGACACTCGTTTAGATAACAAAAACCTTTGTCCAGTCGAAGCATAATATTTACACACGACGTCCTCTGCGCCGCGTAGTTTCCGAGGGGGTTTTCCGACGCCGACCGACATCTGTCAGTGGATTGTTTTCGTCGTGCGCACGCGTATCGCGCCTGTTGTATCAAGTTTCGACAAGTTTTTTAATTTGTTGAATATTGTGATTTGAAAATTTGCAGTGAAGTGTTCTAATTTGGATTGCAGTTGTTGGGAATTTGGTAAGTTTATTTTTTGGTAATGAATTAGTTTTTATATTTATTTGGTCATTGACTGCAGCAATAATGACGTCTCTCATTACAACTGATTGCATCATTTCGTCCGAAGATCCTGGTAACGATGTATCCTACCGACGGTAACTGATTAAATCCATCAGATACGCACCTACCTAAGATAGAGATAGGTGCACGACCTGAGGTGGTAGTGTCATCGATGGTTGTTATCGTCTGGTGTTGATGGTTGCGCTGGTGACGTCGGCGCGGCGTCGCGACGCTGCGCCCGCGCTTCGCCCCGAGTCATCGCTCGCGGTCAGTTGAACGAACCCTCCCGCGCCGCCGCCGTCAGCGTCAACCTTGCCATAATCGCGAGCATTTGCATCGCCATTGTGCCCAACTGATTGTATCACCAGTAACATCGATGGCACTATATCAGAATCACATTCGTCCTTAACATATCCGACTTCTTCAACTTCTACTAGTTTTCCGCCGAGGAGATTCACCCGTTGTTTTGTGGATGTTTCAGTAACCTTGCCATAATCGCGAGCATTTGCATCGCCACTGTGCCCAACTGATTGTATCACCAGTAACATCGATGCCACTATATCAAAATCACATTCGTTCTTTACATATCCGTCAACTTCTTCAACTTCTACTAGCTTTCCGCTTAGGAGATTCACCCGTTGTTTTGTGGGTGTTTCAGTAACCTTGCCATAATCGCGAGCATTTGCATCGCCATTGTGCCCAACGCGGGCCGTGGAAGTGCTGCTAATTGTATCACCAGTAAGATCGATGGCACTAGAATCAGAATCACATCCGTCCTTAACATATCCGTCTACTTCTTCAACCTCTAATAGTTTTCCGCCGAGGAGATTCACCCGTTGTTCCAAGGGTGTTTCAATTTATTGACCGTGTTTTGCAAACATCACTAAATGGCGAAAAATAAGAATTAACTTGAACAGGATTTACATTAACATTTATCATGACATGATCTTGTAACGCCAAACCATAGTATAAAGAAACCAAACTATTGGTCTTTACAACTCTACATCTCTACATCGGCTGAGTACTGGTCCAACTATATCTAAAACGCCAGAATCGATTCGCTAAGAAGAACTCTACATCCTGTAATCCAATCAATTGTTTATGATATTTATGAATACCCACTGTACTAAAATAACAAAGTTTGTTTTGGCGGTATCGATTCTAGGTAGGTACTTCACCTGCCTGATAACAAGCCTTTATGGTACACCGTTGTCATTGATTCGGTCATGAATATCAAATTGCAAGGTCGCCAAAGGCAGGTGAATTTATTTGACCAAGATTGAGAAGGCTTTCAAGAAAAAAACTTTTCGGACTAAGTTATCTATCAAATTAACCACACCAGTTTAAAGTGGAAATTCTAGTAGGTACTTGATAATTTTATCGATAAGATTATGAATTCTTCGAATAATGTGATTGTAAACAAACGTTTTCAGTACTATCAAGGCGCAAACGATAAGGGCCGTACCTTTGAAATTCCTTATAGGAACTGAATTCTCAATGCCGATGATGCTTTATCTAATATCTTAGCCGCTCACCAAGGTTGAGGCGTGTTATGTTAATGTAGCGAAGTACCTTATACCACCTTATACTAGGTAATGTGCCTGTTTACTTAGTAAACTACTTGGCAACATTAGAAGTCATACAGGGTCTAGGTATCTTTTAAACCATAGCAGTCAAGACAAGAAACGACCGTCCGTATGGTACATCTTGGTCAAGATCCAGTTCAAAATAATTTCAAACTCCTTGAGTAAATCATAATGCTGTCTCGGTGTCTTTGCAAGTGAGGTCCAAAACCATAGGTTACATTATTTCTTTTCCTATGTGCCTTGGGGAAGAAGACGATGGTTTGGTTAGAATAATCTTTTGACTCCAACGAAATACTCTGTATGCCTTATGTGCGTTGAACATGCACCCTAGCACATCTCTATTCAACACGCATTGCACGTAGAAGATGATTTCGCTCAACAATTTTTATAATAAAACTGTGTAATTCACTTTATGCGGGTTTATTATGCGTACTTCGTCGCTTTGGACGTGCGTTTTGAAAGGTGGTGTAAAGTGGCTTTTATGTTGACGATAAATACTCAATGCCACAACTGACACTTTTTCGAATATCCGTTTACAAATCGAATGCGAACAAAACGTATCGGTTGTCAGAAGGTAATTAGTTCTCATATGATACATGTACACACACGTTGGACAAAGATCCTTGGACTCGAGCCAAACTTTCCAATTATGTGTGTGGATGTACTGAGCATCGGTGCGAATACTACGCATTATTTATTTACTCGTAAAACTTTTCACGAACCATTAGCCAAATTACTTTCCACTAACTCGAACGCAGACCTATAAATCGTAGTTTCCCACCCCACATTTCCTCTGCGAAGGTAAATTCAAATTCTCAGAAAATTTAAAACAGCCCTGACCGAAGTTTCTCACGAGATTTATCAACAAGCACGTCCAAAGTATGTAATAACATGGAAGTAACGATGTTTCTAAACAGTCGGCTAATTCCCAGCACTGGAATTTCCTAGTGAAGCGATTGTGAAATATTTAGCGATAAGTGCAAGTGTTTGTGGACGGTTTCGAGGAAAGGCGATAAGGGAACAGACATTCGGATGCCGCTATCTGGCCGATAAGCCGACCGGCCGGTGTCCTGCTCGCAAAGTTACAAGAGTATTAGGCGCAAACTCCACCAAAAAGACGAAGGGCATAGGACGTAAGAATGACAGTTGACAGACAAGTAATCGTCAAACATTCTTCTTAATTTTTGACGCTAGCTGTCATAGATGCGACGCTTTGGCGACGCTTGTGTGTGCCTTTGTCAATACGTTATCATACATTTTATATGGAAACCGTTTCCAAGCGTCGCCAAAGCGTCGCGATATCAAACGTCAAGCGTCGTAGGGCATGTCCTATGTCCTCTCTGTGGAACTTGGGGCTAAGACCTTGGTGGGAAGAAGCCAACTAGCTCGTTAGAGGAACAATGCCAAATTGGAAAGCGAGGGTCTTTATCATTTTTCTGCATTCTTTTGTCAGGTAAACTAGTTCAAGTCGGTTCTACCGATATTGTATGTAGGTATATTTACTTCTTATCTGTCTGGAAAAGTCGCCAGATCAAATAATGAAGATCATTGCGGAATAGAATCAGTTGGGAATGAATAATATAAATATATATGTAAAACCAAAAGTTTATTTTTCCTGGTATTCGGTTATTCCCCAGAGCTAAATTGTTTGTTTGGTGGGCGTTTTTTATCTAGGGACGCTGCTGGTGGCCTTCCACTCTTGATAGCGATAAACAGTTTTTCAAATTGAACCAATCAACTGTTTCACAAAGCATATGGCAACTAAAATTTACTATTGAACGATGAAAATCCTGAGAACGCTTGCTAAAGATGTTGTCAAGAGTATCGTCTCATTACCCTCTAGTGTAGAATGTGCTGACATTCAAAACATTGACAAGACCACACATGAACAACATCGTTACAGACCGTTTATTGCTCCATTTAAACTTGAATAGAGTAAACTATTCTCTATCCTAATTACCGCAGTCGAGGAACTCATAAATTACCACTAAAACTGAGCAATTGAAATCTTTATTTTATCGTCTGCCGACGGTGATTGTTCGCATTGAAATATTGCAGGTAATAAAGTATTTGTTTCCCCATTATGGAAGGCTGTGTGTGGCGTTCCTCAAAAGAAATTAGCATAAGTGCTTCCAAACGCAGTGGCGGTCGAGACAATGGCTTTGTTTGTATGTCCGTCTGCATGTCGCCTCCTGTACCTAACTGTATTATACATTTTTACACCGTAGTAAAGGAATAAAGGTAACCGACAAAGGAGCATGCGAATTGCAATTCGAAAAACGCAAAGTCATGTTGTTTAAACACTAAAGAGCTGTAAAGTTCGTTCCCATAGCGCGTTTTTCGGTGTTGACGTTTTATTTCCATCGATTTGAATGCTCTGTAACTTTGTTCGACTACCTTATTTGGACGACATGTTCGGTAACGGTCGTCACACGCTCTCCAGACTGTTTCTCCAAAAACGGTAACAGAGGGGCCCTTTATAGATTGGTGTACGCTTTTCGGAAGTTCACGGAGGGTCAAAGACGTCAAATCTCCCACTCCTCGGTGAGAGATGTGGGCGACGCAATTAAAAAATTAAATAAAACGAGTACCACATGCGCGTGGGCATCGCCCTCCTAAGGATACACACAGACAGCATTCGCAAGCTAATTTATTTCGTATCCATGTAACCGTTGCCGGCATTATAATGAGGATGAAGGTGCCGTGTTTGTGTTATCCAATCTCGGGGCAAAGAGCGAAACACCTATTTGTTTACACAAACTTGTCCCACAGACCGCACGGTGATTTAATAAATTGCGACACAACCAGTGAACTAGCTAATTAATTCGAGATAATGCTCATAACTGCGATGTAACTTGACCATTTGAAGTAGAGGGTTGACCGTTTGAAGCGCAATATGATTCGCTCACTACTTCACTCGTCAGGATTATAACTCTTTGTTCTAAACTCACGCGCAGCTGCTTATCGGTGAAAAACAATAAATAGGTACTTGCGTATTTAAAATAAAACACTTCTTGGTAACGAAAGATAAACTTAATCGGTACGTGTAATTATTAAATCTTTACTGCAACCTCGTAATGCGAAATAGCAATATCTACACTAGGTATATTATAATATTCATAATTTGTTACTACCAACTTTAATTAATTAAGGTAATTGGCTAATTGCGCTCTTAACGCCGTTTTAATTGATTTAATTATAATAAAATATAATAAGAGCACTAAATTATGAGTATTAATCTACCTTACCTTGGTTACCTATACAATCTGGCCAAGCAATGTTGTCCTGTCCGACCCTAGCGTTAAAGTCGCCCAGAATATATAAGCGGTCAGATGGTTTTAACCCGCGTAGAGTCTGGTCGAGCTGGTCATAAAACTGTGTTTTGGCTTCATCTGTTGAGGATAGTGTTGGTGCGTAAGCAGAAATCAGTGATACGTAACCATGGTCCGTATTTAATCGCAGCAACATAATGCGTTCCGAGATGCCGCAAGGAGCCTCTATAGATGTTAAGAGGTCGTTGCGTATGGCAAAGCCAACACCATACTCGCGCACAGCGCTGCTGTCCTTTCCTTTCCAGTAGAATGTATAATGTGTCTCACGCAAGGAACCCTCGTCAGGGAGTCTGGTCTCTTGTAAAGCGCAAACAGCAATGTTCAGTCTGTGTAGTTCGGCGTCGATTACGGCAGTTTTACGCAGATCTTGTGCGTCAGTAGAAGAACCTCCACAGGTGTCAGGGAGGCCTGTCCTCATAGTACGGACATTCCATGTTGCAAATCGCATGGATAAGCGGGGTTGGTTTGTAATATTTTTATGCCTGTTAGTCGCAGGTGTACAATGTAACGGCGCCGATTGTCCAGTTGAGGCTGGTGCTCTCTACACCCTAAAAGAGCAAACCAGCACCGGGGCGGATCAGTACCTTATTGGTCGGGGGCTGCCCAACTTGGAGCGGGCGGTAACTGATCAGTGGGTCTACGATGGACCCTCCCACTGACGGAATCGACCCCTGGCGCCCGCACTTACGCCCATACGTGCAGACTTATAACCGGTCACTGCCACTTCCCGTGTTGTTATCCGCGAGACGCGGGTGAAGTTTCCTCTCCACAGACACTGCGTTGCCTGGGACGCAATTATGGAAAACGCAGGGCTGCCCAGGACCTGCGCCACCCTCTCGGCCTTCCTGGCTGACTCCACAGGAACGACGAGTCGATACGTGCGGAGCCAGGTCGGCTGCAGGAGTCTGCCGCACGATATATATGAGTTAATCGCACCTGACGGAGACCCCATTCCGGGTTTAAGTGTGGAGTTTTCCTTCTCCAGGACCCTGATCCACTTGGGTCAGAAACAAGAACGTCGACTCAACACATTTCATATGCGCTGCGTAAGAAACATCTTGCATATAACTTGGCAGGACAGAGTCACAAACGAGCGAGTTCTAGAAATTGCACAGCTGCCTAGCTTTACCGCTTTGCTTAAGCAAAGACGATTGCGGTGGTTAGGGCATGTGTACCGCATGGAACCTTCGCGTCTACCGCGGCGTGTTCTGCTTGGCGCCGTAGCTAACGCTAAAAGAGGAGTTGGAAGACCGATGCTACGTTTCAAAGATTGCGCCAAACGGGACATGGCTGCGTTTGACATCGACCATCAAAGCTGGGAGAAGCTTGCTGAGAATAGGGATGTATGGCGAAAGCGTGTGTTTGATGGGCGTAAAGCTCACGATGATGCCTGGTTCGCTGGTCTCGCAAACAAAAGGCAAAAACGACATCTAAACATGCATGTGCCAGTCTCTAATTCCACCTTCGTTTGTAGAGCGTGCGGAAAGTCATGCCGCTCCCGTATCGGCTTATACAGCCATGAAAAATCTTGCCTCAGACACTGAATAAATCGTCTGTCACAGACGTATGAGGCCAATGATGAATCTAGGTAGGCAATAAAACCAAGTTCTAGAGAATAAGATAAAGTTAAATGTAAATATAGTCCATGATCACAAAGTAACAAGTCCAAGGAACAACACATTTTGTTGTGGTTTCGCAGTTCACAATACAAAATGAGTGCGATTTATTTTTTTGGGGCAAGTGTGCGGTCGGCGGCGGTGGCGGCGCCGCGCGGAATGCCCGCCATTTCCGGAGCGCTTCCGGCCGCGGTTTGGCAGCGATCTACCTCACTACACAGCCTACAGATCAGACATAGATTAAAGACAGTATTGCTAATGATAATAACCAAGCTAAGTGACCCCAGGAGCGCGCAAACGCATCCGCAACAACTGTCAACTTTTCCGCAATTTTACTCGTTTTTCTTGTTCTCTCAAGACTTCCCCGTTTACAACCTTGAACGCTGTGCTCACTGAACTGTGCAGTTTTCATCTAAATCTCATTTAGCTACTTTACTTCGTACGCGTAAAACAGGTGTCAGATTTCTCGTTCGTCTTGAAAACTAGACCCAGTGAAATCTCGTGTCGCGTGCTGATTCATATTCAGCATGAATCACTCGCGTAATCGAGTTTTTGAATCGAGCCGACGACGACAAATGTAAATACGCGCGTAGTGACCTGCGATAGAGCGGTGACGGTGACTCACGCGGGTTTTCCAAGAAACGCTCGCTACGCTTTTCATGAAAACGAAGGTCGGCTTCAGCTGAACAGAAACGGTAATGACCACCATTGTAATTTATGGAGCAGTTTTCTTGTTTCGGCTGAAGTTCCGAGAACCGCTCAATCGATGAATTAGCTGGAATTAACGGGGTTCCTAACCCTAACCCTTTGTTCTGTCAAACACTGCACCCTCAGTGTTTGCTATATGGAAAGCGAGAGTGCATCGATCTGTCGCGACGGGAACGGTTTCCCCATGGGGGTGGAGTTCATCGTCTGGCTGGCTAGGTGTTGTGTTTAGGTTGATGTGTGTGGTGCAGCGATGGTGTAGGTAGCGGGTAGGTACCGTCGTCGCTGAGGTGAAGTGAAGGGCCGTTGGCGCGGTGCCAGCCGTCATTTTGCTTTATTATTCGCTTGTGGCGGTCAATGTCGCGACAACTGCTGCCGACGGCGCCACGCTCCGCATGTGTTGTCTATATGCCTCCATCGTATATTTTAAACTTAGGTACCACCATCATACTTGCTAATGATTGTCTTAATACTCCTGGGAATTATGTCTGCCGACCTAAACCTTGACAAAGTGATTAATAATCAAGGTAATTTTACTTCACACTGGACTGACTTAAATGTGGTTTTAAGTAAAGCATCGATGCAAATTATGGGTCTGGCAACAATGGCTGGGTGAGGCTTGAGAACCAAATGACCCTTCCATTTCAAAGGCAATAATGAACAGCAAAACCTCAGCCTTGAAGCGCGACTTCTACGTCTTTCACGGATATACCTACCTGACGGACCAAGGGTATTTTTTACTCTGGTTTCGTTTTTGTCTCGCCCGTTCGAATTAGAACAGTTATGTCCACAGCGGTACCCGTGGTACTACCTAACACGTAGTAAACGGAGCGCTTGTTCGAAATCAGTTCAAGGAATAGTTCTAACTAACTCGAGAACCCGAACGCATTAGTGCGGACAATTAGCGCTGCGTTAATGAGCTCCAGAACAACCGACCATTTTAAACAGGAGTCTGCTATAAGCAGCACCATCACTCGAGATGACCTCTTCAACTTGATGGTCTAATAGTCTGGGAGTGTTCTGGCGCCCAACTGGTGCGTACTAAATACGCACTGTATTTAGTTAGAATTGAGTTTATTTCCATGTAACATACCAGTGGGAAGCAAATGCGGGCATGGGAAGAATTTACGTTACACTTGACGGCTAAGGAGAGGAGTGTTAGTGTTAGGAAGGCGTGAATGTGGTTTTAACGGGTTTTTATAACCTAATGATTTGTTATGGAGATACCATCATTAACCTAATGATGTTGACTTTGTTTTATATGTTACCTTAACTGCCGCTGCTGGACATGGGCCTCCCTCCTCCTCCTCCTCCTACCGTCATAAAAAAGCAAGTGAATCTCCTCCCATTTCGAGATCGTTCCCTCAGCTGATAAGGTGGTAATTTGTTGTTCAAACAGAGGGCGTGGCGTCCACCTGCCACACTCCGATCACGCACTTTTGCCGTGCTGCGTCTGCGCAACGAAAGATAAAAGAAAACTCTAGGAAAAAAGCAATGAAACATTTAGTGTGCTGGTTAGTCACGGCTTTTCAAAGATGTGCGATTTTGGCATACAAATTGTATGCAAAAATATTTAAAGCAATGATTGCGGATGCTGTCGTTAAGTAGGTACCTAAATACAATATTCACCGCAACAACAGATTCAGAGAAAAACAACGCAATTTAACTAGAGTATTGCGTATTTATTTTATAGTCCTTTAAATCCTTGAGTAGGTTGTACACGTGTAGAGGTTATCAACCAAAGTACTTTTATGGACTACACAATTTGCAGGTGTTCCAATCCAAACGAGGTCTGGCCTAAGTTGGTAATTATAATAAATTATGATTATTATATTTTACCCGCTGGGCTGCGTGTGCGCACCCTATTTTACGACAAAATGGCGCTTTTCCAACTTCCTGATATGAGTCAAGATCATGACATAAGCTAGTGTTTTTCGGAAGTCGTAGGTATATTTGTTGGCGCTTGATCTCGATACTGTAACGTCCCAACGGTGCTTTGAAGAATAAACAAACAATCAAAAAATTCAATCGTTTTTCCAAGAAAACTTTGTGTTGATTATTTTTCCAATAAAACTCGAAACTGAAAAACCCTGAATCTGAAATTGTTGAAAATAACCCGAAAGAATAATATTTAAAATATCTGAAAATTCCCAGAAAAACTTTAGTTTCGGCGCCAACTTCGAAACCAAACGAATACTTGCTTGATATTATACGTGTAGTTTATTATATTTGTGTAATTCCAGCCAATACAAGACGCACAAGGAAGGATGAACAAACGAATACTTTGTCAATACTTGATATATGGCGTCTAACCACAACAGTTTAACCCACAACAACAATTTACGGAAAACGCCCCTTTCCCTTACCTATTTGTGATCCATATTGCAAAAGAAATTACTAATAATGTAGTTCTTCTTTTGTAGCGAATTTTGTAATTATAAAAACAATTAAATATGTAGATAATTCCATACTTATTTATCTCACATGTATCCTTCACAGCTTTTATTGTAATACAATGTCGTCACCGATTGGCTAGGCCCCTAGATAGCCCTACGCTTCGTCCTACGTGTACGCTCACACGTGCAGATAGCGGTCCTTCTTATCTACTTAACATAGATCCGAACACTTTAACACTATTTGTAACTAGAAATAACAACATCATAACGAGAAATGAGGTCGAAGTAATCGTGAATTTGAACAACTTTCGCCAATGAACAACGTAGAGCAAAATGTAAAATGGGTATACTTTGACCTCCTTTCGGGGTGGTATTACACCCTTATACGGTAGATAAATGATAGGTCTGAGAGCGCAGAGAGACCAAATTTTCATCTAAGGATATTATACCCTCTTTGTTACATCTTGTAGAAAAGTTTTTACCTATTCTATTGTAAACCAATCGAGTAGGTACAATATTGAACGACAACATGGTAACATTGGTTTGGTTCTCAGAAATAAGGATTACATTGTAACGTGTAGACTATCTTTGGGTGACACGCAGGATTACCTGGCGATTATACCGATAATAATTTCAACGTTCTTGGAAAAGTTAACTTGAAATTTTCCTTTCTTTTCTTTTTACCAAATAAAATAGGACTGCGTGTGTGCCTGATTGAAAATAAACCTTTGCACCATTTATTTCATCATCATCTTCCTGCCCTTATCCCAATTACTTGGGGTCGGCGCAACTCGTTTCGTTGAACACAAAATCGTGTTGCAAAACGATTTATTTATATAAATCATTTTTATAAAGAAGTTCTTGTTTGAACGGACTATAATATATCTCTTCTCTATCGAATAACATTAATCCGAGCAGTTTACCAATCGGATAATAAATTGAATAAAAACCAATTGACAACAAAAAGGTTGAGTGAACTGTGCAAAAAGCACCCTGCGTACCGCTGGGTACGGCTAGAGCTGTGTGACGTCACTACTCGATATAGTGGTGATCTCATGCGCACGCGCACATCGCGGTACAAATACACTACCAACAGGTATCAACTACCCTGAGATGTGCACTTGTATGTAGGTTAAAGAACCTAAGGATAAAATTTTACTAGTGCCCAATAGCGAAAATGCAGGACGGGCTGGTGATAAGGATCGACTTTCTCCAAGGATCATAGTTTTGCGAACTGTTAGAGTTACGTTGAAAAAAACATTGGACCTCCAATCAGCTCAAATTAGCTGATCGGCGACCTTGTATGGGATGTCCAAATTAATTTTTATCTTTCGACCTATGTTCCTTGCGGAAAGTTGTACACTTCAGCCTAGCCAGCTTGAAGAAGAGAAGAAGTCTAGCTATTGGGACCGATCTTGAACTAAACCATGTGAAATCTGTTTCATTAGACTTCGTGTCAATAAACAGTTCTTACAGTTAATTAATTTCAGCTGAATACCTCAGCTCTTTCTGGCCGAAATCTTCACGAGTAGTGTCTGAGCCACGGTTAACAAAGTAACCAGCGCGCAGACAGAGTCAGTATCAGATAATTGCTAGGTACTTTCACATTTAGACCTATGTTCCTTGAAGAAAGTTGTACATTTCAGTCTAGCTAGCTTGAAGAAGAAAAGTCTAGCTATTGGGACCGATTTCGAATCAAACCATGTGAAATCACAAGACTTCGTGTCAAGAAACAGTTCTTTCAGCTAATTAATTTCAGCTGAATACCTCAGCTCTTTCTGGGCGAATTGTTCACGAGTAGTGTCTAAGCCACGGTTAACAAAGTAACCAGCGAGCAGGCCGAGTCAGTATCAGATAATTGCTAGGTAAGCACCGTGACCAATTAGCGCTGCGTTCGCGGCTCGCGCTGCGTGTGGATAGGGTTACCACACTTACCACTAAGTATATCGATTTTTCAGGATATTGAAATTGTGTTTAAATTACTAAGCGCTTTGCTGATCTTAGATTCTATGTAGGACAGGAAGTTACAGGGTGAAATTGTTCCGTCGTCCGTTCTCTGTCGTCGGTCAATTAGAATTGATGAAAAACAAGAGAAATATGTATTTTAAAGGAAAATAAGATTTATTGACAGTGATTAAAATTACATATTATTAATTAACATATTATTTACAAACCCTCCATTTGTACCTATATTGTTAACTTTCGTGGAAACAAATTAAATGTCACGGTCTTAAACCAGTGTTTAGTGTCTTGAGTCACATTTGTACTTGTTTTGAAGGATGATAACCGCAATCTTTCTGTTGGTTTATAACCAATAATAAGGCTGAGTATGTCTCTTAGTAAAGTTCCTTATGTTCATAACCCTGCCTGATGGGACTAAAGACCGATTTCATTTGACCAATTGGCATAATTGTTGGCATTCGGCGTCTTCCGGACCTCCTTGCGTCTACACACAAGCTATTAAAAGGGATCTTCTAAGAACTTAAACATGTTATGTTGTTACATTCAGCACTTTGAAAAATCTTGCAATATTTGGTTTACTTTTTTCCAATATTAGTTTTTATTTAGTTACTTAGCGAAATTTTGGTTAGTTTTTATTTATTGTCTCTACTAATTAGAATTTGTATTCATGTATTTACTTAGTTTCAATTTGTATTTGCTATTTTGATGACCGTTAAATCATATTCACAGGAAACATAGCACTGAAATATCATGTCAATGAATTTCCTTCCTGTATGCCAGTGCCTGCTGTAAATAATCAGCAGCAGCAATACCACAGAATACATAATAGTACAGGTACAGAAGATGCACTCCGCCATAGCAATTCAACAAATATAAATCTTTATGCGCGATAATAAAGTACAATTTCCTTCGCGCCGGCTTTGAATACCTACTTTTATATTAGCCTACTGATCGCGCGCGCAAGCAAAAATGAGCCGAATTGCTGCGCGCGAAAGTTCATTTGCCGCAGACCGCCTCTGAAGGTCACACACAGCCGGCACGCTTTGTAGGGATGCGAGTTTCAAATTTATATGAGAATAGGTACCTAAGAAAAGTGTACTGGAGTACATTTTCTACACCCAAGTAAAACAAAAATAAAATGTTTTGTTAAACGTAGGATATTGAAAGAAAATCAAAGCACAAATATTAGAAAAAATATGAAAATTGCATTATCATACAAAATTAACGAATGAGGTAGGAAGCTGAGTTACTTTATACAGAATTGATAAAATAAAATAAATCTCGTGAAGAAATGCGAACGGCATCGGAGCGCGCGCGTAACGTGCGGCGCGCGGCAACCAACTGACTAACCTTCCCGGGGGTGTCGCCGCACGTACTTGCAACTCTATACCTACTCCGCGGAGTGCGCCAGGCCTGGCAATACCTACTTGGTACTATAAAACGGTTTAAAATTTTCATACAGTTTAAAGGTTAATACAGTCTAGTGATCTTTCTGTCTGCAATATGCATTAACTCACTATTTACTGTTTTTCCTGGTGTTATAATTTCATTTCTTCTTGCTGACTACTTAAACACGTCACTTGCATATTAATGTATGTAAATCAATGTCTATGTATGGTATTAATTTGGTCGTGTTGATGATGTTATAAACGATGGGCGGCCTTATAAGGCGTTCGAACACCTAACCGTCGGACCGCCCGCCTACGGGCCACAGCGTCCTTGCGGCAAGGTCTGACAAGCCTCCCGCCCACACCGGCAGTGGTGGTGTTAAACTCCTTATTATGAAGTTGAAGTGGTCTAGGCCAAGGTCATGTAGTAAGAAAAATATTGGAAATTGTAGGTGGAAGTTTTACATTTTTTGGTAGGATACTAAGTAACATAACAAACCTACATGATCTTGCTATAAAGTAATTATGTTCATAATATTTGTAATATGATATACCTACCTAGATTCTAGTTCATAAAATGTGAATTGCCTAGCCGAAGTCCACCGGGTGAGCAAACGCACGCCAAGGCTTTGTTTTCCGCCGTTATCTCCCATCGGCGCAGATAAGAAACGCTCGTATGCTACGCGAAATGACGCGAAATATTTCCGGAGTTAGACGAGTGTTCTATAAATAAATGATTGGACGTCGCTCGTGGGCGAGCCGAGAGAAGATTTTGGTCGCGAGGGCGGGCGGAGCGGCGCGCGCAGCGCAGGCTGGCGGCAGTAGCGCGCGAACAGCCGGCCGGCCGCCGCGCGCGCGACGAACGAACGACCCGCACTCCCGCGCACCTAACGCGAACAACCACCATCCGACACATCTTACGAACAATAACATTAGTTAAACGATTCGACGGATAGTGGTTCCGATTATACGAAAAACTCGCGAGGGCGGATTAAACGAACAAATCGACTAACAAACTCGAACCGCACGAAGGTGTCGCGTCGCAAAAAGCGCAACACAATAGAGTAAGCGTCTAATAATAACGTGTGTGAGGAACCGACAACCGACAACTACACAACATGCAGAACATGGACCCGCTGGAGATCGCCAACATTCTGGCCACGGAGCTGTGGTGCCAGCAGGTAGTCTACCAGGAGCTATTTTCCTAAGGAAATATCGCAAAACTGGCAAAACCATTCGTAGGCTTTCTGACCCCAAGAAGATTAACAACTTTTAGAAATCACATAACGAAATGACTTAGTTCTCTATCGAAATCTTTGTCCCAAAAACTAATGTAACCCAATATTTCATATGAAAATGCATTGGTACTTCGCAAATTGTTAATTGTCGCAAAATATATTTGCTTCAGTTTGTACAGTTGCTGATGATTAAGTCTCCAAGTTGAGTCCATATGAGATTATGCTATCTGACACCTCAGCATACAAATTAGCCTCCATACAGATCATCAATTCCGCAGCGAGAATTTAATTGGTGCATTCACTGAAATGCCACCTTTACTGCCGCTACGCACACAACAGATCCGAAATCCGCATCCGCGAGCCGGATTCCGCGCTCCTTTCCACACCTTCCGAATTCTTCGTCGTCGTTACGGAATATCTGCTCGCATTCGCGCAAATTAAACCGCATCAGTAGAAATTTGTGTAATAAATCTAGTTTTCACAGTAATGAGATTAATTTATTAGTTTACACATGGATGCTACTGTGAAAATACATAGGTACGCATTTTCCAAGTAATATCCACTGTGTATAGTGTATAGTATCTATAGTGTCATCGATCTAATAGACTCGATAATTAAAGCTGATTTTGACAAAACTGTTTTTGAACGCACAACCTATATTTATTAATTATTATACTACAATCTAAACTCTTCTTTCCCTAACCTACTATTTCCTCCTACAGTAACAACCAAATTGTACTAGCCTTGATTGTAATTATAACTAGTTATTATTAAGGTTAAGGATCGGCACATCAACTAAGCGTTGTTTTATTTGTTTTAAAGCAGTGAGAACGGATTTATAGGCCAAACTCATCTCGATAGGTTTAAATGTTTTTAAATAGATATGAATTTTTAGTTGAGATTATAAGGTGCAAAATCGCTGGCTGTCTGAGCTGGCGGTATACAGTGGGGCCATGAACACGTAAATATATGTTTAATCATCGACTAATACAAGACTAAGTGATTCTTTGATATTAATACCTTTTTGAGTCACACGTTTTCTAATTATAACATGCGTTGATTCCTAGACTTCAGTTTGTTACTTTGCTTATAACATAACATAACATAACAAAATTCTTTATTGCACTAAATACAAGTAATAATACAATAGTAGAAAAACACGAATAAAAGAAACAGTACAACAAGGCGGCCTTAATGCTAGGTAGCATTCTCTACCAGGCAACCTTTAGGTGAAAAAGAAAGTGCGACAAATACCTACAACTAGTAATACAAAATATAATACATATACAATTTTACATATTAATACATACATACTTATTAATATACTAATATATATTAAAATATAGGTACTAATACATACGTAATCTATGGAAGACAGTAAAATAATAATAATAAATATTACGAAAAAGGAAAGAACACAGTAGACTATATCGACACCTGATTCGAAGAACATTGTAACTTATAATTACAATGTTATATAACTATTGTATATTTGGATTCCACAGACCAATACGCACCTTTTGATGTATAAAACATGGTCCTAAGTAACCTGTAACTAGGTTTTTCCAAAGTACACTTTTCCAAATTTTCACAATTTCAGTCTTTACAAGACTGTAATTAAAGTTACAATACGGCAACTTTTATGATGTTAACAATTTGTCGTAGCTAAAACATTGTATACAAATGTTACAATGTTTTTGACTCATATATATTAACATCTTAAGGTATATTTTGCAGCGTATATTCTGATACAATGTTATCACTCTAAACTTTTTTCCGATTGACTACAAAAAGAAGCAATTTTCAGCGCTAGTAAAATAAGTTACAACGTTATTATTACAAAATGAAAGTGAATTATGCGGTAGTATTTCAAACTGTTGACCTTTTGTTGACGGTATCTAGATTTTTTCATGTATTTCCACTATAACAGTAAAGAAATCTTTTACAACTTCGACACCGAAAATTCATTTTTTATGTATTGATATCGATATAAATTATTTTTTCGAGTGATTTTTTTCACGAACTATTCATATACCTTCTCATAAAATAACGTTTCGTGTTTACATTTGAATTACCACATAGGTATATGTTATATTTGTGCGTACCAGTTTTTCTCAAAACTTACCAAGTCAATATCAAATTATCTGCCACAAAAGCGGTTTTAAAACAAAAGTAACAAGCCTAACAGTGTCTTATATGTATGTACAATACGATTATTTAGTTCGTTTTAAAGATATTACGCCTAGGGTGGCTCTTCATTATTAAGTAAGTATGAGACACCGAGTAAAATTAATCCCATCAAAAACATTCTGTAAAAAACTAGCTAAGTCTCGATAGAGCTGCTTGTTTATCTCTAAAAAGTAATGAAATCTAGACAAAGTTGTGCCTAGTCTAAGGTTCCTTACTGCGATTTCTTTATTATTATGGTTAATGTTATTCGACTGGCCGATGACTCTCCAAGACTCTCCAAATCCAGTAAGTCACTTTTTTACCGTGTAATCCTCTTCATATAGCATATAGCATAAATTTCCTCTTCATAAGCTCACTAAATTTATAAGAATCTATCAAAATATAAAAACAACTCCAACATTCATTGCACAAATAGAGAAAATGAACTAAAAGAAGAAACAGTTCAACAAGGTGGCACGCTCAATTGCACACTTCATCACGTTATTTATTTATAAGACATCTGTAATATTATTCCATTATCTAAACATCGGACCGATGATCTGCCCATTAGCCACTTTCCGTCCCTTAGCTATCACACAGCCACTGCCTTTGTGCATCCCACACGTCTTCCAGGCACATCACATCAGCTAGTGAAGTTTCCTGCCCGCATATCATTTTACGTACATCCTTCAGCTTTATATTAAGTCATCAGATTTTAGTATTTCAGATACAATCTTGAAGTTTTATACCGATCATGGCAAGCTCTGTGGGTCTCTCTGTGTCTGTTTTATGCACAGTTTCCTTTGTTAGCACCTACGTGAGCGTAGAAAACACACGTTAGTGCAAATGACGATCGTACAATAGTAAATATTTGAAGAGGTCTTTCGATTTACAAAAATTCGAACATTCGTGACAAATCCAGAGATGCGCCATATTTATTTTTCGGTTTGTTGACTGGAACGGTTTCTCACAAAAAATGTAGCTTGTTAATTGTTACAGATCTTAGTATATGTATGAAGCTATTAAATGTTATTTCATAGTGTCAATTTATATATGATAGAACACACACATAATTGCAGATGAAGTAACTGTTTTTTTTATATCAAAATATTTATATAAAGTTAAATAATTAATATATATTGTAAAGAAAATTATTGAAAAACATATTTAAATCACAAAATTACAATCAAATTCTAGCTTCGTTAAACCACGTTTTTCTTTTTTACAATATTATAACGCAAATTTTCTTAGACATAATATTTAAAATCAGTTTGTAACAACCTATTACAATGTTTTGTGTTAAATTTTGTATGAATATGTGCAAAAAATGATGTTCGTAAGTATACGTTACAATGTTATTCAGTTAGTGATTCTTCATCTGATTTTAAAAGTATAATTTGGTAACGTGTAGTTACAATGTTTTAAAGACTCAAAATGATTAGTATCACAATATCAGAACATTGTAACTCAACGAAAAAGGGGTTTTTCTAGGGTTTCTGATGATTTATAAAATAAACGGTTTATGCCACTTGAAAGATCATACCTTTTTATGCTAAAATCACATAAAACTTGTGAAATCTGCATCACTTAAAAGATATTAACGTTAAAAAACCGATACCAAAATCTTTAAACGGCTCCCCTGTAAAGTTTGCATTTTTGAGTTACAATGTTCTTCGAATCAGGTGTCGATATTACAATTATAAACAAATGACAGAAAATTATGCATCAAGTTCAGATAAATAATACTTTTTAATTTTTATCTTGAAAGTCTCAAGTGAAGGAGCCCGACGAATTTCCTCAGGCAAACAATTCCACAGTTTGATCGCTCGCACTGTGAAAGAGATATAAGATAAAATAATATTTTATGTATTTAATCTACTTAAAATTTACTAATCTAATCAGTTAAATAGTAACCTATCCTGTATGTTTTATATCTAAGGTTTTATATTAAACTTTTGATCCAAATATAAATAGAAAGCAATAATTACAATGTCACAAACATAATAATTATTGTTTACATTAATATAACTGCAACAAATAACAATATTTTGCTGATAAACGCCGACTGGAATGTGGAAGCAACAAAATGTATACCAATTAAACAACACTATACTATAATAAATAAACATTGCATAATAAACAGTGAAACATAACGCCTACGTATCAATAAATATATATTATGCCGATAGACACTTGCAAGTTAAACTTATTGAAAACGATGCAAATATTTCACTGAATTATAGGACAGATTTCAATTGTTTGTGAAATGCTACGTTTTCCGAGGTTCTATTTTACAGTCAACTTGTTACAGAGTTAAGCTACTTGTTCGTCTTTAGGTTTAGCTCAGTTAGAAATAAACACTCAAACCTTACCAATGCGTAAACATAATTTACTATCCAAAGTACAAATTCAATTTAGAAGCACTTGAGACCATGATTCACTGCGCTCGATTATTCCTGTAGACTTCAACTAAACTGTTATGCCGAGTGGTAGCGGCTAAGAATTCTGCCACCCCTTTTCTACTTAGGGTGTTTCGTAAAAGGCGACGTAGAGTTTTTAACCATATGGCTACAAAATCTGCCGACTATGGTCAACCGTATGGATAATACTACCCACGATAGTATTTCCAAAGAGGGTTGACGTCAGGCAGGCGGCTGGATATAAAATTTTATTAAGCCAAATCCTTTTGCATCATGATTTTGTCTTCAAAAATAGTGTTGCGCCGACCCCAAATAATTGGGATAAGGGCAGGAAGATGATGACTTCAACTAAACTGTTGCTTTCTCCTGTTCCAGTTGGCGAACCTCGAGGGCCTGCAGTCAGGCGTCCCGACTCGCACCACGGCGACCATCACGCCCACCCAGCTGAGGAGCTTCGAGCAGACGTACATCGAGCTGACCTCGTGCCGCACGGAGCCGACTCACGCGGGGTTCGTGCCGCCCGCAGTCACGCATCACAACAACTACGGTACGAGGCTGCATGCAACCACCTTAACATTTCACAGGGTTGTTCCAGCAAGGAGCAGGGACATATTTACCGCACCACGGCGACCATCACGCCCACCCAGCTGAGGAGCTTCGAGCAGACGTACATCGAGCTGACCTCGTGCCGCACGGAGCCGACTCACGCGGGGTTCGTGCCGCCCGCAGTCACGCATCACAACAACTACGGTACGAGGCTGCATGCAACCACCTTAACATTTCACAGGGTTGTTCCAGCAAGGAGCAGGGACATATTTACCGCACCACGGCGACCATCACGCCCACCCAGCTGAGGAGCTTCGAGCAGACGTACATCGAGCTGACCTCGTGCCGCACGGAGCCGACTCACGCGGGGTTCGTGCCGCCCGCAGTCACGCATCACAACAACTACGGTACGAGGCTGCAACCACCTTAGTCCAAAGTTTTCTTCCAGCAAGGAGCAGGGGCATATTTACCGCACCACGGCGACCATCACGCCCACCCAGCTGAGGAGCTTCGAGCAGACGTACATCGAGCTGACCTCGTGCCGCACGGAGCCGACTCACGCGGGGTTCGTGCCGCCCGCAGTCACGCATCACAACAACTACGGTACGAGGCTGCAACCACCTTAGTCCAAAGTTTTCTTCCAGCAAGGAGCAGGGGCATATTTACCGCACCACGGCGACCATCACGCCCACCCAGCTGAGGAGCTTCGAGCAGACGTACATCGAGCTGACCTCGTGCCGCACGGAGCCGACTCACGCGGGGTTCGTGCCGCCCGCAGTCACGCATCACAACAACTACGGTACGAGGCTGCAACCACATTAACACTTCACAGGGTTGTTCCAGCAAGGAGCAGGGGCATATTTACCGCACCACGGCGACCATCACGCCCACCCAGCTGAGGAGCTTCGAGCAGACGTACATCGAGCTGACGTCGTGCCGCACGGAGCCGACTCACGCGGGGTTCGTGCCGCCCGCAGTCACGCATCACAACAACTACGGTACGAGGCTGCAACCACCTTAACACTTCACAGGTTGTTCCAGCTATGAGCAGGGACATATTTACCGCACCACGGTGACCATCACGCCCACCCAGCTGAGGAGCTTCGAGCAGACGTACATCGAGCTGACCTCGTGCCGCACGGAGCCGACTCACGCGGGGTTCGTGCCGTCCGCAGTCACGCATCACAACAACTACGGTACGAGGCTGCAACCACCTTAGATGTCCAAAGTTTCAGCAATGAGCAGGGACATATTTACCCGGGCCTTCAGTGGTGGCAGCCATTTTTTTCGGCAAGCCGTCGCTCTTCGCTTTCACTGGTGCTTGCATGTCATAGACTGTAAAATACCGAGCTCGCTTCACTCGCGACACGTACTTATTATGTTGGTACAGCGCAGTGTAGCAGTAGCAACCCTCACAATGATTTTAATGTAAATCGAAGAGCTCGCCCGAGTTTGCAAGACTTTTGAATGCGCCCCTGACAAGGAGTTCATGAATAGAGATTGCGAGAAGTCTTTAGTTTTAAGGAATTCGAAGTTCCTTTCAGATACATTTTGGGGCAGAAGTTATATCTAAAATGTTAAAGGGCTTACATTAAACTTCCATATTTTCTTCTTTCCAGGCATCCTGAATTCGGTGGGGTACAGTGATTCGGGCCCGACGACCGCGCTGCACGTGTCGCCGGGCCCGCTCTCCGCCAGCGGCGACAGCAGCAGCAGCCCTGGCCTCCCCGCGCCGAAGCGACGCAACATGGGCGGCCGACGACCCAATAAAACACCTTCCGATGTTTCACCCGAGGAGGAAGAACGTCGGAAGATCCGGCGAGAACGAAACAAAATGGCCGCCGCGCGCTGTCGCAAACGGAGACTCGATCACACCAACGAACTACAAGACGAGACGGACAAACTTGAGGAAAAGAAACAGGCGCTACAGGAAGAGATTCGCAAGCTGAACCACGACAAAGACCAGCTCACAGCTATCCTACAAACTCACATGCTGACCTGCAGGCTGGCGAAGCGGCCGGCGAGTCCGCCCGACGTGAAGCCCTTCGAGCAGCCCTACTACACGGAAGTTCCTGAAGATGGCGTGAGGGTGAAGGTGGAGGTGATGGAGCCGGGCGTCGACCCCGTGCTGGGGCTCGATAACGACATGTTCGCATCGCCGACACCGGACAAAAGGTATGTGTTACAATTTCTTAAAAGTTGGCACTATTAAATTTAATTAAACTTTCGAAGACCAATAGTGTTTCTTTTGTGTGCAAACTCTACGTTGAGAATAGCACTGGCAAAGACGCTGACGCAGTGCAGCATTCGCTTTATATATTAACTAAACGTTAGTTTTATTATTATCTGTGATATTAACTAAGATTCACCTGATTGATCAATTTTACTCTAAATATTTACTTATTTTGATGTAGATAGGAAGACTATTTATGATAATTATATGATGTAAATGTAGCTTACTCGAACGTTTGTAGCCATTCGGGCACCAGAATACCACAAAACCTTCAACGTTCTCTGTTAACTTGTAGCTCACATTTCCTCTCCCCTATTCCAGAATAATGTTGTCGGCGGCGGCCCCGGGCGTGGTGACGTCATCCCCGAGCGGAGCGCTGGACACGCCGCCCGCCACCAGCCGCGCCAACCGGCCCAACTTCCTGCAGGTGCCGCCCGCCCCCAACCCCGCGCAGGTACGCGCACCAATACATAGATGGCGTTTGATCTAACGTGTGTGTGGCTTTTTCAGTTGCGAGAGATTTTCTTTTATTCTAATAGGCGTTTTTTTTAGAAACTAAACCGCACGATGGCATTGTACGCTGCCGTAGACTAAAATGGAATAAGTGTCAAAATTTGACAGCTAATCCCTTTAAGTCTATGGAGGCGTACAACGCCATCTCGCGTATTAGTTTCTCCAAAAATAGTAGGTTGTTGACGAGGACGGGGAATAAGACTTTGACTGACGAGTAGAGTTTGAAGTCCGAGCCGCAGGCGAGGACTTTAAAAATACGAGTCTGGCAAAGTCATTTTCCCCGAGGCTTACATAGTGCTTTTCTCAAAAAAATGCTAGGAAATTATAAAGATTTTAATTTATTTTATAGTAATTTGATATAAAAAGTTGTTTTACTGATTACCAAGTCAAGATGTGGATTAGGAGTTATTCTTTTTTTATTTTGTCATTTCTGAACGATTTCGATATCGCGCCAGAAAAGTTGTATTGGAATCCATTGCTGGTGTGTAAAAAAGAAATCGTTCAGAAATTACAAAATCACAGACAATGTCAAACTTTCTGGATTGTTTTCTTGAAAGAAATTGTCATATTTCCTAGCATGTTTGAGAAAACGCCTATTGTTTATCTCCTTCTTTTTGAGAATAACTTACATTTGAACTTAGATAATCGGTACCCGATAACCAAGCCGGTAAACCGGAACTTTTCATGTGAAGTAATGTGAATAAATACGAGTTGCACCTGTGTCCTGTGATGAATAATAACACTAACAAAGGTGACGGAAATCAGCAAATCTTCCTCTTTTCGTGTAGGACACTGAGTCGTTCAACGACCCGATGAACCCTGGTGTCAGAGTTTTTCAACCGCCTACTGCAAGTAGCAGGCCTCTGACATGGTTGTGTAACGACTGTCACAGACAGCAACCGGGACCGACGGCTTAACGTGCCCATCCGAAGCACGGAACCATCATGTTCAGCCTGCAATGTCCTAACCAGACTGGAAACAAATTCACAAAGTGATAAATATCAACTTTGTAAGTGACCCCACCGGGAATTGAACCCGGAACCTTTGCGTGGCAGGCAGGCATAATAACCACTGCGCCACATCTGCTGTCAATCAGGAAATAAACAGTTGTTATTATTAGGTATTTAGTTTTGATATTGCTCAGTGTTGTAATAATATTCCTAACATAATCTTACATTTGAAAGTTCATTTTGCATGCATCAGAACGAGCATATTTTATGTAGTAAAAAATACAAGGAAAATAAAAGGAAAATCTCTCATTAGAATTGCGTGTGTTTTCGCATTTTTTCTTCGCTTTTTAGAGTGTTTTTGGTGTGCGTACTATGCATTATTATATTTTATAAGTTTTTATTAGTAGTGTTAACGTTCATAGTTTTTCTGGCACGGAGTACTTAATGCACGTATTTTTTGCAATTCTTTCTTTTAATTTGGCACTCTTGCGTGAGTGGTTACGAGCATATATGGGTGCAGTTGAAGACGACTGAAGAATGCAGCCAAAGAATGTTTACCGCTGGATATAAGCTTGCATTACGCCTGTCAACTCCCATGTTAAGTCTGTATGGCAAGCATCCCATAAAAAGAAGGAGGCATATCTCCAGCAGTGGAGCGTTGTTGCTGTCAGCAGATTGGATTGATTCAAAGAAAAAAATATTAGCCCTTTTTGTTCCTCTAGGAAGGTCTCCCTAACCTAATCTCCTCTTTTCAGATCCACAACAACAAAACCCTGAACGCGAACAAGATCGCGGGCATAGAGATCAGCACGCCGTCTAACGGGATCCCGTTCAACTTCGACAGCCTCATGGAGGGGGGCACCGGCCTCACCCCCGTGCACCCCCACCCGCTACCACTAGCTCTCCTGGGGGGTAACAACCCCCCGCTTCCCCGCCGCGACCAGCCCGACCAGCACAGCCTCGTGAGCCTCTGAGACCACCTCGACGCTGCTTACCGACTCTTCGAGACACTCGCTGAGCCGTGAGCGGTTACGTACTACTTTAGGGTCGCGTAGTGATTGATCCGGCTGGTCTTTTCTGTGCTTTTCCGGACTTAAATTGCCAAAAATTACAGATTTTCAAAGTACTCGTTTGGCTTCAATACCTTACAGTCCGGAAAACAGCTGTGCTGTGCAGTCCGGCTTTTCAACTATGACCCTATCTATAATCCTCGTGACGTCATACTCAATAATGACGTCATTCTAGAAGTTTCTGAAGTGACGTTGAGCTGTAGTTGTGTTAGTGCCTTGCGCGTGTCTGTATGAATACGCGACGCCTTCCGAACTTAGTTCGTGACGGCGAGTTTAGACTACTCTATTTATTCTGTATTGCTATGTACCAATAAATCAAGATGGCAGATTTAATGCTAGAACTCGATTACTGCGAAAAACTACATTGTTTTACAACTAGATGGCGCTAACGGGTGCGCAACGGAATATTTTCAAATCGTCTCGTTTTATTGGTGCAAAGTTCAAATCTATTTTCTATATTCTCCTTTTCTAGCCTTTGCGGCGATCGGCTATCTCTTTCTAAGTAATCATAAGCGACATACTTGCTCACTATGTGCTTTGTATTTATATCGTAGTCTAATGTTAGAGTGAAGGCCTCACGTTGCCGTCTACGAGTCAATTGATGAGCCGTCGGTTCTAAAACTTCATAGGCAGTGGTTCTCAACCTGTGGACCACAAAAAATTACAAAAAAAAATTATTGTAATGTATTTTTTAGCTCCTCAAAGTAAATATTATGTATCTCATCTAAGTAAATACTATGTATCTCATTTTATCAATATGATAACTGTCCACGACTCAACAAAGGTTAAGAGCCACTGCCATTAAAAATATTTTTGTATTAAAGGATACAACTTGTTAATCAGCAGAAATAATAATTGTGATTTCGAATAAAACAGAGTTTTATTTGAAGCAATTCAGGGATTTGGAGTTGTGCTTATTTACTAGCGAGGCTAGACTCGGTGCGTTTATTTATTATTATGTAATTTAATTTACATATTACGTAATTTAATTTACGAATCGAACTTACGGCACAAAATATCGTCGGATATATCTTGTCATAATAACCTCGTGCCATTTTCTACGTCTCAGAAATACATAGTTAACAGTAACTACATATTAACAGCAATATTACTTAAAGAGTATATACAATGTGTATCTTCGAAAGTTTTTCAAACAAAATGTAGCTCAAAATTGCACCAAACAATTTAGAAAATTTTGGAAATTTAAAAATGATTACGATTGCTATGTGGGAGGTAATTTTCTTGTGATAAATTTTCGAAGATATACGATATTAATATATTTGAATGTAAGTTAGCTCAAGTTCGGTGTAAAGTGGCCGTTCCAATGTTTAGTACTCGTAGGAGTGTAGTTAAGCCTTTATTGTGATACGTCCAGTGATTACATTTCGAGTGTTTGTTCGTAACTCATGCCATTTACGTAAAATTACACTAGAAATGAATTATTTAACGTCGAAATACATTTCATTGTAAATTATTTTAGAGAAATATTTCAGTGGCATGAGTGGATAGTTTCACAAGTTTAAAAACCACTGGATTAAAATATAGTGTAAGGCAATAATTAGATTAAGAGCACTTAACAATTTAATTTTAAATATGCATAACTTAGACCAAATTATTATTTTATGTGCTTTATTGTAATATGTAATTTAAAATCTAAGCCAAATATTGATTTTATGTGGTTACTTTAGGTTAAGGCGCCATCTCCTTTCAAGTATTATAGTATGAATCGCTGGTAATTTATTTAAGAAGCTAAGGAGATCATCACGAGACTAGTGAAATAGCGCGGTTTGCCTTAGTTTTTTTACGACAATTTTATCGATACAACTAGTATTCTAATATTTTTATTCGAAATATTCATCATAATGCATAATATGAACATCTAGATTTTAATAAGAGAGATGTAATTTTTTCTAGAAGGTTTTTCTTAAAGCAATCGTAGTCTACTTTTGTATTTTTTCATGAAAATTTGCAAAGCAATATATTTGATAAAATATTTGGATATAACCAGATGTAGTGAAATATATATGTAAATCAGAAAAAAATATAAATTTGTTACATACACCCTAAATATTGGTTTTTATTTATTCGCTTTGCACCTTGGTCTTATATATAAAATTATGCAAAATAAAATATATAAAATATACAAAACTAAATTTACTTACACCTAGCTTACAGATCTTAATTTACCATGTGGTGACTTCACTTTTCATAATATTAATAGTTATCCTTATGCCTGAACCCTAGCCATAATTTCGTAACACATATCATGTTAACTACATACATTTATGCTTTAAAAGGTTAAAAGCTTTTTCTTTTTACACCAAAAATATAAAACGTGCTTACAAAGAGCATCTTATAATTTACCGGTGACTGGTGCAAATCAGTAGTTTCTCAGGAGATTCATTCGTCTGATTTTGTAGCCATATTTTGCTTCGGCCAGCCAATATAAATTTTTAATAAGTAGGTACCTATTACAAATAAACGGAGTAACAAAAAGCAGGCCAAAAGGAGGTCAAGGTACGTAGGTACTCATGAAACTGAACAAGTTTTCCCATGAAACATAGATCGAAATATGAAAGTGTACTTATCTAGTACCGGACCTGAGTGTGCAGCATTAAAACCTCACTCGTAGTAAGCAGGCAGTCTACGCTGTCTCCGTTTGCGTATACGCCTCGTACAACTGTTCTTGTTCGCGTAGTAGAAGTAGAAGAGCATCTCCATCACGCTGATCACGCTGCAGCCCAGGCACAAGCCGAACACGCCGCCGAGGTTGGCTGGAATAAATAAATCATCATCAATTGCAAGTGAAATGCAAATCATGCAAAACTACCCCGGTAGATGGCTAGGACTGAGCCGCGGTAGTCTAGTTGGTAGAGGCGTCGGCAGTACAGATGCCAAAAGTCGCAGGATTAAATTCAGCTTGAAAAAACCGGGTGAAAAAAATAATAGCAAGTTGTCCCAAAAATAATACCTAACACGGAAAGTGTTATAAAATATACTTATTCATTCATCATCACAGTAAGATATCATCAAAATTTAGGTATACTTTCTAGTTGTCCTGTTCCCGGTATAGTTAGAATATTATTGGTGCTGGATTACCTACTTGATTTGATTTTCCATGAGTTAGTTTCGTGCTTGGTTCGGCGGCACGGTAAGCTGTCGATCCCAAAAGAATTAGATTGCCTCGGGTATAGTAAAAGGTCAACTTACAGGCCAACGTGGTCAAGGACATGACGGTCTCCTGCTTCTGCTTCTCGTAGACCATGGTAGGGAAAGCGAAGTTCATGATCGAGGAGCTGTGGTTGTAGCGCAGGAAGTGTCTGCAACCAACAAAGTGTGTGTAGGTACATAAAGATCATCAACAAGCAGAAGTATTAAGAAACAAAAAAAACCGCTAAGTGCGAGCTGGACTCGCCCACCGAGGGTTTCGTAGGTTATTCTTAACTTGAAGTTAGGGACTTGGTATTTTTTCGCAACTACTAGCGTTCATAGACTTGAGTAGGTAGGTATGTATACGGTTTTAATTTCAACTCGATATCTTTACGCGTTCCTAAGTAAAGGGTCTTGACAGAATGACAGACGGACGGACAATAAAGTGATCCTATAAGGGTTCCGTTTTTTTACCTTTTGTGGTACGGAACCCTAAATTCTTTTTAGGGTTCCGTACCAAAACAAGATGATTTTGCAGCATCTGACGCGGATCTGAGCTAACGGAGTGACGGCCGTCGCCAAATTGTCGATCTCATACCTAATGCCCTTTAATAATTATAGCTAGAAGCTATTTTGAATTATAAGTAAGCAGCTCAGCTAGTAGCTATATAAATACTTACAAGTGCCTTAGATACATGTACTTGAGCGCGTTGAGGTTACCGATGGAGGAGTCTATGCGGTACTGCCGGGAGTCGCAGTCGCGCGGACACTCGCACTGCTTCTTGTCTTGCCATTCATTCAGATTCACTGGAAAATATGGAACGTTGTCTATGTGAAAGTTGTCTAGCTCTGAAGTAGGTGCTAAGCTAAGTAAGTAGTTGCGCAAACTTATTGAACTTGTGGATGCTAGCTACCGAGTGTAGTTGCTGCCGTAGCCTTGGGTTACTAGCACCGTGGTTGTTGAGGGCCCCGACATAATGGGAAAATATACGTATTTGGGAAAAAGTATATCGGGAGAAAGTCATCGACAAAAGAACACTCGATGAATAGGGTTTCATAACGGCATAGCAAACCCATTACTGACCAAATCTGTGATACTACAGCACACATTGTTGGATAGACGTGTTGACCTAACCTAGGAACAGTTTTTCCCGCTCGCTCATGAACATGATGCAGCCACATTAATTGAATCGTAGTTTCTGTCCGGCTTGTCGGTATCAGTTACAAGTTACAAGAAAATCGAAACCTTAAAAATAGAATTGTTCATGAGTTAGCATGAGTGTGTGACCGTGTACAAAAATCTTACGCTTGGTGTCCGTGATGCACCGGATGCTGGAGACGTCGCACGTGTTCATGGAGTGCAGATGCGGCAGGTAGAACAGCAGACACTTGCAGTGCTCCTGCACCGCGTGGACGAGGCACAGCAGGTCGCAGTCGGAGTTGCGGTACTTGCGGAAGAACGGCAGGAAGCGCTCGTCTTCCAGCAAGCATCTGCGGCTGGAATGGGGATCACGATCTTGGCCCTATTCTACCCACTTTCTACCTACTTGAGTGCCCGACACGCTCTTGGCCCCATTCTACCCACTTTCTACCTGCTAGAGTGCCCGACACGCTCTTGGCCCTATTCTACCCACTTTCTACCTACTAGAGTGCCCGACACGCTCTTGGCCCTATTCTACCCACTTTCTACCTACTAGAGTGCCCGACACGCTCTTGGCCCCATTCTACCCACTTTCTACCTACTAGAGTGCCCGACACGCTCTTGGCCTATTCTACCCACTTTCTACCTACTTGAGTGCCCGACACGCTCTTGGCCCCATTCTACCCACTTTCTACCTACTAGAGTGCCCGACACGCTCTTGGCCCCATTCTACCCACTTTCTACCTGCTAGAGTGCCCGACACGCTCTTGGCCTATTACCCACTTTCTACCTACTAGAGTGCCCGACACGCTCTTGGCCTATTCTACCCACTTTCTACCTACTAGAGTGCCCGACACGCTCTTGGCCCCATTCTACCCACTTTCTACCTACTAGAGTGCCCGACACGCTCTTGGCCCTATTCTACCCACTTTCTACCTACTAGAGTGCCCGACACGCTCTTGGCCCCATTCTACCCACTTTCTACCTACTAGAGTGCCCGACACGCTCTTGGCCCCATTCTACCCACTTTCTACCTACTAGAGTGCCCGACACGCTCTTGGCCCCATTCTACCCACTTTCTACCTACTAGAGTGCCCGACACGCTCTTGGCCCTATTCTACCCACTTTCTACCTACTTGAGTGCCCGACACGCTCTTGGCCCTATTCTACCCACTTTCTACCTACTAGAGTGCCCGACACGCTCTTGGCCCTATTCTACCCACTTTCTAACTATATGTTACATGCCGTGAGGTTAACTTCAGAATGTTACATTTAGTGAGGTTAACCTCATGTTGTGTGTCCGACTCGCTCTTGACCATTTATCGAGCTACAATACAAAGCTAAAACAAAACGGACGTAACCAAACTAGGAACAATCTAGGCAACCTTACTGGGTACTATCGGCAGCACATGAACCTACCCCAAGCAAGGGATCACCATAGTATTGGTGTTTTCATCGAAACACTACGAGAGACCAGTTTTAGCTGGCCTCACTTAGTGACTGTATGGAGGACCACTATAATTATGTTCGACTCTGGTGCGATTTCAAACAGTTTGCTAAGTACAGTGTGCCATATACAATGTTGCGCAACATCGTTCAAATTTTGCTAGCGCAATGTTGCGCCACCGATCGCCGTAAGTGTTGTACCATCGAACGCGGCTCGAGTTCCTCTTTCAAACGACACCCCACACATGGTACCTACTACTACCTACTACCGTACCGCACAAGGTTTTCCAGTTCTAATTTTTAATTTTTAAGTTTTAAGTTCTAAGTTCTAAGTTTTCGCGAGGCGAACGTGTCCGCGTGGCGAACACTATGCACCACGCACCTTTATCATATCGCGGAAAACATTTCATTACCGCGTTTTAAAAAACTACTAGCGCCATCTAGTGATACCTAACCTACTACATCACACATTGTTCAAAAGGCGTGTGTTGGTTGCTAGATCCTTATTTTTTTTAACCTAGGTACAAAAATCTCACACTTGGTGTCCGTGATGCACCGGATGCTGGAGACGTCGCACGTGTTCATGGAGTGCAGATGCGGCAGGTAGAACAGCAGACACTTGCAGTGCTCCTGCACCGCGTGGACGAGGCACAGCAGGTCGCAGTCGGAGTTGCGGTACTTGCGGAAGAACGGCAGGAAGCGCTCGTCTTCCAGCAAGCATCTGCGGCTGGAATGGGGATCACGATCTTGGCCCTATTCTACCCACTTTCTACCTACTTGAGTGCCCGACACGCTCTTGGCCCCATTCTACCCACTTTCTACCTGCTAGAGTGCCCGACACGCTCTTGGCCTATTCTACCCACTTTCTACCTACTAGAGTGCCCGACACGCTCTTGGCCCTATTCTACCCACTTTCTACCTACTAGAGTGCCCGACACGCTCTTGGCCCCATTCTACCCACTTTCTACCTACTAGAGTGCCCGACACGCTCTTGGCCCTATTCTACCCACTTTCTACCTACTTGAGTGCCCGACACGCTCTTGGCCCCATTCTACCCACTTTCTACCTACTAGAGTGCCCGACACGCTCTTGGCCCCATTCTACCCACTTTCTACCTGCTAGAGTGCCCGACACGCTCTTGGCCTATTCTACCCACTTTCTACCTACTAGAGTGCCCGACACGCTCTTGGCCCTATTCTACCCACTTTCTACCTACTAGAGTGCCCGACACGCTCTTGGCCCCATTCTACCCACTTTCTACCTACTAGAGTGCCCGACACGCTCTTGGCCCTATTCTACCCACTTTCTACCTACTAGAGTGCCCGACACGCTCTTGGCCCCATTCTACCCACTTTCTACCTACTAGAGTGCCCGACACGCTCTTGGCCCCATTCTACCCACTTTCTACCTACTAGAGTGCCCGACACGCTCTTGGCCCCATTCTACCCACTTTCTACCTACTAGAGTGCCCGACACGCTCTTGGCCCTATTCTACCCACTTTCTACCTACTAGAGTGCCCGACACGCTCTTGGCCCTATTCTACCCACTTTCTAACTATATGTTACATGCCGTGAGGTTAACTTCAGAATGTTACATTTAGTGAGGTTAACCTCATGTTGTGTGTCCGACTCGCTCTTGACCATTTATCGAGCTACAATACAAAGCTAAAACAAAACGGACGTAACCAAACTAGGAACAATCTAGGCAACCTTACTGGGTACTATCGGCAGCACATGAACCTACCCCAAGCAAGGGATCACCATAGTATTGGTGTTTTCATCGAAACACTACGAGAGACCAGTTTTAGCTGGCCTCACTTAGTGACTGTATGGAGGACCACTATAATTATGTTCGACTCTGGTGCGATTTCAAACAGTTTGCTAAGTACAGTGTGCCATATACAATGTTGCGCAACATCGTTCAAATTTTGCTAGCGCAATGTTGCGCCACCGATCGCCGTAAGTGTTGTACCATCGAACGCGGCTCGAGTTCCTCTTTCAAACGACACCCCACACATGGTACCTACTACTACCTACTACCGTACCGCACAAGGTTTTCCAGTTCTAATTTTTAATTTTTAAGTTTTAAGTTCTAAGTTCTAAGTTTTCGCGAGGCGAACGTGTCCGCGTGGCGAACACTATGCACCACGCACCTTTATCATATCGCGGAAAACATTTCATTACCGCGTTTTAAAAACTACTAGCGCCATCTAGTGATACCTAACCTACTACATCACACATTGTTCAAAAGGCGTGTGTTGGTTGCTAGATCCTTATTTTTTTAACCTAGGTACAAAATCTCACTTGGTGTCCGTGATGCACCGGATGCTGGAGACGTCGCACGTGTTCATGGAGTGCAGATGCGGCAGGTAGAACAGCAGACACTTGCAGTGCTCCTGCACCGCGTGGACGAGGCACAGCAGGTCGCAGTCGGGTTGCGGTACTTGCGGTAGCACGTCAGGAAGCGCTCGTCTTCCAGCAAGCATCTGCGGCTGGAATGGGGATCACGATCTTGTGCCTATTCTACCCACTTTCTACCTACTTGAGTGCCCGACACGCTCTTGGCCCCATTCTACCCACTTTCTACCTGCTAGAGTGCCCGACACGCTCTTGGCCTATTCTACCCACTTTACCTACTAGAGTGCCCGACACGCTCTTGGCCCTATTCTACCCACTTTCTACCTACTAGAGTGCCCGACACGCTCTTGGCCCCATTCTACCCACTTTCTACCTACTAGAGTGCCCGACACGCTCTTGGCCTATTCTACCCACTTTCTACCTACTTGAGTGCCCGACACGCTCTTGGCCCCATTCTACCCACTTTCTACCTACTAGAGTGCCCGACACGCTCTTGGCCCCATTCTACCCACTTTCTACCTGCTAGAGTGCCCGACACGCTCTTGGCCTATTCTACCCACTTTCTACCTACTAGAGTGCCCGTCACGCTCTTGGCCTATTCGACCCACTTTCTACCTACTAGAGTGCCCGACACGCTCTTGGCCCCATTCTACCCACTTTCTACCTACTAGAGTGCCCGACACGCTCTTGGCCTATTCTACCCACTTTCTACCTACTAGAGTGCCCGACACGCTCTTGGCCCCATTCTACCCACTTTCTACCTACTAGAGTGCCCGACACGCTCTTGGCCCCATTCTACCCACTTTCTACCTACTAGAGTGCCCGACACGCTCTTGGCCCCATTCTACCCACTTTCTACCTACTAGAGTGCCCGACACGCTCTTGGCCCTATTCTACCCACTTTCTACCTACTAGAGTGCCCGACACGCTCTTGGCCCCATTCTACCCACTTTCTACCTACTAGAGTGCCCGACACGCTCTTGGCCTATTCTACCCACTTTCTACCTACTAGAGTGCCCGACACGCTCTTGGCCCCATTCTACCCACTTTCTACCTACTAGAGTGCCCGACACGCTCTTGGCCCCATTCTACCCACTTTCTACCTACTAGAGTGCCCGACACGCTCTTGGCCCCATTCTACCCACTTTCTACCTACTAGAGTGCCCGACACGCTCTTGGCCCTATTCTACCCACTTTCTACCTACTTGAGTGCCCGACACGCTCTTGGCCCTATTCTACCCACTTTCTACCTACTAGAGTGCCCGACACGCTCTTGGCCTATTCTACCCACTTTCTAACTATATGTTACATGCCGTGAGGTTAACTTCAGAATGTTACATTTAGTGAGGTTAACCTCATGTTGTGTGTCCGACTCGCTCTTGACCATTTATCGAGCTACAATACAAAGCTAAAACAAAACGGACGTAACCAAACTAGGAACAATCTAGGCAACCTTACTGGGTACTATCGGCAGCACATGAACCTACCCCAAGCAAGGGATCACCATAGTATTGGTGTTTTCATCGAAACACTACGAGAGACCAGTTTTAGCTGGCCTCACTTAGTGACTGTATGGAGGACCACTATAATTATGTTCGACTCTGGTGCGATTTCAAACAGTTTGCTAAGTACAGTGTGCCATATACAATGTTGCGCAACATCGTTCAAATTTTGCTAGCGCAATGTTGCGCCACCGATCGCCGTAAGTGTTGTACCATCGAACGCGGCTCGAGTTCCTCTTTCAAACGACACCCCACACATGGTACCTACTACTACCTACTACCGTACCGCACAAGGTTTTCCAGTTCTAATTTTTAATTTTTAAGTTTTAAGTTCTAAGTTCTAAGTTTTCGCGAGGCGAACGTGTCCGCGTGGCGAACACTATGCACCACGCACCTTTATCATATCGCGGAAAACATTTCATTACCGCGTTTTAAAAAACTACTAGCGCCATCTAGTGATACCTAACCTACTACATCACACATTGTTCAAAAGGCGTGTGTTGGTTGCTAGATCCTTATTTTTTTTAACCTAGGTACAAAAATCTCACACTTGGTGTCCGTGATGCACCGGATGCTGGAGACGTCGCACGTGTTCATGGAGTGCAGATGCGGCAGGTAGAACAGCAGACACTTGCAGTGCTCCTGCACCGCGTGGACGAGGCACAGCAGGTCGCAGTCGGAGTTGCGGTACTTGCGGAAGAACGGCAGGAAGCGCTCGTCTTCCAGCAAGCATCTGCGGCTGGAATGGGGATCACGATCTTGGCCTATTCTACCCACTTTCTACCTACTTGAGTGCCCGACACGCTCTTGGCCCCATTCTACCCACTTTCTACCTGCTAGAGTGCCCGACACGCTCTTGGCCTATTCTACCCACTTTCTACCTACTAGAGTGCCCGACACGCTCTTGGCCTATTCTACCCACTACCTACTAGAGTGCCCGACACGCTCTTGGCCCCATTCTACCCACTTTCTACCTACTAGAGTGCCCGACACGCTCTTGGCCCTATTCTACCCACTTTCTACCTACTTGAGTGCCCGACACGCTCTTGGCCCCATTCTACCCACTTTCTACCTACTAGAGTGCCCGACACGCTCTTGGCCCCATTCTACCCACTTTCTACCTGCTAGAGTGCCCGACACGCTCTTGGCCCTATTCTACCCACTTTCTACCTACTAGAGTGCCCGACACGCTCTTGGCCCTATTCTACCCACTTTCTACCTACTAGAGTGCCCGACACGCTCTTGGCCCCATTCTACCCACTTTCTACCTACTAGAGTGCCCGACACGCTCTTGGCCTATTCTACCCACTTTCTACCTACTAGAGTGCCCGACACGCTCTTGGCCCCATTCTACCCACTTTCTACCTACTAGAGTGCCCGACACGCTCTTGGCCCCATTCTACCCACTTTCTACCTACTAGAGTGCCCGACACGCTCTTGGCCCCATTCTACCCACTTTCTACCTACTAGAGTGCCCGACACGCTCTTGGCCCTATTCTACCCACTTTCTACCTAGAGGAGTGCCCGACACGCTCTTGGCCCCATTCTACCCACTTTCTACCTACTAGAGTGCCCGACACGCTCTTGGCCTATTCTACCCACTTTCTACCTACTAGAGTGCCCGACACGCTCTTGGCCCCATTCTACCCACTTTCTACCTACTAGAGTGCCCGACACGCTCTTGGCCCCATTCTACCCACTTTCTACCTACTAGAGTGCCCGACACGCTCTTGGCCCCATTCTACCCACTTTCTACCTACTAGAGTGCCCGACACGCTCTTGGCCCTATTCTACCCACTTTCTACCTACTTGAGTGCCCGACACGCTCTTGGCCTATTCTACCCACTTTCTACCTACTAGAGTGCCCGACACGCTCTTGGCCCTATTCTACCCACTTTCTAACTATATGTTACATGCCGTGAGGTTAACTTCAGAATGTTACATTTAGTGAGGTTAACCTCATGTTGTGTGTCCGACTCGCTCTTGACCATTTATCGAGCTACAATACAAAGCTAAAACAAAACGGACGTAACCAAACTAGGAACAATCTAGGCAACCTTACTGGGTACTATCGGCAGCACATGAACCTACCCCAAGCAAGGGATCACCATAGTATTGGTGTTTTCATCGAAACACTACGAGAGACCAGTTTTAGCTGGCCTCACTTAGTGACTGTATGGAGGACCACTATAATTATGTTCGACTCTGGTGCGATTTCAAACAGTTTGCTAAGTACAGTGTGCCATATACAATGTTGCGCAACATCGTTCAAATTTTGCTAGCGCAATGTTGCGCCACCGATCGCCGTAAGTGTTGTACCATCGAACGCGGCTCGAGTTCCTCTTTCAAACGACACCCCACACATGGTACCTACTACTACCTACTACCGTACCGCACAAGGTTTTCCAGTTCTAATTTTTAATTTTTAAGTTTTAAGTTCTAAGTTCTAAGTTTTCGCGAGGCGAACGTGTCCGCGTGGCGAACACTATGCACCACGCACCTTTATCATATCGCGGAAAACATTTCATTACCGCGTTTTAAAAAACTACTAGCGCCATCTAGTGATACCTAACCTACTACATCACACATTGTTCAAAGGCGTGTGTTGGTTGCTAGATCCTTATTTTTTTTAACCTAGGTACAAAAATCTCACACTTGGTGTCCGTGATGCACCGGATGCTGGAGACGTCGCACGTGTTCATGGAGTGCAGATGCGGCAGGTAGAACAGCAGACACTTGCAGTGCTCCTGCACCGCGTGGACGAGGCACAGCAGGTCGCAGTCGGAGTTGCGGTACTTGCGGAAGAACGGCAGGAAGCGCTCGTCTTCCAGCAAGCATCTGCGGCTGGAATGGGGATCACGATCTTGGCCCTATTCTACCCACTTTCTACCTACTTGAGTGCCCGACACGCTCTTGGCCCCATTCTACCCACTTTCTACCTGCTAGAGTGCCCGACACGCTCTTGGCCCTATTCTACCCACTTTCTACCTACTAGAGTGCCCGACACGCTCTTGGCCCTATTCTACCCACTTTCTACCTACTAGAGTGCCCGACACGCTCTTGGCCCCATTCTACCCACTTTCTACCTACTAGAGTGCCCGACACGCTCTTGGCCTATTCTACCCACTTTCTACCTACTTGAGTGCCCGACACGCTCTTGGCCCCATTCTACCCACTTTCTACCTACTAGAGTGCCCGACACGCTCTTGGCCCCATTCTACCCACTTTCTACCTGCTAGAGTGCCCGACACGCTCTTGGCCCTATTCTACCCACTTTCTACCTACTAGAGTGCCCGACACGCTCTTGGCCCTATTCTACCCACTTTCTACCTACTAGAGTGCCCGACACGCTCTTGGCCCCATTCTACCCACTTTCTACCTACTAGAGTGCCCGACACGCTCTTGGCCTATTCTACCCACTTTCTACCTACTAGAGTGCCCGACACGCTCTTGGCCCCATTCTACCCACTTTCTACCTACTAGAGTGCCCGACACGCTCTTGGCCCCATTCTACCCACTTTCTACCTACTAGAGTGCCCGACACGCTCTTGGCCCCATTCTACCCACTTTCTACCTACTAGAGTGCCCGACACGCTCTTGGCCCTATTCTACCCACTTTCTACCTACTAGAGTGCCCGACACGCTCTTGGCCCCATTCTACCCACTTTCTACCTACTAGAGTGCCCGACACGCTCTTGGCCCTATTCTACCCACTTTCTACCTACTAGAGTGCCCGACACGCTCTTGGCCCCATTCTACCCACTTTCTACCTACTAGAGTGCCCGACACGCTCTTGGCCCCATTCTACCCACTTTCTACCTACTAGAGTGCCCGACACGCTCTTGGCCCCATTCTACCCACTTTCTACCTACTAGAGTGCCCGACACGCTCTTGGCCTATTCTACCCACTTTCTACCTACTTGAGTGCCCGACACGCTCTTGGCCCTATTCTACCCACTTTCTACCTACTAGAGTGCCCGACACGCTCTTGGCCCTATTCTACCCACTTTCTAACTATATGTTACATGCCGTGAGGTTAACTTCAGAATGTTACATTTAGTGAGGTTAACCTCATGTTGTGTGTCCGACTCGCTCTTGACCATTTATCGAGCTACAATACAAAGCTAAAACAAAACGGACGTAACCAAACTAGGAACAATCTAGGCAACCTTACTGGGTACTATCGGCAGCACATGAACCTACCCCAAGCAAGGGATCACCATAGTATTGGTGTTTTCATCGAAACACTACGAGAGACCAGTTTTAGCTGGCCTCACTTAGTGACTGTATGGAGGACCACTATAATTATGTTCGACTCTGGTGCGATTTCAAACAGTTTGCTAAGTACAGTGTGCCATATACAATGTTGCGCAACATCGTTCAAATTTTGCTAGCGCAATGTTGCGCCACCGATCGCCGTAAGTGTTGTACCATCGAACGCGGCTCGAGTTCCTCTTTCAAACGACACCCCACACATGGTACCTACTACTACCTACTACCGTACCGCACAAGGTTTTCCAGTTCTAATTTTTAATTTTTAAGTTTTAAGTTCTAAGTTCTAAGTTTTCGCGAGGCGAACGTGTCCGCGTGGCGAACACTATGCACCACGCACCTTTATCATATCGCGGAAAACATTTCATTACCGCGTTTTAAAAAACTACTAGCGCCATCTAGTGATACCTAACCTACTACATCACACATTGTTCAAAAGGCGTGTGTTGGTTGCTAGATCCTTATTTTTTTTAACCTAGGTACAAAAATCTCACACTTGGTGTCCGTGATGCACCGGATGCTGGAGACGTCGCACGTGTTCATGGAGTGCAGATGCGGCAGGTAGAACAGCAGACACTTGCAGTGCTCCTGCACCGCGTGAACGAGGCACAGCAGGTCGCAGTCGGAGTTGCGGTACTTGCGGAAGAACGGCAGGAAGCGCTCGTCTTCCAGCAAGCATCTGCGGCTGGAATGGGGATCACGATCTTGGCCCTATTCTACCCACTTTCTACCTACTTGAGTGCCCGACACGCTCTTGGCCCCATTCTACCCACTTTCTACCTGCTAGAGTGCCCGACACGCTCTTGGCCCTATTCTACCCACTTTCTACCTACTAGAGTGCCCGACACGCTCTTGGCCCTATTCTACCCACTTTCTACCTACTAGAGTGCCCGACACGCTCTTGGCCCCATTCTACCCACTTTCTACCTACTAGAGTGCCCGACACGCTCTTGGCCTATTCTACCCACTTTCTACCTACTAGAGTGCCCGACACGCTCTTGGCCCCATTCTACCCACTTTCTACCTACTAGAGTGCCCGACACGCTCTTGGCCCCATTCTACCCACTTTCTACCTACTAGAGTGCCCGACACGCTCTTGGCCCCATTCTACCCACTTTCTACCTACTAGAGTGCCCGACACGCTCTTGGCCCTATTCTACCCACTTTCTACCTACTAGAGTGCCCGACACGCTCTTGGCCCCATTCTACCCACTTTCTACCTACTAGAGTGCCCGACACGCTCTTGGCCTATTCTACCCACTTTCTACCTACTAGAGTGCCCGACACGCTCTTGGCCCATTCCACTTCTACCTACTAGAGTGCCCGACACGCTCTTGGCCCCATTCTACCCACTTTCTACCTACTAGAGTGCCCGACACGCTCTTGGCCCCATTCTACCCACTTTCTACCTACTAGAGTGCCCGACACGCTCTTGGCCCTATTCTACCCACTTTCTACCTACTTGAGTGCCCGACACGCTCTTGGCCCTATTCTACCCACTTTCTACCTACTAGAGTGCCCGACACGCTCTTGGCCTATTCTACCCACTTTCTAACTATATGTTACATGCCGTGAGGTTAACTTCAGAATGTTACATTTAGTGAGGTTAACCTCATGTTGTGTGTCCGACTCGCTCTTGACCATTTATCGAGCTACAATACAAAGCTAAAACAAAACGGACGTAACCAAACTAGGAACAATCTAGGCAACCTTACTGGGTACTATCGGCAGCACATGAACCTACCCCAAGCAAGGGATCACCATAGTATTGGTGTTTTCATCGAAACACTACGAGAGACCAGTTTTAGCTGGCCTCACTTAGTGACTGTATGGAGGACCACTATAATTATGTTCGACTCTGGTGCGATTTCAAACAGTTTGCTAAGTACAGTGTGCCATATACAATGTTGCGCAACATCGTTCAAATTTTGCTAGCGCAATGTTGCGCCACCGATCGCCGTAAGTGTTGTACCATCGAACGCGGCTCGAGTTCCTCTTTCAAACGACACCCCACACATGGTACCTACTACTACCTACTACCGTACCGCACAAGGTTTTCCAGTTCTAATTTTTAATTTTTAAGTTTTAAGTTCTAAGTTCTAAGTTTTCGCGAGGCGAACGTGTCCGCGTGGCGAACACTATGCACCACGCACCTTTATCATATCGCGGAAAACATTTCATTACCGCGTTTTAAAAAACTACTAGCGCCATCTAGTGATACCTAACCTACTACATCACACATTGTTCAAAAGGCGTGTGTTGGTTGCTAGATCCTTATTTTTTTAACCTAGGTACAAAATCTCACACTTGGTGTCCGTGATGCACCGGATGCTGGAGACGTCGCACGTGTTCATGGAGTGCAGATGCGGCAGGTAGAACAGCAGACACTCGCAGTGCTCCTGCACCGCGTGAACGAGGCACAGCAGGTCGCAGTCGGAGTTGCGGTACTTGCGGAAGAACGGCAGGAAGCGCTCGTCTTCCAGCAAGCATCTGCGGCTGGAATGGGGATCACGATCTTGGCCTATTCTACCCACTTTCTACCTACTTGAGTGCCCGACACGCTCTTGGCCCCATTCTACCCACTTTCTACCTGCTAGAGTGCCCGACACGCTCTTGGCCCTATTCTACCCACTTTCTACCTACTAGAGTGCCCGACACGCTCTTGGCCCTATTCTACCCACTTTCTACCTACTAGAGTGCCCGACACGCTCTTGGCCCCATTCTACCCACTTTCTACCTACTAGAGTGCCCGACACGCTCTTGGCCTATTCTACCCACTTTCTACCTACTTGAGTGCCCGACACGCTCTTGGCCCCATTCTACCCACTTTCTACCTACTAGAGTGCCCGACACGCTCTTGGCCCCATTCTACCCACTTTCTACCTGCTAGAGTGCCCGACACGCTCTTGACCTATTCTACCCACTTTCTACCTACTAGAGTGCCCGACACGCTCTTGGCCCTATTCTACCCACTTTCTACCTACTAGAGTGCCCGACACGCTCTTGGCCCCATTCTACCCACTTTCTACCTACTAGAGTGCCCGACACGCTCTTGGCCTATTCTACCCACTTTCTACCTACTAGAGTGCCCGACACGCTCTTGGCCCCATTCTACCACTTTCTACCTACTAGAGTGCCCGACACGCTCTTGGCCCCATTCTACCCACTTTCTACCTACTAGAGTGCCCGACACGCTCTTGGCCCCATTCTACCCACTTTCTACCTACTAGAGTGCCCGACACGCTCTTGGCCCTATTCTACCCACTTTCTACCTACTAGAGTGCCCGACACGCTCTTGGCCCCATTCTACCCACTTTCTACCTACTAGAGTGCCCGACACGCTCTTGGCCTATTCTACCCACTTTCTACCTACTAGAGTGCCCGACACGCTCTTGGCCCCATTCTACCCACTTTCTACCTACTAGAGTGCCCGACACGCTCTTGGCCCCATTCTACCCACTTTCTACCTACTAGAGTGCCCGACACGCTCTTGGCCCCATTCTACCCACTTTCTACCTACTAGAGTGCCCGACACGCTCTTGGCCCTATTCTACCCACTTTCTACCTACTTGAGTGCCCGACACGCTCTTGGCCTATTCTACCCACTTTCTACCTACTAGAGTGCCCGACACGCTCTTGGCCTATTCTACCCACTTTCTAACTATATGTTACATGCCGTGAGGTTAACTTCAGAATGTTACATTTAGTGAGGTTAACCTCATGTTGTGTGTCCGACTCGCTCTTGACCATTTATCGAGCTACAATACAAAGCTAAAACAAAACGGACGTAACCAAACTAGGAACAATCTAGGCAACCTTACTGGGTACTATCGGCAGCACATGAACCTACCCCAAGCAAGGGATCACCATAGTATTGGTGTTTTCATCGAAACACTACGAGAGACCAGTTTTAGCTGGCCTCACTTAGTGACTGTATGGAGGACCACTATAATTATGTTCGACTCTGGTGCGATTTCAAACAGTTTGCTAAGTACAGTGTGCCATATACAATGTTGCGCAACATCGTTCAAATTTTGCTAGCGCAATGTTGCGCCACCGATCGCCGTAAGTGTTGTACCATCGAACGCGGCTCGAGTTCCTCTTTCAAACGACACCCCACACATGGTACCTACTACTACCTACTACCGTACCGCACAAGGTTTTCCAGTTCTAATTTTTAATTTTTAAGTTTTAAGTTCTAAGTTCTAAGTTTTCGCGAGGCGAACGTGTCCGCGTGGCGAACACTATGCACCACGCACCTTTATCATATCGCGGAAAACATTTCATTACCGCGTTTTAAAAAACTACTAGCGCCATCTAGTGATACCTAACCTACTACATCACACATTGTTCAAAAGGCGTGTGTTGGTTGCTAGATCCTTATTTTTTTTAACCTAGGTACAAAAATCTCACACTTGGTGTCCGTGATGCACCGGATGCTGGAGACGTCGCACGTGTTCATGGAGTGCAGATGCGGCAGGTAGAACAGCAGACACTTGCAGTGCTCCTGCACCGCGTGAACGAGGCACAGCAGGTCGCAGTCGGAGTTGCGGTACTTGCGGAAGAACGGCAGGAAGCGCTCGTCTTCCAGCAAGCATCTGCGGCTGGAATGGGGATCACGATCTTGGCCCTATTCTACCCACTTTCTACCTACTTGAGTGCCCGACACGCTCTTGGCCCCATTCTACCCACTTTCTACCTGCTAGAGTGCCCGACACGCTCTTGGCCTATTCTACCCACTTTCTACCTACTAGAGTGCCCGACACGCTCTTGGCCTATTCTACCCACTTTCTACCTACTAGAGTGCCCGACACGCTCTTGGCCCCATTCTACCCACTTTCTACCTACTAGAGTGCCCGACACGCTCTTGGCCTATTCTGCCACTTTCTACCTACTTGAGTGCCCGACACGCTCTTGGCCCCATTCTACCCACTTTCTACCTACTAGAGTGCCCGACACGCTCTTGGCCCCATTCTACCCACTTTCTACCTGCTAGAGTGCCCGACACGCTCTTGGCCCTATTCTACCCACTTTCTACCTACTAGAGTGCCCGACACGCTCTTGGCCTATTCTACCCACTTTCTACCTACTAGAGTGCCCGACACGCTCTTGGCCCCATTCTACCCACTTTCTACCTACTAGAGTGCCCGACACGCTCTTGGCCCTATTCTACCCACTTTCTACCTACTAGAGTGCCCGACACGCTCTTGGCCCCATTCTACCCACTTTCTACCTACTAGAGTGCCCGACACGCTCTTGGCCCCATTCTACCCACTTTCTACCTACTAGAGTGCCCGACACGCTCTTGGCCCAATTCTACCCACTTTCTACCTACTAGAGTGAACGACACGCTCTTGGCCTATTCTACCCACTTTCTACCTACTAGAGTGCCCGACACGCTCTTGGCCCCATTCTACCCACTTTCTACCTACTAGAGTGCCCGACACGCTCTTGGCCCTATTCTACCCACTTTCTACCTACTAGAGTGCCCGACACGCTCTTGGCCCCATTCTACCCACTTTCTACCTACTAGAGTGCCCGACACGCTCTTGGCCCCATTCTACCCACTTTCTACCTACTAGAGTGCCCGACACGCTCTTGGCCCCATTCTACCCACTTTCTACCTACTAGAGTGCCCGACACGCTCTTGGCCCTATTCTACCCACTTTCTACCTACTTGAGTGCCCGACACGCTCTTGGCCTATTCTACCCACTTTCTACCTACTAGAGTGCCCGACACGCTCTTGGCCTATTCTACCCACTTTCTAACTATATGTTACATGCCGTGAGGTTAACTTCAGAATGTTACATTTAGTGAGGTTAACCTCATGTTGTGTGTCCGACTCGCTCTTGACCATTTATCGAGCTACAATACAAAGCTAAAACAAAACGGACGTAACCAAACTAGGAACAATCTAGGCAACCTTACTGGGTACTATCGGCAGCACATGAACCTACCCCAAGCAAGGGATCACCATAGTATTGGTGTTTTCATCGAAACACTACGAGAGACCAGTTTTAGCTGGCCTCACTTAGTGACTGTATGGAGGACCACTATAATTATGTTCGACTCTGGTGCGATTTCAAACAGTTTGCTAAGTACAGTGTGCCATATACAATGTTGCGCAACATCGTTCAAATTTTGCTAGCGCAATGTTGCGCCACCGATCGCCGTAAGTGTTGTACCATCGAACGCGGCTCGAGTTCCTCTTTCAAACGACACCCCACACATGGTACCTACTACTACCTACTACCGTACCGCACAAGGTTTTCCAGTTCTAATTTTTAATTTTTAAGTTTTAAGTTCTAAGTTCTAAGTTTTCGCGAGGCGAACGTGTCCGCGTGGCGAACACTATGCACCACGCACCTTTATCATATCGCGGAAAACATTTCATTACCGCGTTTTAAAAAACTACTAGCGCCATCTAGTGATACCTAACCTACTACATCACACATTGTTCAAAAGGCGTGTGTTGGTTGCTAGATCCTTATTTTTTTTAACCTAGGTACAAAAATCTCACACTTGGTGTCCGTGATGCACCGGATGCTGGAGACGTCGCACGTGTTCATGGAGTGCAGATGCGGCAGGTAGAACAGCAGACACTTGCAGTGCTCCTGCACCGCGTGAACGAGGCACAGCAGGTCGCAGTCGGGTTGCGGTACTTGCGGAAGAACGGCAGGAAGCGCTCGTCTTCCAGCAAGCATCTGCGGCTGGAATGGGGATCACGATCTTGGCCTATTCTACCCACTTTCTACCTACTTGAGTGCCCGACACGCTCTTGGCCCCATTCTACCCACTTTCTACCTGCTAGAGTGCCCGACACGCTCTTGGCCTATTCTACCCACTTTCTACCTACTAGAGTGCCCGACACGCTCTTGGCCCTATTCTACCCACTTTCTACCTACTAGAGTGCCCGACACGCTCTTGGCCCCATTCTACCCACTTTCTACCTACTAGAGTGCCCGACACGCTCTTGGCCTATTCTACCCACTTTCTACCTACTTGAGTGCCCGACACGCTCTTGGCCCCATTCTACCCACTTTCTACCTACTAGAGTGCCCGACACGCTCTTGGCCCCATTCTACCCACTTTCTACCTGCTAGAGTGCCCGACACGCTCTTGGCCCTATTCTACCCACTTTCTACCTACTAGAGTGCCCGACACGCTCTTGGCCCTATTCTACCCACTTTCTACCTACTAGAGTGCCCGACACGCTCTTGGCCCCATTCTACCCACTTTCTACCTACTAGAGTGCCCGACACGCTCTTGGCCCTATTCTACCCACTTTCTACCTACTAGAGTGCCCGACACGCTCTTGGCCCCATTCTACCCACTTTCTACCTACTAGAGTGCCCGACACGCTCTTGGCCCCATTCTACCCACTTTCTACCTACTAGAGTGCCCGACACGCTCTTGGCCCCATTCTACCCACTTTCTACCTACTAGAGTGCCCGACACGCTCTTGGCCTATTCTACCCACTTTCTACCTACTTGAGTGCCCGACACGCTCTTGGCCCTATTCTACCCACTTTCTACCTACTAGAGTGCCCGACACGCTCTTGGCCCTATTCTACCCACTTTCTAACTATATGTTACATGCCGTGAGGTTAACTTCAGAATGTTACATTTAGTGAGGTTAACCTCATGTTGTGTGTCCGACTCGCTCTTGACCATTTATCGAGCTACAATACAAAGCTAAAACAAAACGGACGTAACCAAACTAGGAACAATCTAGGCAACCTTACTGGGTACTATCGGCAGCTAATGAACCTACCCCAAGCAAGGGATCACCATAGTATTGGTGTTTTCATCGAAACACTACGAGAGACCAGTTTTAGCTGGCCTCACTTAGTGACTGTATGGAGGACCACTATAATTATGTTCGACTCTGGTGCGATTTCAAACAGTTTGCTAAGTACAGTGTGCCATATACAATGTTGCGCAACATCGTTCAAATTTTGCTAGCGCAATGTTGCGCCACCGATCGCCGTAAGTGTTGTACCATCGAACGCGGCTCGAGTTCCTCTTTCAAACGACACCCCACACATGGTACCTACTACCTACTACCGTACCGCACAAGGTTTTCCAGTTCTAATTTTTAATTTTTAAGTTTTAAGTTCTAAGTTCTAAGTTTTCGCGAGGCGAACGTGTCCGCGTGGCGAACACTATGCACCACGCACCTTTATCATATCGCGGAAAACATTTCATTACCGCGTTTTAAAAAACTACTAGCGCCATCTAGTGATACCTAACCTACTACATCACACATTGTTCAAAAGGCGTGTGTTGGTTGCTAGATCCTTATTTTTTTTAACCTAGGTACAAAAATCTCACACTTGGTGTCCGTGATGCACCGGATGCTGGAGACGTCGCACGTGTTCATGGAGTGCAGATGCGGCAGGTAGAACAGCAGACACTTGCAGTGCTCCTGCACCGCGTGAACGAGGCACAGCAGGTCGCAGTCGGGTTGCGGTACTTGCGGAAGAACGGCAGGAAGCGCTCGTCTTCCAGCAAGCATCTGCGGCTGGAATGGGGATCACGATCTTGGCCTATTCTACCCACTTTCTACCTACTTGAGTGCCCGACACGCTCTTGGCCCCATTCTACCCACTTTCTACCTGCTAGAGTGCCCGACACGCTCTTGGCCTATTCTACCCACTTTCTACCTACTAGAGTGCCCGACACGCTCTTGGCCTATTCTACCCACTTTCTACCTACTAGAGTGCCCGACACGCTCTTGGCCCCATTCTACCCACTTTCTACCTACTAGAGTGCCCGACACGCTCTTGGCCTATTCTACCCACTTTCTACCTACTTGAGTGCCCGACACGCTCTTGGCCCCATTCTACCCACTTTCTACCTACTAGAGTGCCCGACACGCTCTTGGCCCCATTCTACCCACTTCTACCTGCTAGAGTGCCCGACACGCTCTTGGCCTATTCTACCCACTTTCTACCTACTAGAGTGCCCGACACGCTCTTGGCCCTATTCTGCCCACTTTCTACCTACTAGAGTGCCCGACACGCTCTTGGCCCCATTCTACCCACTTTCTACCTACTAGAGTGCCCGACACGCTCTTGGCCCTATTCTACCCACTTTCTACCTACTAGAGTGCCCGACACGCTCTTGGCCCCATTCTACCCACTTTCTACCTACTAGAGTGCCCGACACGCTCTTGGCCCCATTCTACCCACTTTCTACCTACTAGAGTGCCCGACACGCTCTTGGCCCCATTCTACCCACTTTCTACCTACTAGAGTGCCCGACACGCTCTTGGCCTATTCTACCCACTCTACCTACTAGAGTGCCCGACACGCTCTTGGCCCCATTCTACCCACTCTACCTACTAGAGTGCCCGACACGCTCTTGGCCTATTCTACCCACTTTCTACCTACTAGAGTGCCCGACACGCTCTTGGCCCCATTCTACCCACTTTCTACCTACTAGAGTGCCCGACACGCTCTTGGCCCCATTCTACCCACTTTCTACCTACTAGAGTGCCCGACACGCTCTTGGCCCCATTCTACCCACTTTCTACCTACTAGAGTGCCCGACACGCTCTTGGCCTATTCTACCCACTTTCTACCTACTTGAGTGCCCGACACGCTCTTGGCCCTATTCTACCCACTTTCTACCTACTAGAGTGCCCGACACGCTCTTGGCCCTATTCTACCCACTTTCTAACTATATGTTACATGCCGTGAGGTTAACTTCAGAATGTTACATTTAGTGAGGTTAACCTCATGTTGTGTGTCCGACTCGCTCTTGACCATTTATCGAGCTACAATACAAAGCTAAAACAAAACGGACGTAACCAAACTAGGAACAATCTAGGCAACCTTACTGGGTACTATCGGCAGCACATGAACCTACCCCAAGCAAGGGATCACCATAGTATTGGTGTTTTCATCGAAACACTACGAGAGACCAGTTTTAGCTGGCCTCACTTAGTGACTGTATGGAGGACCACTATAATTATGTTCGACTCTGGTGCGATTTCAAACAGTTTGCTAAGTACAGTGTGCCATATACAATGTTGCGCAACATCGTTCAAATTTTGCTAGCGCAATGTTGCGCCACCGATCGCCGTAAGTGTTGTACCATCGAACGCGGCTCGAGTTCCTCTTTCAAACGACACCCCACACATGGTACCTACTACTACCTACTACCGTACCGCACAAGGTTTTCCAGTTCTAATTTTTAATTTTTAAGTTTTAAGTTCTAAGTTCTAAGTTTTCGCGAGGCGAACGTGTCCGCGTGGCGAACACTATGCACCACGCACCTTTATCATATCGCGGAAAACATTTCATTACCGCGTTTTAAAAACTACTAGCGCCATCTAGTGATACCTAACCTACTACATCACACATTGTTCAAAGGCGTGTGTTGGTTGCTAGATCCTTATTTTTTTAACCTAGGTACAAAATCTCACACTTGGTGTCCGTGATGCACCGGATGCTGGAGACGTCGCACGTGTTCATGGAGTGCAGATGCGGCAGGTAGAACAGCTGACACTTGCAGCGCTCCTGCACCGCGTGAACGAGGCACAGCAGGTCGCAGTCGGGGTTGCGGTACTTGCGGAAGAACGGCAGGAAGCGCTCGTCTTCCAGCAAGCATCTGCGGCTGGAATGGGGATCACGATCTTGGCCTATTCTACCCACTTTCTACCTACTTGAGTGCCCGACACGCTCTTGGCCCCATTCTACCCACTTTCTACCTGCTAGAGTGCCCGACACGCTCTTGGCCTATTCTACCCACTTTCTACCTACTAGAGTGCCCGACACGCTCTTGGCCTATTCTACCCACTTTCTACCTACTAGAGTGCCCGACACGCTCTTGGCCCCATTCTACCCACTTTCTACCTACTAGAGTGCCCGACACGCTCTTTGGCGTATTCTACCCACTTTCTACCTACTTGAGTGCCCGACACGCTCTTGGCCCCATTCTACCCACTTTCTACCTACTAGAGTGCCCGACACGCTCTTGGCCCCATTCTACCCACTTTCTACCTGCTAGAGTGCCCGACACGCTCTTGGCCTATTCTACCCACTTTCTACCTACTAGAGTGCCCGACACGCTCTTGGCCTATTCTACCCACTTTCTACCTACTAGAGTGCCCGACCCTCTTGGCCCCATTCTACCCACTTTCTACCTACTAGAGTGCCCGACACGCTCTTGGCCCTATTCTACCCACTTTCTACCTACTAGAGTGCCCGACACGCTCTTGGCCCCATTCTACCCACTTTCTACCTACTAGAGTGCCCGACACGCTCTTGGCCCATTCTACCCACTTTCTACCTGCTTGAGTGCCCGACACGCTCTGGGCCTATTCTGCCCACTTTCTACCTACTAGAGTGCCCGACACGCTCTTGGCCCTATTCACCCACTTTCTACCTACTAGAGTGCCCGACACGCTCTTGGCCCCATTCTACCCACTTTCTACCTACTAGAGTGCCCGACACGCTCTTGGCCCTATTCTACCCACTTTCTACCTACTAGAGTGCCCGACACGCTCTTGGCCCCATTCTACCCACTTTCTACCTACTAGAGTGCCCGACACGCTCTTGGCCCCATTCTACCCACTTTCTACCTACTAGAGTGCCCGACACGCTCTTGGCCCATAGACCCACTATCTACCTACTAGAGTGCCCGACACGCTCTTGGCCCTAGTCTCCCCCCTTTCTACCTACTAGAGTGCCCGACACGCTCTTGGCCCCATTCTACCCACTTTCTACCTACTAGAGTGCCCGACACGCTCTTGGCCCTATTCTACCCACTTTCTACCTACTAGAGTGCCCGACACGCTCTTGGCCCCATTCTACCCACTTTCTACCTACTAGAGTGCCCGACACGCTCTTGGCCCCATTCTACCCACTTTCTACCTACTAGAGTGCCCGACACGCTCTTGGCCCATTCTACCCAATTACTAACTACTAGAGTGCACGACACGCTCTTGGCCTATTCTACCACTTTCTACCTACTTGAGTGCCCGACGCTCTTGGCCTATTCTACCCACTTTCTACCTACTAGAGTGCCCGACACGCTCTTGGCCTATTCTACCCACTTTCTAACTATATGTTACATGCCGTGAGGTTAACTTCAGAATGTTACATTTAGTGAGGTTAACCTCATGTTGTGTGTCCGACTCGCTCTTGACCATTTATCGAGCTACAATACAAAGCTAAAACAAAACGGACGTAACCAAACTAGGAACAATCTAGGCAACCTTACTGGGTACTATCGGCAGCACATGAACCTACCCCAAGCAAGGGATCACCATAGTATTGGTGTTTTCATCGAAACACTACGAGAGACCAGTTTTAGCTGGCCTCACTTAGTGACTGTATGGAGGACCACTATAATTATGTTCGACTCTGGTGCGATTTCAAACAGTTTGCTAAGTACAGTGTGCCATATACAATGTTGCGCAACATCGTTCAAATTTTGCTAGCGCAATGTTGCGCCACCGATCGCCGTAAGTGTTGTACCATCGAACGCGGCTCGAGTTCCTCTTTCAAACGACACCCCACACATGGTACCTACTACTACCTACTACCGTACCGCACAAGGTTTTCCAGTTCTAATTTTTAAGTTTTAAGTTCTAAGTTCTAAGTTTTCGCGAGGCGAACGTGTCCGCGTGGCGAACACTATGCACCACGCACCTTTATCATATCGCGGAAAACATTTCATTACCGCGTTTTAAAAAACTACTAGCGCCATCTAGTGATACCTAACCTACTACATCACACATTGTTCAAAAGGCGTGTGTTGGTTGCTAGATCCTTATTTTTTTAACCTAGGTACAAAATCTCACACTTGGTGTCCGTGATGCACCGGATGCTGGAGACGTCGCGTGTTCATGGGTGCAGATGCGGCAGGTAGAACAGCAGACACTTGCAGTGCTCCTGCACCGCGTGAACGAGGCACAGCAGGTCGCAGTCGGAGTTGCGGTACTTGCGGAAGAACGGCAGGAAGCGCTCGTCTTCCAGCAAGCATCTGCGGCTGGAATGGGGATCACGATCTTGGCCCTATTCTACCCACTTTCTACCTACTAGAGTGCCCGACACGCTCTTGGCCCTATTCTACCCACTTTCTACCTACTAGAGTGCCCGACACGCTCTTGGCCCTATTCTACCCACTTTCTACCTACTAGAGTGCCCGACACGCTCTTGGCCCCATTCTACCCACTTTCTACCTACTAGAGTGCCCGACACGCTCTTGGTCCCATTCTACCCACTTTCTACCTACTAGAGTGCCCGACACGCTCTTGGCCCCATTCACCCACTTTCTACCTACTAGAGTGCCCGACACGCTCTTGGCCCCATTCTGCCCACTTTCTACCTGCTAGAGTGCCCGACACGCTCTTGGCCCATTCTACCCACTTTCTACCTACTAGAGTGCCCGACACGCTCTTGGCCTATTCTACCCACTTTCTACCTACTAGAGTGCCCGACACGCTCTTGGCCCCATTCTACCCACTTTCTACCTACTAGAGTGCCCGACACGCTCTTGGCCTATTCTGCCCACTTTCTACCTACTAGAGTGCCCGACACGCTCTTGGCCCTATTCTACCCACTTTCACCTACTAGAGTGCCCGACACGCTCTTGGCTATTCTGCCACTTTCTACCTACTAGAGTGCCCGACACGCTCTTGGCCCCATTCTACCCACTTTCTACCTACTAGAGTGCCCGACACGCTCTTGGCCCTATTCTGCCCACTTTCTACCTACTAGAGTGCCCGACACGCTCTTGGCCCCATTCCACCCACTTTCTACCTACTAGAGTGCCCGACACGCTCTTGGCCCCATTCTACCCACTTTCTACCTACTAGAGTGCCCGACACGCTCTTGGCCCTATTCTACCCACTTTCTACCTACTAGAGTGCCCGACACGCTCTTGGCTATTCCACTTTCTACCTACTAGAGTGCCCGACACGCTCTTGGCCCCATTCTACCCACTTTCTACCTACTAGAGTGCCCGACACGCTCTTGGCCCCATTCTACCCACTTTCTACCTACTAGTGTCCGACACGCTCTTGTCCCCCTTCTCACCCACTTTCTACCTACTAGAGTGCCCGACACGCTCTTGGCCCCATTCTACCCACTTTCTACCTACTAGAGTGCCCGACACGCTCTTGGCCCAATTCTACCCACTTTCTACCTGCTAGAGTGCCCGACACGCTCTTGGCCCCATTCTACCCACTTTCTACCTACTAGAGTGCCCGACACGCTCTTGGCCCTATTCTACCCACTTTCTACCTACTAGAGTGCCCGACACGCTCTTGGCCCATTCTACCACTTTCTACCTACTAGAGTGCCCGACACGCTCTTGGCCTATTCTACCCACTTTCTACCTACTAGAGTGCCCGACACGCTCTTGGCCCCATTCTGCCCACTTTCTACCTGCTAGAGTGCCCGACACGCTCTTGGCCCATTCTGCCACTTTCTACCTGCTAGAGTGCCCGACACGCTCTTGGCCCCATTCTACCCACTTTCTACCTACTAGAGTGCCCGACACGCTCTTGGCCTATTCTACCCACTTTCTACCTACTTGGTGCCCGACACGCTCTTGGCCCTATTCTACCCACTTTCTACCTACTAGAGTGCCCGACACGCTCTTGGCCCTATTCTACCCACTTTCTAACTATATGTTACATGCCGTGAGGTTAACTTCAGAATGTTACATTTAGTGAGGTTAACCTCATGTTGTGTGTCCGACTCGCTCTTGACCATTTATCGAGCTACAATACAAAGCTAAAACAAAACGGACGTAACCAAACTAGGAACAATCTAGGCAACCTTACTGGGTACTATCGGCACATGAACCTACCCCAAGCAAGGGATCACCATAGTATTGGTGTTTTCATCGAAACACTACGAGAGACCAGTTTTAGCTGGCCTCACTTAGTGACTGTATGGAGGACCACTATAATTATGTTCGACTCTGGTGCGATTTCAAACAGTTTGCTAAGTACAGTGTGCCATATACAATGTTGCGCAACATCGTTCAAATTTTGCTAGCGCAATGTTGCGCCACCGATCGCCGTAAGTGTTGTACCATCGAACGCGGCTCGAGTTCCTCTTTCAAACGACACCCCACACATGGTACCTACTACTACCTACTACCGTACCGCACAAGGTTTTCCAGTTCTAATTTTTAATTTTTAAGTTTTAAGTTCTAAGTTCTAAGTTTTCGCGAGGCGAACGTGTCCGCGTGGCGAACACTATGCACCACGCACCTTTATCATATCGCGGAAAACATTTCATTACCGCGTTTTAAAAACTACTAGCGCCATCTAGTGATACCTAACCTACTACATCACATTGTTCAAAGGCGTGTGTTGGTTGCTAGATCCTTATTTTTTTAACCTAGGTACAAAAATCTCACACTTGGTGTCCGTGATGCACCGGATGCTGGAGACGTCGCACGTGTTCATGGAGTGCAGATGCGGCAGGTAGAACAGCAGACACTTGCAGTGCTCCTGCACCGCGTGAACGAGGCACAGCAGGTCGCAGTCAGGTTGCGGTACTTGCGGAAGAACGGCAGGAAGCGCTCGTCTTCCAGCAAGCATCTGCGGCTGGAATGGGGATCACGATCTTGGCCTATTCTGCCACTTTCTACCTACTTGAGTGCCCGACACGCTCTTGGCCCCATTCTACCCACTTTCTACCAGCTAGGTGCCCGACACGCTCTTGGCCTATTCTACCCACTTTCTACCTACTAGAGTGCCCGACACGCTCTTGGCCCTATTCTACCCACTACCTACTAGAGTGCCCGACACGCTCTTGGCCCCATTCTACCACTTTCTACCTGCTAGAGTGCCCGACACGCTCTTGGCCTATTCTACCCACTTTCTACCTACTAGAGTGCCCGACACGCTCTTGGCCCCATTCTACCCACTTTCTACCTACTAGAGTGCCCGACACGCTCTTGGCCCCATTCTACCCACTTTCTACCTGCTAGAGTGCCCGACACGCTCTTGCCCTATTCTACCCACTTTCTACCTACTAGAGTGCCCGACACGCTCTTGGCCCTATTCTACCCACTTTCTACCTACTAGAGTGCCCGACACGCTCTTGGCCCAATTCTACCCACTTTCTACCTACTAGAGTGCCCGACACGCTCTTGGCCCTATTCTGCCACTTTCTACCTACTAGAGTGCCCGACACGCTCTTGGCCCCATTCTACCCACTTTCTACCTACTAGAGTGCCCGACACGCTCTTGGCCCCATTCTACCCACTTTCTACCTACTAGAGTGCCCGACACGCTCTTGGCCCAATTCTACCCACTTTCTACCTACTAGAGTGCCCGACACGCTCTTGGCCCTATTCTACCCACTTTCTACCTACTTGAGTGCCCGACACGCTCTTGGCCCTATTCTACCCACTTTCTACCTACTAGAGTGCCCGACACGCTCTTGGCCCCATTCTACCCACTTTCTACCTATATGTTACATGCCGTGAGGTTAACTTCAGAATGTTACATTTAGTGAGGTTAACCTCATGTTGTGTGTCCGACTCGCTCTTGACCATTTATCGAGCTACAATACAAAGCTAAAACAAAACGGACGTAACCAAACTAGGAACAATCTAGGCAACCTTACTGGGTACTATCGGCAGCACATGAACCTACCCCAAGCAAGGGATCACCATAGTATTGGTGTTTTCATCGAAACACTACGAGAGACCAGTTTTAGCTGGCCTCACTTAGTGACTGTATGGAGGACCACTATAATTATGTTCGACTCTGGTGCGATTTCAAACAGTTTGCTAAGTACAGTGTGCCATATACAATGTTGCGCAACATCGTTCAAATTTTGCTAGCGCAATGTTGCGCCACCGATCGCCGTAAGTGTTGTACCATCGAACGCGGCTCGAGTTCCTCTTTCAAACGACACCCCACACATGGTACTACTACCTACTACCGTACCGCACAAGGTTTTCCAGTTCTAATTTTTAATTTTTAAGTTTTAAGTTCTAAGTTCTAAGTTTTCGCGAGGCGAACGTGTCCGCGTGGCGAACACTATGCACCACGCACCTTTATCATATCGCGGAAAACATTTCATTACCGCGTTTTAAAATACTTCCAGCGCCATCTAGTGAGACCTAACCTACTACCTCACACATTGTTCAAAAGGCGTGTGTTGGTTGCTAGATCCTTATTTTTTTTAACCTAGGTACAAAAATCTCACGCTTGGTGTCCGTGATGCACCGGATGCTGGAGACGTCGCACGTGTTCATGGAGTGCAGATGCGGCAGGTAGAACAGCAGACACTTGCAGTGCTCCTGCACCGCGTGAACGAGGCACAGCAGGTCGCAGTCGGGTTGCGGTACTTGCGGAAGAACGGCAGGAAGCGCTCGTCTTCCAGCAAGCATCTGCGGCTGGAATGGGGATCACGATCTTGGCCTATTCTACCCACTTTCTACCTACTTGAGTGCCCGACACGCTCTTGGCCCCATTCTACCCACTTTCTACCTGCTAGAGTGCCCGACACGCTCTTGGCCTATTCTACCCACTTTCTACCTACTAGAGTGCCCGACACGCTCTTGGCCTATTCTACCCCTTTCTACCTACTAGAGTGCCCGACACGCTCTTGGCCCCATTCTACCCACTTTCTACCTACTAGAGTGCCCGACACGCTCTTGGCCTATTCTACCCACTTTCTACCTACTTGGTGCCCGACACGCTCTTGGCCCCATTCTGCCCACTTTCTACCTACTAGAGTGCCCGACACGCTCTTGGCCCCATTCTGCCCACTTTCTACCTGCTAGGTGCCCGACACGCTCTTGGCCTATTCTGCCCACTTTCTACCTACTAGAGTGCCCGACACGCTCTTGGGCCTATTCTACCCACTTTCTACCTACTAGAGTGCCCGACACGCTCTTGGCCCCATTCTACCCACTTTCTACCTACTAGAGTGCCCGACACGCTCTTGGCCCTATTCTGCCACTTTCTACCTACTAGAGTGCCCGACACGCTCTTGGCCCCATTCTACCCACTTTCTGCCTACTAGAGTGCCCGACACGCTCTTGGCCCCATTCTGCCCACTTTCTACCTGCTAGGTGCCCGACACGCTCTTGGCCCCATTCTACCACTTTCTACCTACTAGAGTGCCCGACACGCTCTTGGCCTATTCTACCCACTTTCTACCTACTAGAGTGCCCGACACGCTCTTGGCCCCATTCTACCAGCTAGAGTGCCCGACACGCTCTTGGCCCTATTCTACCCACTTTCTACCTACTAGAGTGCCCGACACGCTCTTGGCCCCATTCTACCCACTTTCTACCTACTAGAGTGCCCGACACGCTCTTGGCCCCATTCTGCCCACTTTCTACCTACTAGAGTGCCCGACACGCTCTTGGCCCCATTCTACCCACTTTCTACCTACTAGAGTGCCCGACACGCTCTTGGCCTATTCTACCCACTTTCTACCTGCTAGGTGCCCGACACGCTCTTGGCCTATTCTACCCACTTTCTACCTACTAGAGTGCCCGACACGCTCTTGGCCTATTCTACCCACTTTCTAACTATATGTTACATGCCGTGAGGTTAACTTCAGAATGTTACATTTAGTGAGGTTAACCTCATGTTGTGTGTCCGACTCGCTCTTGACCATTTATCGAGCTACAATACAAAGCTAAAACAAAACGGACGTAACCAAACTAGGAACAATCTAGGCAACCTTACTGGGTACTATCGGCGCACATGAACCTACCCCAAGCAAGGGATCACCATAGTATTGGTGTTTTCATCGAAACACTACGAGAGACCAGTTTTAGCTGGCCTCACTTAGTGACTGTATGGAGGACCACTATAATTATGTTCGACTCTGGTGCGATTTCAAACAGTTTGCTAAGTACAGTGTGCCATATACAATGTTGCGCAACATCGTTCAAATTTTGCTAGCGCAATGTTGCGCCACCGATCGCCGTAAGTGTTGTACCATCGAACGCGGCTCGAGTTCCTCTTTCAAACGACACCCCACACATGGTACCTACTACCTACTACCGTACCGCACAAGGTTTTCCAGTTCTAATTTTTAATTTTTAAGTTTTAAGTTCTAAGTTCTAAGTTTTCGCGAGGCGAACGTGTCCGCGTGGCGAACACTATGCACCACGCACCTTTATCATATCGCGGAAAACATTTCATTACCGCGTTTTAAAAACTACTAGCGCCATCTAGTGATACCTAACCTACTACATCACACATTGTTCAAAGGCGTGTGTTGGTTGCTAGATCCTATTTTTTTAACCTAGGTACAAAAATCTCACACTTGGTGTCCGTGATGCACCGGATGCTGGAGACGTCGCACGTGTTCATGGAGTGCAGATGCGGCAGGTAGAACAGCAGACACTCGCAGTGCTCCTGCACCGCGTGAACGAGGCACAGCAGGTCGCAGTCGGGTTGCGGTACTTGCGGAAGAACGGCAGGAAGCGCTCGTCTTCCAGCAAGCATCTGCGGCTGGAATGGGGATCACGATCTTGGCCTATTCTGCCACTTTCTACCTGCTAGTGCCCGACACGCTCTTGGCCCCATTCTACCCACTTTCTACCTGCTAGAGTGCCCGACACGCTCTTGGCCTATTCTACCCACTTTCTACCTACTAGAGTGCCCGACACGCTCTTGGCTATTCTACCCACTTTCTACCTACTAGAGTGCCCGACACGCTCTTGGCCCCATTCTACCCACTTTCTACCTACTAGAGTGCCCGACACGCTCTTGGCCTATTCTACCCACTTTCTACCTGCTTGGTGCCCGACACGCTCTTGGCCCCATTCTGCCCACTTTCTACCTGCTAGAGTGCCCGACACGCTCTTGGCCCCATTCTACCCACTTTCTACCTGCTAGGTGCCCGACACGCTCTTGGCCTATTCTGCCCACTTTCTACCTACTAGAGTGCCCGACACGCTCTTGGCCTATTCTACCCACTTTCTACCTACTGGAGTGCCCGACACGCTCTTGGCCCATTCTGCCCACTTTCTACCTACTAGAGTGCCCGACACGCTCTTGGCCCTATTCTGCCCACTTTCTGCCTGCTAGAGTGCCCGACACGCTCTTGGCCCCATTCTACCCTTTCTACCTACTAAGTGCCCGACACGCTCTTGGCCCCATTCTACCCACTTTCTACCTACTAGAGTGCCCGACACGCTCTTGGCCCCATTCTACCACTTTCTACTGAGAGTGCCCGACACGCTCTTGGCCCTATTCTACCCACTTTCTACCTGCTAGGTGCCCGACACGCTCTTGGCTATTCTACCACTTTCTACCTACTAGAGTGCCCGACACGCTCTTATTTCTATACCACTTTCTAACTATATATTTACATGCCGTGAGTTAACTTCAGAATGTTACATTTAGTGAGGTTAACCTCATGTTGTGTGTCCGACTCGCTCTTGACCATTTATCGAGCTACAATACAAAGCTAAAACAAAACGGACGTAACCAAACTAGGAACAATCTAGGCAACCTTACTGGGTACTATCGGCACATGAACCTACCCCAAGCAAGGGATCACCATAGTATTGGTGTTTTCATCGAAACACTACGAGAGACCAGTTTTAGCTGGCCTCACTAGTGACTGTATGGAGGACCACTATAATTATGTTCGACTCTGGTGCGATTTCAAACAGTTTGCTAAGTACAGTGTGCCATATACAATGTTGCGCATCGTTCAAATTTTGCTAGCGCAATGTTGCGCCACCGATCGCCGTAATGTTGTACCATCGAACGCGGCTCGAGTTCCTCTTTCAAACGACACCCCACACATGGTACCTACTACCTACTACCGTACCGCACAAGGTTTTCCAGTTCTAATTTTTAATTTTTAAGTTTTAAGTTCTAAGTTCTAAGTTTTCGCGAGGCGAACGTGTCCGCGTGGCGAACACTATGCACCACGCACCTTTATCATATCGCGGAAAACATTTCATTACCGCGTTTTAAAAACTACTAGCGCCATCTAGTGATACCTAACCTACTACATCATTGTTCAAAAGGCGTGTGTTGGTTGCTAGATCCTTATTTTTTTAACCTAGGTACAAAATCTCACGCTTGGTGTCCGTGATGCACCGGATGCTGGAACGTCGCACGTGTTCATGGGTGCAGATGCGGCAGGTAGAACAGCAGACACTTGCGGTGCTCCTGCACCGCGTGAACGAGGCACAGCAGGTCGCAGTCGGGTTGCGGTACTTGCGGAAGAACGGCAGGAAGCGCTCGTCTTCCAGCAAGCATCTGCGGCTGGAATGGGATCACGATCTTGGCCTATTCTGCAC